>JAZGQO010000010.1:77207500-78412500 GCA_036850965.1 Patella caerulea | reverse complement strand
CCGTTTTGAACTGGTTCAAAATCGTTTTCTTCCACAATACCTACGCTAAATTATAGCCCGAAATACACACATAAAATTCACGCTTTTTGGGGGGTATACTATTGGGGTTCAAAATCGTTTTCTTCCACATTACCGACGCTAAATTATAGCCCGAAATGTACTCGTCAACTTCACGGTTGTCTTGGGGTATACTTTTGGGGTTTTCTTCCACTTTGAACTATCCCTAATTTCACAAGGACAATAATAACAATAATGATAATCGTTTTCTATAGCGTCCAGTCATAACATACAGTTTCTAGGTTTTAATCGAAATGTTATTTATATAAACACACAACAACTTTCGCATTGATATTGCCCAGGGATAGTAAGTTTCACCATTTTCTTCGGATCCATTGCTTTAGAATATTACAGAGCTTCACGGCTAACGCCGTTCGCTTTATAAAACAACATATACCTACGGTGAATGCGAAAAAACCCAGTTATTTGTAGTGAGACAGATGACGAATAGAAATCACTGGCTGGTATTTTACAGTTAAATGGCCAATGACCAAAATACACTAATCGTCTTAAAATAATACACTAATCGTCTTAAAATACACTAATCGTCTTAAAACTCACACGACTAGTCAAAATGTCTACGCGCTGCATGCAAGCACTTCAGTCTTTTTTCCACAAAATTTCTCTATTTTTCATAAACAAACACCTACTTGCGGCTCAAGTACAAGTACTAAATTCTAATACAATTCGACAATAGACGAATATAGATCACACGCGCAATTTGAGACACCTACTGTTTATAGATTCTGTAAAAAATGAAGTTTGGACCATACTGGACTTAGTGTTTTTTCGCATTTTTATTCATTTTTTAAGAACAAACACCTATTTCCCGTTGACGTACAAGGTCCAAATTTTAACACAATTCGACAATAGACAACTGTAGATCACACGCGCAATTTTAGACACCTACTGTTTATAGATTCTGTAAAAAATGAAGTTTGGACCATACTGGACTTAGTGTTTTTTTCGCATTTTTATCCATTTTTTAAGAACAAACACCTATTTCCCGTTGACGTACAAGGTCCAAATTTTAATACAATTCGACAATAGACAAATGTAGATCACACGCCCAATTTCAGACTCCTACTGTTTATAGATTCTGTAAAAAATGCATTTTGGACCATATGAACTTGGACCATTTTCGTTCAAACGTAGTACCCTAACCCTAACCCTAACCCTAACCCTAACCCTAACCCTAACCCTAACCCAACCCTAACCCTAACCCTAACCTAACCCTAACCCTAACCCTAACCCTAACCCTAACCCTAACCCTAACCCTAACCCTAACCCTAACCCTAACCCTAACCCAACCCTAACCCTAACCCTAACCCACCCACCCTATCATAAACACACAACATCTTTCGGATTCATATTGAACAGGAATGGTAATTATTAGCATTTTCTTCCCAAGGAGTTACGGGGAGTTGCGAAGGCTTCACGGCTAACGCCGTTCGCTTTATAATCAAAATATACCTATGATGAATCCGAAAAACCGGTTATTTGTCGTGTTTATTTCCAGTAACTATGTTGACCCACCTCATCCCAAACCGAACGCAACGCATAAAACCAACCAGAAACTAGCAAAATGTATCTATCAAATAAGGAAAAGGGTACACTTTAGGGTCCACTCCGGTTTACAACATCCCAATCCACTCAAAAATAAAAAAAAATATATAAATAAAATATACACCCATCTAACCCGAACCTCAAAAGAATCAAACCCCTCCAAAAATACACTCTAACCACCCAAAGCCCACTTCTAAAACCAAACAACCCACATCCAACCCGATTCCAACCTTTATCCGAAGCCTAACCCAACCCGAAAATCTAAACTACCCACCGGATTCGCATGAAATTTTCTACACAGACTCAGAAAAATCAAAACCCGTCAAAAACACAATAAAATCACCCGAAACCCGTTTAAAAATCAAAGAACCCACATCGAACGCAATTCTAAGCGTTATCCGAAGTCTGATCCAACCCGAAAATCTAAACTGCTCGACGGATTCACTGGAAACTTTCAGCACAGGCTCGGAAGAGCCAAAACCCTCCCAAAATAGACTTAGAACATCCAAAAGTCGCTCAAGAATCAAAGAACCCACATCCAACCTAATCCTAATCTTAACCCGAACCTAACCCAATCCGAAAATCTAAACTACTCGACGGATTCACGTGAAACTGTATACACGGGTTCATACAAATCAAAACCCTCCAAAAATACACTAAAGTCACTCGAAATGCGCTCCAAAGTCAAAGAACCCACATCGAGCCCAATTATAACCATTACCCGAAGCCTAACCCAAACCGAAAATCGAAACTGCTGGACGAATTCACTTGAAACTTTAAGCACAGGCTCAGAAGAGTCAAAACCCTCCCAAAATAGACTTAGAACATCCAAAAGTCGCTCAAAAATCAAAGAACCCACACCTAACCCAATCTTATCCCATCCTACCCCAACCCGAAAATCGAAACTACTCGACGGATTCACGTCAAATTTTCTACACAGGCTCAGAAAAATCAAAACCCCCCAAAAATACCCTAACGTCACCCGAAACCCGTTTAAAAATCAAAGAACCCACATGAAACCCATTTCTAACCTTTACCCGAAGCCTAACCCATCCCGAAAATCTAAACTTCCCGACGAATTCACTCGAAACTTTCAGCACAGACTCAGTAGAGTCAAAACCCTCCCAAAATAGAATTAGAACATCCAAAAGTCACTCAAAACGCAAAGAACCCATACCTAACCCAATCTTAACCCGAACCTAACCCAACCCGAAGATGGAAATTCCTCGACGGATTCACGTGAAATTTTCTACTCAGGCTCAGAAAAATCAAAACCCTCCAAAAATACTCTAACGTCACCCGAAATCCGTTCAAAAATCAAAGAACCCACATCGAACCCATTTCTAACCTTTATCCGAAGCCTAACCCAACCCGAAAATCTAAACTACCCGACGAATTCACTCGAAACTTTCAGCACAGGCCCAGAGGAGTCAAAACCCTCCCAAAATAAACTTAAAACAACCCAAATCCACTCAAAAATCAAAGAACCCAAATCCAACCCAATTCCAACCCTAACCTAACCCAACCCGAAAATCGAAACTACTCCATGGATTCACTTGCAATTTTCTACGCAGACTCAAAAGAATAATAAAAAAAATGCTTCAAAAATACACTAAAAAAACCACCCCAAATCCGTTCAAAAATAAACCAACCCACATCGAACCCAGTTCTAACCTTAATCTGAATCCTAACCCATACCCGAAAATCGAAACTACTCGATAGATTCACTTGAAATACCCAACGCTAGGCTCAGAAGAGCCAAAACACTCCCCAAGTCGCTCAAGAATCAAAGAACCCACATCCAACCTAATCCTAACCTTAATCCGAATCTAACCCAATCCGAAAATCATAACTACTCGGCAGATTCACTTGAAATTTTCTGCCCAGGCCCAGAAAAGGGAAACCAGTCCCAAAACCCACACCCAACCCAATCCTAACCTAAATCCGAACCTAACCCAAAAATCTAAACTACCCGACGGATTCATTTGACATTTTCGACGCAGGCCACGAAGAGACAAACCCCTTCAAAAATACACTCAAAATCCCACCCAAAAATTAAAGTACACTTTTATTTTAAAACACATTTATTTTCCGATTTTCACATACGAGAGAGTTTTTTTTTAAATGGAAGCAGTGGTCTGTCGGGCACCCTTCTTTCCTGACATAGTTTTTGATACAATTTGTATTGGTATTTCAGACTTTTCATGTCAGAATTTCGTTTCACATCGTACATGATTTCTAGTTCATCAGGTGACCACCTCATCTTACTTCCCCCAGGAATATGCCTTGTTGGACTTATAACAACGCCAGGGGCTTCATCTCTTTCAACACATTTTTCGGTATTCGCTAAAAATAACTCGTCTCGCTCCTCCTCCTCCTTCTGACGTGGTTTATTTTGTGTGACAGTTGTCTCTTCTCGGTTTTCCTTAATAGTAAGTTTTATGCTGATAGTTTGGTGTATTTTCCAAAGTCTCGGCTTTCGTAATGGACCGAGGAGATACTTCGATTGAATTTCTAGAGCTCGTAGTTTGTGTTGGCCTAAAGGTAGCCGTCCTTCTAAATCCACCAAAGCCTTAAAATCCACGTACCAGCCTTGCTGCAAAAGCGCAATGCTAGAAATAAACAGTGCTATTGTCTGAATTTGTTCGTGAGTTAGTTTGCAGCCTTTCAATTTCCTTAACATAGGTTTAATCCAAGGAAACTCCAAAATTTCAAACGTGCGAAATTTACTGGCGTGTACTAGCCCACGACGCTCGAGTTCGTTTACGACATCGCATGTAATAGTACGGGCACTTGTCTCGTCTGCAGCTGCAGTTTCGCGTGACACGTGTACTTGCCAGACATCGACCCCATTCCATGTTATACTTTGATTGCGTGATGAATCGTATTTCTTAAACTTCGGAAAAATCTTCAGATCCATTTCGCTTATCCCGCAAGACAAAATTTCAGCCAAGTCAATACCCTCTTCCTTTTCATAAACTATGTCTAGTGCCCGACCAAATGCTGATCTCAGTCCTTTACACTTGGAAAGATTAAACGATAAGTATCCAACACTTACTTTTTCTCGCACGTTAGGTCTTGAAGTCGATTCACTGGCTTTTAGTGTTGACAAAAACTCGGCAAAATTTAAAATGTTGTTCTTTCGTATGTGCAGTTCTTTGAGTAGTATTAAAATTAATTTTCTACCAAGCACTGGGTATGAAGACTGTAGCTGATCAGCCAAACCAAACACAGCATCAACAGCATGAAATGTTTGATTGGTCTTGCACCAAATTGTCAACGGTGGTGGGGATTCCTCAAAGGAAGATGACGTAGGTTCCTCCAGAGCTAAAAAACCAAGATAATCCGTTAAGCTTCTTGACAGAGTTCCGGAACCCGGCCCCAAGTTTACTGCATGCAATTCACTTCTAGAACAAAATCCTCTTCCCCACAAAAATTTTTCAATAGCACATTCGCATTGAAAGGCCGTCCACGTGGCCAGGAAATGACCAGTTCTTTTGAAATCGTTGAAACATTCAGTGAGGGTGCTAACCAGATATAATCCTACTCGTTGTATAACTTTCATCAACTCGCCTCCCTCCATGTTAAAGGGTATGAACATGGCTTCCCTAGCAAGGAGATCGGAAATGTTTTGACGATCAAACAACTCAGACGGTTCAATTACTTCTAGGATGTTCTCGGGTGCAACAACAAATTCTAATCTGCTTTTTAAGTCCGGACCTTGTAAAAGTATGTTGTCTTTACATACCGCTATATATTTCATTGCATCACGTTCTAAATTTTTCCGACTTGTTAAGTGAAGCATTCCTGCAGTAACTATGCTTCCGGAAACAGGGTGCATAACCGTAGAAGGGTAGTTGTGGGCTACATCGCCATAAAACTGCACAAAACGTATCTCATCTGGCAGACAAACAAGGTTACGGGCCACCGGAGACACGTCGAGAGAACGTCCGTCCAAGTTAGTTTGGAAATTGCCGGCTTCTTTAAAACTCAGGACAGACAACAAACAGCCCCGACTTCCAACTAACCTCTGAATTCCGTCTCGGGACCAAAGCATTCCAAGGTCGTAACATAAGGCGAATGTAGCTGCCACATGTAACGTCTGACTACGGATCAACGACATATCAAATATTCTCCCCAAATCATAAGTTCCTGATTTCCGTTCTCCAAATTTGAAAACGTAGAGATATAACTCAAACCCGTTCGGTGGACGAACGCATCGCAAAGCGTCATCTAGTATATCGAACACTTCATTTTGGTCGTCTGGAGCAATATGTAATTTTGTCATCGTAGCCAATGAATTTTTTTTTAAAGTGTTCGCTATTTTCCCGCCCTGGCATGCTAAATAAAGTTTTTGTTTGAAAGCTTCAAATATTCGTTTCATAAATTCAATTGTCACTGCAATAATTTCCTTCTCGTCCATGGCTCTAAGGCTCCGGTTTTTCACTGGTATCAAAGCCACATAACATTCCCATGTGCTTTCGTAAAACAATTGAACACCCCTACATTTCCTTAATATATCAAGTGTTTCTCCTCTGTTATAGTCTGCCAAGCATAAATGCTTTTTCAGCACCGAATAAATATATTTTAGAGATACGATTCCATGCGGAAGGCAGTATATGTGACTCGTCTGAAATTTAACTGCTCTAAGTGAGTTCAGTTCGAGAACGATTCCATCGGTATCATACACAATATCCAAAAAGACATCCTGTTCCAAGTAGGATAGGTTACTAGCTCGAGTCGCAATGTGATCACTTCTGTGGAGGAAACCGTTAGCATCGCCTCCACTTCTCGCACATCTTAACACGTTTGATGTATTTTCCCCGGCTGTAGATTCCAGAAAGTGATCCTCGTCATCCATCATACACAAATGGATAGAAGATAAATGTCTGTTGGCATAATTACATTGTGTGTTACTCGTTTCAGTTGACACGTGACCACGGGACTTTTGATTGGTCAGAAATCGAATTCCGGGCTGAAGCCGGGAGCACCCTGAGTTGAGGCGGGTACAACACACCCTAACCCCTTGGCAGTTGGAATTCGATTTAAGAGTAGGCCGTAGCGCCGCTTCCCTCACAGCACACTGGATGGCCTAGGCCCGTCTTCATTAGCCACGTTTAGTAGCAGAACAGTAGCACGTTTAACTTCATTTCATTTCAAATCCTTGTTTGGCATAGAAAATCAGGCTACATCAAATAACATCTTTCAATTAGTTCATGAATACTTCGATGTCACCGAACGATTCAATATCTGATTTACTCATAGAGCAATTTTAATTCGCGTTTTAAAATGGCACTTCTTCTTTTTTTCATTAGTTATAAATTGTGTGTATATCACCTATCTAATTTATCTTATTTTCATCCTTATATAAAAGTATATACTTGGCAGATCTGTTTACTATATGTTTTATATTCTCTATACGAGGAGAGGGGTGATATAGGTTATGCATGTCCCCTGGTAGCTTTTCATAAATTTGAAATAAAGTATTGTTTTCCCTCCCCCCCCCCCAAAAAAAAAGCAAAAAAAAAAAAAAAAACAACAAAAAACAACAAAAACCTAACAAAAAACAAACGAAGTTAACAAATGCTAAAACAAATGTGGCCAATGATGTACAGAGACGCGCAATTCTTTATTGTATCAACGACTGATTACAGATTCGGGGTGGGTCAGTGTAAGGGTTGAACCCGGTTTGAATCTTGGGGTGAACCCGGTTTGAATCTTGGCTTTAAAGCGGGATTGACGCCTGGGTTGAAACTGGGTTTAAGCTTGGGTTGGACCCTGGCTTGGGTTGGACCTGGGTTGAATCTTCGGTTGAGCCCGGGTCGACACCGACGCAATCCTTACACTGACCCGCCCCGAATCTATAATCAGTGGCTTATGTGAATACAAATGTTTCAAATAAATGTTCATTTTAATAACCCGGGTTATTACTTATATTACCGAAACTAATGCGAAGACAATTGTGGCCAATGATGTACATACACAACTAAAGCATCATTTTAATAACGACTGCTTATAGCTTCGCAGCGGGTTCGGGTTAGGGTTGAACCCGGGTTGAATCTTGGTCGAATCGGGGTTGACACTGATTGTCCACGGGTTGAAACGAATTGCACGCCAGTTAACGTTAGAACTTCATAGTGGAGGGGTGGCTTTTCTTTCGTCTAATTGCAAAGCCTTTGAATGCTCAACCATCAGTCGAAATCTGGCCTTCTTCATTGACTGTCGGACATTTGGTCGCTAGGTAATGTGTTTTAAATTTGGTATAGACATAATTCATTTTTAATTTGTAAAATATTGCAATAAGTGTTAATACCGCCGTCTCTGCTTTCCTCGTGACTTTCATTTAAAGATAGTTTTTATACATTTGGCAACGCTTGTTTATACATTTGGCAACGCTTGTTTAATCTTTAATTGGTTATTTTTTTTACAGGGCATTTCTAACGTAAAAGGCAGACTACTAAACAGATTGTAAGAAGATAAAGGTAAGTAACCCTAATGTTTCTATATTGGGTTGGGGTTTGTTTACGGAAGTTTGGATTGGACGGAGACGAACAGTTGGGCTGAAGTGGGCAGTCCCTGGGTTGGTTCGGGTGCAACCCTAACCCTTACCACTGCTGCAACCTGGGTTGACACTGATGTAAATGAAAATAATGCGAATAAAAATGATGTAGAGACACAAATAATTGTTTATATTTATGACGACTGCTTATGGATTCGCAGCGGGTTAGTGTAAGGGTTGAACCTGGGTTTAATCTAGGGGTGACACCGGGTTGGGTTAGGGCGGAAACCGGGTTGACACTGATTGTCCAAGGGTTAAAACGAATTGCACGCCATTGAACGTTAGAACTTCATAGCGGAGAGGTGGCTTTTCTTTCGTCTAACTGCAAAACCGTTGAAAGCTTAACGATCAGTCGAAATCTGACCTTCTTCATTGTCTGTCGGACATTTAGTCGCTAGGTAATATGTTTAATGTTTTAAATTTGGTATAGACATAATTCATTTTTAATTTGTAAAATATTGCAATAACTGTTAATACCGCCGTCTCTGCTTTCCTCGTGACTTTCATTTAAAGATAGTTTTAATACACTTGGCAACGCTTGTTTAATCTGTAATTGGTTATTTTGTTACAGGACATTTCTAAGGTAAAAGGCAGACTAATAAACAGATTATAAGTAGATAAAGGTAAGTATCCCTAATGTTACTATATTGGGTTAGGGTTTGTTTAATGGCCACTGATTCTAGATTTTGGTAGGTTTACTAGATGATTTCGAAACTATATTCATTTAGTGCGTGGGCGAATAGAACCCAGGTTCAATCTAGGAATGAACCTGGGTTAAAACTGATTTTACGCAGGTTAAACATTGAACGTTAAAGCGTTACAGCGAACGGGTGGGTTTTCTTTTGTCCGATTGCTTGGGCCCAAAATGCCCAATAGTAAGTCAAAATCTGACCGTTTTGATTGACTGTCGGACACAGTGTACCTGAGTAATATGGTTAATGCTCTATATAATGTGCAGGCACAATTTATTTCTCAATTTGTTAAAAATAGTGCTATTGGTGTACTAGATCAGCTCTAGTCAGGGGACGGTTGATCGCCCTAGCTGTGCGGTGCGGGTTTTCATTTTATATATTCTTGTTGATGATTGTTTGATTTCTAATTTCAGATGGAAGAGTCAGGAGTGACAGAAGAAGAGAGAGAAATAGAGGAAGAGGAAATGGAAGAGGAAAGTTTCCAGGACAAAATAACAGAAGAATTTGAGGCCCTGAAATATTTTAGCATGTTCAAACTGAAAGAATATGAAAACAAGATAGAGGATCTGCATAAGAAACGCGAAGAGAATGACCAGAAAGTAGCCACACAAATGAAAGAGATGCAAGAAAAGATGCAAGAATTGGAGAAAAGCAAAAGCGTCCCGATCACGAAGAAGCCTGAAGACATACAACTGGCGCAAAACCAAAGTGTCCAAATCCCTTGCCATGACACAATTAGTGACGAAGATGAGGAGGTGACTCTACCGGTGAAGAGGGCGAGACCCTCGCTGACTCTGACCCACTCGACACCTAAACGACCTCAGTTCAGAGTGCCACAATCAGTGATGGACTTGTCGATAGAATGGCAGGACAAGCTGAGGCCCCACACCGTCACACCACAAAAATCGGACCTCTTGACTGAGGCCCAACTTACATTCTTCACCCACTGGGCCAACCAACGACCAAATCTTCTGGGTAAGTATTAACTTTTTTATGCCAATTTCCAGTCCCGTTTTTTTTCTTGTACAAAGTAAAACTCAAGCAAAATAACATTTACATGTACCTATTAAAAATATCCATTTCCGAATTTATTTTTCCTATTCATATGCAAAATTTCAGTAAGTTTTCTATAATTAGTTCTAGCATTTAGGGCACGTGTGCACCAACAGAACCCACTAACCGGTCCCTTCACAAAGTGCTGTGGGGAGCTGTAAATGGCCCCGTTCAGTTCAGCTGCAGACCAAAAGTTCGTTTCGTAAGGTTACCACATTTAAAACACGTAATATGTGCTATACAACACTCTTTAATCGAATGCTCTTTACTTTTACTTTCAGCCAACAACGCCCAGATCATGCGATTGATTCGCGATGGCTTCCAGGCTGGCGTGTGGGCACAGGGGTGGTCGCCCAGTTCAAATACGGCCCTTAACGTGTACCTACAGAACAGGGTCAAAAACCTGGTTCAAAAAAGGCGACGGGCGGCTTCAATCACCAAAATAAGGGACGAGTTTGCGGCATTTAATGATTTCGTCACCGGTTGATTTCGTATAAGAGATATGTGTAGCATTTTGGTGCAAAATGTTTTAAAGTCATTTCTTGATAAAACTAGTTATTATTTCCATATTTGTTTTAGACGTATTTTTGACAGTTTAATGTTACTTGTGTTTTTAAACACTGATAGATATACTTAAATGAGAAAAATAATACATGTAATCATTGTAAATTGTTGTTTTTCGCCACACATGAGGTGCAAAATGTGTTAAAGTCATTTCTTGATAAAACTAGTTATTATTTTAATATTTGATTTAGACATATTTTTGATGTTTTAATGTTACTTGTGTTTTTAAACACTGACAAACTAAGGTATGATAGATATATAGTTGATAAAACTAGTTATTATGTCCATATTTGTTTTAGACATATTTTTGATAGTTTAATGTTACTTGTGTTTTTAAACACTGACAAGCTAAGGTATGATAGATATACTTAAATGAGAAAAATAATACATATAATCATTGTAAATTGTTGTTTTTCGCCACACATGAGGTGCAAAATGTTTTAAAGTCATTTCTTAATAAAACTAGTTATTATTTTAATATTTGTTTTAGACATATTTTTGATATTTTAATGTTACTTGTGTTTTTAAACACTGGCAAACTAAGGTATGATAGATATATAGTTGATAAAACTAGTTATTATTTTCATATTTGTTTTAGACATATTTTTGATAGTTTAATGTTACTTGTTTTTTTTAAACACTGACAAGCTAAGGTATGATAGATATACTTAATTGAGAAAAATAATACATATAATCATTGTAAATTGTTGTTTTTCGCCACACATGAGGTGCAAAATATTTTAAATAAGACTAGTTATTATTTTAATATTTGACTTAGGCATATTTTTGATAGTTTAATGTTACTTGTGTTTTTAAACACTGACAAACAAAGGTATGATAGATATACTTAAATGAGAAAAATAATACATATAATCATTGTAAATTGTTGTTTTTCGCCACACATGAGGTGCAAAATGTTTTAAAGTCATTTCTTAATAAAACTAGTTATTATTTTAATATTTGTTTTAGACATATTTTTGATATTTTAATGTTACTTGTGTTTTTAAACACTGTAATCTGTAATGGAGGTAATAAATAATCATCTCAAAGAAATTGTGTTTTTCACTATGCATCCAGAATCGACGGGGAGACAAATTTACTCGAGTCTTATGTCAAACTGAACTTAGTCTTATTTAGCATTTTTATCCATTTTCCAAGAACAAACACCAACTTCCCGATGACGCACGAGTTCTAAATTCTAATACAATTTGGCCCGGCCCGAAGTTAGACCACACAATTAATTTCAGAGGCCTGTTAATTATAGATTCCGTAGAAATTGTATTTTGGACCATATCAACTTGGACCATTTTCGTTAAAACGTAGTACCCTGTCCCGAGAACCCAACCTGCAAATCCTAACCCAACCCAACCTAACCTAACCTAACCTGAAAATCTAAACTACCCGACTGATTTACCAAAAAATACAATATTCACCTGAACCTGGGTTGAGCCCGGGTTTAACCTGGCTTGAACCCGGGTTGAACCTGAACGAGGGCCTAAGGACTCTCTTTTTTCAATTCTTGTGTAAATTTTTAAGTTAAATTTGGTATAAAGTTTCAAATTTGGATATTTCGTTTTAGTTTGTAGGTACATCAGTTACTAATGCTTTTAATAAAGTTTTTTTTCTCTAAAAATATATCTAATGTTGTAAAATTTCTAAATTCTTAAACAGTTTGTAATGATATATGAAATGAAATGAGATGGGGTTTAACGTCCTACTCTTCTGCACCTGACCCGGGCTAATGGAAGACGGGCATCGCCATACAGTGTGCTATGAGGGAAATTTTGCCCGGGCAGCGGCGCTACGGCCTATTCTTATATGTAATGATATAAATAACCGAGTTTTAATAAAGATAATATTAACTGAATTTTGAAATTAATTTTCTAAAAATGGTTACATTTTGGCAGGTGTACTATTTAAATATCCAGAAAAAAATGCATTTTTGACCAAATAAACTTTCCAACAGTGGGTGCGGTGCGAAGTAGTATTCTAGTCATAACCATGTCCCGAGAACCCAATCTAACCTAACCTAATCGAACCCGAATATCTAAGCTCACCACTTCAAAAATCAAAGAAACCAACCTGTACATCCTAACCCAACCCGAATATCTAATTTCACCAATTCCAAATGAAAGAACCCACATCCTACCCGTTTTATTATAAAATGATCTACAGCAAACATCACATCACCAAGCTTATGAGACATGTCTCACTTTCGTATTTTACCTCTTACCCCTCACACTTCTACACCCCAACCCCATTTACCCAACCCTAGGGATGAACTGGGGTTCCACTCCGGGGTTCCTCTTGGGTTCAACTTTGGGGTTCTTCTTGGGTTCCACTTTGGGGTTCTTCTTGGGTTCCACTTTGGGGTGCCTCTTGGGTTTCACTTTGGGGTTCTTGTTAGGTTTCCACTTTGGGGTTCTTCTGGGGTTCCACTTTGGGGTTCTTCTGGGGTTCCACTTTGGCCCTAATTGGACCCCGGGGATGAACCTAGGGTGAACCCGAGTTAACACTGATACCAAAATTGCGCGTAATTTTCAAATTTCAAAATTTAGACCATTCATTTCTGCATTGTTTTAAAGTAAAATAGCTTTAACTTTAAATCAAAGGAATATATTTTAACTTGGAATCGAACGAATATATTTTAACATGCAATCGAACGAATATATTTTAACTTGGAATCAAAGGAATCTATTTTAATGCAGAAAACGACAAAGTCCATAATCAAGCCAATAAATTATCTTAATGATTTTCTATAATCTTATTCTGCTCCATTTTTAATTTCAGCAAGACAAGGGATATTCACCAAAAAGACCTGAAATCAGAAAGAACAAGGAAGTATGTGTAATCAATTCGTATTTTTAAAATTTCAAAATTTAGACCATTCATTTCTGCATTGTTTTAAAGTGAAATACCTTTAACGTTAAATCAAGGGAATATTTTTTAACTTGGAATCAAAGAAATCTATTTTCATGCAGCAAAATTAAGCCAATAAATTATCTTAATGATTTTCTACTATCTTACTGTGCATCATTTTTAATTTCAGGAGGACAACAGATATTCGCCAAAAGACGTAATATTCAGGGTTGTTTTCGGGTACACCCGTTTTGAACTGGTTCAAAATCGTTTTCTTCCACAATACCTACGCTAAATTATAGCCCGAAATATACACATACAATTCACGGTTCTTTTGGGGTATACTATTGGCGTACACCCGTTTTGAACTGGTTCAAAATCGTTTTCTTCCACAATACCTACGCTAAATTATAGCCCGAAATACACACATAAAATTCACGCTTTTTGGGGGGTATACTATTGGGGTTCAAAATCGTTTTCTTCCACATTACCGACGCTAAATTATAGCCCGAAATGTACTCGTCAACTTCACGGTTGTCTTGGGGTATACTTTTGGGGTTTTCTTCCACTTTGAACTATCCCTAATTTCACAAGGACAATAATAACAATAATGATAATCGTTTTCTATAGCGTCCAGTCATAACATACAGTTTCTAGGTTTTAATCGAAATGTTATTTATATAAACACACAACAACTTTCGCATTGATATTGCCCAGGGATAGTAAGTTTCACCATTTTCTTCGGATCCATTGCTTTAGAATATTACAGAGCTTCACGGCTAACGCCGTTCGCTTTATAAAACAACATATACCTACGGTGAATGCGAAAAAACCCAGTTATTTGTAGTGAGACAGATGACGAATAGAAATCACTGGCTGGTATTTTACAGTTAAATGGCCAATGACCAAAATACACTAATCGTCTTAAAATAATACACTAATCGTCTTAAAATACACTAATCGTCTTAAAACTCACACGACTAGTCAAAATGTCTACGCGCTGCATGCAAGCACTTCAGTCTTTTTTCCACAAAATTTCTCTATTTTTCATAAACAAACACCTACTTGCGGCTCAAGTACAAGTACTAAATTCTAATACAATTCGACAATAGACGAATATAGATCACACGCGCAATTTGAGACACCTACTGTTTATAGATTCTGTAAAAAATGAAGTTTGGACCATACTGGACTTAGTGTTTTTTCGCATTTTTATTCATTTTTTAAGAACAAACACCTATTTCCCGTTGACGTACAAGGTCCAAATTTTAACACAATTCGACAATAGACAACTGTAGATCACACGCGCAATTTTAGACACCTACTGTTTATAGATTCTGTAAAAAATGAAGTTTGGACCATACTGGACTTAGTGTTTTTTTCGCATTTTTATCCATTTTTTAAGAACAAACACCTATTTCCCGTTGACGTACAAGGTCCAAATTTTAATACAATTCGACAATAGACAAATGTAGATCACACGCCCAATTTCAGACTCCTACTGTTTATAGATTCTGTAAAAAATGCATTTTGGACCATATGAACTTGGACCATTTTCGTTCAAACGTAGTACCCTAACCCTAACCCTAACCCTAACCCTAACCCTAACCCTAACCCAACCCTAACCCTAACCCTAACCCTAACCCAACCCTAACCCAACCCTAACCCTAACCCAACCCTAACCCTAACCCTAACCCTAACCCCTTACCCTTACCCTAACCCTAACCCTAACCCCTAACCCTAACCCTAACCCTAACCCTAACCCTAACATATATAAACCCAAGTTAGCGAATATCAAATCAGACATTGTTTCCTCTTGATAAAGATTTATTCGAAACGCGTCGAGGATTTTAAGGAGCCCATTAATTTGTAAGTTTTTTGTTTATTTCCTGTCTTATTTTATTAATTGTTATTTGTCTTATTTGTTGCTCTTCACATATTATATATATCACATTAAAATAAAATCATTCGTATAGTTATTAAACAATCTAGTTACTGGTTCATCTCTGATTTCCTTAAATTCAATCGAACCCGAATCTTAGTGTCGCTCCCATTGCATGATTTAAGACAAATAAATACGCTAGTCAAAGCACACATCCGTTAAGATTCTCTCTAACTGTTTTGTATTTTCTTTTTTCATGTAAAATGGCCAACCCCAAAACGACACAAAGAACCGAGAAGGACTGCGATCGTATGGCTGTTACCCGCCTGTTCTACCAGTTCATTCAGTGTATGCACCATCTAGCCAACCTGGCAGAGCCGTCGACCTGTTTTAAGAAGAAAGAACAGGAGTTAAATAGATTTATTAGGCCGGCTCGAAAGAATGAGAAAATAGTCGATGGAATTAATCAAATTAACGCTGCGTGGACAAGAGCCATTAGGAAAGAACTGATTCGGCATTACACGGAAGAAAAATTCTGGTCATTCGAGTACATTTTCGACTTCAACTTCCTCTTCACGGCGGACGAGATTATGGAATTAGGGCACCAGGCACTCGCGTGGGCTAAGAAAAATTATGGCAAGAAGCTTCGACAATCAACTATTGATGAGTTTTTGGTTCAACTTCCCAGGGCGAGGCCCTCCGCACCCCCATCACCGGATTGTACGACATCCCCTATTCCGATGACACAGTCTCCATTAGAGCCATCTCCGAAGCCTAAACGCCAGCCAGTCGCCAGAAAGTCTCCACAGAACGACAGACCAGTCACGCCCCCTACCATTTTCTCCGTGAAACCCAAGACCGCGCCCTCTACTTCGAGTGTCTCTGTAAAGCCTGTCGCTGCGCCTCCTACCGGGTTCTCTGTGAAACCAATCGCAGCGACATCTGCCAGAACTCCCAGTAAGAAGAATAAAGCGCCCCCTGCCAGAGTTTCTTCCCCCTTGAAAAGAGCCAACCGTCTGAATCAGAAGCCCAAGGCAGCGCCAACCAGTAAAACCCGACTAGTGGACAACCGTTCCAAAATCAATAAGAAACCCGTATTTACAGTCCCCAACCGCTTCACGTTCTCTAAGAATTCAGATCCTTTCGTCACCAGAAGAGCCTCAACTACAGACTAGCCCCACTAACACTTTAAGAACTATTAAAAACAATATTACCTGACCTAAAAATAACCCCAAGACCCTAAACAGGCGTGTCTTTTTCCTGACAGCATCAAAACCTCGGCCAGTGCTCTCTTGTTTTAGTTTTAACTAATTCACTCCCCTAATCCCTAACCGTGCCCGTGCCAGGCAGAGATCTGTCGGGTATTTTTTCACGTGAAAACACTTGTTATTTTTTAGTCATAATATATCATTCTAAAAACCATTTCTTGTCCATTTTTAGTCTCCGAAAAGTGTTGTATATATCTATTGTAACCACTATCGTACAAAAAAATCATCTCCTTGGCTCCTTACAATGTCTTGATTACCGCTCAAGTTTATTCAAAGCTCATTTAAATTGTTTTTGATCACATTCTCTCGTATTCTCTAAACTATATTGTTAGATGTTAACTAATTGATTGAAACCCTTTATGTACCGCATTAACTCTATATATTGTAATGTGTTTACTAAATATTGTATGGTATATATTAATTGATTAATCCGTGATTAAGAATCACCTCGTCGACACCCAATTAACGACGAGTAGCTGAGCAAAAGTACAACCAGGCGCCCTAATTAAGCACATAATGGGAAGCCATCTCGCTCCTAGTGTCCAGTCCCTTTGATCTAAACAAATCACGATCCAAGCGCTCAATCATGTTAGTTCTGAGTTAAACGTGTCACCCCCGCCCCCGAACATATATAAACCCAAGTTAGCGAATATCAAATCAGACATTGTTTCCTCTTGATAAAGATTTATTCGAAACGCGTCGAGGATTTTAAGGAGCCCATTAATTTGTAAGTTTTTTGTTTATTTCCTGTCTTATTTTATTAATTGTTATTTGTCTTATTTGTTGCTCTTCACATATTATATATATCACATTAAAATAAAATCATTCGTATAGTTATTAAACAATCTAGTTACTGGTTCATCTCTGATTTCCTTAAATTCAATCGAACCCGAATCTTAGTGTCGCTCCCATTGCATGATTTAAGACAAATAAATACGCTAGTCAAAGCACACATCCGTTAAGATTCTCTCTAACTGTTTTGTATTTTCTTTTTTCATGTAAAATGGCCAACCCCAAAACGACACAAAGAACCGAGAAGGACTGCGATCGTATGGCTGTTACCCGCCTGTTCTACCAGTTCATTCAGTGTATGCACCATCTAGCCAACCTGGCAGAGCCGTCGACCTGTTTTAAGAAGAAAGAACAGGAGTTAAATAGATTTATTAGGCCGGCTCGAAAGAATGAGAAAATAGTCGATGGAATTAATCAAATTAACGCTGCGTGGACAAGAGCCATTAGGAAAGAACTGATTCGGCATTACACGGAAGAAAAATTCTGGTCATTCGAGTACATTTTCGACTTCAACTTCCTCTTCACGGCGGACGAGATTATGGAATTAGGGCACCAGGCACTCGCGTGGGCTAAGAAAAATTATGGCAAGAAGCTTCGACAATCAACTATTGATGAGTTTTTGGTTCAACTTCCCAGGGCGAGGCCCTCCGCACCCCCATCACCGGATTGTACGACATCCCCTATTCCGATGACACAGTCTCCATTAGAGCCATCTCCGAAGCCTAAACGCCAGCCAGTCGCCAGAAAGTCTCCACAGAACGACAGACCAGTCACGCCCCCTACCATTTTCTCCGTGAAACCCAAGACCGCGCCCTCTACTTCGAGTGTCTCTGTAAAGCCTGTCGCTGCGCCTCCTACCGGGTTCTCTGTGAAACCAATCGCAGCGACATCTGCCAGAACTCCCAGTAAGAAGAATAAAGCGCCCCCTGCCAGAGTTTCTTCCCCCTTGAAAAGAGCCAACCGTCTGAATCAGAAGCCCAAGGCAGCGCCAACCAGTAAAACCCGACTAGTGGACAACCGTTCCAAAATCAATAAGAAACCCGTATTTACAGTCCCCAACCGCTTCACGTTCTCTAAGAATTCAGATCCTTTCGTCACCAGAAGAGCCTCAACTACAGACTAGCCCCACTAACACTTTAAGAACTATTAAAAACAATATTACCTGACCTAAAAATAACCCCAAGACCCTAAACAGGCGTGTCTTTTTCCTGACAGCATCAAAACCTCGGCCAGTGCTCTCTTGTTTTAGTTTTAACTAATTCACTCCCCTAATCCCTAACCGTGCCCGTGCCAGGCAGAGATCTGTCGGGTATTTTTTCACGTGAAAACACTTGTTATTTTTTAGTCATAATATATCATTCTAAAAACCATTTCTTGTCCATTTTTAGTCTCCGAAAAGTGTTGTATATATCTATTGTAACCACTATCGTACAAAAAAATCATCTCCTTGGCTCCTTACAATGTCTTGATTACCGCTCAAGTTTATTCAAAGCTCATTTAAATTGTTTTTGATCACATTCTCTCGTATTCTCTAAACTATATTGTTAGATGTTAACTAATTGATTGAAACCCTTTATGTACCGCATTAACTCTATATATTGTAATGTGTTTACTAAATATTGTATGGTATATATTAATTGATTAATCCGTGATTAAGAATCACCTCGTCGACACCCAATTAACGACGAGTAGCTGAGCAAAAGTACAACCAGGCGCCCTAATTAAGCACATAATGGGAAGCCATCTCGCTCCTAGTGTCCAGTCCCTTTGATCTAAACAAATCACGATCCAAGCGCTCAATCATGTTAGTTCTGAGTTAAACGTGTCACCCCCGCCCCCGAACATATATAAACCCAAGTTAGCGAATATCAAATCAGACATTGTTTCCTCTTGATAAAGATTTATTCGAAACGCGTCGAGGATTTTAAGGAGCCCATTAATTTGTAAGTTTTTTGTTTATTTCCTGTCTTATTTTATTAATTGTTATTTGTCTTATTTGTTGCTCTTCACATATTATATATATCACATTAAAATAAAATCATTCGTATAGTTATTAAACAATCTAGTTACTGGTTCATCTCTGATTTCCTTAAATTCAATCGAACCCGAATCTTAGTGTCGCTCCCATTGCATGATTTAAGACAAATAAATACGCTAGTCAAAGCACACATCCGTTAAGATTCTCTCTAACTGTTTTGTATTTTCTTTTTTCATGTAAAATGGCCAACCCCAAAACGACACAAAGAACCGAGAAGGACTGCGATCGTATGGCTGTTACCCGCCTGTTCTACCAGTTCATTCAGTGTATGCACCATCTAGCCAACCTGGCAGAGCCGTCGACCTGTTTTAAGAAGAAAGAACAGGAGTTAAATAGATTTATTAGGCCGGCTCGAAAGAATGAGAAAATAGTCGATGGAATTAATCAAATTAACGCTGCGTGGACAAGAGCCATTAGGAAAGAACTGATTCGGCATTACACGGAAGAAAAATTCTGGTCATTCGAGTACATTTTCGACTTCAACTTCCTCTTCACGGCGGACGAGATTATGGAATTAGGGCACCAGGCACTCGCGTGGGCTAAGAAAAATTATGGCAAGAAGCTTCGACAATCAACTATTGATGAGTTTTTGGTTCAACTTCCCAGGGCGAGGCCCTCCGCACCCCCATCACCGGATTGTACGACATCCCCTATTCCGATGACACAGTCTCCATTAGAGCCATCTCCGAAGCCTAAACGCCAGCCAGTCGCCAGAAAGTCTCCACAGAACGACAGACCAGTCACGCCCCCTACCATTTTCTCCGTGAAACCCAAGACCG
Source organism: Patella caerulea (assembly GCA_036850965.1). Lineage (NCBI taxonomy): Eukaryota > Metazoa > Mollusca > Gastropoda > Patellidae > Patella > Patella caerulea. The sequence continues at coordinate 78,392,391 of JAZGQO010000010.1, read as the reverse complement.
CGCCCTCTACTTCGAGTGTCTCTGTAAAGCCTGTCGCTGCGCCTCCTACCGGGTTCTCTGTGAAACCAATCGCAGCGACATCTGCCAGAACTCCCAGTAAGAAGAATAAAGCGCCCCCTGCCAGAGTTTCTTCCCCCTTGAAAAGAGCCAACCGTCTGAATCAGAAGCCCAAGGCAGCGCCAACCAGTAAAACCCGACTAGTGGACAACCGTTCCAAAATCAATAAGAAACCCGTATTTACAGTCCCCAACCGCTTCACGTTCTCTAAGAATTCAGATCCTTTCGTCACCAGAAGAGCCTCAACTACAGACTAGCCCCACTAACACTTTAAGAACTATTAAAAACAATATTACCTGACCTAAAAATAACCCCAAGACCCTAAACAGGCGTGTCTTTTTCCTGACAGCATCAAAACCTCGGCCAGTGCTCTCTTGTTTTAGTTTTAACTAATTCACTCCCCTAATCCCTAACCGTGCCCGTGCCAGGCAGAGATCTGTCGGGTATTTTTTCACGTGAAAACACTTGTTATTTTTTAGTCATAATATATCATTCTAAAAACCATTTCTTGTCCATTTTTAGTCTCCGAAAAGTGTTGTATATATCTATTGTAACCACTATCGTACAAAAAAATCATCTCCTTGGCTCCTTACAATGTCTTGATTACCGCTCAAGTTTATTCAAAGCTCATTTAAATTGTTTTTGATCACATTCTCTCGTATTCTCTAAACTATATTGTTAGATGTTAACTAATTGATTGAAACCCTTTATGTACCGCATTAACTCTATATATTGTAATGTGTTTACTAAATATTGTATGGTATATATTAATTGATTAATCCGTGATTAAGAATCACCTCGTCGACACCCAATTAACGACGAGTAGCTGAGCAAAAGTACAACCAGGCGCCCTAATTAAGCACATAATGGGAAGCCATCTCGCTCCTAGTGTCCAGTCCCTTTGATCTAAACAAATCACGATCCAAGCGCTCAATCATGTTAGTTCTGAGTTAAACGTGTCACCCCCGCCCCCGAACATATATAAACCCAAGTTAGCGAATATCAAATCAGACATTGTTTCCTCTTGATAAAGATTTATTCGAAACGCGTCGAGGATTTTAAGGAGCCCATTAATTTGTAAGTTTTTTGTTTATTTCCTGTCTTATTTTATTAATTGTTATTTGTCTTATTTGTTGCTCTTCACATATTATATATATCACATTAAAATAAAATCATTCGTATAGTTATTAAACAATCTAGTTACTGGTTCATCTCTGATTTCCTTAAATTCAATCGAACCCGAATCTTAGTGTCGCTCCCATTGCATGATTTAAGACAAATAAATACGCTAGTCAAAGCACACATCCGTTAAGATTCTCTCTAACTGTTTTGTATTTTCTTTTTTCATGTAAAATGGCCAACCCCAAAACGACACAAAGAACCGAGAAGGACTGCGATCGTATGGCTGTTACCCGCCTGTTCTACCAGTTCATTCAGTGTATGCACCATCTAGCCAACCTGGCAGAGCCGTCGACCTGTTTTAAGAAGAAAGAACAGGAGTTAAATAGATTTATTAGGCCGGCTCGAAAGAATGAGAAAATAGTCGATGGAATTAATCAAATTAACGCTGCGTGGACAAGAGCCATTAGGAAAGAACTGATTCGGCATTACACGGAAGAAAAATTCTGGTCATTCGAGTACATTTTCGACTTCAACTTCCTCTTCACGGCGGACGAGATTATGGAATTAGGGCACCAGGCACTCGCGTGGGCTAAGAAAAATTATGGCAAGAAGCTTCGACAATCAACTATTGATGAGTTTTTGGTTCAACTTCCCAGGGCGAGGCCCTCCGCACCCCCATCACCGGATTGTACGACATCCCCTATTCCGATGACACAGTCTCCATTAGAGCCATCTCCGAAGCCTAAACGCCAGCCAGTCGCCAGAAAGTCTCCACAGAACGACAGACCAGTCACGCCCCCTACCATTTTCTCCGTGAAACCCAAGACCGCGCCCTCTACTTCGAGTGTCTCTGTAAAGCCTGTCGCTGCGCCTCCTACCGGGTTCTCTGTGAAACCAATCGCAGCGACATCTGCCAGAACTCCCAGTAAGAAGAATAAAGCGCCCCCTGCCAGAGTTTCTTCCCCCTTGAAAAGAGCCAACCGTCTGAATCAGAAGCCCAAGGCAGCGCCAACCAGTAAAACCCGACTAGTGGACAACCGTTCCAAAATCAATAAGAAACCCGTATTTACAGTCCCCAACCGCTTCACGTTCTCTAAGAATTCAGATCCTTTCGTCACCAGAAGAGCCTCAACTACAGACTAGCCCCACTAACACTTTAAGAACTATTAAAAACAATATTACCTGACCTAAAAATAACCCCAAGACCCTAAACAGGCGTGTCTTTTTCCTGACAGCATCAAAACCTCGGCCAGTGCTCTCTTGTTTTAGTTTTAACTAATTCACTCCCCTAATCCCTAACCCTAACCCTAACCCTAACCCTAACCCTAACCCCTAACCCTAACCCTAACCCTAACCCCTAACCCTAACCCCCTAACCCTAACCCTAACCCTAACCCTAACCCAACCCTAGCTACTGAACGAAACGCGTCGAGGACACAATGAGCCCCTATAATATGTAAGTTTTTGTTTTGTTTGTATATTTTATAGCTGTACTTTCTTATTTGTTGTTTAATCTTATCATTATTTACTTAATAAAGTCAATCCTGATAGTATTAGTAACTAAGTAGACTGTGTTTTAAGTTTTTTTGAAAGTATAATACTTCAAATAAAACATCATTTCTTGAGTCGGATCTATTAAGAATTTAATTATTAACCCACCGCAATTATTTCTTATTTTTCATGAAAAATGGATCCCCGGCAAACTAAAGAGGGGAGTGCACGCGAAAGACACTTCATAACTCGTGCATTCTACCAGTTTATTCAGTGTCTGCATCACCTTTCGAATCTTGAAGAACCATCAACCTGCTTTTCTAAGAAAGAAAAAGAATTGAATCGTTTTATAAGACCGGCACGATCTAATGAAACCATTTCCGAGAAAATAAAAGACGTCAACGCTGCCTGGGCTAATACCATGAGACACGAGCTGTGTAAGCACTATGAGGAGGAGAAATACCAGATTCTGAACACTATTTTTTTAAACAACAAGAATCTTTCTTACAGTGAAGTTATGAGCGCAGGGGAGATTGCTATGTCATGGGCCAAACGAAATTATGGCAAACGCCTCAGACAAACAGTCGTAGATCACTTCATGAACGCCGAACTGCCGGAAATGACGGACCAGCAATTCCCAGAACCCGCTGTCTCCCCACCCCCACCTTCACTGTCAACGCCTGGATCTCCAGACCGGATTGACCAGCCGCGTCTCGAACCCACGCCCTCTCCATCGCCCGAACCCCAGAGACAACTTGTCCAACAGTCAGAGACCGAAGTATCAATGAGAATGGATACAGCGCCACCTACCACTATTTCTCCAAAGTCCACCACAGTGCCCCCTGTCTTTAACGTGATCCCGCAGCAGTCTAAGAGTAGGATGTTCCCACCACAAAGCAGGAAGACAGTGCCTCCCAGTAGCTCTCGACAACCAGACGTCCGGGTAAAACCGATTAATTCTCGACACAAAGTCCAACGTAGAACTGATTCGAACGCACGACTCAACACAGATAAACCTACTTACAGAAAACCAATCCGGAAAACAACGAATAAAGATCACTATAATATATAAATATAAACTGTCCCGTTCCCTAACCCTAACCCAAGACCCTAAATAGGCGCGATACTTGATAGCTATTTCTTAAACCTCGGCCAGTGCTTTCGGCCATAGGCAACATTCTTGGAATGGACCCTAAAGGCCCCAACCCTTTATCCTAACCCAGCGAGTGCCAGGTGGTGATATACTATTGATAGTCGCTTTAAAGACACCCTCCCGTCTCCGTATAGTGCCATACATAAATTTTTATTAACACTGTCGTATAAAACACCGCCCCTTTAAATCTTAAAGTGCTCATTGAAATGTCGGGATTGTGTACATTTTTTAACAATATTTTGTATTTGTACATCCATTATATGCTCTTTTTAAAACCAATAATCTTTCTTTGTACATTTCTGAAACTTGTTTATGTATTTTTGTACACTAAGATAACTTTTATGCCTGTTATGTAAAGTGATATGTATGTTATTACGACCTCTGATTGGTCCTTTCTCTTAACTCTTGATTTGTCAATGCCCGGGACCACACCCCTAACGAAAACTATCATATCTTACTGATTAGATGAGTACGCGTTACCACTAATTACTGTAAAAGACGACCCGCTAATTAGAACCCGTAAACGGCTTCAAATGGAGTATAACATGCCACTTTAATCTCTTAATCAGGCCTGAGTTTAAATAACCCCTGATTGACATATGATTATCCCTTTGTCACGGTATTTGATTACCCGACTCCCAACTACCTCTGTGCATATATAAGGCCCCTCTAACTTATCCCAAATCAGACATTTTTCGTTCCTCCTGAAGAAGTTCGCTACTGAACGAAACGCGTCGAGGACACAATGAGCCCCTATAATATGTAAGTTTTTGTTTTGTTTGTATATTTTATAGCTGTACTTTCTTATTTGTTGTTTAATCTTATCATTATTTACTTAATAAAGTCAATCCTGATAGTATTAGTAACTAAGTAGACTGTGTTTTAAGTTTTTTTGAAAGTATAATACTTCAAATAAAACATCATTTCTTGAGTCGGATCTATTAAGAATTTAATTATTAACCCACCGCAATTATTTCTTATTTTTCATGAAAAATGGATCCCCGGCAAACTAAAGAGGGGAGTGCACGCGAAAGACACTTCATAACTCGTGCATTCTACCAGTTTATTCAGTGTCTGCATCACCTTTCGAATCTTGAAGAACCATCAACCTGCTTTTCTAAGAAAGAAAAAGAATTGAATCGTTTTATAAGACCGGCACGATCTAATGAAACCATTTCCGAGAAAATAAAAGACGTCAACGCTGCCTGGGCTAATACCATGAGACACGAGCTGTGTAAGCACTATGAGGAGGAGAAATACCAGATTCTGAACACTATTTTTTTAAACAACAAGAATCTTTCTTACAGTGAAGTTATGAGCGCAGGGGAGATTGCTATGTCATGGGCCAAACGAAATTATGGCAAACGCCTCAGACAAACAGTCGTAGATCACTTCATGAACGCCGAACTGCCGGAAATGACGGACCAGCAATTCCCAGAACCCGCTGTCTCCCCACCCCCACCTTCACTGTCAACGCCTGGATCTCCAGACCGGATTGACCAGCCGCGTCTCGAACCCACGCCCTCTCCATCGCCCGAACCCCAGAGACAACTTGTCCAACAGTCAGAGACCGAAGTATCAATGAGAATGGATACAGCGCCACCTACCACTGTCCACCACAGTGCCCCCTGTCTTTAACGTGATCCCGCAGCAGTCTAAGAGTAGGATGTTCCCACCACAAAGCAGGAAGACAGTGCCTCCCAGTAGCTCTCGACAACCAGACGTCCGGGTAAAACCGATTAATTCTCGACACAAAGTCCAACGTAGAACTGATTCGAACGCACGACTCAACACAGATAAACCTACTTACAGAAAACCAATCCGGAAAACAACGAATAAAGATCACTATAATATATAAATATAAACTGTCCCGTTCCCTAACCCTAACCCAAGACCCTAAATAGGCGCGATACTTGATAGCTATTTCTTAAACCTCGGCCAGTGCTTTCGGCCATAGGCAACATTCTTGGAATGGACCCTAAAGGCCCCAACCCTTTATCCTAACCCAGCGAGTGCCAGGTGGTGATATACTATTGATAGTCGCTTTAAAGACACCCTCCCGTCTCCGTATAGTGCCATACATAAATTTTTATTAACACTGTCGTATAAAACACCGCCCCTTTAAATCTTAAAGTGCTCATTGAAATGTCGGGATTGTGTACATTTTTTAACAATATTTTGTATTTGTACATCCATTATATGCTCTTTTTAAAACCAATAATCTTTCTTTGTACATTTCTGAAACTTGTTTATGTATTTTTGTACACTAAGATAACTTTTATGCCTGTTATGTAAAGTGATATGTATGTTATTACGACCTCTGATTGGTCCTTTCTCTTAACTCTTGATTTGTCAATGCCCGGGACCACACCCCTAACGAAAACTATCATATCTTACTGATTAGATGAGTACGCGTTACCACTAATTACTGTAAAAGACGACCCGCTAATTAGAACCCGTAAACGGCTTCAAATGGAGTATAACATGCCACTTTAATCTCTTAATCAGGCCTGAGTTTAAATAACCCCTGATTGACATATGATTATCCCTTTGTCACGGTATTTGATTACCCGACTCCCAACTACCTCTGTGCATATATAAGGCCCCTCTAACTTATCCCAAATCAGACATTTTTCGTTCCTCCTGAAGAAGTTCGCTACTGAACGAAACGCGTCGAGGACACAATGAGCCCCTATAATATGTAAGTTTTTGTTTTGTTTGTATATTTTATAGCTGTACTTTCTTATTTGTTGTTTAATCTTATCATTATTTACTTAATAAAGTCAATCCTGATAGTATTAGTAACTAAGTAGACTGTGTTTTAAGTTTTTTTGAAAGTATAACACTTCAAATAAAACATCATTTCTTGAGTCGGATCTATTAAGAATTTAATTATTAACCCACCGCAATTATTTCTTATTTTTCATGAAAAATGGATCCCCGGCAAACTAAAGAGGGGAGTGCACGCGAAAGACACTTCATAACTCGTGCATTCTACCAGTTTATTCAGTGTCTGCATCACCTTTCGAATCTTGAAGAACCATCAACCTGCTTTTCTAAGAAAGAAAAAGAATTGAATCGTTTTATAAGACCGGCACGATCTAATGAAACCATTTCCGAGAAAATAAAAGACGTCAACGCTGCCTGGGCTAATACCATGAGACACGAGCTGTGTAAGCACTATGAGGAGGAGAAATACCAGATTCTGAACACTATTTTTTTAAACAACAAGAATCTTTCTTACAGTGAAGTTATGAGCGCAGGGGAGATTGCTATGTCATGGGCCAAACGAAATTATGGCAAACGCCTCAGACAAACAGTCGTAGATCACTTCATGAACGCCGAACTGCCGGAAATGACGGACCAGCAATTCCCAGAACCCGCTGTCTCCCCACCCCCACCTTCACTGTCAACGCCTGGATCTCCAGACCGGATTGACCAGCCGCGTCTCGAACCCACGCCCTCTCCATCGCCCGAACCCCAGAGACAACTTGTCCAACAGTCAGAGACCGAAGTATCAATGAGAATGGATACAGCGCCACCTACCACTATTTCTCCAAAGTCCACCACAGTGCCCCCTGTCTTTAACGTGATCCCGCAGCAGTCTAAGAGTAGGATGTTCCCACCACAAAGCAGGAAGACAGTGCCTCCCAGTAGCTCTCGACAACCAGACGTCCGGGTAAAACCGATTAATTCTCGACACAAAGTCCAACGTAGAACTGATTCGAACGCACGACTCAACACAGATAAACCTACTTACAGAAAACCAATCCGGAAAACAACGAATAAAGATCACTATAATATATAAATATAAACTGTCCCGTTCCCTAACCCTAACCCAAGACCCTAAATAGGCGCGATACTTGATAGCTATTTCTTAAACCTCGGCCAGTGCTTTCGGCCATAGGCAACATTCTTGGAATGGACCCTAAAGGCCCCAACCCTTTATCCTAACCCAGCGAGTGCCAGGTGGTGATATACTATTGATAGTCGCTTTAAAGACACCCTCCCGTCTCCGTATAGTGCCATACATAAATTTTTATTAACACTGTCGTATAAAACACCGCCCCTTTAAATCTTAAAGTGCTCATTGAAATGTCGGGATTGTGTACATTTTTTAACAATATTTTGTATTTGTACATCCATTATATGCTCTTTTTAAAACCAATAATCTTTCTTTGTACATTTCTGAAACTTGTTTATGTATTTTTGTACACTAAGATAACTTTTATGCCTGTTATGTAAAGTGATATGTATGTTATTACGACCTCTGATTGGTCCTTTCTCTTAACTCTTGATTTGTCAATGCCCGGGACCACACCCCTAACGAAAACTATCATATCTTACTGATTAGATGAGTACGCGTTACCACTAATTACTGTAAAAGACGACCCGCTAATTAGAACCCGTAAACGGCTTCAAATGGAGTATAACATGCCACTTTAATCTCTTAATCAGGCCTGAGTTTAAATAACCCCTGATTGACATATGATTATCCCTTTGTCACGGTATTTGATTACCCGACTCCCAACTACCTCTGTGCATATATAAGGCCCCTCTAACTTATCCCAAATCAGACATTTTTCGTTCCTCCTGAAGAAGTTCGCTACTGAACGAAACGCGTCGAGGACACAATGAGCCCCTATAATATGTAAGTTTTTGTTTTGTTTGTATATTTTATAGCTGTACTTTCTTATTTGTTGTTTAATCTTATCATTATTTACTTAATAAAGTCAATCCTGATAGTATTAGTAACTAAGTAGACTGTGTTTTAAGTTTTTTTGAAAGTATAATACTTCAAATAAAACATCATTTCTTGAGTCGGATCTATTAAGAATTTAATTATTAACCCACCGCAATTATTTCTTATTTTTCATGAAAAATGGATCCCCGGCAAACTAAAGAGGGGAGTGCACGCGAAAGACACTTCATAACTCGTGCATTCTACCAGTTTATTCAGTGTCTGCATCACCTTTCGAATCTTGAAGAACCATCAACCTGCTTTTCTAAGAAAGAAAAAGAATTGAATCGTTTTATAAGACCGGCACGATCTAATGAAACCATTTCCGAGAAAATAAAAGACGTCAACGCTGCCTGGGCTAATACCATGAGACACGAGCTGTGTAAGCACTATGAGGAGGAGAAATACCAGATTCTGAACACTATTTTTTTAAACAACAAGAATCTTTCTTACAGTGAAGTTATGAGCGCAGGGGAGATTGCTATGTCATGGGCCAAACGAAATTATGGCAAACGCCTCAGACAAACAGTCGTAGATCACTTCATGAACGCCGAACTGCCGGAAATGACGGACCAGCAATTCCCAGAACCCGCTGTCTCCCCACCCCCACCTTCACTGTCAACGCCTGGATCTCCAGACCGGATTGACCAGCCGCGTCTCGAACCCACGCCCTCTCCATCGCCCGAACCCCAGAGACAACTTGTCCAACAGTCAGAGACCGAAGTATCAATGAGAATGGATACAGCGCCACCTACCACTATTTCTCCAAAGTCCACCACAGTGCCCCCTGTCTTTAACGTGATCCCGCAGCAGTCTAAGAGTAGGATGTTCCCACCACAAAGCAGGAAGACAGTGCCTCCCAGTAGCTCTCGACAACCAGACGTCCGGGTAAAACCGATTAATTCTCGACACAAAGTCCAACGTAGAACTGATTCGAACGCACGACTCAACACAGATAAACCTACTTACAGAAAACCAATCCGGAAAACAACGAATAAAGATCACTATAATATATAAATATAAACTGTCCCGTTCCCTAACCCTAACCCAAGACCCTAAATAGGCGCGATACTTGATAGCTATTTCTTAAACCTCGGCCAGTGCTTTCGGCCATAGGCAACATTCTTGGAATGGACCCTAAAGGCCCCAACCCTTTATCCTAACCCAGCGAGTGCCAGGTGGTGATATACTATTGATAGTCGCTTTAAAGACACCCTCCCGTCTCCGTATAGTGCCATACATAAATTTTTATTAACACTGTCGTATAAAACACCGCCCCTTTAAATCTTAAAGTGCTCATTGAAATGTCGGGATTGTGTACATTTTTTAACAATATTTTGTATTTGTACATCCATTATATGCTCTTTTTAAAACCAATAATCTTTCTTTGTACATTTCTGAAACTTGTTTATGTATTTTTGTACACTAAGATAACTTTTATGCCTGTTATGTAAAGTGATATGTATGTTATTACGACCTCTGATTGGTCCTTTCTCTTAACTCTTGATTTGTCAATGCCCGGGACCACACCCCTAACGAAAACTATCATATCTTACTGATTAGATGAGTACGCGTTACCACTAATTACTGTAAAAGACGACCCGCTAATTAGAACCCGTAAACGGCTTCAAATGGAGTATAACATGCCACTTTAATCTCTTAATCAGGCCTGAGTTTAAATAACCCCTGATTGACATATGATTATCCCTTTGTCACGGTATTTGATTACCCGACTCCCAACTACCTCTGTGCATATATAAGGCCCCTCTAACTTATCCCAAATCAGACATTTTTCGTTCCTCCTGAAGAAGTTCGCTACTGAACGAAACGCGTCGAGGACACAATGAGCCCCTATAATATGTAAGTTTTTGTTTTGTTTGTATATTTTATAGCTGTACTTTCTTATTTGTTGTTTAATCTTATCATTATTTACTTAATAAAGTCAATCCTGATAGTATTAGTAACTAAGTAGACTGTGTTTTAAGTTTTTTTGAAAGTATAATACTTCAAATAAAACATCATTTCTTGAGTCGGATCTATTAAGAATTTAATTATTAACCCACCGCAATTATTTCTTATTTTTCATGAAAAATGGATCCCCGGCAAACTAAAGAGGGGAGTGCACGCGAAAGACACTTCATAACTCGTGCATTCTACCAGTTTATTCAGTGTCTGCATCACCTTTCGAATCTTGAAGAACCATCAACCTGCTTTTCTAAGAAAGAAAAAGAATTGAATCGTTTTATAAGACCGGCACGATCTAATGAAACCATTTCCGAGAAAATAAAAGACGTCAACGCTGCCTGGGCTAATACCATGAGACACGAGCTGTGTAAGCACTATGAGGAGGAGAAATACCAGATTCTGAACACTATTTTTTTAAACAACAAGAATCTTTCTTACAGTGAAGTTATGAGCGCAGGGGAGATTGCTATGTCATGGGCCAAACGAAATTATGGCAAACGCCTCAGACAAACAGTCGTAGATCACTTCATGAACGCCGAACTGCCGGAAATGACGGACCAGCAATTCCCAGAACCCGCTGTCTCCCCACCCCCACCTTCACTGTCAACGCCTGGATCTCCAGACCGGATTGACCAGCCGCGTCTCGAACCCACGCCCTCTCCATCGCCCGAACCCCAGAGACAACTTGTCCAACAGTCAGAGACCGAAGTATCAATGAGAATGGATACAGCGCCACCTACCACTATTTCTCCAAAGTCCACCACAGTGCCCCCTGTCTTTAACGTGATCCCGCAGCAGTCTAAGAGTAGGATGTTCCCACCACAAAGCAGGAAGACAGTGCCTCCCAGTAGCTCTCGACAACCAGACGTCCGGGTAAAACCGATTAATTCTCGACACAAAGTCCAACGTAGAACTGATTCGAACGCACGACTCAACACAGATAAACCTACTTACAGAAAACCAATCCGGAAAACAACGAATAAAGATCACTATAATATATAAATATAAACTGTCCCGTTCCCTAACCCTAACCCAAGACCCTAAATAGGCGCGATACTTGATAGCTATTTCTTAAACCTCGGCCAGTGCTTTCGGCCATAGGCAACATTCTTGGAATGGACCCTAAAGGCCCCAACCCTTTATCCTAACCCTAACCCTAACCCAACCCTAACCCTAACCCTAACCCTAACCCTAACCCTAACCTAACCCTAACCCTAACCCTAACCCTAACCCTAACCCTAACCCTAACCCTAATATTTCAGATTGGTACCAACAACCGTGATATGAACCCCCGTACAGCTCACAAGACCTATACAGAACTGATTGTCACTGCTAGGGCGAAATTCCCTAAAACAAAACTAGTTATCGCACAGATCCCTTCCTCCAACCAACTTAAATTATTCAAACCCAAACAGTATGAAAATATAGCAAAATTAAACCAGTACCTATCTTCAGAACCCCCAGAACACTCTACAGTACTCCCCTTAGCTAATTCTCCTGTCCATGTAATGGCAAGTGACATCTACCATATTCATTGGGTCCCCGCAACTGCCGAACGGCAGCTCTCCCATTGGCTCAAGGAAGTTAGGTCTTTAAACTAATTTCCGAGGGGGGCACTGATAAAACTATCATATCAAATACCCCCACTCCAAACAATGAATTAGGAAAAACTGTTGTTAATCTAAGTTCGCGTGTCTTATCACCTCTAGAAAGACAGATCCTGGATAAAGGACTTAAGTTCATCCCCTCGCCACAGCCGACATCGGTTAACGACATACTGGAATCCGCTGACCAATTTTCGAGACTAATTAAACTGACTTATTTTTTTCGCGATAAACCACACAGGGGCCCAAAAACCAAATTTATAGAAAAATCTTTGTGGAATCCTTCAGACGCAGCCATCAGGGGCGATATCCTGGCTCATTTAGACCGTATGAAAAGTGAATTAGCTGACATGCCAATTTTTAAAGAAAAAAATAATCTCAGCAGATTAGAAAGAACCGCCTTAAATACCCTGAAGAATGACAGGTCTATAGTCATCAAGAAAAGCGATAAGGGCTCCTGTTGTGTTATTTTAAACCGTAGTGACTATATTTTAGAAGCCGAAAAACAGTTGAGTAATGAAAAATATTACAAAAAACTCGAACAACCAATTTTCATGGAAACTCGCTCGATGATCAACCAAATTTTGGACAGATTAGTGAAAAAGAAGTTTATAACCGAAAAACAATTTGACCACCTTTCCGCTAAAGAAGATTGTCGTCAGAGGCATTTCTACACTCTACCCAAAATCCATAAAAATCCAGAATCGGAATGGTTTGAGCCAAACAAAATACCCAAAGGGCGCCCCATAGTTTCGGACTGCTCGAGTGTGTGTAGAAATGTCTCTGAATACATAGACTCGTTTTTGAAGCCACTAGCCGTTCAACATGCTTCCTATCTCAAGGATACGAACGACTTTGTTGAGAAAATTAAAAAACTAAATGTACCACCTGACGCGTTATTAATATCGATCGATGTACAGAGTATGTACACAAATATTGATAACGAGACTGGCCTTAAAGCGCTCCGAAAGGCTTTTTTAAGAAACCCGATGAAATCTCGTCCGGACGAAGAAATTTTGGAACTTTTAGAAATCTGCCTTACCAGAAATGACTTTATTTGCAATGAGAATACCTACCTTCAGACCACTGGGGTCTCCATGGGTCAAATATATAGTCCGAATTTCGCAAACCTCTACATGGCCGAGTGGGAAAGAGAGCTCGTACCTCTTTGCCCATTACTACCAAGTTTTTACGGACGGTTTCTAGATGATATTTTTATAGTTTGGCCCTTTACGGAAGAAGAATTCTGGCAGTACTTTGATATCCTCAATAATCACCATCCCTCCATCAAATTAACAGCTACCGTTAGCAACAATAGTATTGATTTCTTGGACACGACAGTATTCAAGAGCGAAAATTTGACCATTACAGGAAATTTAGATATCAAGGTATTCTTTAAAGATACCGATACCCATCAGCTTTTATTTAAATCCTCATTTCACCCTAAGCACACATTTTCGGGCATCATTAAATCACAAATCCTCCGTTTTCATCGTATCTGTACGCGCCTGACCGATTTTGAGAGCGCGTGTACTCTAGTCTTCAGCAAACTCCGGGAACGGGGTTATTCGAAACGATTTCTACGGAAGATTAAAAACACCACTTTAGCAGAAATCAAAGCCAAAAACATAATTCCTGTTAAACCATTCCAACAATTCGGTGCTATGCCGTGCATGAGCGTGCGATGCACAATCTGCAAATATTTAAAGCGTACCAATTTTTTCGAAAATAAAACGTCTCATGAGAAATTTCCGATTAACAATAGGCTCACGTGCGAATCTTCCAACTTAATCTACCTAATTTCCTGCAAGTCATGTCCCCTCCAGTATGTCGGCGAGAGTCAAAATTCCTTACGGGATAGAATGCTTGGCCATCTATCAGATATCAGGAGAACAACGGAGAAACCGGTATCTAAACATTTCAACCAAAACAACCACTCTATTTCGGACTTAATAATCACCCCAATTGAAAGTATCCCCAAGACTAGTGGAGACACGAGGCAATACCGTTTAATTCGGGAAGATTTCTGGATTAAGAAACTTAACACCATATCCCCTAACGGTATTAATCTACTCCTCAACACCAGTGTCCTTCCACTAGTCATAAAATATAATAGCACGGCGTACAAGGCCACAAAAATTGTTAAAAGCTACTACAACGAACTCCAAGAAAGCCTACCGAAAATCTATAAAAATAAACTCATCGTTGCGTACTCAAGGAACAAAAATCTTGGCGATATTGTTGTTCCCAGCAAGTTACCGTCTTTAAAAATAAACACCTAACTTCCTTGAGTCAAAACCAAATCAATATACCAATCCATTTTGTTCCTAAGCCCACTTCCCACTACTCGATAACCCCAATGCCCCAGGCCAATGCTCTCTGTGGGGCACCCTAACCGGTAACCCACCCCTTACCCTTACCCTAACCCTGCTAGTGCCGGGGTTGACGTGTTGTCTTGTGAGGGTTGACAAGCGGAACAATATTGGCTACAAATTACGTCTACTTACGACGAATTGAATATGAATATGTTTAATCAATGCTTTGTTTTCAGGATACTTTCTCCTATTCCATATATTTCAGAAAACACTTAAATATATTAGCCTAGCGAATAGACTGATTAGCTGTACATGGAACCATAACAATTAAAGTTTCTGAGGAGCTTCCATCTTCATACACGTTAAACCATGGATCAATATGTATATACATGTCTTTCTCCCGTTTTTCTAATAGAATTATTTTCTTTCCATAGGTTGAAAAAATCATCGTAAGCGACTGATTAACTGCTTGATTAACTGTCGGATTGACTAATCCCCACAAACTGACGACCGAATGTTGACGCGACACACAGTCTTACGGAGTGAGAGACAAATTCTTCCCCTCCTTGACTTAATCGTCACCACAACACTTTTATTGTCTAATACTAACCCTGACCCTAACCCTGGAATTTCTGGGTTAAAAATTCACCCAATATCCAAATTGTAACTTGCTAAATAGTAACAAATCACACCCTAGCAAGACTAACAAGTTAAAGAATGAGATAAACTAACCCTAACCCTAACCCATGGAAAGACAGCATTCACGGCTGCTTTTTTCACATAAATAAAATGTACATGAAATTACATATACATTTTTTAGAAATATGAGACCCCACAATCGGTCAGTATTCACAGTTCTCTTTTATACTTATTCCAAAAGAACGAACTGCATACTATATTCTGATCGGGGTCATTGATTAAGTCTTAATCTATACTCAATCGAATTAAAACGATAACACTCCCGCTATTGTTCTACCACTCACCAGTATTATAATAGCGCGTAGAGATTGTTATAGAGAAACATATAAACGTTAATAGTATTACGGAAAATAAACTTAGTACTACCGTATATATCTTATTATACGCCTCAATGAGATGAATCTAACATAGCAAATTGGCTATTAAGATTTAGACACACCCTATAATGTTACCCACACAGAATATTATAGAGGGAGATCCAAACTTTATAATCTCGAGGCACTTTAAAAAGGCCAACCTAAGGAAAACATGCCCATTTCCTGTTAAAACTAACATACCCGATGGAAATTGATTCTAGAAATGGTTTTAAAAGTTTCTTTTTCCCCCCATATATATATATGTATATATTATCACTATACAACTCTATAGGTATATTCCATATACTATGACCTTTATTCTGATACATGTATATACAGTCTAATATTATGTCAAAAATACTTTTCTCTGTATAAACACGTAAACATGTATATAGAATTGCTTACAAATTGTAAAGGGTGGTAGAATATTATACCCGTGTTTTGAATGTATTTTCCACATATTATCCTTTTCTGTATAATTTCTCATATATTTTTATCTCTGTACAAACCATATAGGTCCTTAATGATGTTTAAAGGCCTTGTCAACATAAAGATTTGATAATATTGTACCTCCATATAAGGCAATATATGAATTGTAAACCATAGATCTACTCCATATACTATTACCTTTATTCGGATACATGTATATACAGTTTAATATTATGTCAAAAATACTTTTCTCTGTATAAACACATAAATATGTATATAGAATTGCTTACAAATTGTAAAAGGTGGTAGAATATTACACCCGTGTTTTGAATGTATCTTCCATATATTATTCATTTTTCTCTCTCTCTATATATATATATATATATTTATATATTTATTTTTTACATATGTATATATCCTTATGTCTCCTAAAAATGGTTTAAATCAATTTAATTACCATCTTTAGTATTTAAATAAACATTCTCCGATTATATAGATATACATACGTACATTTTTAGGACTTTTAAAATCTCCTCGGTCTGAATCCTAGATATAATGAGCCAAGAAAAATTTAAACATACCCGAGGATAACCAACCCACACACCCCATATGCATTTTTATTTAGTCATACAATTTGGCAATATTTTTAGACCATCTCTAGCTCGAAAAATAGAAAATGTGTTGTTTTACAAGAAGCAAGAAAAACTGCAGAAATGGATGTAAAAACTCTCCATATGACCACAAAAGGTGGTTCAATGAATCGGTAAAACACCGATATAATATAAGCCGCGAAAAAGCGAGCTATACAATAGCCCAGAAGGGGTATAAGAATATAAAACAACAAGCACAAAATCGAGCACAGGTTAATTCCAAACTCTTTAATGTATGACATGAGCATAAAAGGGTATAATTCCCGCTCGTCAAAATAAGTGACCTTGCATATATCACTGAAACAACCAACGGATTGAAATAAAAATAAAAATATTCGACTAATCCTCGGGTATTAAAACCTCATAGACTGGGGTTAAATCACTGAATAAACATCTGATTGAATACCAACGGATGTAGAGAATTTCCGGTCATAGTAATGGGTCTATCAAATGATAACTCTACGACCAATAAAATCAGCTCACTTTCTTCTTTTCCCCGCCCCTCCCCCCAAAATTATTTCGTATTTAAGACTTGGCTCAAACATCTAGTCTTCAGACTTAAACCTGAAGAAGGTCTATATGACCGAAATAGTACTATAGTTTTAGAGGAGTTTTTAGTTTAAGTTTATTTGTAACCTGTGTTTATTTCTAAGTAAGAAATTCTTACTCGGATTACCTTCTTTGGATTATATTTTGTGCTTCGGATTACTTGGATATACACATTTGGATACCGTATCTAGTTAAGTAATTTCTTTCTTATTTGTTTATATAATCATTTTTATATATATATATACTATTATTATATATATACTTTTATCCCACTTTTTGTTATTTGCCTATACTTTCTTTACTGATTTCCACATTATCTAAATAATCTTATAATTTACGCTCACTACATTCTGGTTTACGCACATAATAAAATTGTGGAAATTTGTTAATGTTTCTTTTTCCTCTCCCAATATGTACGGCAAAAACCGTAACGGGTATTCTAATGGCTACAATAATAGATATAACTATGACTATAATCATAATAACAACCGCTTTGGCTATTTCTCGGCACATCAGCAACAGTATTATGAGGGGGGCCGTCCTTTTAATCCCTATGCCCCACAGAGACAATATCCCGATCAACCCTTCAAACCCAACCAAAGGCAGTATAAGCAATATGGAAGGGCTGAAAACTCCCACCCTAATTCCCACCCCCGTAATACAGATAAGACTTATAGTAAACCCCAATCTCGTAATATCAATAAAGGGAAAAATAATGACCAGACGGAGCGGACTAACAACAAAGACGGACCGACGATAAAGGCGTTTTACCAAATTTTACAGTGCCTTCACCACATGAGTATAATGAAATCACAGCAAAATGGGCAACTCACTAAGGGTTTCCATCAAAAAGTTTTGGATCTAACTAAATTCGTAAAACCGGCCATGATTACAACAACGCTTTCGAACACCATTCTTTCTATTGGCAAATCTTGGGCTAAATCTATTGCAACGGAATTATCTTCTCACTATGAGAAAACACTTGAGAACAAATTACATTGGCTAAAAAGGCAAAATTTTAACCGCGAACAAAGCGATACCTTCGCCAACGCCGCACTATCATGGTCTAAAAAATCGTTCGGAAAAAAGCTAAACGCCTCGACACGCTCTAAATTTATGGAACTAATAGGTCAGACCACGGGATTAGACGAACAAACTAGGGTCCCATCCCCGCCCCGTAACACGGGTGCGACCCCACCCCGGCAGACACAACCTGGCAGTAATCAACCTTCCCCGATGGCAGTGGACGCAAACCCTAACCCTAACCCGAGACAGAATCCACTACCACTGAGGACCCCCAGCCGTAAGAGACTACTTTCACTATCTCCCGATGATGTCCCTAGCAAAAACACACCGGGAAAGAAGAAGAACCTCCAACCCTCCCCCTCCACTTCCCCGAACCCCGTCCTTGACGTTTTGGCAGAACAACTCGATCTATCAACAGACAGTGTGCCTGTAAATGAGAATGGGGGAGACACTGTGTCTCCGATCATTACCAATCAGTTTTACAAAAGTCCTAACACACCACCCATGAAATCAAGGCTGAGTTTATCACCTTCTCTACGCGTGGCATCGGTTAACACACCGAAACGCCTTAGTTTAGACGTGAGTGCTCTTAGAGTCAAACCCCATAACCCACCCAGAATCATGGATAAATACTATAAATCCGGTAACGACAAAACGTCTTGGCGCCTCCCCAAATTGGTTAAACCCACAGTAGTGTTAGGCAGCTCCAACCTGAATAGGATACCCGTGGGGAGGGTTGGGGTACAGATCATCTCATTTGGCGGGGCCATGATCCACCACCTGACGGATATGATCAAAAAATCCAACGACATCGGTCAACCAAAGACGATAATATTTCAGATTGGTACCAACAACCGTGATATGAACCCCCGTACAGCTCACAAGACCTATACAGAACTGATTGTCACTGCTAGGGCGAAATTCCCTAAAACAAAACTAGTTATCGCACAGATCCCTTCCTCCAACCAACTTAAATTATTCAAACCCAAACAGTATGAAAATATAGCAAAATTAAACCAGTACCTATCTTCAGAACCCCCAGAACACTCTACAGTACTCCCCTTAGCTAATTCTCCTGTCCATGTAATGGCAAGTGACATCTACCATATTCATTGGGTCCCCGCAACTGCCGAACGGCAGCTCTCCCATTGGCTCAAGGAAGTTAGGTCTTTAAACTAATTTCCGAGGGGGGCACTGATAAAACTATCATATCAAATACCCCCACTCCAAACAATGAATTAGGAAAAACTGTTGTTAATCTAAGTTCGCGTGTCTTATCACCTCTAGAAAGACAGATCCTGGATAAAGGACTTAAGTTCATCCCCTCGCCACAGCCGACATCGGTTAACGACATACTGGAATCCGCTGACCAATTTTCGAGACTAATTAAACTGACTTATTTTTTTCGCGATAAACCACACAGGGGCCCAAAAACCAAATTTATAGAAAAATCTTTGTGGAATCCTTCAGACGCAGCCATCAGGGGCGATATCCTGGCTCATTTAGACCGTATGAAAAGTGAATTAGCTGACATGCCAATTTTTAAAGAAAAAAATAATCTCAGCAGATTAGAAAGAACCGCCTTAAATACCCTGAAGAATGACAGGTCTATAGTCATCAAGAAAAGCGATAAGGGCTCCTGTTGTGTTATTTTAAACCGTAGTGACTATATTTTAGAAGCCGAAAAACAGTTGAGTAATGAAAAATATTACAAAAAACTCGAACAACCAATTTTCATGGAAACTCGCTCGATGATCAACCAAATTTTGGACAGATTAGTGAAAAAGAAGTTTATAACCGAAAAACAATTTGACCACCTTTCCGCTAAAGAAGATTGTCGTCAGAGGCATTTCTACACTCTACCCAAAATCCATAAAAATCCAGAATCGGAATGGTTTGAGCCAAACAAAATACCCAAAGGGCGCCCCATAGTTTCGGACTGCTCGAGTGTGTGTAGAAATGTCTCTGAATACATAGACTCGTTTTTGAAGCCACTAGCCGTTCAACATGCTTCCTATCTCAAGGATACGAACGACTTTGTTGAGAAAATTAAAAAACTAAATGTACCACCTGACGCGTTATTAATATCGATCGATGTACAGAGTATGTACACAAATATTGATAACGAGACTGGCCTTAAAGCGCTCCGAAAGGCTTTTTTAAGAAACCCGATGAAATCTCGTCCGGACGAAGAAATTTTGGAACTTTTAGAAATCTGCCTTACCAGAAATGACTTTATTTGCAATGAGAATACCTACCTTCAGACCACTGGGGTCTCCATGGGTCAAATATATAGTCCGAATTTCGCAAACCTCTACATGGCCGAGTGGGAAAGAGAGCTCGTACCTCTTTGCCCATTACTACCAAGTTTTTACGGACGGTTTCTAGATGATATTTTTATAGTTTGGCCCTTTACGGAAGAAGAATTCTGGCAGTACTTTGATATCCTCAATAATCACCATCCCTCCATCAAATTAACAGCTACCGTTAGCAACAATAGTATTGATTTCTTGGACACGACAGTATTCAAGAGCGAAAATTTGACCATTACAGGAAATTTAGATATCAAGGTATTCTTTAAAGATACCGATACCCATCAGCTTTTATTTAAATCCTCATTTCACCCTAAGCACACATTTTCGGGCATCATTAAATCACAAATCCTCCGTTTTCATCGTATCTGTACGCGCCTGACCGATTTTGAGAGCGCGTGTACTCTAGTCTTCAGCAAACTCCGGGAACGGGGTTATTCGAAACGATTTCTACGGAAGATTAAAAACACCACTTTAGCAGAAATCAAAGCCAAAAACATAATTCCTGTTAAACCATTCCAACAATTCGGTGCTATGCCGTGCATGAGCGTGCGATGCACAATCTGCAAATATTTAAAGCGTACCAATTTTTTCGAAAATAAAACGTCTCATGAGAAATTTCCGATTAACAATAGGCTCACGTGCGAATCTTCCAACTTAATCTACCTAATTTCCTGCAAGTCATGTCCCCTCCAGTATGTCGGCGAGAGTCAAAATTCCTTACGGGATAGAATGCTTGGCCATCTATCAGATATCAGGAGAACAACGGAGAAACCGGTATCTAAACATTTCAACCAAAACAACCACTCTATTTCGGACTTAATAATCACCCCAATTGAAAGTATCCCCAAGACTAGTGGAGACACGAGGCAATACCGTTTAATTCGGGAAGATTTCTGGATTAAGAAACTTAACACCATATCCCCTAACGGTATTAATCTACTCCTCAACACCAGTGTCCTTCCACTAGTCATAAAATATAATAGCACGGCGTACAAGGCCACAAAAATTGTTAAAAGCTACTACAACGAACTCCAAGAAAGCCTACCGAAAATCTATAAAAATAAACTCATCGTTGCGTACTCAAGGAACAAAAATCTTGGCGATATTGTTGTTCCCAGCAAGTTACCGTCTTTAAAAATAAACACCTAACTTCCTTGAGTCAAAACCAAATCAATATACCAATCCATTTTGTTCCTAAGCCCACTTCCCACTACTCGATAACCCCAATGCCCCAGGCCAATGCTCTCTGTGGGGCACCCTAACCGGTAACCCACCCCTTACCCTTACCCTAACCCTGCTAGTGCCGGGGTTGACGTGTTGTCTTGTGAGGGTTGACAAGCGGAACAATATTGGCTACAAATTACGTCTACTTACGACGAATTGAATATGAATATGTTTAATCAATGCTTTGTTTTCAGGATACTTTCTCCTATTCCATATATTTCAGAAAACACTTAAATATATTAGCCTAGCGAATAGACTGATTAGCTGTACATGGAACCATAACAATTAAAGTTTCTGAGGAGCTTCCATCTTCATACACGTTAAACCATGGATCAATATGTATATACATGTCTTTCTCCCGTTTTTCTAATAGAATTATTTTCTTTCCATAGGTTGAAAAAATCATCGTAAGCGACTGATTAACTGCTTGATTAACTGTCGGATTGACTAATCCCCACAAACTGACGACCGAATGTTGACGCGACACACAGTCTTACGGAGTGAGAGACAAATTCTTCCCCTCCTTGACTTAATCGTCACCACAACACTTTTATTGTCTAATACTAACCCTGACCCTAACCCTGGAATTTCTGGGTTAAAAATTCACCCAATATCCAAATTGTAACTTGCTAAATAGTAACAAATCACACCCTAGCAAGACTAACAAGTTAAAGAATGAGATAAACTAACCCTAACCCTAACCCATGGAAAGACAGCATTCACGGCTGCTTTTTTCACATAAATAAAATGTACATGAAATTACATATACATTTTTTAGAAATATGAGACCCCACAATCGGTCAGTATTCACAGTTCTCTTTTATACTTATTCCAAAAGAACGAACTGCATACTATATTCTGATCGGGGTCATTGATTAAGTCTTAATCTATACTCAATCGAATTAAAACGATAACACTCCCGCTATTGTTCTACCACTCACCAGTATTATAATAGCGCGTAGAGATTGTTATAGAGAAACATATAAACGTTAATAGTATTACGGAAAATAAACTTAGTACTACCGTATATATCTTATTATACGCCTCAATGAGATGAATCTAACATAGCAAATTGGCTATTAAGATTTAGACACACCCTATAATGTTACCCACACAGAATATTATAGAGGGAGATCCAAACTTTATAATCTCGAGGCACTTTAAAAAGGCCAACCTAAGGAAAACATGCCCATTTCCTGTTAAAACTAACATACCCGATGGAAATTGATTCTAGAAATGGTTTTAAAAGTTTCTTTTTCCCCCCATATATATATATGTATATATTATCACTATACAACTCTATAGGTATATTCCATATACTATGACCTTTATTCTGATACATGTATATACAGTCTAATATTATGTCAAAAATACTTTTCTCTGTATAAACACGTAAACATGTATATAGAATTGCTTACAAATTGTAAAGGGTGGTAGAATATTATACCCGTGTTTTGAATGTATTTTCCACATATTATCCTTTTCTGTATAATTTCTCATATATTTTTATCTCTGTACAAACCATATAGGTCCTTAATGATGTTTAAAGGCCTTGTCAACATAAAGATTTGATAATATTGTACCTCCATATAAGGCAATATATGAATTGTAAACCATAGATCTACTCCATATACTATTACCTTTATTCGGATACATGTATATACAGTTTAATATTATGTCAAAAATACTTTTCTCTGTATAAACACATAAATATGTATATAGAATTGCTTACAAATTGTAAAAGGTGGTAGAATATTACACCCGTGTTTTGAATGTATCTTCCATATATTATTCATTTTTCTCTCTCTCTATATATATATATATATATTTATATATTTATTTTTTACATATGTATATATCCTTATGTCTCCTAAAAATGGTTTAAATCAATTTAATTACCATCTTTAGTATTTAAATAAACATTCTCCGATTATATAGATATACATACGTACATTTTTAGGACTTTTAAAATCTCCTCGGTCTGAATCCTAGATATAATGAGCCAAGAAAAATTTAAACATACCCGAGGATAACCAACCCACACACCCCATATGCATTTTTATTTAGTCATACAATTTGGCAATATTTTTAGACCATCTCTAGCTCGAAAAATAGAAAATGTGTTGTTTTACAAGAAGCAAGAAAAACTGCAGAAATGGATGTAAAAACTCTCCATATGACCACAAAAGGTGGTTCAATGAATCGGTAAAACACCGATATAATATAAGCCGCGAAAAAGCGAGCTATACAATAGCCCAGAAGGGGTATAAGAATATAAAACAACAAGCACAAAATCGAGCACAGGTTAATTCCAAACTCTTTAATGTATGACATGAGCATAAAAGGGTATAATTCCCGCTCGTCAAAATAAGTGACCTTGCATATATCACTGAAACAACCAACGGATTGAAATAAAAATAAAAATATTCGACTAATCCTCGGGTATTAAAACCTCATAGACTGGGGTTAAATCACTGAATAAACATCTGATTGAATACCAACGGATGTAGAGAATTTCCGGTCATAGTAATGGGTCTATCAAATGATAACTCTACGACCAATAAAATCAGCTCACTTTCTTCTTTTCCCCGCCCCTCCCCCCAAAATTATTTCGTATTTAAGACTTGGCTCAAACATCTAGTCTTCAGACTTAAACCTGAAGAAGGTCTATATGACCGAAATAGTACTATAGTTTTAGAGGAGTTTTTAGTTTAAGTTTATTTGTAACCTGTGTTTATTTCTAAGTAAGAAATTCTTACTCGGATTACCTTCTTTGGATTATATTTTGTGCTTTGGATTACTTGGATATACACATTTGGATACCGTATCTAGTTAAGTAATTTCTTTCTTATTTGTTTATATAATCATTTTTATATATATATATACTATTATTATATATATACTTTTATCCCACTTTTTGTTATTTGCCTATACTTTCTTTACTGATTTCCACATTATCTAAATAATCTTATAATTTACGCTCACTACATTCTGGTTTACGCACATAATAAAATTGTGGAAATTTGTTAATGTTTCTTTTTCCTCTCCCAATATGTACGGCAAAAACCGTAACGGGTATTCTAATGGCTACAATAATAGATATAACTATGACTATAATCATAATAACAACCGCTTTGGCTATTTCTCGGCACATCAGCAACAGTATTATGAGGGGGGCCGTCCTTTTAATCCCTATGCCCCACAGAGACAATATCCCGATCAACCCTTCAAACCCAACCAAAGGCAGTATAAGCAATATGGAAGGGCTGAAAACTCCCACCCTAATTCCCACCCCCGTAATACAGATAAGACTTATAGTAAACCCCAATCTCGTAATATCAATAAAGGGAAAAATAATGACCAGACGGAGCGGACTAACAACAAAGACGGACCGACGATAAAGGCGTTTTACCAAATTTTACAGTGCCTTCACCACATGAGTATAATGAAATCACAGCAAAATGGGCAACTCACTAAGGGTTTCCATCAAAAAGTTTTGGATCTAACTAAATTCGTAAAACCGGCCATGATTACAACAACGCTTTCGAACACCATTCTTTCTATTGGCAAATCTTGGGCTAAATCTATTGCAACGGAATTATCTTCTCACTATGAGAAAACACTTGAGAACAAATTACATTGGCTAAAAAGGCAAAATTTTAACCGCGAACAAAGCGATACCTTCGCCAACGCCGCACTATCATGGTCTAAAAAATCGTTCGGAAAAAAGCTAAACGCCTCGACACGCTCTAAATTTATGGAACTAATAGGTCAGACCACGGGATTAGACGAACAAACTAGGGTCCCATCCCCGCCCCGTAACACGGGTGCGACCCCACCCCGGCAGACACAACCTGGCAGTAATCAACCTTCCCCGATGGCAGTGGACGCAAACCCTAACCCTAAC
Organism: Patella caerulea; assembly: GCA_036850965.1. NCBI lineage: Eukaryota > Metazoa > Mollusca > Gastropoda > Patellidae > Patella > Patella caerulea. The sequence goes on along the minus strand of JAZGQO010000010.1, from coordinate 78,366,789 downwards.
CCGAGACAGAATCCACTACCACTGAGGACCCCCAGCCGTAAGAGACTACTTTCACTATCTCCCGATGATGTCCCTAGCAAAAACACACCGGGAAAGAAGAAGAACCTCCAACCCTCCCCCTCCACTTCCCCGAACCCCGTCCTTGACGTTTTGGCAGAACAACTCGATCTATCAACAGACAGTGTGCCTGTAAATGAGAATGGGGGAGACACTGTGTCTCCGATCATTACCAATCAGTTTTACAAAAGTCCTAACACACCACCCATGAAATCAAGGCTGAGTTTATCACCTTCTCTACGCGTGGCATCGGTTAACACACCGAAACGCCTTAGTTTAGACGTGAGTGCTCTTAGAGTCAAACCCCATAACCCACCCAGAATCATGGATAAATACTATAAATCCGGTAACGACAAAACGTCTTGGCGCCTCCCCAAATTGGTTAAACCCACAGTAGTGTTAGGCAGCTCCAACCTGAATAGGATACCCGTGGGGAGGGTTGGGGTACAGATCATCTCATTTGGCGGGGCCATGATCCACCACCTGACGGATATGATCAAAAAATCCAACGACATCGGTCAACCAAAGACGATAATATTTCAGATTGGTACCAACAACCGTGATATGAACCCCCGTACAGCTCACAAGACCTATACAGAACTGATTGTCACTGCTAGGGCGAAATTCCCTAAAACAAAACTAGTTATCGCACAGATCCCTTCCTCCAACCAACTTAAATTATTCAAACCCAAACAGTATGAAAATATAGCAAAATTAAACCAGTACCTATCTTCAGAACCCCCAGAACACTCTACAGTACTCCCCTTAGCTAATTCTCCTGTCCATGTAATGGCAAGTGACATCTACCATATTCATTGGGTCCCCGCAACTGCCGAACGGCAGCTCTCCCATTGGCTCAAGGAAGTTAGGTCTTTAAACTAATTTCCGAGGGGGGCACTGATAAAACTATCATATCAAATACCCCCACTCCAAACAATGAATTAGGAAAAACTGTTGTTAATCTAAGTTCGCGTGTCTTATCACCTCTAGAAAGACAGATCCTGGATAAAGGACTTAAGTTCATCCCCTCGCCACAGCCGACATCGGTTAACGACATACTGGAATCCGCTGACCAATTTTCGAGACTAATTAAACTGACTTATTTTTTTCGCGATAAACCACACAGGGGCCCAAAAACCAAATTTATAGAAAAATCTTTGTGGAATCCTTCAGACGCAGCCATCAGGGGCGATATCCTGGCTCATTTAGACCGTATGAAAAGTGAATTAGCTGACATGCCAATTTTTAAAGAAAAAAATAATCTCAGCAGATTAGAAAGAACCGCCTTAAATACCCTGAAGAATGACAGGTCTATAGTCATCAAGAAAAGCGATAAGGGCTCCTGTTGTGTTATTTTAAACCGTAGTGACTATATTTTAGAAGCCGAAAAACAGTTGAGTAATGAAAAATATTACAAAAAACTCGAACAACCAATTTTCATGGAAACTCGCTCGATGATCAACCAAATTTTGGACAGATTAGTGAAAAAGAAGTTTATAACCGAAAAACAATTTGACCACCTTTCCGCTAAAGAAGATTGTCGTCAGAGGCATTTCTACACTCTACCCAAAATCCATAAAAATCCAGAATCGGAATGGTTTGAGCCAAACAAAATACCCAAAGGGCGCCCCATAGTTTCGGACTGCTCGAGTGTGTGTAGAAATGTCTCTGAATACATAGACTCGTTTTTGAAGCCACTAGCCGTTCAACATGCTTCCTATCTCAAGGATACGAACGACTTTGTTGAGAAAATTAAAAAACTAAATGTACCACCTGACGCGTTATTAATATCGATCGATGTACAGAGTATGTACACAAATATTGATAACGAGACTGGCCTTAAAGCGCTCCGAAAGGCTTTTTTAAGAAACCCGATGAAATCTCGTCCGGACGAAGAAATTTTGGAACTTTTAGAAATCTGCCTTACCAGAAATGACTTTATTTTCAATGAGAATACCTACCTTCAGACCACTGGGGTCTCCATGGGTCAAATATATAGTCCGAATTTCGCAAACCTCTACATGGCCGAGTGGGAAAGAGAGCTCGTACCTCTTTGCCCATTACTACCAAGTTTTTACGGACGGTTTCTAGATGATATTTTTATAGTTTGGCCCTTTACGGAAGAAGAATTCTGGCAGTACTTTGATATCCTCAATAATCACCATCCCTCCATCAAATTAACAGCTACCGTTAGCAACAATAGTATTGATTTCTTGGACACGACAGTATTCAAGAGCGAAAATTTGACCATTACAGGAAATTTAGATATCAAGGTATTCTTTAAAGATACCGATACCCATCAGCTTTTATTTAAATCCTCATTTCACCCTAAGCACACATTTTCGGGCATCATTAAATCACAAATCCTCCGTTTTCATCGTATCTGTACGCGCCTGACCGATTTTGAGAGCGCGTGTACTCTAGTCTTCAGCAAACTCCGGGAACGGGGTTATTCGAAACGATTTCTACGGAAGATTAAAAACACCACTTTAGCAGAAATCAAAGCCAAAAACATAATTCCTGTTAAACCATTCCAACAATTCGGTGCTATGCCGTGCATGAGCGTGCGATGCACAATCTGCAAATATTTAAAGCGTACCAATTTTTTCGAAAATAAAACGTCTCATGAGAAATTTCCGATTAACAATAGGCTCACGTGCGAATCTTCCAACTTAATCTACCTAATTTCCTGCAAGTCATGTCCCCTCCAGTATGTCGGCGAGAGTCAAAATTCCTTACGGGATAGAATGCTTGGCCATCTATCAGATATCAGGAGAACAACGGAGAAACCGGTATCTAAACATTTCAACCAAAACAACCACTCTATTTCGGACTTAATAATCACCCCAATTGAAAGTATCCCCAAGACTAGTGGAGACACGAGGCAATACCGTTTAATTCGGGAAGATTTCTGGATTAAGAAACTTAACACCATATCCCCTAACGGTATTAATCTACTCCTCAACACCAGTGTCCTTCCACTAGTCATAAAATATAATAGCACGGCGTACAAGGCCACAAAAATTGTTAAAAGCTACTACAACGAACTCCAAGAAAGCCTACCGAAAATCTATAAAAATAAACTCATCGTTGCGTACTCAAGGAACAAAAATCTTGGCGATATTGTTGTTCCCAGCAAGTTACCGTCTTTAAAAATAAACACCTAACTTCCTTGAGTCAAAACCAAATCAATATACCAATCCATTTTGTTCCTAAGCCCACTTCCCACTACTCGATAACCCCAATGCCCCAGGCCAATGCTCTCTGTGGGGCACCCTAACCGGTAACCCACCCCTTACCCTTACCCTAACCCTGCTAGTGCCGGGGTTGACGTGTTGTCTTGTGAGGGTTGACAAGCGGAACAATATTGGCTACAAATTACGTCTACTTACGACGAATTGAATATGAATATGTTTAATCAATGCTTTGTTTTCAGGATACTTTCTCCTATTCCATATATTTCAGAAAACACTTAAATATATTAGCCTAGCGAATAGACTGATTAGCTGTACATGGAACCATAACAATTAAAGTTTCTGAGGAGCTTCCATCTTCATACACGTTAAACCATGGATCAATATGTATATACATGTCTTTCTCCCGTTTTTCTAATAGAATTATTTTCTTTCCATAGGTTGAAAAAATCATCGTAAGCGACTGATTAACTGCTTGATTAACTGTCGGATTGACTAATCCCCACAAACTGACGACCGAATGTTGACGCGACACACAGTCTTACGGAGTGAGAGACAAATTCTTCCCCTCCTTGACTTAATCGTTACCACAACACTTTTATTGTCTAATACTAACCCTGACCCTAACCCTGGAATTTCTGGGTTAAAAATTCACCCAATATCCAAATTGTAACTTGCTAAATAGTAACAAATCACACCCTAGCAAGACTAACAAGTTAAAGAATGAGATAAACTAACCCTAACCCTAACCCATGGAAAGACAGCATTCACGGCTGCTTTTTTCACATAAATAAAATGTACATGAAATTACATATACATTTTTTAGAAATATGAGACCCCACAATCGGTCAGTATTCACAGTTCTCTTTTATACTTATTCCAAAAGAACGAACTGCATACTATATTCTGATCGGGGTCATTGATTAAGTCTTAATCTATACTCAATCGAATTAAAACGATAACACTCCCGCTATTGTTCTACCACTCACCAGTATTATAATAGCGCGTAGAGATTGTTATAGAGAAACATATAAACGTTAATAGTATTACGGAAAATAAACTTAGTACTACCGTATATATCTTATTATACGCCTCAATGAGATGAATCTAACATAGCAAATTGGCTATTAAGATTTAGACACACCCTATAATGTTACCCACACAGAATATTATAGAGGGAGATCCAAACTTTATAATCTCGAGGCACTTTAAAAAGGCCAACCTAAGGAAAACATGCCCATTTCCTGTTAAAACTAACATACCCGATGGAAATTGATTCTAGAAATGGTTTTAAAAGTTTCTTTTTCCCCCCATATATATATATGTATATATTATCACTATACAACTCTATAGGTATATTCCATATACTATGACCTTTATTCTGATACATGTATATACAGTCTAATATTATGTCAAAAATACTTTTCTCTGTATAAACACGTAAACATGTATATAGAATTGCTTACAAATTGTAAAGGGTGGTAGAATATTATACCCGTGTTTTGAATGTATTTTCCACATATTATCCTTTTCTGTATAATTTCTCATATATTTTTATCTCTGTACAAACCATATAGGTCCTTAATGATGTTTAAAGGCCTTGTCAACATAAAGATTTGATAATATTGTACCTCCATATAAGGCAATATATGAATTGTAAACCATAGATCTACTCCATATACTATTACCTTTATTCGGATACATGTATATACAGTTTAATATTATGTCAAAAATACTTTTCTCTGTATAAACACATAAATATGTATATAGAATTGCTTACAAATTGTAAAAGGTGGTAGAATATTACACCCGTGTTTTGAATGTATCTTCCATATATTATTCATTTTTCTCTCTCTCTATATATATATATATATATTTATATATTTATTTTTTACATATGTATATATCCTTATGTCTCCTAAAAATGGTTTAAATCAATTTAATTACCATCTTTAGTATTTAAATAAACATTCTCCGATTATATAGATATACATACGTACATTTTTAGGACTTTTAAAATCTCCTCGGTCTGAATCCTAGATATAATGAGCCAAGAAAAATTTAAACATACCCGAGGATAACCAACCCACACACCCCATATGCATTTTTATTTAGTCATACAATTTGGCAATATTTTTAGACCATCTCTAGCTCGAAAAATAGAAAATGTGTTGTTTTACAAGAAGCAAGAAAAACTGCAGAAATGGATGTAAAAACTCTCCATATGACCACAAAAGGTGGTTCAATGAATCGGTAAAACACCGATATAATATAAGCCGCGAAAAAGCGAGCTATACAATAGCCCAGAAGGGGTATAAGAATATAAAACAACAAGCACAAAATCGAGCACAGGTTAATTCCAAACTCTTTAATGTATGACATGAGCATAAAAGGGTATAATTCCCGCTCGTCAAAATAAGTGACCTTGCATATATCACTGAAACAACCAACGGATTGAAATAAAAATAAAAATATTCGACTAATCCTCGGGTATTAAAACCTCATAGACTGGGGTTAAATCACTGAATAAACATCTGATTGAATACCAACGGATGTAGAGAATTTCCGGTCATAGTAATGGGTCTATCAAATGATAACTCTACGACCAATAAAATCAGCTCACTTTCTTCTTTTCCCCGCCCCTCCCCCCAAAATTATTTCGTATTTAAGACTTGGCTCAAACATCTAGTCTTCAGACTTAAACCTGAAGAAGGTCTATATGACCGAAATAGTACTATAGTTTTAGAGGAGTTTTTAGTTTAAGTTTATTTGTAACCTGTGTTTATTTCTAAGTAAGAAATTCTTACTCGGATTACCTTCTTTGGATTATATTTTGTGCTTTGGATTACTTGGATATACACATTTGGATACCGTATCTAGTTAAGTAATTTCTTTCTTATTTGTTTATATAATCATTTTTATATATATATATACTATTATTATATATATACTTTTATCCCACTTTTTGTTATTTGCCTATACTTTCTTTACTGATTTCCACATTATCTAAATAATCTTATAATTTACGCTCACTACATTCTGGTTTACGCACATAATAAAATTGTGGAAATTTGTTAATGTTTCTTTTTCCTCTCCCAATATGTACGGCAAAAACCGTAACGGGTATTCTAATGGCTACAATAATAGATATAACTATGACTATAATCATAATAACAACCGCTTTGGCTATTTCTCGGCACATCAGCAACAGTATTATGAGGGGGGCCGTCCTTTTAATCCCTATGCCCCACAGAGACAATATCCCGATCAACCCTTCAAACCCAACCAAAGGCAGTATAAGCAATATGGAAGGGCTGAAAACTCCCACCCTAATTCCCACCCCCGTAATACAGATAAGACTTATAGTAAACCCCAATCTCGTAATATCAATAAAGGGAAAAATAATGACCAGACGGAGCGGACTAACAACAAAGACGGACCGACGATAAAGGCGTTTTACCAAATTTTACAGTGCCTTCACCACATGAGTATAATGAAATCACAGCAAAATGGGCAACTCACTAAGGGTTTCCATCAAAAAGTTTTGGATCTAACTAAATTCGTAAAACCGGCCATGATTACAACAACGCTTTCGAACACCATTCTTTCTATTGGCAAATCTTGGGCTAAATCTATTGCAACGGAATTATCTTCTCACTATGAGAAAACACTTGAGAACAAATTACATTGGCTAAAAAGGCAAAATTTTAACCGCGAACAAAGCGATACCTTCGCCAACGCCGCACTATCATGGTCTAAAAAATCGTTCGGAAAAAAGCTAAACGCCTCGACACGCTCTAAATTTATGGAACTAATAGGTCAGACCACGGGATTAGACGAACAAACTAGGGTCCCATCCCCGCCCCGTAACACGGGTGCGACCCCACCCCGGCAGACACAACCTGGCAGTAATCAACCTTCCCCGATGGCAGTGGACGCAAACCCTAACCCTAACCCGAGACAGAATCCACTACCACTGAGGACCCCCAGCCGTAAGAGACTACTTTCACTATCTCCCGATGATGTCCCTAGCAAAAACACACCGGGAAAGAAGAAGAACCTCCAACCCTCCCCCTCCACTTCCCCGAACCCCGTCCTTGACGTTTTGGCAGAACAACTCGATCTATCAACAGACAGTGTGCCTGTAAATGAGAATGGGGGAGACACTGTGTCTCCGATCATTACCAATCAGTTTTACAAAAGTCCTAACACACCACCCATGAAATCAAGGCTGAGTTTATCACCTTCTCTACGCGTGGCATCGGTTAACACACCGAAACGCCTTAGTTTAGACGTGAGTGCTCTTAGAGTCAAACCCCATAACCCACCCAGAATCATGGATAAATACTATAAATCCGGTAACGACAAAACGTCTTGGCGCCTCCCCAAATTGGTTAAACCCACAGTAGTGTTAGGCAGCTCCAACCTGAATAGGATACCCGTGGGGAGGGTTGGGGTACAGATCATCTCATTTGGCGGGGCCATGATCCACCACCTGACGGATATGATCAAAAAATCCAACGACATCGGTCAACCAAAGACGATAATATTTCAGATTGGTACCAACAACCGTGATATGAACCCCCGTACAGCTCACAAGACCTATACAGAACTGATTGTCACTGCTAGGGCGAAATTCCCTAAAACAAAACTAGTTATCGCACAGATCCCTTCCTCCAACCAACTTAAATTATTCAAACCCAAACAGTATGAAAATATAGCAAAATTAAACCAGTACCTATCTTCAGAACCCCCAGAACACTCTACAGTACTCCCCTTAGCTAATTCTCCTGTCCATGTAATGGCAAGTGACATCTACCATATTCATTGGGTCCCCGCAACTGCCGAACGGCAGCTCTCCCATTGGCTCAAGGAAGTTAGGTCTTTAAACTAATTTCCGAGGGGGGCACTGATAAAACTATCATATCAAATACCCCCACTCCAAACAATGAATTAGGAAAAACTGTTGTTAATCTAAGTTCGCGTGTCTTATCACCTCTAGAAAGACAGATCCTGGATAAAGGACTTAAGTTCATCCCCTCGCCACAGCCGACATCGGTTAACGACATACTGGAATCCGCTGACCAATTTTCGAGACTAATTAAACTGACTTATTTTTTTCGCGATAAACCACACAGGGGCCCAAAAACCAAATTTATAGAAAAATCTTTGTGGAATCCTTCAGACGCAGCCATCAGGGGCGATATCCTGGCTCATTTAGACCGTATGAAAAGTGAATTAGCTGACATGCCAATTTTTAAAGAAAAAAATAATCTCAGCAGATTAGAAAGAACCGCCTTAAATACCCTGAAGAATGACAGGTCTATAGTCATCAAGAAAAGCGATAAGGGCTCCTGTTGTGTTATTTTAAACCGTAGTGACTATATTTTAGAAGCCGAAAAACAGTTGAGTAATGAAAAATATTACAAAAAACTCGAACAACCAATTTTCATGGAAACTCGCTCGATGATCAACCAAATTTTGGACAGATTAGTGAAAAAGAAGTTTATAACCGAAAAACAATTTGACCACCTTTCCGCTAAAGAAGATTGTCGTCAGAGGCATTTCTACACTCTACCCAAAATCCATAAAAATCCAGAATCGGAATGGTTTGAGCCAAACAAAATACCCAAAGGGCGCCCCATAGTTTCGGACTGCTCGAGTGTGTGTAGAAATGTCTCTGAATACATAGACTCGTTTTTGAAGCCACTAGCCGTTCAACATGCTTCCTATCTCAAGGATACGAACGACTTTGTTGAGAAAATTAAAAAACTAAATGTACCACCTGACGCGTTATTAATATCGATCGATGTACAGAGTATGTACACAAATATTGATAACGAGACTGGCCTTAAAGCGCTCCGAAAGGCTTTTTTAAGAAACCCGATGAAATCTCGTCCGGACGAAGAAATTTTGGAACTTTTAGAAATCTGCCTTACCAGAAATGACTTTATTTTCAATGAGAATACCTACCTTCAGACCACTGGGGTCTCCATGGGTCAAATATATAGTCCGAATTTCGCAAACCTCTACATGGCCGAGTGGGAAAGAGAGCTCGTACCTCTTTGCCCATTACTACCAAGTTTTTACGGACGGTTTCTAGATGATATTTTTATAGTTTGGCCCTTTACGGAAGAAGAATTCTGGCAGTACTTTGATATCCTCAATAATCACCATCCCTCCATCAAATTAACAGCTACCGTTAGCAACAATAGTATTGATTTCTTGGACACGACAGTATTCAAGAGCGAAAATTTGACCATTACAGGAAATTTAGATATCAAGGTATTCTTTAAAGATACCGATACCCATCAGCTTTTATTTAAATCCTCATTTCACCCTAAGCACACATTTTCGGGCATCATTAAATCACAAATCCTCCGTTTTCATCGTATCTGTACGCGCCTGACCGATTTTGAGAGCGCGTGTACTCTAGTCTTCAGCAAACTCCGGGAACGGGGTTATTCGAAACGATTTCTACGGAAGATTAAAAACACCACTTTAGCAGAAATCAAAGCCAAAAACATAATTCCTGTTAAACCATTCCAACAATTCGGTGCTATGCCGTGCATGAGCGTGCGATGCACAATCTGCAAATATTTAAAGCGTACCAATTTTTTCGAAAATAAAACGTCTCATGAGAAATTTCCGATTAACAATAGGCTCACGTGCGAATCTTCCAACTTAATCTACCTAATTTCCTGCAAGTCATGTCCCCTCCAGTATGTCGGCGAGAGTCAAAATTCCTTACGGGATAGAATGCTTGGCCATCTATCAGATATCAGGAGAACAACGGAGAAACCGGTATCTAAACATTTCAACCAAAACAACCACTCTATTTCGGACTTAATAATCACCCCAATTGAAAGTATCCCCAAGACTAGTGGAGACACGAGGCAATACCGTTTAATTCGGGAAGATTTCTGGATTAAGAAACTTAACACCATATCCCCTAACGGTATTAATCTACTCCTCAACACCAGTGTCCTTCCACTAGTCATAAAATATAATAGCACGGCGTACAAGGCCACAAAAATTGTTAAAAGCTACTACAACGAACTCCAAGAAAGCCTACCGAAAATCTATAAAAATAAACTCATCGTTGCGTACTCAAGGAACAAAAATCTTGGCGATATTGTTGTTCCCAGCAAGTTACCGTCTTTAAAAATAAACACCTAACTTCCTTGAGTCAAAACCAAATCAATATACCAATCCATTTTGTTCCTAAGCCCACTTCCCACTACTCGATAACCCCAATGCCCCAGGCCAATGCTCTCTGTGGGGCACCCTAACCGGTAACCCACCCCTTACCCTTACCCTAACCCTGCTAGTGCCGGGGTTGACGTGTTGTCTTGTGAGGGTTGACAAGCGGAACAATATTGGCTACAAATTACGTCTACTTACGACGAATTGAATATGAATATGTTTAATCAATGCTTTGTTTTCAGGATACTTTCTCCTATTCCATATATTTCAGAAAACACTTAAATATATTAGCCTAGCGAATAGACTGATTAGCTGTACATGGAACCATAACAATTAAAGTTTCTGAGGAGCTTCCATCTTCATACACGTTAAACCATGGATCAATATGTATATACATGTCTTTCTCCCGTTTTTCTAATAGAATTATTTTCTTTCCATAGGTTGAAAAAATCATCGTAAGCGACTGATTAACTGCTTGATTAACTGTCGGATTGACTAATCCCCACAAACTGACGACCGAATGTTGACGCGACACACAGTCTTACGGAGTGAGAGACAAATTCTTCCCCTCCTTGACTTAATCGTCACCACAACACTTTTATTGTCTAATACTAACCCTGACCCTAACCCTGGAATTTCTGGGTTAAAAATTCACCCAATATCCAAATTGTAACTTGCTAAATAGTAACAAATCACACCCTAGCAAGACTAACAAGTTAAAGAATGAGATAAACTAACCCTAACCCTAACCCATGGAAAGACAGCATTCACGGCTGCTTTTTTCACATAAATAAAATGTACATGAAATTACATATACATTTTTTAGAAATATGAGACCCCACAATCGGTCAGTATTCACAGTTCTCTTTTATACTTATTCCAAAAGAACGAACTGCATACTATATTCTGATCGGGGTCATTGATTAAGTCTTAATCTATACTCAATCGAATTAAAACGATAACACTCCCGCTATTGTTCTACCACTCACCAGTATTATAATAGCGCGTAGAGATTGTTATAGAGAAACATATAAACGTTAATAGTATTACGGAAAATAAACTTAGTACTACCGTATATATCTTATTATACGCCTCAATGAGATGAATCTAACATAGCAAATTGGCTATTAAGATTTAGACACACCCTATAATGTTACCCACACAGAATATTATAGAGGGAGATCCAAACTTTATAATCTCGAGGCACTTTAAAAAGGCCAACCTAAGGAAAACATGCCCATTTCCTGTTAAAACTAACATACCCGATGGAAATTGATTCTAGAAATGGTTTTAAAAGTTTCTTTTTCCCCCCATATATATATATGTATATATTATCACTATACAACTCTATAGGTATATTCCATATACTATGACCTTTATTCTGATACATGTATATACAGTCTAATATTATGTCAAAAATACTTTTCTCTGTATAAACACGTAAACATGTATATAGAATTGCTTACAAATTGTAAAGGGTGGTAGAATATTATACCCGTGTTTTGAATGTATTTTCCACATATTATCCTTTTCTGTATAATTTCTCATATATTTTTATCTCTGTACAAACCATATAGGTCCTTAATGATGTTTAAAGGCCTTGTCAACATAAAGATTTGATAATATTGTACCTCCATATAAGGCAATATATGAATTGTAAACCATAGATCTACTCCATATACTATTACCTTTATTCGGATACATGTATATACAGTTTAATATTATGTCAAAAATACTTTTCTCTGTATAAACACATAAATATGTATATAGAATTGCTTACAAATTGTAAAAGGTGGTAGAATATTACACCCGTGTTTTGAATGTATCTTCCATATATTATTCATTTTTCTCTCTCTCTATATATATATATATATATTTATATATTTATTTTTTACATATGTATATATCCTTATGTCTCCTAAAAATGGTTTAAATCAATTTAATTACCATCTTTAGTATTTAAATAAACATTCTCCGATTATATAGATATACATACGTACATTTTTAGGACTTTTAAAATCTCCTCGGTCTGAATCCTAGATATAATGAGCCAAGAAAAATTTAAACATACCCGAGGATAACCAACCCACACACCCCATATGCATTTTTATTTAGTCATACAATTTGGCAATATTTTTAGACCATCTCTAGCTCGAAAAATAGAAAATGTGTTGTTTTACAAGAAGCAAGAAAAACTGCAGAAATGGATGTAAAAACTCTCCATATGACCACAAAAGGTGGTTCAATGAATCGGTAAAACACCGATATAATATAAGCCGCGAAAAAGCGAGCTATACAATAGCCCAGAAGGGGTATAAGAATATAAAACAACAAGCACAAAATCGAGCACAGGTTAATTCCAAACTCTTTAATGTATGACATGAGCATAAAAGGGTATAATTCCCGCTCGTCAAAATAAGTGACCTTGCATATATCACTGAAACAACCAACGGATTGAAATAAAAATAAAAATATTCGACTAATCCTCGGGTATTAAAACCTCATAGACTGGGGTTAAATCACTGAATAAACATCTGATTGAATACCAACGGATGTAGAGAATTTCCGGTCATAGTAATGGGTCTATCAAATGATAACTCTACGACCAATAAAATCAGCTCACTTTCTTCTTTTCCCCGCCCCTCCCCCCAAAATTATTTCGTATTTAAGACTTGGCTCAAACATCTAGTCTTCAGACTTAAACCTGAAGAAGGTCTATATGACCGAAATAGTACTATAGTTTTAGAGGAGTTTTTAGTTTAAGTTTATTTGTAACCTGTGTTTATTTCTAAGTAAGAAATTCTTACTCGGATTACCTTCTTTGGATTATATTTTGTGCTTTGGATTACTTGGATATACACATTTGGATACCGTATCTAGTTAAGTAATTTCTTTCTTATTTGTTTATATAATCATTTTTATATATATATATACTATTATTATATATATACTTTTATCCCACTTTTTGTTATTTGCCTATACTTTCTTTACTGATTTCCACATTATCTAAATAATCTTATAATTTACGCTCACTACATTCTGGTTTACGCACATAATAAAATTGTGGAAATTTGTTAATGTTTCTTTTTCCTCTCCCAATATGTACGGCAAAAACCGTAACGGGTATTCTAATGGCTACAATAATAGATATAACTATGACTATAATCATAATAACAACCGCTTTGGCTATTTCTCGGCACATCAGCAACAGTATTATGAGGGGGGCCGTCCTTTTAATCCCTATGCCCCACAGAGACAATATCCCGATCAACCCTTCAAACCCAACCAAAGGCAGTATAAGCAATATGGAAGGGCTGAAAACTCCCACCCTAATTCCCACCCCCGTAATACAGATAAGACTTATAGTAAACCCCAATCTCGTAATATCAATAAAGGGAAAAATAATGACCAGACGGAGCGGACTAACAACAAAGACGGACCGACGATAAAGGCGTTTTACCAAATTTTACAGTGCCTTCACCACATGAGTATAATGAAATCACAGCAAAATGGGCAACTCACTAAGGGTTTCCATCAAAAAGTTTTGGATCTAACTAAATTCGTAAAACCGGCCATGATTACAACAACGCTTTCGAACACCATTCTTTCTATTGGCAAATCTTGGGCTAAATCTATTGCAACGGAATTATCTTCTCACTATGAGAAAACACTTGAGAACAAATTACATTGGCTAAAAAGGCAAAATTTTAACCGCGAACAAAGCGATACCTTCGCCAACGCCGCACTATCATGGTCTAAAAAATCGTTCGGAAAAAAGCTAAACGCCTCGACACGCTCTAAATTTATGGAACTAATAGGTCAGACCACGGGATTAGACGAACAAACTAGGGTCCCATCCCCGCCCCGTAACACGGGTGCGACCCCACCCCGGCAGACACAACCTGGCAGTAATCAACCTTCCCCGATGGCAGTGGACGCAAACCCTAACCCTAACCCGAGACAGAATCCACTACCACTGAGGACCCCCAGCCGTAAGAGACTACTTTCACTATCTCCCGATGATGTCCCTAGCAAAAACACACCGGGAAAGAAGAAGAACCTCCAACCCTCCCCCTCCACTTCCCCGAACCCCGTCCTTGACGTTTTGGCAGAACAACTCGATCTATCAACAGACAGTGTGCCTGTAAATGAGAATGGGGGAGACACTGTGTCTCCGATCATTACCAATCAGTTTTACAAAAGTCCTAACACACCACCCATGAAATCAAGGCTGAGTTTATCACCTTCTCTACGCGTGGCATCGGTTAACACACCGAAACGCCTTAGTTTAGACGTGAGTGCTCTTAGAGTCAAACCCCATAACCCACCCAGAATCATGGATAAATACTATAAATCCGGTAACGACAAAACGTCTTGGCGCCTCCCCAAATTGGTTAAACCCACAGTAGTGTTAGGCAGCTCCAACCTGAATAGGATACCCGTGGGGAGGGTTGGGGTACAGATCATCTCATTTGGCGGGGCCATGATCCACCACCTGACGGATATGATCAAAAAATCCAACGACATCGGTCAACCAAAGACGATAATATTTCAGATTGGTACCAACAACCGTGATATGAACCCCCGTACAGCTCACAAGACCTATACAGAACTGATTGTCACTGCTAGGGCGAAATTCCCTAAAACAAAACTAGTTATCGCACAGATCCCTTCCTCCAACCAACTTAAATTATTCAAACCCAAACAGTATGAAAATATAGCAAAATTAAACCAGTACCTATCTTCAGAACCCCCAGAACACTCTACAGTACTCCCCTTAGCTAATTCTCCTGTCCATGTAATGGCAAGTGACATCTACCATATTCATTGGGTCCCCGCAACTGCCGAACGGCAGCTCTCCCATTGGCTCAAGGAAGTTAGGTCTTTAAACTAATTTCCGAGGGGGGCACTGATAAAACTATCATATCAAATACCCCCACTCCAAACAATGAATTAGGAAAAACTGTTGTTAATCTAAGTTCGCGTGTCTTATCACCTCTAGAAAGACAGATCCTGGATAAAGGACTTAAGTTCATCCCCTCGCCACAGCCGACATCGGTTAACGACATACTGGAATCCGCTGACCAATTTTCGAGACTAATTAAACTGACTTATTTTTTTCGCGATAAACCACACAGGGGCCCAAAAACCAAATTTATAGAAAAATCTTTGTGGAATCCTTCAGACGCAGCCATCAGGGGCGATATCCTGGCTCATTTAGACCGTATGAAAAGTGAATTAGCTGACATGCCAATTTTTAAAGAAAAAAATAATCTCAGCAGATTAGAAAGAACCGCCTTAAATACCCTGAAGAATGACAGGTCTATAGTCATCAAGAAAAGCGATAAGGGCTCCTGTTGTGTTATTTTAAACCGTAGTGACTATATTTTAGAAGCCGAAAAACAGTTGAGTAATGAAAAATATTACAAAAAACTCGAACAACCAATTTTCATGGAAACTCGCTCGATGATCAACCAAATTTTGGACAGATTAGTGAAAAAGAAGTTTATAACCGAAAAACAATTTGACCACCTTTCCGCTAAAGAAGATTGTCGTCAGAGGCATTTCTACACTCTACCCAAAATCCATAAAAATCCAGAATCGGAATGGTTTGAGCCAAACAAAATACCCAAAGGGCGCCCCATAGTTTCGGACTGCTCGAGTGTGTGTAGAAATGTCTCTGAATACATAGACTCGTTTTTGAAGCCACTAGCCGTTCAACATGCTTCCTATCTCAAGGATACGAACGACTTTGTTGAGAAAATTAAAAAACTAAATGTACCACCTGACGCGTTATTAATATCGATCGATGTACAGAGTATGTACACAAATATTGATAACGAGACTGGCCTTAAAGCGCCCCGAAAGGCTTTTTTAAGAAACCCGATGAAATCTCGTCCGGACGAAGAAATTTTGGAACTTTTAGAAATCTGCCTTACCAGAAATGACTTTATTTTCAATGAGAATACCTACCTTCAGACCACTGGGGTCTCCATGGGTCAAATATATAGTCCGAATTTCGCAAACCTCTACATGGCCGAGTGGGAAAGAGAGCTCGTACCTCTTTGCCCATTACTACCAAGTTTTTACGGACGGTTTCTAGATGATATTTTTATAGTTTGGCCCTTTACGGAAGAAGAATTCTGGCAGTACTTTGATATCCTCAATAATCACCATCCCTCCATCAAATTAACAGCTACCGTTAGCAACAATAGTATTGATTTCTTGGACACGACAGTATTCAAGAGCGAAAATTTGACCATTACAGGAAATTTAGATATCAAGGTATTCTTTAAAGATACCGATACCCATCAGCTTTTATTTAAATCCTCATTTCACCCTAAGCACACATTTTCGGGCATCATTAAATCACAAATCCTCCGTTTTCATCGTATCTGTACGCGCCTGACCGATTTTGAGAGCGCGTGTACTCTAGTCTTCAGCAAACTCCGGGAACGGGGTTATTCGAAACGATTTCTACGGAAGATTAAAAACACCACTTTAGCAGAAATCAAAGCCAAAAACATAATTCCTGTTAAACCATTCCAACAATTCGGTGCTATGCCGTGCATGAGCGTGCGATGCACAATCTGCAAATATTTAAAGCGTACCAATTTTTTCGAAAATAAAACGTCTCATGAGAAATTTCCGATTAACAATAGGCTCACGTGCGAATCTTCCAACTTAATCTACCTAATTTCCTGCAAGTCATGTCCCCTCCAGTATGTCGGCGAGAGTCAAAATTCCTTACGGGATAGAATGCTTGGCCATCTATCAGATATCAGGAGAACAACGGAGAAACCGGTATCTAAACATTTCAACCAAAACAACCACTCTATTTCGGACTTAATAATCACCCCAATTGAAAGTATCCCCAAGACTAGTGGAGACACGAGGCAATACCGTTTAATTCGGGAAGATTTCTGGATTAAGAAACTTAACACCATATCCCCTAACGGTATTAATCTACTCCTCAACACCAGTGTCCTTCCACTAGTCATAAAATATAATAGCACGGCGTACAAGGCCACAAAAATTGTTAAAAGCTACTACAACGAACTCCAAGAAAGCCTACCGAAAATCTATAAAAATAAACTCATCGTTGCGTACTCAAGGAACAAAAATCTTGGCGATATTGTTGTTCCCAGCAAGTTACCGTCTTTAAAAATAAACACCTAACTTCCTTGAGTCAAAACCAAATCAATATACCAATCCATTTTGTTCCTAAGCCCACTTCCCACTACTCGATAACCCCAATGCCCCAGGCCAATGCTCTCTGTGGGGCACCCTAACCGGTAACCCACCCCTTACCCTTACCCTAACCCTGCTAGTGCCGGGGTTGACGTGTTGTCTTGTGAGGGTTGACAAGCGGAACAATATTGGCTACAAATTACGTCTACTTACGACGAATTGAATATGAATATGTTTAATCAATGCTTTGTTTTCAGGATACTTTCTCCTATTCCATATATTTCAGAAAACACTTAAATATATTAGCCTAGCGAATAGACTGATTAGCTGTACATGGAACCATAACAATTAAAGTTTCTGAGGAGCTTCCATCTTCATACACGTTAAACCATGGATCAATATGTATATACATGTCTTTCTCCCGTTTTTCTAATAGAATTATTTTCTTTCCATAGGTTGAAAAAATCATCGTAAGCGACTGATTAACTGCTTGATTAACTGTCGGATTGACTAATCCCCACAAACTGACGACCGAATGTTGACGCGACACACAGTCTTACGGAGTGAGAGACAAATTCTTCCCCTCCTTGACTTAATCGTCACCACAACACTTTTATTGTCTAATACTAACCCTGACCCTAACCCTGGAATTTCTGGGTTAAAAATTCACCCAATATCCAAATTGTAACTTGCTAAATAGTAACAAATCACACCCTAGCAAGACTAACAAGTTAAAGAATGAGATAAACTAACCCTAACCCTAACCCATGGAAAGACAGCATTCACGGCTGCTTTTTTCACATAAATAAAATGTACATGAAATTACATATACATTTTTTAGAAATATGAGACCCCACAATCGGTCAGTATTCACAGTTCTCTTTTATACTTATTCCAAAAGAACGAACTGCATACTATATTCTGATCGGGGTCATTGATTAAGTCTTAATCTATACTCAATCGAATTAAAACGATAACACTCCCGCTATTGTTCTACCACTCACCAGTATTATAATAGCGCGTAGAGATTGTTATAGAGAAACATATAAACGTTAATAGTATTACGGAAAATAAACTTAGTACTACCGTATATATCTTATTATACGCCTCAATGAGATGAATCTAACATAGCAAATTGGCTATTAAGATTTAGACACACCCTATAATGTTACCCACACAGAATATTATAGAGGGAGATCCAAACTTTATAATCTCGAGGCACTTTAAAAAGGCCAACCTAAGGAAAACATGCCCATTTCCTGTTAAAACTAACATACCCGATGGAAATTGATTCTAGAAATGGTTTTAAAAGTTTCTTTTTCCCCCCATATATATATATGTATATATTATCACTATACAACTCTATAGGTATATTCCATATACTATGACCTTTATTCTGATACATGTATATACAGTCTAATATTATGTCAAAAATACTTTTCTCTGTATAAACACGTAAACATGTATATAGAATTGCTTACAAATTGTAAAGGGTGGTAGAATATTATACCCGTGTTTTGAATGTATTTTCCACATATTATCCTTTTCTGTATAATTTCTCATATATTTTTATCTCTGTACAAACCATATAGGTCCTTAATGATGTTTAAAGGCCTTGTCAACATAAAGATTTGATAATATTGTACCTCCATATAAGGCAATATATGAATTGTAAACCATAGATCTACTCCATATACTATTACCTTTATTCGGATACATGTATATACAGTTTAATATTATGTCAAAAATACTTTTCTCTGTATAAACACATAAATATGTATATAGAATTGCTTACAAATTGTAAAAGGTGGTAGAATATTACACCCGTGTTTTGAATGTATCTTCCATATATTATTCATTTTTCTCTCTCTCTATATATATATATATATATTTATATATTTATTTTTTACATATGTATATATCCTTATGTCTCCTAAAAATGGTTTAAATCAATTTAATTACCATCTTTAGTATTTAAATAAACATTCTCCGATTATATAGATATACATACGTACATTTTTAGGACTTTTAAAATCTCCTCGGTCTGAATCCTAGATATAATGAGCCAAGAAAAATTTAAACATACCCGAGGATAACCAACCCACACACCCCATATGCATTTTTATTTAGTCATACAATTTGGCAATATTTTTAGACCATCTCTAGCTCGAAAAATAGAAAATGTGTTGTTTTACAAGAAGCAAGAAAAACTGCAGAAATGGATGTAAAAACTCTCCATATGACCACAAAAGGTGGTTCAATGAATCGGTAAAACACCGATATAATATAAGCCGCGAAAAAGCGAGCTATACAATAGCCCAGAAGGGGTATAAGAATATAAAACAACAAGCACAAAATCGAGCACAGGTTAATTCCAAACTCTTTAATGTATGACATGAGCATAAAAGGGTATAATTCCCGCTCGTCAAAATAAGTGACCTTGCATATATCACTGAAACAACCAACGGATTGAAATAAAAATAAAAATATTCGACTAATCCTCGGGTATTAAAACCTCATAGACTGGGGTTAAATCACTGAATAAACATCTGATTGAATACCAACGGATGTAGAGAATTTCCGGTCATAGTAATGGGTCTATCAAATGATAACTCTACGACCAATAAAATCAGCTCACTTTCTTCTTTTCCCCGCCCCTCCCCCCAAAATTATTTCGTATTTAAGACTTGGCTCAAACATCTAGTCTTCAGACTTAAACCTGAAGAAGGTCTATATGACCGAAATAGTACTATAGTTTTAGAGGAGTTTTTAGTTTAAGTTTATTTGTAACCTGTGTTTATTTCTAAGTAAGAAATTCTTACTCGGATTACCTTCTTTGGATTATATTTTGTGCTTTGGATTACTTGGATATACACATTTGGATACCGTATCTAGTTAAGTAATTTCTTTCTTATTTGTTTATATAATCATTTTTATATATATATATACTATTATTATATATATACTTTTATCCCACTTTTTGTTATTTGCCTATACTTTCTTTACTGATTTCCACATTATCTAAATAATCTTATAATTTACGCTCACTACATTCTGGTTTACGCACATAATAAAATTGTGGAAATTTGTTAATGTTTCTTTTTCCTCTCCCAATATGTACGGCAAAAACCGTAACGGGTATTCTAATGGCTACAATAATAGATATAACTATGACTATAATCATAATAACAACCGCTTTGGCTATTTCTCGGCACATCAGCAACAGTATTATGAGGGGGGCCGTCCTTTTAATCCCTATGCCCCACAGAGACAATATCCCGATCAACCCTTCAAACCCAACCAAAGGCAGTATAAGCAATATGGAAGGGCTGAAAACTCCCACCCTAATTCCCACCCCCGTAATACAGATAAGACTTATAGTAAACCCCAATCTCGTAATATCAATAAAGGGAAAAATAATGACCAGACGGAGCGGACTAACAACAAAGACGGACCGACGATAAAGGCGTTTTACCAAATTTTACAGTGCCTTCACCACATGAGTATAATGAAATCACAGCAAAATGGGCAACTCACTAAGGGTTTCCATCAAAAAGTTTTGGATCTAACTAAATTCGTAAAACCGGCCATGATTACAACAACGCTTTCGAACACCATTCTTTCTATTGGCAAATCTTGGGCTAAATCTATTGCAACGGAATTATCTTCTCACTATGAGAAAACACTTGAGAACAAATTACATTGGCTAAAAAGGCAAAATTTTAACCGCGAACAAAGCGATACCTTCGCCAACGCCGCACTATCATGGTCTAAAAAATCGTTCGGAAAAAAGCTAAACGCCTCGACACGCTCTAAATTTATGGAACTAATAGGTCAGACCACGGGATTAGACGAACAAACTAGGGTCCCATCCCCGCCCCGTAACACGGGTGCGACCCCACCCCGGCAGACACAACCTGGCAGTAATCAACCTTCCCCGATGGCAGTGGACGCAAACCCTAACCCTAACCCGAGACAGAATCCACTACCACTGAGGACCCCCAGCCGTAAGAGACTACTTTCACTATCTCCCGATGATGTCCCTAGCAAAAACACACCGGGAAAGAAGAAGAACCTCCAACCCTCCCCCTCCACTTCCCCGAACCCCGTCCTTGACGTTTTGGCAGAACAACTCGATCTATCAACAGACAGTGTGCCTGTAAATGAGAATGGGGGAGACACTGTGTCTCCGATCATTACCAATCAGTTTTACAAAAGTCCTAACACACCACCCATGAAATCAAGGCTGAGTTTATCACCTTCTCTACGCGTGGCATCGGTTAACACACCGAAACGCCTTAGTTTAGACGTGAGTGCTCTTAGAGTCAAACCCCATAACCCACCCAGAATCATGGATAAATACTATAAATCCGGTAACGACAAAACGTCTTGGCGCCTCCCCAAATTGGTTAAACCCACAGTAGTGTTAGGCAGCTCCAACCTGAATAGGATACCCGTGGGGAGGGTTGGGGTACAGATCATCTCATTTGGCGGGGCCATGATCCACCACCTGACGGATATGATCAAAAAATCCAACGACATCGGTCAACCAAAGACGATAATATTTCAGATTGGTACCAACAACCGTGATATGAACCCCCGTACAGCTCACAAGACCTATACAGAACTGATTGTCACTGCTAGGGCGAAATTCCCTAAAACAAAACTAGTTATCGCACAGATCCCTTCCTCCAACCAACTTAAATTATTCAAACCCAAACAGTATGAAAATATAGCAAAATTAAACCAGTACCTATCTTCAGAACCCCCAGAACACTCTACAGTACTCCCCTTAGCTAATTCTCCTGTCCATGTAATGGCAAGTGACATCTACCATATTCATTGGGTCCCCGCAACTGCCGAACGGCAGCTCTCCCATTGGCTCAAGGAAGTTAGGTCTTTAAACTAATTTCCGAGGGGGGCACTGATAAAACTATCATATCAAATACCCCCACTCCAAACAATGAATTAGGAAAAACTGTTGTTAATCTAAGTTCGCGTGTCTTATCACCTCTAGAAAGACAGATCCTGGATAAAGGACTTAAGTTCATCCCCTCGCCACAGCCGACATCGGTTAACGACATACTGGAATCCGCTGACCAATTTTCGAGACTAATTAAACTGACTTATTTTTTTCGCGATAAACCACACAGGGGCCCAAAAACCAAATTTATAGAAAAATCTTTGTGGAATCCTTCAGACGCAGCCATCAGGGGCGATATCCTGGCTCATTTAGACCGTATGAAAAGTGAATTAGCTGACATGCCAATTTTTAAAGAAAAAAATAATCTCAGCAGATTAGAAAGAACCGCCTTAAATACCCTGAAGAATGACAGGTCTATAGTCATCAAGAAAAGCGATAAGGGCTCCTGTTGTGTTATTTTAAACCGTAGTGACTATATTTTAGAAGCCGAAAAACAGTTGAGTAATGAAAAATATTACAAAAAACTCGAACAACCAATTTTCATGGAAACTCGCTCGATGATCAACCAAATTTTGGACAGATTAGTGAAAAAGAAGTTTATAACCGAAAAACAATTTGACCACCTTTCCGCTAAAGAAGATTGTCGTCAGAGGCATTTCTACACTCTACCCAAAATCCATAAAAATCCAGAATCGGAATGGTTTGAGCCAAACAAAATACCCAAAGGGCGCCCCATAGTTTCGGACTGCTCGAGTGTGTGTAGAAATGTCTCTGAATACATAGACTCGTTTTTGAAGCCACTAGCCGTTCAACATGCTTCCTATCTCAAGGATACGAACGACTTTGTTGAGAAAATTAAAAAACTAAATGTACCACCTGACGCGTTATTAATATCGATCGATGTACAGAGTATGTACACAAATATTGATAACGAGACTGGCCTTAAAGCGCTCCGAAAGGCTTTTTTAAGAAACCCGATGAAATCTCGTCCGGACGAAGAAATTTTGGAACTTTTAGAAATCTGCCTTACCAGAAATGACTTTATTTTCAATGAGAATACCTACCTTCAGACCACTGGGGTCTCCATGGGTCAAATATATAGTCCGAATTTCGCAAACCTCTACATGGCCGAGTGGGAAAGAGAGCTCGTACCTCTTTGCCCATTACTACCAAGTTTTTACGGACGGTTTCTAGATGATATTTTTATAGTTTGGCCCTTTACGGAAGAAGAATTCTGGCAGTACTTTGATATCCTCAATAATCACCATCCCTCCATCAAATTAACAGCTACCGTTAGCAACAATAGTATTGATTTCTTGGACACGACAGTATTCAAGAGCGAAAATTTGACCATTACAGGAAATTTAGATATCAAGGTATTCTTTAAAGATACCGATACCCATCAGCTTTTATTTAAATCCTCATTTCACCCTAAGCACACATTTTCGGGCATCATTAAATCACAAATCCTCCGTTTTCATCGTATCTGTACGCGCCTGACCGATTTTGAGAGCGCGTGTACTCTAGTCTTCAGCAAACTCCGGGAACGGGGTTATTCGAAACGATTTCTACGGAAGATTAAAAACACCACTTTAGCAGAAATCAAAGCCAAAAACATAATTCCTGTTAAACCATTCCAACAATTCGGTGCTATGCCGTGCATGAGCGTGCGATGCACAATCTGCAAATATTTAAAGCGTACCAATTTTTTCGAAAATAAAACGTCTCATGAGAAATTTCCGATTAACAATAGGCTCACGTGCGAATCTTCCAACTTAATCTACCTAATTTCCTGCAAGTCATGTCCCCTCCAGTATGTCGGCGAGAGTCAAAATTCCTTACGGGATAGAATGCTTGGCCATCTATCAGATATCAGGAGAACAACGGAGAAACCGGTATCTAAACATTTCAACCAAAACAACCACTCTATTTCGGACTTAATAATCACCCCAATTGAAAGTATCCCCAAGACTAGTGGAGACACGAGGCAATACCGTTTAATTCGGGAAGATTTCTGGATTAAGAAACTTAACACCATATCCCCTAACGGTATTAATCTACTCCTCAACACCAGTGTCCTTCCACTAGTCATAAAATATAATAGCACGGCGTACAAGGCCACAAAAATTGTTAAAAGCTACTACAACGAACTCCAAGAAAGCCTACCGAAAATCTATAAAAATAAACTCATCGTTGCGTACTCAAGGAACAAAAATCTTGGCGATATTGTTGTTCCCAGCAAGTTACCGTCTTTAAAAATAAACACCTAACTTCCTTGAGTCAAAACCAAATCAATATACCAATCCATTTTGTTCCTAAGCCCACTTCCCACTACTCGATAACCCCAATGCCCCAGGCCAATGCTCTCTGTGGGGCACCCTAACCGGTAACCCACCCCTTACCCTTACCCTAACCCTGCTAGTGCCGGGGTTGACGTGTTGTCTTGTGAGGGTTGACAAGCGGAACAATATTGGCTACAAATTACGTCTACTTACGACGAATTGAATATGAATATGTTTAATCAATGCTTTGTTTTCAGGATACTTTCTCCTATTCCATATATTTCAGAAAACACTTAAATATATTAGCCTAGCGAATAGACTGATTAGCTGTACATGGAACCATAACAATTAAAGTTTCTGAGGAGCTTCCATCTTCATACACGTTAAACCATGGATCAATATGTATATACATGTCTTTCTCCCGTTTTTCTAATAGAATTATTTTCTTTCCATAGGTTGAAAAAATCATCGTAAGCGACTGATTAACTGCTTGATTAACTGTCGGATTGACTAATCCCCACAAACTGACGACCGAATGTTGACGCGACACACAGTCTTACGGAGTGAGAGACAAATTCTTCCCCTCCTTGACTTAATCGTCACCACAACACTTTTATTGTCTAATACTAACCCTGACCCTAACCCTGGAATTTCTGGGTTAAAAATTCACCCAATATCCAAATTGTAACTTGCTAAATAGTAACAAATCACACCCTAGCAAGACTAACAAGTTAAAGAATGAGATAAACTAACCCTAACCCTAACCCATGGAAAGACAGCATTCACGGCTGCTTTTTTCACATAAATAAAATGTACATGAAATTACATATACATTTTTTAGAAATATGAGACCCCACAATCGGTCAGTATTCACAGTTCTCTTTTATACTTATTCCAAAAGAACGAACTGCATACTATATTCTGATCGGGGTCATTGATTAAGTCTTAATCTATACTCAATCGAATTAAAACGATAACACTCCCGCTATTGTTCTACCACTCACCAGTATTATAATAGCGCGTAGAGATTGTTATAGAGAAACATATAAACGTTAATAGTATTACGGAAAATAAACTTAGTACTACCGTATATATCTTATTATACGCCTCAATGAGATGAATCTAACATAGCAAATTGGCTATTAAGATTTAGACACACCCTATAATGTTACCCACACAGAATATTATAGAGGGAGATCCAAACTTTATAATCTCGAGGCACTTTAAAAAGGCCAACCTAAGGAAAACATGCCCATTTCCTGTTAAAACTAACATACCCGATGGAAATTGATTCTAGAAATGGTTTTAAAAGTTTCTTTTTCCCCCCATATATATATATGTATATATTATCACTATACAACTCTATAGGTATATTCCATATACTATGACCTTTATTCTGATACATGTATATACAGTCTAATATTATGTCAAAAATACTTTTCTCTGTATAAACACGTAAACATGTATATAGAATTGCTTACAAATTGTAAAGGGTGGTAGAATATTATACCCGTGTTTTGAATGTATTTTCCACATATTATCCTTTTCTGTATAATTTCTCATATATTTTTATCTCTGTACAAACCATATAGGTCCTTAATGATGTTTAAAGGCCTTGTCAACATAAAGATTTGATAATATTGTACCTCCATATAAGGCAATATATGAATTGTAAACCATAGATCTACTCCATATACTATTACCTTTATTCGGATACATGTATATACAGTTTAATATTATGTCAAAAATACTTTTCTCTGTATAAACACATAAATATGTATATAGAATTGCTTACAAATTGTAAAAGGTGGTAGAATATTACACCCGTGTTTTGAATGTATCTTCCATATATTATTCATTTTTCTCTCTCTCTCTATATATATATATATATTTATATATTTATTTTTTACATATGTATATATCCTTATGTCTCCTAAAAATGGTTTAAATCAATTTAATTACCATCTTTAGTATTTAAATAAACATTCTCCGATTATATAGATATACATACGTACATTTTTAGGACTTTTAAAATCTCCTCGGTCTGAATCCTAGATATAATGAGCCAAGAAAAATTTAAACATACCCGAGGATAACCAACCCACACACCCCATATGCATTTTTATTTAGTCATACAATTTGGCAATATTTTTAGACCATCTCTAGCTCGAAAAATAGAAAATGTGTTGTTTTACAAGAAGCAAGAAAAACTGCAGAAATGGATGTAAAAACTCTCCATATGACCACAAAAGGTGGTTCAATGAATCGGTAAAACACCGATATAATATAAGCCGCGAAAAAGCGAGCTATACAATAGCCCAGAAGGGGTATAAGAATATAAAACAACAAGCACAAAATCGAGCACAGGTTAATTCCAAACTCTTTAATGTATGACATGAGCATAAAAGGGTATAATTCCCGCTCGTCAAAATAAGTGACCTTGCATATATCACTGAAACAACCAACGGATTGAAATAAAAATAAAAATATTCGACTAATCCTCGGGTATTAAAACCTCATAGACTGGGGTTAAATCACTGAATAAACATCTGATTGAATACCAACGGATGTAGAGAATTTCCGGTCATAGTAATGGGTCTATCAAATGATAACTCTACGACCAATAAAATCAGCTCACTTTCTTCTTTTCCCCGCCCCTCCCCCCAAAATTATTTCGTATTTAAGACTTGGCTCAAACATCTAGTCTTCAGACTTAAACCTGAAGAAGGTCTATATGACCGAAATAGTACTATAGTTTTAGAGGAGTTTTTAGTTTAAGTTTATTTGTAACCTGTGTTTATTTCTAAGTAAGAAATTCTTACTCGGATTACCTTCTTTGGATTATATTTTGTGCTTTGGATTACTTGGATATACACATTTGGATACCGTATCTAGTTAAGTAATTTCTTTCTTATTTGTTTATATAATCATTTTTATATATATATATACTATTATTATATATATACTTTTATCCCACTTTTTGTTATTTGCCTATACTTTCTTTACTGATTTCCACATTATCTAAATAATCTTATAATTTACGCTCACTACATTCTGGTTTACGCACATAATAAAATTGTGGAAATTTGTTAATGTTTCTTTTTCCTCTCCCAATATGTACGGCAAAAACCGTAACGGGTATTCTAATGGCTACAATAATAGATATAACTATGACTATAATCATAATAACAACCGCTTTGGCTATTTCTCGGCACATCAGCAACAGTATTATGAGGGGGGCCGTCCTTTTAATCCCTATGCCCCACAGAGACAATATCCCGATCAACCCTTCAAACCCAACCAAAGGCAGTATAAGCAATATGGAAGGGCTGAAAACTCCCACCCTAATTCCCACCCCCGTAATACAGATAAGACTTATAGTAAACCCCAATCTCGTAATATCAATAAAGGGAAAAATAATGACCAGACGGAGCGGACTAACAACAAAGACGGACCGACGATAAAGGCGTTTTACCAAATTTTACAGTGCCTTCACCACATGAGTATAATGAAATCACAGCAAAATGGGCAACTCACTAAGGGTTTCCATCAAAAAGTTTTGGATCTAACTAAATTCGTAAAACCGGCCATGATTACAACAACGCTTTCGAACACCATTCTTTCTATTGGCAAATCTTGGGCTAAATCTATTGCAACGGAATTATCTTCTCACTATGAGAAAACACTTGAGAACAAATTACATTGGCTAAAAAGGCAAAATTTTAACCGCGAACAAAGCGATACCTTCGCCAACGCCGCACTATCATGGTCTAAAAAATCGTTCGGAAAAAAGCTAAACGCCTCGACACGCTCTAAATTTATGGAACTAATAGGTCAGACCACGGGATTAGACGAACAAACTAGGGTCCCATCCCCGCCCCGTAACACGGGTGCGACCCCACCCCGGCAGACACAACCTGGCAGTAATCAACCTTCCCCGATGGCAGTGGACGCAAACCCTAACCCTAACCCGAGACAGAATCCACTACCACTGAGGACCCCCAGCCGTAAGAGACTACTTTCACTATCTCCCGATGATGTCCCTAGCAAAAACACACCGGGAAAGAAGAAGAACCTCCAACCCTCCCCCTCCACTTCCCCGAACCCCGTCCTTGACGTTTTGGCAGAACAACTCGATCTATCAACAGACAGTGTGCCTGTAAATGAGAATGGGGGAGACACTGTGTCTCCGATCATTACCAATCAGTTTTACAAAAGTCCTAACACACCACCCATGAAATCAAGGCTGAGTTTATCACCTTCTCTACGCGTGGCATCGGTTAACACACCGAAACGCCTTAGTTTAGACGTGAGTGCTCTTAGAGTCAAACCCCATAACCCACCCAGAATCATGGATAAATACTATAAATCCGGTAACGACAAAACGTCTTGGCGCCTCCCCAAATTGGTTAAACCCACAGTAGTGTTAGGCAGCTCCAACCTGAATAGGATACCCGTGGGGAGGGTTGGGGTACAGATCATCTCATTTGGCGGGGCCATGATCCACCACCTGACGGATATGATCAAAAAATCCAACGACATCGGTCAACCAAAGACGATAATATTTCAGATTGGTACCAACAACCGTGATATGAACCCCCGTACAGCTCACAAGACCTATACAGAACTGATTGTCACTGCTAGGGCGAAATTCCCTAAAACAAAACTAGTTATCGCACAGATCCCTTCCTCCAACCAACTTAAATTATTCAAACCCAAACAGTATGAAAATATAGCAAAATTAAACCAGTACCTATCTTCAGAACCCCCAGAACACTCTACAGTACTCCCCTTAGCTAATTCTCCTGTCCATGTAATGGCAAGTGACATCTACCATATTCATTGGGTCCCCGCAACTGCCGAACGGCAGCTCTCCCATTGGCTCAAGGAAGTTAGGTCTTTAAACTAATTTCCGAGGGGGGCACTGATAAAACTATCATATCAAATACCCCCACTCCAAACAATGAATTAGGAAAAACTGTTGTTAATCTAAGTTCGCGTGTCTTATCACCTCTAGAAAGACAGATCCTGGATAAAGGACTTAAGTTCATCCCCTCGCCACAGCCGACATCGGTTAACGACATACTGGAATCCGCTGACCAATTTTCGAGACTAATTAAACTGACTTATTTTTTTCGCGATAAACCACACAGGGGCCCAAAAACCAAATTTATAGAAAAATCTTTGTGGAATCCTTCAGACGCAGCCATCAGGGGCGATATCCTGGCTCATTTAGACCGTATGAAAAGTGAATTAGCTGACATGCCAATTTTTAAAGAAAAAAATAATCTCAGCAGATTAGAAAGAACCGCCTTAAATACCCTGAAGAATGACAGGTCTATAGTCATCAAGAAAAGCGATAAGGGCTCCTGTTGTGTTATTTTAAACCGTAGTGACTATATTTTAGAAGCCGAAAAACAGTTGAGTAATGAAAAATATTACAAAAAACTCGAACAACCAATTTTCATGGAAACTCGCTCGATGATCAACCAAATTTTGGACAGATTAGTGAAAAAGAAGTTTATAACCGAAAAACAATTTGACCACCTTTCCGCTAAAGAAGATTGTCGTCAGAGGCATTTCTACACTCTACCCAAAATCCATAAAAATCCAGAATCGGAATGGTTTGAGCCAAACAAAATACCCAAAGGGCGCCCCATAGTTTCGGACTGCTCGAGTGTGTGTAGAAATGTCTCTGAATACATAGACTCGTTTTTGAAGCCACTAGCCGTTCAACATGCTTCCTATCTCAAGGATACGAACGACTTTGTTGAGAAAATTAAAAAACTAAATGTACCACCTGACGCGTTATTAATATCGATCGATGTACAGAGTATGTACACAAATATTGATAACGAGACTGGCCTTAAAGCGCTCCGAAAGGCTTTTTTAAGAAACCCGATGAAATCTCGTCCGGACGAAGAAATTTTGGAACTTTTAGAAATCTGCCTTACCAGAAATGACTTTATTTTCAATGAGAATACCTACCTTCAGACCACTGGGGTCTCCATGGGTCAAATATATAGTCCGAATTTCGCAAACCTCTACATGGCCGAGTGGGAAAGAGAGCTCGTACCTCTTTGCCCATTACTACCAAGTTTTTACGGACGGTTTCTAGATGATATTTTTATAGTTTGGCCCTTTACGGAAGAAGAATTCTGGCAGTACTTTGATATCCTCAATAATCACCATCCCTCCATCAAATTAACAGCTACCGTTAGCAACAATAGTATTGATTTCTTGGACACGACAGTATTCAAGAGCGAAAATTTGACCATTACAGGAAATTTAGATATCAAGGTATTCTTTAAAGATACCGATACCCATCAGCTTTTATTTAAATCCTCATTTCACCCTAAGCACACATTTTCGGGCATCATTAAATCACAAATCCTCCGTTTTCATCGTATCTGTACGCGCCTGACCGATTTTGAGAGCGCGTGTACTCTAGTCTTCAGCAAACTCCGGGAACGGGGTTATTCGAAACGATTTCTACGGAAGATTAAAAACACCACTTTAGCAGAAATCAAAGCCAAAAACATAATTCCTGTTAAACCATTCCAACAATTCGGTGCTATGCCGTGCATGAGCGTGCGATGCACAATCTGCAAATATTTAAAGCGTACCAATTTTTTCGAAAATAAAACGTCTCATGAGAAATTTCCGATTAACAATAGGCTCACGTGCGAATCTTCCAACTTAATCTACCTAATTTCCTGCAAGTCATGTCCCCTCCAGTATGTCGGCGAGAGTCAAAATTCCTTACGGGATAGAATGCTTGGCCATCTATCAGATATCAGGAGAACAACGGAGAAACCGGTATCTAAACATTTCAACCAAAACAACCACTCTATTTCGGACTTAATAATCACCCCAATTGAAAGTATCCCCAAGACTAGTGGAGACACGAGGCAATACCGTTTAATTCGGGAAGATTTCTGGATTAAGAAACTTAACACCATATCCCCTAACGGTATTAATCTACTCCTCAACACCAGTGTCCTTCCACTAGTCATAAAATATAATAGCACGGCGTACAAGGCCACAAAAATTGTTAAAAGCTACTACAACGAACTCCAAGAAAGCCTACCGAAAATCTATAAAAATAAACTCATCGTTGCGTACTCAAGGAACAAAAATCTTGGCGATATTGTTGTTCCCAGCAAGTTACCGTCTTTAAAAATAAACACCTAACTTCCTTGAGTCAAAACCAAATCAATATACCAATCCATTTTGTTCCTAAGCCCACTTCCCACTACTCGATAACCCCAATGCCCCAGGCCAATGCTCTCTGTGGGGCACCCTAACCGGTAACCCACCCCTTACCCTTACCCTAACCCTGCTAGTGCCGGGGTTGACGTGTTGTCTTGTGAGGGTTGACAAGCGGAACAATATTGGCTACAAATTACGTCTACTTACGACGAATTGAATATGAATATGTTTAATCAATGCTTTGTTTTCAGGATACTTTCTCCTATTCCATATATTTCAGAAAACACTTAAATATATTAGCCTAGCGAATAGACTGATTAGCTGTACATGGAACCATAACAATTAAAGTTTCTGAGGAGCTTCCATCTTCATACACGTTAAACCATGGATCAATATGTATATACATGTCTTTCTCCCGTTTTTCTAATAGAATTATTTTCTTTCCATAGGTTGAAAAAATCATCGTAAGCGACTGATTAACTGCTTGATTAACTGTCGGATTGACTAATCCCCACAAACTGACGACCGAATGTTGACGCGACACACAGTCTTACGGAGTGAGAGACAAATTCTTCCCCTCCTTGACTTAATCGTCACCACAACACTTTTATTGTCTAATACTAACCCTGACCCTAACCCTGGAATTTCTGGGTTAAAAATTCACCCAATATCCAAATTGTAACTTGCTAAATAGTAACAAATCACACCCTAGCAAGACTAACAAGTTAAAGAATGAGATAAACTAACCCTAACCCTAACCCATGGAAAGACAGCATTCACGGCTGCTTTTTTCACATAAATAAAATGTACATGAAATTACATATACATTTTTTAGAAATATGAGACCCCACAATCGGTCAGTATTCACAGTTCTCTTTTATACTTATTCCAAAAGAACGAACTGCATACTATATTCTGATCGGGGTCATTGATTAAGTCTTAATCTATACTCAATCGAATTAAAACGATAACACTCCCGCTATTGTTCTACCACTCACCAGTATTATAATAGCGCGTAGAGATTGTTATAGAGAAACATATAAACGTTAATAGTATTACGGAAAATAAACTTAGTACTACCGTATATATCTTATTATACGCCTCAATGAGATGAATCTAACATAGCAAATTGGCTATTAAGATTTAGACACACCCTATAATGTTACCCACACAGAATATTATAGAGGGAGATCCAAACTTTATAATCTCGAGGCACTTTAAAAAGGCCAACCTAAGGAAAACATGCCCATTTCCTGTTAAAACTAACATACCCGATGGAAATTGATTCTAGAAATGGTTTTAAAAGTTTCTTTTTCCCCCCATATATATATATGTATATATTATCACTATACAACTCTATAGGTATATTCCATATACTATGACCTTTATTCTGATACATGTATATACAGTCTAATATTATGTCAAAAATACTTTTCTCTGTATAAACACGTAAACATGTATATAGAATTGCTTACAAATTGTAAAGGGTGGTAGAATATTATACCCGTGTTTTGAATGTATTTTCCACATATTATCCTTTTCTGTATAATTTCTCATATATTTTTATCTCTGTACAAACCATATAGGTCCTTAATGATGTTTAAAGGCCTTGTCAACATAAAGATTTGATAATATTGTACCTCCATATAAGGCAATATATGAATTGTAAACCATAGATCTACTCCATATACTATTACCTTTATTCGGATACATGTATATACAGTTTAATATTATGTCAAAAATACTTTTCTCTGTATAAACACATAAATATGTATATAGAATTGCTTACAAATTGTAAAAGGTGGTAGAATATTACACCCGTGTTTTGAATGTATCTTCCATATATTATTCATTTTTCTCTCTCTCTATATATATATATATATATTTATATATTTATTTTTTACATATGTATATATCCTTATGTCTCCTAAAAATGGTTTAAATCAATTTAATTACCATCTTTAGTATTTAAATAAACATTCTCCGATTATATAGATATACATACGTACATTTTTAGGACTTTTAAAATCTCCTCGGTCTGAATCCTAGATATAATGAGCCAAGAAAAATTTAAACATACCCGAGGATAACCAACCCACACACCCCATATGCATTTTTATTTAGTCATACAATTTGGCAATATTTTTAGACCATCTCTAGCTCGAAAAATAGAAAATGTGTTGTTTTACAAGAAGCAAGAAAAACTGCAGAAATGGATGTAAAAACTCTCCATATGACCACAAAAGGTGGTTCAATGAATCGGTAAAACACCGATATAATATAAGCCGCGAAAAAGCGAGCTATACAATAGCCCAGAAGGGGTATAAGAATATAAAACAACAAGCACAAAATCGAGCACAGGTTAATTCCAAACTCTTTAATGTATGACATGAGCATAAAAGGGTATAATTCCCGCTCGTCAAAATAAGTGACCTTGCATATATCACTGAAACAACCAACGGATTGAAATAAAAATAAAAATATTCGACTAATCCTCGGGTATTAAAACCTCATAGACTGGGGTTAAATCACTGAATAAACATCTGATTGAATACCAACGGATGTAGAGAATTTCCGGTCATAGTAATGGGTCTATCAAATGATAACTCTACGACCAATAAAATCAGCTCACTTTCTTCTTTTCCCCGCCCCTCCCCCCAAAATTATTTCGTATTTAAGACTTGGCTCAAACATCTAGTCTTCAGACTTAAACCTGAAGAAGGTCTATATGACCGAAATAGTACTATAGTTTTAGAGGAGTTTTTAGTTTAAGTTTATTTGTAACCTGTGTTTATTTCTAAGTAAGAAATTCTTACTCGGATTACCTTCTTTGGATTATATTTTGTGCTTTGGATTACTTGGATATACACATTTGGATACCGTATCTAGTTAAGTAATTTCTTTCTTATTTGTTTATATAATCATTTTTATATATATATATACTATTATTATATATATACTTTTATCCCACTTTTTGTTATTTGCCTATACTTTCTTTACTGATTTCCACATTATCTAAATAATCTTATAATTTACGCTCACTACATTCTGGTTTACGCACATAATAAAATTGTGGAAATTTGTTAATGTTTCTTTTTCCTCTCCCAATATGTACGGCAAAAACCGTAACGGGTATTCTAATGGCTACAATAATAGATATAACTATGACTATAATCATAATAACAACCGCTTTGGCTATTTCTCGGCACATCAGCAACAGTATTATGAGGGGGGCCGTCCTTTTAATCCCTATGCCCCACAGAGACAATATCCCGATCAACCCTTCAAACCCAACCAAAGGCAGTATAAGCAATATGGAAGGGCTGAAAACTCCCACCCTAATTCCCACCCCCGTAATACAGATAAGACTTATAGTAAACCCCAATCTCGTAATATCAATAAAGGGAAAAATAATGACCAGACGGAGCGGACTAACAACAAAGACGGACCGACGATAAAGGCGTTTTACCAAATTTTACAGTGCCTTCACCACATGAGTATAATGAAATCACAGCAAAATGGGCAACTCACTAAGGGTTTCCATCAAAAAGTTTTGGATCTAACTAAATTCGTAAAACCGGCCATGATTACAACAACGCTTTCGAACACCATTCTTTCTATTGGCAAATCTTGGGCTAAATCTATTGCAACGGAATTATCTTCTCACTATGAGAAAACACTTGAGAACAAATTACATTGGCTAAAAAGGCAAAATTTTAACCGCGAACAAAGCGATACCTTCGCCAACGCCGCACTATCATGGTCTAAAAAATCGTTCGGAAAAAAGCTAAACGCCTCGACACGCTCTAAATTTATGGAACTAATAGGTCAGACCACGGGATTAGACGAACAAACTAGGGTCCCATCCCCGCCCCGTAACACGGGTGCGACCCCACCCCGGCAGACACAACCTGGCAGTAATCAACCTTCCCCGATGGCAGTGGACGCAAACCCTAACCCTAACCCGAGACAGAATCCACTACCACTGAGGACCCCCAGCCGTAAGAGACTACTTTCACTATCTCCCGATGATGTCCCTAGCAAAAACACACCGGGAAAGAAGAAGAACCTCCAACCCTCCCCCTCCACTTCCCCGAACCCCGTCCTTGACGTTTTGGCAGAACAACTCGATCTATCAACAGACAGTGTGCCTGTAAATGAGAATGGGGGAGACACTGTGTCTCCGATCATTACCAATCAGTTTTACAAAAGTCCTAACACACCACCCATGAAATCAAGGCTGAGTTTATCACCTTCTCTACGCGTGGCATCGGTTAACACACCGAAACGCCTTAGTTTAGACGTGAGTGCTCTTAGAGTCAAACCCCATAACCCACCCAGAATCATGGATAAATACTATAAATCCGGTAACGACAAAACGTCTTGGCGCCTCCCCAAATTGGTTAAACCCACAGTAGTGTTAGGCAGCTCCAACCTGAATAGGATACCCGTGGGGAGGGTTGGGGTACAGATCATCTCATTTGGCGGGGCCATGATCCACCACCTGACGGATATGATCAAAAAATCCAACGACATCGGTCAACCAAAGACGATAATATTTCAGATTGGTACCAACAACCGTGATATGAACCCCCGTACAGCTCACAAGACCTATACAGAACTGATTGTCACTGCTAGGGCGAAATTCCCTAAAACAAAACTAGTTATCGCACAGATCCCTTCCTCCAACCAACTTAAATTATTCAAACCCAAACAGTATGAAAATATAGCAAAATTAAACCAGTACCTATCTTCAGAACCCCCAGAACACTCTACAGTACTCCCCTTAGCTAATTCTCCTGTCCATGTAATGGCAAGTGACATCTACCATATTCATTGGGTCCCCGCAACTGCCGAACGGCAGCTCTCCCATTGGCTCAAGGAAGTTAGGTCTTTAAACTAATTTCCGAGGGGGGCACTGATAAAACTATCATATCAAATACCCCCACTCCAAACAATGAATTAGGAAAAACTGTTGTTAATCTAAGTTCGCGTGTCTTATCACCTCTAGAAAGACAGATCCTGGATAAAGGACTTAAGTTCATCCCCTCGCCACAGCCGACATCGGTTAACGACATACTGGAATCCGCTGACCAATTTTCGAGACTAATTAAACTGACTTATTTTTTTCGCGATAAACCACACAGGGGCCCAAAAACCAAATTTATAGAAAAATCTTTGTGGAATCCTTCAGACGCAGCCATCAGGGGCGATATCCTGGCTCATTTAGACCGTATGAAAAGTGAATTAGCTGACATGCCAATTTTTAAAGAAAAAAATAATCTCAGCAGATTAGAAAGAACCGCCTTAAATACCCTGAAGAATGACAGGTCTATAGTCATCAAGAAAAGCGATAAGGGCTCCTGTTGTGTTATTTTAAACCGTAGTGACTATATTTTAGAAGCCGAAAAACAGTTGAGTAATGAAAAATATTACAAAAAACTCGAACAACCAATTTTCATGGAAACTCGCTCGATGATCAACCAAATTTTGGACAGATTAGTGAAAAAGAAGTTTATAACCGAAAAACAATTTGACCACCTTTCCGCTAAAGAAGATTGTCGTCAGAGGCATTTCTACACTCTACCCAAAATCCATAAAAATCCAGAATCGGAATGGTTTGAGCCAAACAAAATACCCAAAGGGCGCCCCATAGTTTCGGACTGCTCGAGTGTGTGTAGAAATGTCTCTGAATACATAGACTCGTTTTTGAAGCCACTAGCCGTTCAACATGCTTCCTATCTCAAGGATACGAACGACTTTGTTGAGAAAATTAAAAAACTAAATGTACCACCTGACGCGTTATTAATATCGATCGATGTACAGAGTATGTACACAAATATTGATAACGAGACTGGCCTTAAAGCGCTCCGAAAGGCTTTTTTAAGAAACCCGATGAAATCTCGTCCGGACGAAGAAATTTTGGAACTTTTAGAAATCTGCCTTACCAGAAATGACTTTATTTTCAATGAGAATACCTACCTTCAGACCACTGGGGTCTCCATGGGTCAAATATATAGTCCGAATTTCGCAAACCTCTACATGGCCGAGTGGGAAAGAGAGCTCGTACCTCTTTGCCCATTACTACCAAGTTTTTACGGACGGTTTCTAGATGATATTTTTATAGTTTGGCCCTTTACGGAAGAAGAATTCTGGCAGTACTTTGATATCCTCAATAATCACCATCCCTCCATCAAATTAACAGCTACCGTTAGCAACAATAGTATTGATTTCTTGGACACGACAGTATTCAAGAGCGAAAATTTGACCATTACAGGAAATTTAGATATCAAGGTATTCTTTAAAGATACCGATACCCATCAGCTTTTATTTAAATCCTCATTTCACCCTAAGCACACATTTTCGGGCATCATTAAATCACAAATCCTCCGTTTTCATCGTATCTGTACGCGCCTGACCGATTTTGAGAGCGCGTGTACTCTAGTCTTCAGCAAACTCCGGGAACGGGGTTATTCGAAACGATTTCTACGGAAGATTAAAAACACCACTTTAGCAGAAATCAAAGCCAAAAACATAATTCCTGTTAAACCATTCCAACAATTCGGTGCTATGCCGTGCATGAGCGTGCGATGCACAATCTGCAAATATTTAAAGCGTACCAATTTTTTCGAAAATAAAACGTCTCATGAGAAATTTCCGATTAACAATAGGCTCACGTGCGAATCTTCCAACTTAATCTACCTAATTTCCTGCAAGTCATGTCCCCTCCAGTATGTCGGCGAGAGTCAAAATTCCTTACGGGATAGAATGCTTGGCCATCTATCAGATATCAGGAGAACAACGGAGAAACCGGTATCTAAACATTTCAACCAAAACAACCACTCTATTTCGGACTTAATAATCACCCCAATTGAAAGTATCCCCAAGACTAGTGGAGACACGAGGCAATACCGTTTAATTCGGGAAGATTTCTGGATTAAGAAACTTAACACCATATCCCCTAACGGTATTAATCTACTCCTCAACACCAGTGTCCTTCCACTAGTCATAAAATATAATAGCACGGCGTACAAGGCCACAAAAATTGTTAAAAGCTACTACAACGAACTCCAAGAAAGCCTACCGAAAATCTATAAAAATAAACTCATCGTTGCGTACTCAAGGAACAAAAATCTTGGCGATATTGTTGTTCCCAGCAAGTTACCGTCTTTAAAAATAAACACCTAACTTCCTTGAGTCAAAACCAAATCAATATACCAATCCATTTTGTTCCTAAGCCCACTTCCCACTACTCGATAACCCCAATGCCCCAGGCCAATGCTCTCTGTGGGGCACCCTAACCGGTAACCCACCCCTTACCCTTACCCTAACCCTGCTAGTGCCGGGGTTGACGTGTTGTCTTGTGAGGGTTGACAAGCGGAACAATATTGGCTACAAATTACGTCTACTTACGACGAATTGAATATGAATATGTTTAATCAATGCTTTGTTTTCAGGATACTTTCTCCTATTCCATATATTTCAGAAAACACTTAAATATATTAGCCTAGCGAATAGACTGATTAGCTGTACATGGAACCATAACAATTAAAGTTTCTGAGGAGCTTCCATCTTCATACACGTTAAACCATGGATCAATATGTATATACATGTCTTTCTCCCGTTTTTCTAATAGAATTATTTTCTTTCCATAGGTTGAAAAAATCATCGTAAGCGACTGATTAACTGCTTGATTAACTGTCGGATTGACTAATCCCCACAAACTGACGACCGAATGTTGACGCGACACACAGTCTTACGGAGTGAGAGACAAATTCTTCCCCTCCTTGACTTAATCGTCACCACAACACTTTTATTGTCTAATACTAACCCTGACCCTAACCCTGGAATTTCTGGGTTAAAAATTCACCCAATATCCAAATTGTAACTTGCTAAATAGTAACAAATCACACCCTAGCAAGACTAACAAGTTAAAGAATGAGATAAACTAACCCTAACCCTAACCCATGGAAAGACAGCATTCACGGCTGCTTTTTTCACATAAATAAAATGTACATGAAATTACATATACATTTTTTAGAAATATGAGACCCCACAATCGGTCAGTATTCACAGTTCTCTTTTATACTTATTCCAAAAGAACGAACTGCATACTATATTCTGATCGGGGTCATTGATTAAGTCTTAATCTATACTCAATCGAATTAAAACGATAACACTCCCGCTATTGTTCTACCACTCACCAGTATTATAATAGCGCGTAGAGATTGTTATAGAGAAACATATAAACGTTAATAGTATTACGGAAAATAAACTTAGTACTACCGTATATATCTTATTATACGCCTCAATGAGATGAATCTAACATAGCAAATTGGCTATTAAGATTTAGACACACCCTATAATGTTACCCACACAGAATATTATAGAGGGAGATCCAAACTTTATAATCTCGAGGCACTTTAAAAAGGCCAACCTAAGGAAAACATGCCCATTTCCTGTTAAAACTAACATACCCGATGGAAATTGATTCTAGAAATGGTTTTAAAAGTTTCTTTTTCCCCCCATATATATATATGTATATATTATCACTATACAACTCTATAGGTATATTCCATATACTATGACCTTTATTCTGATACATGTATATACAGTCTAATATTATGTCAAAAATACTTTTCTCTGTATAAACACGTAAACATGTATATAGAATTGCTTACAAATTGTAAAGGGTGGTAGAATATTATACCCGTGTTTTGAATGTATTTTCCACATATTATCCTTTTCTGTATAATTTCTCATATATTTTTATCTCTGTACAAACCATATAGGTCCTTAATGATGTTTAAAGGCCTTGTCAACATAAAGATTTGATAATATTGTACCTCCATATAAGGCAATATATGAATTGTAAACCATAGATCTACTCCATATACTATTACCTTTATTCGGATACATGTATATACAGTTTAATATTATGTCAAAAATACTTTTCTCTGTATAAACACATAAATATGTATATAGAATTGCTTACAAATTGTAAAAGGTGGTAGAATATTACACCCGTGTTTTGAATGTATCTTCCATATATTATTCATTTTTCTCTCTCTCTATATATATATATATATATTTATATATTTATTTTTTACATATGTATATATCCTTATGTCTCCTAAAAATGGTTTAAATCAATTTAATTACCATCTTTAGTATTTAAATAAACATTCTCCGATTATATAGATATACATACGTACATTTTTAGGACTTTTAAAATCTCCTCGGTCTGAATCCTAGATATAATGAGCCAAGAAAAATTTAAACATACCCGAGGATAACCAACCCACACACCCCATATGCATTTTTATTTAGTCATACAATTTGGCAATATTTTTAGACCATCTCTAGCTCGAAAAATAGAAAATGTGTTGTTTTACAAGAAGCAAGAAAAACTGCAGAAATGGATGTAAAAACTCTCCATATGACCACAAAAGGTGGTTCAATGAATCGGTAAAACACCGATATAATATAAGCCGCGAAAAAGCGAGCTATACAATAGCCCAGAAGGGGTATAAGAATATAAAACAACAAGCACAAAATCGAGCACAGGTTAATTCCAAACTCTTTAATGTATGACATGAGCATAAAAGGGTATAATTCCCGCTCGTCAAAATAAGTGACCTTGCATATATCACTGAAACAACCAACGGATTGAAATAAAAATAAAAATATTCGACTAATCCTCGGGTATTAAAACCTCATAGACTGGGGTTAAATCACTGAATAAACATCTGATTGAATACCAACGGATGTAGAGAATTTCCGGTCATAGTAATGGGTCTATCAAATGATAACTCTACGACCAATAAAATCAGCTCACTTTCTTCTTTTCCCCGCCCCTCCCCCCAAAATTATTTCGTATTTAAGACTTGGCTCAAACATCTAGTCTTCAGACTTAAACCTGAAGAAGGTCTATATGACCGAAATAGTACTATAGTTTTAGAGGAGTTTTTAGTTTAAGTTTATTTGTAACCTGTGTTTATTTCTAAGTAAGAAATTCTTACTCGGATTACCTTCTTTGGATTATATTTTGTGCTTTGGATTACTTGGATATACACATTTGGATACCGTATCTAGTTAAGTAATTTCTTTCTTATTTGTTTATATAATCATTTTTATATATATATATACTATTATTATATATATACTTTTATCCCACTTTTTGTTATTTGCCTATACTTTCTTTACTGATTTCCACATTATCTAAATAATCTTATAATTTACGCTCACTACATTCTGGTTTACGCACATAATAAAATTGTGGAAATTTGTTAATGTTTCTTTTTCCTCTCCCAATATGTACGGCAAAAACCGTAACGGGTATTCTAATGGCTACAATAATAGATATAACTATGACTATAATCATAATAACAACCGCTTTGGCTATTTCTCGGCACATCAGCAACAGTATTATGAGGGGGGCCGTCCTTTTAATCCCTATGCCCCACAGAGACAATATCCCGATCAACCCTTCAAACCCAACCAAAGGCAGTATAAGCAATATGGAAGGGCTGAAAACTCCCACCCTAATTCCCACCCCCGTAATACAGATAAGACTTATAGTAAACCCCAATCTCGTAATATCAATAAAGGGAAAAATAATGACCAGACGGAGCGGACTAACAACAAAGACGGACCGACGATAAAGGCGTTTTACCAAATTTTACAGTGCCTTCACCACATGAGTATAATGAAATCACAGCAAAATGGGCAACTCACTAAGGGTTTCCATCAAAAAGTTTTGGATCTAACTAAATTCGTAAAACCGGCCATGATTACAACAACGCTTTCGAACACCATTCTTTCTATTGGCAAATCTTGGGCTAAATCTATTGCAACGGAATTATCTTCTCACTATGAGAAAACACTTGAGAACAAATTACATTGGCTAAAAAGGCAAAATTTTAACCGCGAACAAAGCGATACCTTCGCCAACGCCGCACTATCATGGTCTAAAAAATCGTTCGGAAAAAAGCTAAACGCCTCGACACGCTCTAAATTTATGGAACTAATAGGTCAGACCACGGGATTAGACGAACAAACTAGGGTCCCATCCCCGCCCCGTAACACGGGTGCGACCCCACCCCGGCAGACACAACCTGGCAGTAATCAACCTTCCCCGATGGCAGTGGACGCAAACCCTAACCCTAAC
The DNA here is from genome assembly GCA_036850965.1 of Patella caerulea. Classification (NCBI taxonomy): domain Eukaryota; kingdom Metazoa; phylum Mollusca; class Gastropoda; family Patellidae; genus Patella; species Patella caerulea. Next base: position 78,323,553 of record JAZGQO010000010.1, on the reverse strand, counting down.
CCGAGACAGAATCCACTACCACTGAGGACCCCCAGCCGTAAGAGACTACTTTCACTATCTCCCGATGATGTCCCTAGCAAAAACACACCGGGAAAGAAGAAGAACCTCCAACCCTCCCCCTCCACTTCCCCGAACCCCGTCCTTGACGTTTTGGCAGAACAACTCGATCTATCAACAGACAGTGTGCCTGTAAATGAGAATGGGGGAGACACTGTGTCTCCGATCATTACCAATCAGTTTTACAAAAGTCCTAACACACCACCCATGAAATCAAGGCTGAGTTTATCACCTTCTCTACGCGTGGCATCGGTTAACACACCGAAACGCCTTAGTTTAGACGTGAGTGCTCTTAGAGTCAAACCCCATAACCCACCCAGAATCATGGATAAATACTATAAATCCGGTAACGACAAAACGTCTTGGCGCCTCCCCAAATTGGTTAAACCCACAGTAGTGTTAGGCAGCTCCAACCTGAATAGGATACCCGTGGGGAGGGTTGGGGTACAGATCATCTCATTTGGCGGGGCCATGATCCACCACCTGACGGATATGATCAAAAAATCCAACGACATCGGTCAACCAAAGACGATAATATTTCAGATTGGTACCAACAACCGTGATATGAACCCCCGTACAGCTCACAAGACCTATACAGAACTGATTGTCACTGCTAGGGCGAAATTCCCTAAAACAAAACTAGTTATCGCACAGATCCCTTCCTCCAACCAACTTAAATTATTCAAACCCAAACAGTATGAAAATATAGCAAAATTAAACCAGTACCTATCTTCAGAACCCCCAGAACACTCTACAGTACTCCCCTTAGCTAATTCTCCTGTCCATGTAATGGCAAGTGACATCTACCATATTCATTGGGTCCCCGCAACTGCCGAACGGCAGCTCTCCCATTGGCTCAAGGAAGTTAGGTCTTTAAACTAATTTCCGAGGGGGGCACTGATAAAACTATCATATCAAATACCCCCACTCCAAACAATGAATTAGGAAAAACTGTTGTTAATCTAAGTTCGCGTGTCTTATCACCTCTAGAAAGACAGATCCTGGATAAAGGACTTAAGTTCATCCCCTCGCCACAGCCGACATCGGTTAACGACATACTGGAATCCGCTGACCAATTTTCGAGACTAATTAAACTGACTTATTTTTTTCGCGATAAACCACACAGGGGCCCAAAAACCAAATTTATAGAAAAATCTTTGTGGAATCCTTCAGACGCAGCCATCAGGGGCGATATCCTGGCTCATTTAGACCGTATGAAAAGTGAATTAGCTGACATGCCAATTTTTAAAGAAAAAAATAATCTCAGCAGATTAGAAAGAACCGCCTTAAATACCCTGAAGAATGACAGGTCTATAGTCATCAAGAAAAGCGATAAGGGCTCCTGTTGTGTTATTTTAAACCGTAGTGACTATATTTTAGAAGCCGAAAAACAGTTGAGTAATGAAAAATATTACAAAAAACTCGAACAACCAATTTTCATGGAAACTCGCTCGATGATCAACCAAATTTTGGACAGATTAGTGAAAAAGAAGTTTATAACCGAAAAACAATTTGACCACCTTTCCGCTAAAGAAGATTGTCGTCAGAGGCATTTCTACACTCTACCCAAAATCCATAAAAATCCAGAATCGGAATGGTTTGAGCCAAACAAAATACCCAAAGGGCGCCCCATAGTTTCGGACTGCTCGAGTGTGTGTAGAAATGTCTCTGAATACATAGACTCGTTTTTGAAGCCACTAGCCGTTCAACATGCTTCCTATCTCAAGGATACGAACGACTTTGTTGAGAAAATTAAAAAACTAAATGTACCACCTGACGCGTTATTAATATCGATCGATGTACAGAGTATGTACACAAATATTGATAACGAGACTGGCCTTAAAGCGCTCCGAAAGGCTTTTTTAAGAAACCCGATGAAATCTCGTCCGGACGAAGAAATTTTGGAACTTTTAGAAATCTGCCTTACCAGAAATGACTTTATTTTCAATGAGAATACCTACCTTCAGACCACTGGGGTCTCCATGGGTCAAATATATAGTCCGAATTTCGCAAACCTCTACATGGCCGAGTGGGAAAGAGAGCTCGTACCTCTTTGCCCATTACTACCAAGTTTTTACGGACGGTTTCTAGATGATATTTTTATAGTTTGGCCCTTTACGGAAGAAGAATTCTGGCAGTACTTTGATATCCTCAATAATCACCATCCCTCCATCAAATTAACAGCTACCGTTAGCAACAATAGTATTGATTTCTTGGACACGACAGTATTCAAGAGCGAAAATTTGACCATTACAGGAAATTTAGATATCAAGGTATTCTTTAAAGATACCGATACCCATCAGCTTTTATTTAAATCCTCATTTCACCCTAAGCACACATTTTCGGGCATCATTAAATCACAAATCCTCCGTTTTCATCGTATCTGTACGCGCCTGACCGATTTTGAGAGCGCGTGTACTCTAGTCTTCAGCAAACTCCGGGAACGGGGTTATTCGAAACGATTTCTACGGAAGATTAAAAACACCACTTTAGCAGAAATCAAAGCCAAAAACATAATTCCTGTTAAACCATTCCAACAATTCGGTGCTATGCCGTGCATGAGCGTGCGATGCACAATCTGCAAATATTTAAAGCGTACCAATTTTTTCGAAAATAAAACGTCTCATGAGAAATTTCCGATTAACAATAGGCTCACGTGCGAATCTTCCAACTTAATCTACCTAATTTCCTGCAAGTCATGTCCCCTCCAGTATGTCGGCGAGAGTCAAAATTCCTTACGGGATAGAATGCTTGGCCATCTATCAGATATCAGGAGAACAACGGAGAAACCGGTATCTAAACATTTCAACCAAAACAACCACTCTATTTCGGACTTAATAATCACCCCAATTGAAAGTATCCCCAAGACTAGTGGAGACACGAGGCAATACCGTTTAATTCGGGAAGATTTCTGGATTAAGAAACTTAACACCATATCCCCTAACGGTATTAATCTACTCCTCAACACCAGTGTCCTTCCACTAGTCATAAAATATAATAGCACGGCGTACAAGGCCACAAAAATTGTTAAAAGCTACTACAACGAACTCCAAGAAAGCCTACCGAAAATCTATAAAAATAAACTCATCGTTGCGTACTCAAGGAACAAAAATCTTGGCGATATTGTTGTTCCCAGCAAGTTACCGTCTTTAAAAATAAACACCTAACTTCCTTGAGTCAAAACCAAATCAATATACCAATCCATTTTGTTCCTAAGCCCACTTCCCACTACTCGATAACCCCAATGCCCCAGGCCAATGCTCTCTGTGGGGCACCCTAACCGGTAACCCACCCCTTACCCTTACCCTAACCCTAACCCTAACCCTAACCCTAGGGCGTACCTTATGCTCACCACCCCTATTAAGTCGAAATGGTTTGAACCAAGGATAAACTAGCAATGGATGAAGATGTGTTCTTTAATACCACAAATAAAAATGCACGAAATTACCTGAAAGTGAATGTGACATAAAGGAATTTTTGTAAAGGGAAGAATATATAGCTTAACCATTTCTGTTTTCAGTAATCGGTCACAAAGGACGCCTCCATTTACCCCATAAGAAGCACTCGAAGAAAGACTAGAGGTGATTAAGTAATTCACTTTGATAAAAGTATCAGAATTTAAAAAGACCACATTCAAGGCCTTGAAAGATTTAGAAGAAAAAAACGACGAGAAGAATTAAAAAACAGGCAGACCAATCTAAACCAAAAATGGAACAAATGATAAAAAAGTACGAAGAAAGAAAAGAAAAAAAGAAAAGAAGGAAGGAGTAAAGAAGGAAGAAAAGAAGGAAAACCCCTCAATCCGCCAGCTTAAAACCACCAACATTAAGATATGCTCGAATCAGCTTTACTCATCCAAATTCGATTAGTGAGTTGGGTGATCTCAGAAAGATGAAGAAGAAAAGAAGGAAGAAGAACAGGAGGATGAAGAAGAAAAGAAGGAAGAAGAAAAACCCCACATCCGTCAACCCAAAACCTTCAGCATTAAAATATGCCCGAATCAGCTTTACTCATCCAAATTCGATTAGTGAATTGGGTCATCCCTGGAGGGACAGTTTAAAGGCCTACCAAGGCAGAGCAACCCCAAACCAAACTGACAAATTAACCGACGATCAGTTAGCTTTCGTTGTATACTGGGTTGAGAAAAAGAAACATCTTAGTGTTAGGCGTAAATTTCCTTTATTAAAATGTAAGTAAAACAGTAACATAGGTAAAAGTAGTAAAATCAATAACAATTACACATGTAAAATAAAATCTAAATAAAACAGTAACAAAGGTAAATAATAAAATCAGTACGTAATTTTAAAGTTTAATAGAAAATAGGCTAGAAATCAAATCAACACGAGTTTTAAGGAATACAACTACTGGATTTATTAATGCAACGTTTCAACAACTGTTCTTTTGTACTTATCAAACAATAAAAATAAATCAAGCAATATTATTTTATTGCTTGATAGGGACAAAAGAACACTTGTCCAAACGTTGCATCAATAAATCCAGTAGATGTACTCAGTAAAATTCTCGTTGATATCAAAATTAAACAGAGAACTTTGGAGTATAACCAAACTGTGGAACGACGTACGGACGTACGGACGGGAGCGACGACAATATCCGTCGACATATGAATGTGGACGATTAAAATGATATAAAGTTTTAAAAGAGATAATATTAAATGAATTTTGAAATTAATTTTCTCATAAGAAACGCAAATAAAACTTTCTTCTCTTCTCAAAGCTATTTATAGTATTCTGCCAGAAGAGAAGAAAGTAGTATTCAACCTATAACCCTAACCCTAACCTAACCCAACCCAACCCTAACCCTAACCCAACCCTAACCCTAACCCCCTAACCCCTAACGCCTGGATCTCCAGACCGGATTGACCAGCCGCGTCTCGAACCCACGCCCTCTCCATCGCCCGAACCCCAGAGACAACTTGTCCAACAGTCAGAGACCGAAGTATCAATGAGAATGGATACAGCGCCACCGACCACTATTTCTCCAAAGTCCACCACAGTGCCCCCTGTCTTTAACGTGATCCCGCAGCAGTCTAAGAGTAGGATGTTCCCACCACAAAGCAGGAAGACAGTGCCTCCCAGTAGCTCTCGACAACCAGACGTCCGGGTAAAACCGATTAATTCTCGACACAAAGTCCAACGTAGAACTGATTCGAACGCACGACTCAACACAGATAAACCTACTTACAGAAAACCAATCCGGAAAACAACGAATAAAGATCACTATAATATATAAATATAAACTGTCCCGTTCCCTAACCCTAACCCAGGACCCTAAATAGGCGCGATACTTGATAGCTATTTCTAAAACCTCGGCCAGTGCTTTCGGCCATAGGCAACATTCTTGGAATGGACCCTAAAGGCCCCAACCCTTTATCCTAACCCTAACCCTACATTTCATTTTTCCCATCGGTTTTAGCATTTTCCTCCCCGTTTTATTTGTTCAACTTCTTTGATTTTTTTTTCGCGAGGAGGCTAGCGCCTGCAGCGCCTCAGCTATAAAACGCCTTTGGTCCCAGTCCCAAAGACCCCTATGCACAAGCGAATTATTGAAATAAAATTAAACCATATGTTATTCCCGAAATGACCTAGTTTGTGTCGAATGGACGTTAACCCCCTCTCTCTCTCTCTCTCTCTCTCTCACACTATTTGGTAATTTATACGAGATTGCATAAGACGAATATAAGTGTATCAGAGGACATGATTTATAATTTGATCAATATATAGTTTGATTTAAGTTCTCTAGTATATCATCAATGGTATGTGTTTATTTTGAAATATTGTGACAATAACATGACATTGGGGTCGAAGCCCAAGTATAAATTATATGGTGTATTGTCAATTGGCTTAATAACCAATCATCATAATTAATTACGTAATTTTAGACCAATTAAAGAAGGGCTAGTAAAGTCAAGGCATATAAAATCACTGTCGAGATGTGCACGATTTGTCTACGATATCACATTAGGTGGAAGTGGACGTTAAACCCCACGAACGAACGAACGAACGTGCACGAACGTGTAGATTTGAATGAGTAAATACAATGTCGCTAGGAGAGACGGTTGAGGTTCAAATGCCAACATCTGGGTTGAGAGATACAGAGAATGAATATTTGATCTATTGTTGATATAAAACTGTAGAAACCGTACTTTTGTTCCTGTCATCTTGTTTGGCAATCATGCTATATTTTTGGGACTTATACAAAGATCTACACAACGTGAGATTTAAAAGATCCTAACCAATTAGAGAATTACAAATGCAACCAGAGACAATACTAGACCATCACAAGCCCAATAAAATATGTCGTAGAATATGCGTCACAGGTTGGATGTGGTGACTTTTTGACAGTTGGGATTTTCACATCTAGCCCGCGACTCAAAGAACATCATCCGTTTGTATTCTGAAGGTCTCAGTGATACAACGATTTCCAACTTCATTTCCAGAGCTCTGTGGTCAAACGAATAAGGTGCCAATATCCGAGTACCAGAACGTTAACTGGGTAACCTAACAGTAACCTAACATTATCAGATGTGAAAGTCTGCCGGGTCCTTTTTCTTTGTTCGATCCCAAAGAGCCTAAAATGGGCTGGAACGCGCATTGGGGATTCCATATAAAAAGAAGGTAAAATGAACAGGTACACTTTATTTAGTAGAAAAAAGGCTCTGACAGACAAAATTTTGCTGTGTATACCGGGGGGGGGGGGGTACTTCCCACAATTCAGGGCCCAAATTACAGGAACATGAAACCAAGTCAAAATTAACAAGTATAAACAATCTACTAACTAAAAGATACTTAATGCCTAACAAATTGTCTGCTGTACAAGCCCCCACCAATCACCCCTCGACACACCTTTACATTCAAATCAAATCAAGCGGTTGTCATACGCAACACGCCCACGTTTTTCAAAAGATGGACGGAGAGTATGGAAAAACAAATAAAGCGTGATGCGCACTAAAACGATGACATAAATTGTTAATATTCATCTGAATCCGAAGCCATGGAAGGTCCACAAACTTTGTACAACTAACATTTTCAAGGACCATAACCCAAAACAATTCAGTTTCTGATGCACATCAAAATCGAATTACTCCAAGATCGTTAGAACTTTGACATACAATTGGACAAATAATTGTGGCCTCTAAGGGATTTCACAAACATGTAAATAATTCACATTCTAAGTAAAAGGCAAACGTAATAAAGCAAGACGTTAATGGGCCCATACACATTTAAAAAAAACTCCAAAATTTTCAATCATAAATTTGAAGCATGTGTTGTCAAAATATTGAACAAACATTTCATTTTTATTTCACACCAACCGCCGAGATTTGGGGATCTGCATGTCTTGGATTAAAGCGGCAGAAAAGAAATGTAATGGTCAGACGTTCGCTAGATGAAACGAGTGAATGCTTCATGATGGGGAATCCATTCGAAGGAAGTTAGGAAAGTCCTTTGGTTCGTTGGCTCCTAACTCTCGGAGGAGGATGACGTGGTCGTACTCTCGCCGCTTAAAAATTTGTCTTTCGAAGGTACCCCTCGCGGCCTATCGTCCCAGGCAGGGGCGTTTTAAGGTTTATCATGGCGGAGGCTATACTATTTTAAGAGCCCTCTTTCGCGGGGGTCCCGGGGTGTGTCTTGTTTGATGATTTTCATACCAATGCAATAACTTCATTCTCATTCAGTAGTGGATTCGGCAGTATCAGTGTAAAGACTCGGGGGCTCTTTCCCTTGGCCAGAGGGGCCCTTTTGTCAGACGAGGGGCCCTTGTTTCTGCCTTTAGGGCTCTCCCTAACTAGGGTACATTTCATTTTTCCCATCGGTTTTAGCATTTTCCTCCCTGTTTTATTTGTTCAACTTCTTTGATTTTTTTTCGCGAGGAGGCTAGCGCCTGCAGCGCCTCAGCTATAAAACGCCTTTGGTCCCAGTATTACCGCGACGGTGACTGATGCGTCCACGTGAAAGATTTTAATATTTGGTTGATAATCATTGACTCGCGAATGGACAATTGCACATCAAAATTATGTATCGAATATCTCAATCAAAATTTTTGCGTTTTTTTTTTGTGAACGTGTATTAACCCCTTTACGGACCGCCATTATAAGCTTCGTTAACTTCTATTGATACAAATTGTGATTTCTGGGCTTTTCAAAAACAAACGTGAACGGAAAGGCGGATGGGGGTAACGACATAATACGTCTACATAACAGCTTAATTAGTGGGCACAATTTCTGTGAAAGGAAACCCGAAAATTTCAGCCACATTAAAAAATTCGAGTGTATAACTCGAATCGTCTTTATTCATGATCCATGATTCGTCAGTGAGACAGGACGAAGGACAGTTGTCTAGTCATTCGGATTGGACGAAAAACCGAAATCCCGTGTTCACAATGGCGTACACGTAAAAGATCCCTTGGCAGTTGGAATTCGATATAAGAGTAGGCCGTAGCGCGGCTGCCCGGGTATAATTTCCCTCATAGCACACTGTATGGCGCATGTCCGTCTTCATTAGGCCAGGTCAGGTGCAGAAGAGTAGGACGTTAAACCCCATTTTATTTCTTTATTCATGACCACAATCAAACGCCCATGCAAATTTGAGTGCGTGGGTCCCGATTCGGTCCAAAGTTTGGATATCATTACAACGACATCCTTGGAAACACCATTGGCAACCAAAATAGCTCTAGGCCAATATTCATATTTGCTACATCAATATTATTATTATCCAAACAATAGGGTGTTGACATAGACAGTTAAATAACCTGCCTTGTTTAATACTTCAATAGTTACACAATTGGTATGGATGTTTTACTAACTATTATAAGAATAACCATTTCTTTTATAAGAAATCTTTTTGTAACAACAGGATCAAAGTAGGACAAGAATTCCAGCAAATGATTAAACTAAACACATGCAATAATCTGATAAAGAATAAATTGTATACTTTTTAATGAATTGCATTATTCTGTAGTGGTCCCGAACTGAAATGGGGTTTAACGGCCACTCGACACAAACTAAGTCATTTCGGGACTAACATATGGTTTAAGTTGAGAAGGCGCCTCTATCTCCACACTGTGAACAGTCCATTTGCTGATTACTGGATTTTTTCGTATTTGGTTTTATTTTATTTAACTCTAATATGAATGTATATAAACTGATTTACGTTCAATGGTTTCCGTTTTTACTTTAATTTCAAATCAGTTATATTCGGCAAAATCAGCCAGCAAAGTCAATCGAATGCAAACTTTTAGCGCCTATTTATTCCAGTCTACATGCGCCGTTTGATCTGGTGCAATGTTTCTAGTCTCGTTCCTTGAGTCTCTTGCTAGAACTGAGGCTGAAACCCATTATGGTACGCGATTCGTGTACCAATGGTAAAATATTTATTTTGTCTGAAATATTGGATGCCAGAAGCCCATCTTTTTCAGTAAGATAACATCATCTATTTTGATTTAAATTAACAAATGATTCGTGTTTTCAATGTTGAAGATTTTGGATGATATTGAGTTAGAGACTTAGCGACTTTAAGTAAGAAACCCACAACAAACGGTTCTGTCGAAGCAGTTGTACTGGACACACGAGAAGGGATTCACTAGTCCGCGGTTTCACTAGTCCGCAGCTATAAGAAATACTATAAATATGGGTATCAACAAACCTAACACTTACCCGATCCTACTAATAGATATCGGTGGACTAATGAACTAGCGAACCTGTAGACTAGTGCACCCGCGGACTAGTGAGTATTCCCCGGACTCACGAGTTTTAATAATCTCTTCCAGATCACGGTTTGTTTCTTTTTATACTGCAGATATTAAACATCAATCTATACAAATAAGTTTCAGATAGTATATAACGAAAATCTGGATCACGGAGAGTATTTAACGAAAATCTGGATCACGGATAATAAAATCTAGATACAGATACTATATAATGAAAATCTGGATCTCAGATAGTATATAACAAAATCTGAATACCAGATAGTACATAACGAAAATCTGGATCACTGAGATGGTAACATAAAGCAAGCCTCAATCATTCCAATGGTTGAAACAGAGTGAGAGAGATGGGTGGGGTTTCACGTCCATGGGACACAAACTATGTTATGTCACAGCAGCTCGAGGAAAACCGAGGACCCCACAAGCTTAGACAAACGACCCGCAGTACAGAAAAACTAGCCCGCGTCTTTAAGGTAGTTTTAAAAAACACTAACGTTTTCTATTATAGAATAACCAATCGATTCACATATATACAAATACATGATGCATCATTCATCGTTAAGATAGTATTTGAATAATACTTGCTGAATAAGATTGAAGCCGGGTTTAATTTTATAATTGGCAATCAATCGATTCAGGGTTTATGAAATCAATCGATGGATAGATAAGAAAGTCAGAAATCGCTATTTGCTTTATTTGTTTTATTTCCATATTCAAAATCTTTAATATAAGCCATAATAGTTACTTCAAATCATTTGTTGTTGAATAACAGACTTGTAGAGCATATCATCACTATTATAGAAACAGTAAGACACAGTTTCCATTAGTTACGAATCTTGGAAGTGAAGTGAAGCCATCTTTCTTTTCTTATGTTCAATTTCGTCTTGATTATTTTAATCTTGGTAACAAATGATGCCATTTTCTATTCTAATTTACCTCCTTGTTGTGGTTGAGAGCAGGGAAGTCGAGTACAGTCTTGTGCATTTAGATGGGCCTGCCATTATGGAGTATTCTGTCTCAGTAACGGATGTTGCTGCTAGCGAATGTGGGATGCTGTGTACTACTGAATCTGGATGTAAATTGTTTCACTATAAATCAAGAAAATGTTATATTCTAAATTCGCCTGGCACATCGTCCGTGAATATTACAACATTTTATGGATCAGAGAATTGGAGAGGTAAGATCAAACGAATTGTTTATCCTGGCGCACCAAATCAATGTTTATAGCCCACAGATCGATATTGGCATGTATTGGGGTGTACGAAAAATCACATTACTAGCTTGTGGACCCCCTCGATGTCATAATATTTATTTGATTTTAAAACCGTTCTATTATATATTGAGCGCCATAGAAAACGCATCACTTAGTTTTTCGTATAACAAAATGACCCTGTAAACATATCTTATTTATTTTGTTTCTTATTGTGAACAATAATTAAATGGGAACACATCAATAACAACACATCTGTACACTTATGGATGTTTAATCTGTAATCAACGGAACAGAGTCAGAGGGGTCAAAACCAAAAGTTTGTTTTTTTTTGTCAGATTCAGATGAAACTTAACAAAATATGTTATAGATCACAAGATCTTAAATTACGTCGTTTTTAGTGCGCATCAAACTCAACTTTTATTTCAAATTCGATTTGGGGCATTGGGACACGCTTTATTTACACGCTACCCGTTCATCTGTTGGAAAACGTGGGCGTGTTGCGCATGACAACCGCTTGTTTTTATTTATATGCAAACGGAATAAAATTGTGTGGCAATGCTTTTGCTGGAGAAACTTTTATTATTTTTATTAGAAGATGTTTTTACTGGAGCTAATCGAACAATTTTACCATGTGATATTAATTGATCGCATAGTACTGGTTGTGGTGAGAGAGAAATCGGTTTTCACGTGCACTCGACTCAATCTAGGTCATTTCAGGACTAACACATGATTCAATTTTATTCTAATAATTCGCTTAGTAGTGGGAGGAAAGCGGAGGACCCGAAGAGAACTCATGGGGTTGAATAGGCGATCCTACTAAGGGGGACCGGGTAATTGAAACCACGCCAGTGACTCAATGACAGACGTTATCATGCAGCTCGCCAAACTGATCCCGCAGTGAATATTCACTTGGCCGCTACAATCACTGATAAGCATCGACGAGGCTTAATGAGTACGGCATATTAACTTTTTTACTCCGACAAATTAAATTCTCAAACATTTTTTTGAGGTAAAAGAAAAATAAATAAAGACGTTTGAAGTATTTGTAGTTAAAATATATTTCCTATTAGTGTAAATGGGTATTAAAATGAGTAAAATGCATCATTTTGCCCGAAGCAGCTAGGTGTTTAGTAAACATTGCACGAGCCGTTGAGCCAATGACTACTGCCGCGTGCAGTCAACGCACGAGTTGTGGACAGTCATCTGTTACAGATAATTCGTAAGTAATTCTCTGTGAAACAGATTGACAGCTCCCACAAATATACAATTGTAATGTTTGGATATTATATCGTGACGGTACCAGCTTAAAAGATCTAAACGAGACAAAGAGATGGGGGGTCCGCAAAATTGGTGATCCAAAAAACAAGAAAAGCGTTAACGAATCATTTCATATTTCACATTTCACGCAAGGAATTGTCATCTGCAACAATGGAAAATAAAATATATTCGGCTCCGATCTGGACTAATGAAGATACGAATACGCCATACAATGCGCTATGAGGGAAATTTTTCCCGAACAGCGGCCTACTCTTATATCGAATTCCAACTGTAAAGGGATCTTTTAGATGCACGTCGATGTGTTCTTGTCGGGCTGCTACGATAGAGAGTAATGAATACTAAACACCAATAGTTTGTGAATAACCAGTCCCAAATCTATGTCACGGCAAGTCCAAAACCGATTTATTCTAAATATGTATCATTTTTGTTTTATTTTCTTCAACAGAAAGCTGCACTATGACAGATTTTCCTCTTTTTGGTGGAAAGTATTGCATGAAAACATTCGATGTAATAGTTGACTGGACTACTGCCAACACCACGTGCTCTCAAGATGGCGGTCAACTTCTCAGTATGAAGTCAGATGATTTCTTTTTGAAGAAAGAAGTTTTGAGAAAGACAGGTCAAGGTCAGTTTGAGTCAACCACAAATTAATAGTACCACCGCCTACAAGAATTATCTGGGCTTGAATATTGAACAAAATTTGAAAATCAAATGAAATTATGTTTAACGTCCTGTTGATGACTGGCATATAGTGTGCTATGAGGGGCTACTCCTATAAGAACGTTCTCAGCCAATACAGGATCGAACACGGCACCTTAAGATTACAGAACCAACGTCTTACCCACTGAGCCAGCGTGACAAAACAGAGAAGTAAGGTGGAAATCCCTACCCAAAACGTTAAGCAAGAGGGGCTGCTTGAGAGACCGGAACGTGGTGTGCAAAATTAGTTTTACATCTTAATGTAACGGCAGCGATGGTTTAGCATATCTCGCATACATTCTACAATACTGCTGCAACATGAATCATGGAGACCGGTATACAACCAAGCAACGTGTTACAGGGACACCTTTGCTAGGACAGTACGAACCCGTTCCTGAATTTCCATCCGTCAGGAATTCGGGCCATAGTTTTAAGTCCCTTGTCAGGCTCTTTGACACGAGGAAGTCCGATTATTGATCCCGCCTGGTCCAAGTCATCCGAAGACCGCGACGTAATCTATTTCTGTTAACATCATCGTAGCGCACCGTGTAACATATGATTGGCATTGTTATTGTTGTCGTCGATTCCAGTAATCTATGTCTGTTAACATCATCATAGCGCACTGTGTGGCTATGATTGGCATGTCGTCAACGATTCCTGTAATACATGTCTGTTAAAGTTCCAATAGCATATTTTTAAGTTATATTTTTAAAATGTATTAATATAAAGCCCTAAAATAGATTGAACCTATAAACAGTCCTACATTGTTAAAGAATAATCTTATTAATCCTATAAATTCACTATTGCCAGTTGAGAAATTGGCAAAAATATCATTTTCAACTTCAAATTCAAACGTTTGAAGATGGCCGTCCATGGAGAGGAATGGGAAAACAAGGGAGGTAATTGTGTAACTATTTCCTCAATCAGCCTGTGTCAGCCTTTTTAATGTCCAAACAATTTTGCCTATGATCGTATAATAGTGAGTTGACAACCTTTTGAGCAAAAGACATAGAAATAATTATGTCTTGACTTTCTTAGAAAATATGAAATTGGAACTTTAACCTCCAGAGATTAAATCATGATATCACCTAGTTCCTTTACGGAGCGGTCTCTGGGCGGAAGATGTGTACTGACAGTTCCCACCCTCACTTTATTGACACAAATTTAACATTTTTTTCAAGTAGAATTTAGCGATGAAATAAACATGTGGTTTATGCATGGTCGAGTCTCGTAATGGTTGATCAGGTCAAACGTATTTTGTGTATGTAATCAGTGACAGAATTGTACTTGAAAATAGTGTTGAATCATTTTAAATGTGTGTCAGCTGTTTCAAGAAATGATTCCTGTAGCGAGTAAAGTAGAATCAAGCTGAAAAGCGGTAGATAAGGATCAGGAAGAGGGGTATTTTCATATTGCCCCATATTGAATAGGCACAGGCCCGGATCCAGAATTATCTCGAGGTGGGGGGGGGGGGGCACAGATTGGAGCAAGGGGTTATATGTTGCAACCTTGGGTTGTTTAGGCGGAGAAAATGCGTAAATCATGTTTATGTCATCTATTAAAGAGCAGATATGTGAACTACAACAGTAATAAAACAAAAATAAATGAAAATCAACTATGTCACTGGGGCTGACGAGGGGGGGATGGCGACATGGACACCTGCACCCCCCCCCCCGGATCCGCGCCTGAGGGCGCTATAAGGAGCTAGATATTACCAGACGCAGAGTATATGTCTTATTTCTGACGTTAGCGCCGTATAACGTTAAACCCCAGTTCATTTCATCGCGTTAATAATCTATATTCCAGGATATAAATATTGGATTAATGGTAATGATTTAAATACAGAGGGTGACTGGAGGTGGGGTGATGGATCTAAAATACAAACTGACCAATGGGAACCGGGTAATCCAAGCAATACTTACACCAATGAGCATTGCCTGGAACTGAATATGTTGCTGCTGAATGATAACCGCTGCATTGCTAATCGATGGTTTATCTGTGAAAAAGTGAAATCATAGACTCTTGATCTGAGATTTGTTTGAGAATTATTTGATTGCTTATTATTTACTGAATAAAACAAAGTGGAAGATGTGTACAGCTGACCCCGGCTCCATTCACGTGATTTGATATTTGGTGTTTAATACTTGCAATGTCTAGGTAGTTTATCTCGTCTGCAGATTTATCATGTTGGTTTTGTATATCTTTACAGCTTATTTCCATGATTTGTTATTGTGTTGACTGAAAACCGAACCAGTTATCAATATGTCGTATTAAAAGTTGGCATTCTAAATCCTCCTTCGTCTGTATTGATCAGCTGACACACCCGCTCTTCATAATAACGTCAGGTTCCAGATTTCCAACCAAATGAAGTGTTCGGAGCAGAACAGTAGGACGTTAAACACTATTTCATTTCCAACTAAATGACCAATATTGTGGATGTAATAATATTAAATTGTGTTATCCCCCTTTAACCGCATTGCTTGTATTTGTGAGTTGTCGCAAATTACTATGCTGATACATACTATCTGTTTCTATTGTAAGGAGTAACAGATCAATGGAGTCAGACTACAATACACACGCACGACAGGATACTAAACTTTTGTGGTACCATTATTTATAATTAAAATTATAATAATTAAATTATTATTGTGCATGATGATTGTGCTAGCTGCTTGTGGGTCGTGAGTTTATCTACCGTTTGTCTCGCCATCGGGTATAACTTACATACATAGTGAGTTGTGAAGTAAGAGCACCAGGTAAAGTGAAGCAAACACATGCAGTTAATGTGCGCAAATGGAAGGTCAAATTAAAAATCTGAACCACCACCAACATATATCGAGTTGAAACAGTCGATGTCGCGAATAGGAATCACAGGGTTTCACAAAGTCTAACATTGTTAATGACTGCCCATATATTGTTTATTTCGTTTAAACGAATTCATTATTTCGTTTTAACGGATTAGTTATTTCCTTTAAACGAATTAATTATTTCGTTTAAACGAAGTAATTAATTCGCTTAAACCAAATAATTAATTCGTTGTAAGGAAATAATTAATTCGTTTTAAGGAAATAATTAATTCGTTTTAAGGAAATAATTAATTCGTTTTAACGAAATAATATTTCGTATTAACGCAATAATATTTCGTATTAACGCAATAATATTTCGATATAACTATATGATATTTGGTTATAACGAAATAATATTTCGTTTAAACGAATTAATCATTTCGTTTAAATGAATTATTTCGTTTTAATGAATTATTTCGTTTTAATGAATTATTTCGTTTAAATGAAAACGGGGCCTCTAGATCTTTTCTCAACAAGAAAAATATCGGATATAAATTGATCAGGATGAAAACCAACAGATTAGCTAACATTTTTTTAACCTCCAGATCTATTAGACATATTTGCACAGGAGTAAAACTTGGTGCCACCGGTAAAGTTTCTTGCTTTGGATATGATAACAAAAATCAGTAGAGTAGCCGTCTACAGTTTTTAAAACCCAGGCATCTGATGTTATATCGAACCATTTGTCCCTACACAAAGAGATCTGACCAGCATAAAATTTTAAATTCAACTTTACGGGTTGTTCTAGGGGTGCGAGTACTTCCCCTGTCTCGCCAAGTACGATTCTGTGGTTCATAATTCCTTCGGGCTCCGGTACGCTGCCCGTAACCTTGATGTAAAAATGATCTATTAGCATTACTTAATTAGCATTACTACCCTACCTCTTCGTATACCATAAATTTTAATAGACTTGATACATCAGGTCCAAAATTAGTATCATCAATAGACTTGATACATCAGGTCCAAAATTAGTATCACCAATAGGCCTAGAAGATGAACAAATAAGATGATATTTCTTGCTCATATATTTCTTCAGGAACTGGCATCGACGAGTGGAAATGTCAAGCAACGAATTGTCAAGAACGGCAACCGAATCACACAAAGTTTTACGGATGTCCGCACTACAATGACGATTAAATAAAACATTCAATAGAGGGGATATACCCAGTCCAATCATTTTTGAGTACCTTAAACTGTAATGTCCTGTGGCCTAATTGATCTGCAGTTGGAAGAGTCAACATCACACAATTTGACGTAGATTCAACAATAAAATCCGCCCATTTACTATTTCCCTCAGTTAGATAAATGTCACCAAAAGTTTGGTTGGCCATTAGCAGGTCTTATGATATTCTCATTGCTTTTTGTCAATGTCTTTTGTTTCTAAAACTCATCGTAAAGGTGTCAGTAAAGCTCTCAGAGTCGTGAGACTGAACATCAGTGACTGCTACGGGATTAGAAATAAAGTTTGAATTATAAAATGGCGTATTTATATTATGATAATAAGCATACCTAGCTGATTTATTATTAGAAGGGGCATATAAATTCCCGAAAGATCAGAGATCTGTTTCTGTAAACCACTAATTAAGTTGACATTAGTATCAAAATTAGTTGGACTATTTGCCATACTAAATACGGGTACCGTACCGGTCGTACTCCAGCTAGTGTTTGTTGACATTGAAAAGGGCGTTTGGCTGGACGCCATATTCATATTATTACCGATTCGCATTTTACTGGTAACAATGGCCGTTGGCCCTCATGTATATAACGGACCAATACACGCAGACGTGTCTATTTTCGTTACATCGGTTTGAAATGTAAACGATCTATTCCCCTTACCAGCATTGGGAAATGCTTTGCGTTTTCTCGGTTTGTTTACAAGATCTGACTCTTTTGAGTCATACATTTGTACTTTTAATTGTGTTTGCGTCATCTTGACCCTCATTACCTTTATTTATATATGAGGTACGACCACCCTCCCACCCCCATTCTGATCAAATAAATCGTCCATATTAGTAATATACAAGAAATTTATTTAAACAAATAATTTGTCACATCGTGGAAAATAACACAATAATATTGTCACACCTTTGCCAAAATGGATATATATACATTAGCGATAATTTGAAATTGTGTTATAATTATATTTCAAAGAATGTCAATCACGGTAGGCGAGCTAATAAAGGTGTCATATATTACTTATTACATGTATTGTTATTATATATGGTACTTTTTTTAAACTCAAATCGTTTGGGCTGCACACGATGGTAGAGGGACTCTATCAAAAAGTTACTTTGAAACACAGTTTTAAAATCGCTGTCGTGGGAAGAGGATGTGGGGTCGTTATGAATTGGATCTTATAATAAATTACAAAACAAATTATTCCGTAGTCAAAGTGCTGAAAATGGATATGGAAATAAATAAATGCTTACGGAGAAGATTGGGTGTTTGGCTCGTCATGATTTAATGCGATCTTACATCTTAGAAACGCTTGCATTCAGGCAGAATAAGAGAGAGGGAGAGAAATGTGGTTTAATGACCACTCGACACAAACATGATCATTTCGGAACTAACTTATGGTTCAATTTTATTTAAATAATTCGCTTGCTCATAATGCACTTTAGCAGTGGGAGGAAACCGGGTGACCAAAAGAAAATCCACATGGTTGGACGGGTTGGACAGACGATCCCACTCCTTGACACAATTAGAATTAGCTTATCAAAATGTTTGACTAATGTCAAAGCGACACATAATAATGCTATACCCAAACAAAGATTTTATCCTCGGGGATGACATAGTTTTACTTACAGAAAAGTTAAGTAACTAAGAAGTTTCAAAAATGCAAATTAAAACAGCAGTTTGACTTGGTCTTTAGGAGCGGAATGATCTCTAAGAAGAAAACTCAGGAGATAAGGTTGATGTATCCACCCCTTTCGTTGCACCAGCTAGATAGTAATTTAATTAGGAACAATCATGGTATTTATAAATTAAAACAATAACATGAAGGGAATTGAACTGAGCGGCATTATGGTCTTATCCTTCGACTGTCTGTGCCGTAATCAAAAACCGAATGGACAATTACACACGTGTCCAATAATGCATAAGAGTACAATTACATTCACGAGTAAATATTTTGAATGCGAACAGGGCTTAAGTGACGTGCATGGTTTATTCTTATATTCACTGGTGTTATCCTGTTGCGTCATTTAATAGAAATAAATATATGATAATGTTGATATTCATATAAGCTTGGTTTGTATTCATATGTCATATATTATTTAACACCAACGTTTTAGGATAGCAACAATATAATATCAAGTTGTATAATATTCGTGTCAACGTGTTTTGTATTCACATGTCAGCATAATCTTGCAACTATGCCGTTTTAAAGTGTGCGTGTAAATAAATGAAATGGTGTTTAACATCCTATGCTGGGCTAGTGAAAACGGGCATGTAAATATATACTCTTAAAAAAACAAAATATCCTTTGTTTTGATCATTTTTGTTATTTCAAAATAACGTGGTTCTCGGTTTCAAAATCAGTTGCACATGTAAACAGCGAACGAGCCAAAGGATGCCTCATCTGAACGAAGATCAACGCAACAACGCTATCGGTCGGTTATAAGTAGGAGAATCCCAGAATCATGTAGCTAGGCTGTTGAATGTTTCCCAGATCACCATTTCTCGCATTTAGGATAAATACCGTGAACGCCCAAGCTCAGGCCAAACAAGAGTGACCTCACCTGTCCTGGATCGTCATATCCGGTTACGTCACATCGTCGTCTTTTTACCTCATTTTTTGCTTCTATTAGACGCTGAAATGGTGTGCGTTTTTTATGACTCTATGTGTATTCTAGAACACGAAGGTGTATATTTGATGTGATTTTAACCATAATAAACATTAGAATTTAATCATTACTTTCGATGAGCCTCTAGCGGGATTGTCATATTTTGCTGTCTGTCTGCATACTGGTTGATCTTCGTGCTCAATTTAAGGAGATGGGACTTTGTAAATCTGGAAAAGGGCATATACCTTCTGAAATGATAAGATTAGTGAGACCAAAACTTGCTGTCGAGTCAAAGTCGGAGATTCTTTAATAAGATTCTGCTCTTATTTTTTAAAATTTATATAGTTCAGCGACTGTCGAGGGACTTGACTCCCTTCGGCAATTTGTAGACTAAAGGCACATGGCTAATACTGATGTTGATCTTGGTAGATAACTGCAATATTCACTGTTAAATAATTTTCAGGGATAATTTAAAGGACTCTTATGTTCTGGCTTCCTTCAATGTTGCTGGGATATTGGATATTAAAAGTTGGACAGACCTTAACTATTTCTAGTCAGTAGTCCGATGAACACCTGTCAAACGAATATTCTGCGACACCCAGGCCTGGAATGTATTTCGTCACATCACATATATAATCTTGCAGTTGGCCTGTTCGAGCGTTGACGTCGCCCCGTAACAAATCTTCGGCGTCTGGGTACTGTGAGGTCACACATTCCACTGCCATTTTTGTGTGCTAGTGCGAATACGGACCCGGAATTTAGGCGTACCAAAAGTCTTTAATCTCCACTTGCCAAAACCCTCTATTAATCGTTTATCGTTGAACGTAGTAAAACGAATTGATATTTCGTCTCTAATGTGCTGAATGTTATGAAATGTATTGACATTTATAATAACTGAGGATAAGGATATTAAGCTGGATAAAGAGGCATTATTTAAGAGCTAGATGTGCCTATTGCTGATCGTCTTTCGTTGGCCTCAAGTGCTATAGACTTCATTAATTACACATGTATTTACATGCCGGACCCATAGTCAGCTCTTTAGCTCTTCGAATGGTTTTGATTTTCCAATATATTTATGATATTATTCAAAAAAAAATAATCGAGACTACACTGATCTGTAAACGACGTTAACGACCCGGAGTGACGTAATTTGACTGAAATTTTCAATATATTTCCTTTTCATTACCTATTTATTAACTATTAATTCGTTATCTAAATCTTACATAATGTATCTTTAACTAGCCTGTCATGTCAATGATACAAGATACCTTTACACAAGCATCTGTTATACATCAGATATATTTGAAAACAAAGAAAACGCGAATGTAATTGATACTCAATTAGATCGCAGGAACAGGCAATAGTTTTATATATATTATAGCAATGCATAGCGCTGGGTCACGGTAAATTGGCGGGGGGGGGAGGGGCTCCCTCAGCTGAAGACTCTTTGTGCAATAGTTTGTCCCGATTAACGATTATCTATCTGTCGTTCTCTTCTCTCTCTCGATTTTTTTTAATTGAATGGTCCCCTGGCGACAATTGGCTTTGGTTGTTTATTCCATAGAAATGCGATGAATTCCCCATAAAGACTTCGTCCGGAAGCAAAAGAATTTTCCGGCGTGGTCCCCCTTTGTTAGCGGTACAGGACAGGGGCCTTCGGACAACGTATACTCGGACGTAAAAGAATACTTAGCAATTTGAAATCGATACAAGTTTAGGCCAAAACATAAATCAACGAATATAAGAAATTAAAATATAAACATGAATGGAAATTCACAAATATAGTTAAATAAAATTGAGCACGGTTGATCGTTCATTCTGTAAGACAGTAATATAACACAATCTTCTCCTTGGCCTCCATCGTTTGGTTCACCGTAGAGCCATATATTAATATCTGGAGTCGAACCATCCACCCAAACCATCCTACCCTCTATATCTATATCATTCATCCCTAGCCAGTAAACGCTACCTGAAAATGGGAGAAAAGACAATTAACACGACTTGGACATTTCGGGACTAACATGTACGCTGAGTTCATTTTATTATGTTATTATTGATCAGTCAATTGCTTGATAAAGACGAGAGTATGCTCGTCGAAACGTCGCTTATTATCAAACTCAGTAATTGTGTATCCATAAAATTGTACCTTGTGTTGATCAGTCTAGATTTATTTCAAGAATGAATGTAGCATATCCGTGTAGAGTACATATAATGTTAAGATTCAGTACATGTACTTCTACAAAATTATCCACCATCGGTTCACATGTTTTGGAATAATAGATCAGTTCCTGTTCATCGTAGAGCCATATATTAATATCTGGAGTCGAACCATCCACCCAAACCATCCTACCCTCTATATCTCTATCATTCATCCCTAGCCAGTAAACGCTACCTGAAAATGGGAGAAAAGACAATTAACACGACTTGGACATTTCGGGACTAACTTGTACGCTGAGTTCATTTTATTGTGTTATTATTGATCAGTCAATTGCTTGATAAAGACGAGAGTATGCTCGTCGAAACGTCGCTTATTATCAAACTCAGTAATTGTGTAACCATAAAATTGTACCTTGTGTTGATCAGTCTAGATTTATTTCAAGAATGAATGTAACATATCCGTGTAGAGTACATATAATGTTAAGATTCAGTACATGTACTTCTACAAAATTATCCACCATCGGTTCACATGTTTTGGAATAATAAATCAGTTCCTGTTCATCTCCTGAAGATTTCTAAAACATTAAGCAAACAAATATCGAATACTTGGTAATATCAGAAACAAACTTTTTTTTGTTAAAATGAATAATTGAAGCTTTCATTGAAAAGAAAATGTTTCAGTGGTGCGTAGAGTTTTCAGCCGATTCACCGTTTTCAACATTTTAGATCTGGCATAACTGTTACACTGAATAATTTAACATCTTGGATTTAAAAGTCAGTGATGCATTTATGTATATCTTGATCATCCAATTAACCGTTTTCTTTTAAAAAAAGTTGATTCAAAGTGTTGATAGTTTAAGTCAATAAAATAGACTGCATATTTTTGTCCTAGTTTATCTCATATAGTAGCTCAACTTATGGGTACTTTTAAAACGGTTTTTATTCCATAGATATGAGTTATGAGATAACAGAATGTCCTCGCCCCCTACACTTGTTACAATTACACCTCAGTATCGTTAAAAGCGCGCAGTTCCATCGTGTTTATCGGTAGTTAAACCCCAAATTCATATCGTTAAAACCCAATGGTTTTATGGTTATGACCCATGGTTAAAATCCCATATTTTTATTCTTAGGACCCGTGGTTAGAATCCTACATTTTAATATTAAATCATTTAGATTTTCATCATGATGGTGAGTCTGGGGATCTTAATGCAACATGGAAACCAAAAAACGGTGAACGGTTCATTGACCCACTTCCGCAATCTGCAATCAAATTGATTCGTTATCCATTGTTCTTGTTTACTGTTTAATGTTACGTGTTTATGAAGAATAACAAGGTACTTGGATATCAATGGCCTACCTAGGACGACGGATATGTTTAGTTAAGGCATCTTGGTATTGCTTGAAATACTGCGCGGAAGGTCAACGAACCGTCAGGCCCGTGTTACACTCAGTCGATATCTCACTTGTTTCAAACAAATTCTCAAGTACATTCTATTTAAAACAGCAAATTATACACCTCATAACTGTGTACCTTCCTTGTATATTTTTAGTGAGAATCCTACGAAAGCCCAACAGACTCAATCCCTTATTAATGTTTTTGATATAAATCAACGCTAAAAGGGCTATATTTTAGTTAAACACGGTGAACAATTCTTAATTTACGTCTATAATGCTTTGTGAATTCAAGGTCAGCTCAGTGCTTATTTGTTATCTTTTGATTTCAGACATTATCTGCCATTGAGTCTATTATTGGGTCGGGACGAATTATCTAATACTATCCTATACCACCTCAATATCACCATATACTACCCAATATTACAACTTAAAATACAGATGTGACGTCATCCTTTGATGTTGGCGTACCATTATTTCCAATAATGTACGGACAACTTGCCAATCGTACATTATCTATACTAGATGAAAAACTCGTTGCATAGTATTGTATAAACCATGATGTACTTACTAGGCATCATCTTAATTCCTTCCAGTTTTAGAGCTAACTCAGTCTGTTTCATGATTAACAAGTTCCCACCATCTTGCTCACATCTTGTTTTAGCTGTCGACCAGTTTAATCTATGACTAAATGCTTTCATACAAAATATTCCACCAAACAATGGCAGGTACACGGACTGGTTGTTGCATCGTTCTGTAATGATTAGATAAAGAAAATATGAGTAAGTTTATCTGTTGGGTAATATATCTCATCTACTATATAATACAATATTGGGAGGGCGACAATTGTTTCAATTTCAGGTAAACTGTTTCAAAATAACCGGCAAACTTGGTCAATCAGTGCGCTATTGTCCAAGGAACAACGTGTCCAGTTTCATGTCTATTCAACCTGAATTTGCAAAGCATTAGACTTTGTCCCTAGAAGAACAATAACAAAGAAAAACCAACAACAATATGATCGTATAGGCCATAAAATAACCAGACGCCTCATCTGTAATCATGTCTAGTCCACATGATGAAACAAATCTAGGCGGAAAGGGATGAATACGGTAACTAGGGTTTCATTGTCCAAGCTATCAATCAAATTACCTCACTTTTAAACATGCCGGAAGCCGATAAAAGCAGAATTTGAAGCAAAGACAAGCAGAGCCTGAACTTATTAAAAGGGAAATTTTGTTTTGAAAATGTGCCATTTACTATGGCGATATTTCCAAAATATGGTTTTGTCATATTTATATACAAAGATTACAATAGTCGGTAATAATAAATAAGACACATAGCACTGCTGTCATATCTTATTTATAGAGGTCCTCTTTCAAATCTAAGGACAATTTAAGTTGGCTAGAATTAATTTCGTATTCATTTCGTAGCAATAGTCAGATTAAAGCTTAATATCTCAAAGTGTCGAGGTTTTCACATATTGGATGAAATACACCTATTATTTCTACCATCGAAATTCGAGCTTTCACAGATTACACCAGACTGTTCCAGCAATGTAGTTTAACAATATTATCACCATGAGTTGTACATTAACAGTTTAAGATTTGCTTATTTGGATTTTGTT
Organism: Patella caerulea; assembly: GCA_036850965.1. NCBI lineage: Eukaryota > Metazoa > Mollusca > Gastropoda > Patellidae > Patella > Patella caerulea. Next base: position 78,298,779 of record JAZGQO010000010.1, on the reverse strand, counting down.
ACGGTGGTTCAATGATGAAGGCGTTGGCGAGGAAGTCCTTAGCTCGATCCCGTAGATCTATGACGGCCATTGATAAACCATTGATTTGCCGTGACTTAACTGTGTTCAAAGTTGGAGACTGATATATTTAATGTAGCTAAGTCTCTGACTCAATATCATCCACAGTCTTCGACATTGAAAACACGAATTATTTATCAAATTAAATCAACATTGATGTTGCGATCTTACCGGGAAATAATGGACTTCTCATATCAAAAAAAAAATCGAAAACCAAAATCCGTTTTAGAACTATTGGTAACAAGGGACTCGAATAACGAGGCTAGTCATATTTCGCAAGTCATGTGAAAAGGTGATGCTATATTCTTATCTGGAGACCATGCGCAATAGATACTATCGGTGTAGACTGGAATAACCAGACGCTAGAGACCATTATAATAAGAGTAAAAACAGAAACGATGGAATGTAAATCATTTTATACACATTCATACATTATTATATACCCATCTGTGTCCATGTCCAGATTCCAAATATTAGCGATTTAGCCCCTTTAAACTTACCTTGTAGATATTGATCAACATGTAGAGATTGTATATTGATGGCGCCCAACCCTTTATCCACCATATTTAAAATATAACACGCATTATCAATTACACAATTGTGAAATAATTTACATCCCGGGTATAAGGAACATTTCATACCACATGTCGTCAAAGACACGTCAACAAATAAAACAGAGTAATCCATAGCAACAGTGTTTTCTAATTCAATTTTTGTGTAGAAAATGCCGTTTGAGTCTGTTCTCGAAATGAATACAAACATCAGACTAATATGGAAAAGTCGTAACCTGGACATATCTAGGTGAATTATGGTCTTTAAAAACAGATTCAAACGTAAAGACGTAACTATTTACTAATTAAAAGAAAGCGTGAATAGAAGCAATCAATATTGCTCCCTGATACCGGTTACGTTCGTATCATTTATAAATACCCCGTTTTTATACGCCCATATTTTCATGTCGACGTATATTGTCGTCGCCCCTGTCCGTCCGGGCGTCCGTCCGTCCACAATTTGTTTGTGGACTCTCTACTGGCCACAATCCTTATCCGATTTTGACGAAACTTCAAATATAGGTTGATCCCCATAAGATCTCGGCTGCTTTCGATATTGGCATGTATCGGATCGAAACTTCATGGATTATGGCCCCTGATTGTACGAAAAATCATGTTTTTAGCTTGTGAACCCTATGGAGGTCACAATTTTGAACCGATTTTGATGAAACTTGACATGTTTATAACCCAAACATCTTGGTTCCTGTCGATATTTGCACCCATCGGATCGTAACTTCCTGAATTATGACCCCAGATTGTCCGAAAAATCACCCTTGTTAACTTGTTGTCCCTCTGGAGGTCGACATTATTATCCGATTTAAAACAGACCCGTTTGATTATATCAGCGTAACATGGTAATGAAGGCTGAGTTCACATTTCGTGAAAATCGGTCCAAAATTGACGGACAAAATGATCGCCGCTTGTATCCGAAAAGTGTAAAAATATGGTATATAGGTTTTAATCTGATGTTAATGAAACTTGAATTGCATGTTTATAACCCAAAGATCTTGGTTCCTTTTGATGTTCAACGGATAATATCGGATTGAAACTTCCTGAATTATAGCCGCTGATTGTACGCAAAATTGAATTCTTTAGCTTGTGGTCCCTCTAGAGGTCTCAATTATTATCCAATTTTAGAAATAATATTAAATGTTTCGTATACTAAACGTTATCATGGGGCATAATTTTATACAAACGAAACAAATTCTAATGATTTTCTGATAATTACTTAATATGCGACAACTCTTGTTGACTGCCCGGACGATTTAGCTGCTGTGTGGGCGTATGTTTCGTTACCTGGCAACCTATTTTTGTTATAACATTCATGTTAACTCGTTGGCTCATTAAAACGTGGGCCTTTATGAATATTTGATACTTTATTATCCATTGCCTAACGATTTATTAAGTCAATGTCGCTAAATTATCGAATGTTGGAAGCCCACTTCAGTGGAAAACTTAAACTGGAAGTTTTGTTAATATCATTTGGTTCTCAGAAAATACCATATCAATTAGATTTAAGCATATACCTTATATTCTATTATCAATGTTGGTTTTAAGCTAATTTATGAAATTCTATCATCATAATGATGAGGGTGGTTAATCTATTGTCTCACGGTATGTCATTGAGTTGTGTGGTTTACGATTTCCCCCGTTTGCAACCTCTGGGTTTCTCTGTGTCGTCCGGTTTCCTCCAAGCGAATCATTAAAATAAGATTGAACCAGCCCCCCTGTACTGCACCACTGACCTGTGGGGGGGGGGGGCAGAAAACACGATGAATTTACTCGGTGAACACAGGGGTCGAACAGGAACCTCCAGGTTAGCGAGCGAATGTCCTACTCACTAAGTCACCGTGGTACCTACAATTTATATACTGGCCGTATGTGTGGGCTTCCTTATATGATTACATTCACTAGGAACAATATGATTGCAGTGTTCCGCGATGTCTATTAGACGCTGGCTAATAAGGGGTTCTTCTTGATGTTGGCCGATGCTGCAGGACGGATGTCATGACAAAGACAGTGCCTAGTCGATCATATGGGACGAAAAACCAAAGTGCCTCGTACTCATTGACATGAACGTAAACGAACCCTTTATTGTTGGAATTCGATATATGAGTAGACTGATATACGAGCATTATTTCAATCATGTCACACCGTGTGGCCCTATACCCGACGTAAGTAGCCAAGTCAGAGGAAAACAGTAGGACGTAAAACCCTATGTATTATCGTTCTCTTCAATATTATGTCTTACCCCACAATCCGTGAAAACCTCGTGGTTAATTAAACCCCAGTTTTGCGGTGCCTTATTTGTAAATAAAGAACAGAAAGTATATTTTCTACATTTTATCGACCATATTACAGTCAATGTTTATTAAAATCAGTTTGTATTTTTATATTAAATAATTTTAAACAATATATTCAGGTTCCGTAACAGTTCAATGTCATTGTTTAATTTAGTTTTGTCTGTACTAGTTTCTGTTCTAGTCTTTTCTAAAAGCACCAAATAATAACCCGAACGCCTCACAACATGGGTCACAACAACAATGGACACACAAGGCCCAGAATTTCTGTAAACATCCACAATTAATCTCCAAAACTTTAAATAATGGAGTGACGATCCAGACGTGGGTAAAGGCTATTCTAGCAAATTCACATCCCCATTCAGCAGCAATACACATACCACAACACAAGGTGGCGAGTTTATAGAAGAAATTTTTCCATATATTGAAACAGAAGAAGGATGCTTTCCATACACAATCTATACTGTGAGCTCCTTCAGGTTCAGCCAAAACATCTTCAAATTGAACCTGGAACAAATCAAATAAGACATACTTGTAGCATCAACAGAAATAATAACAAAAATAAAAAGTGACAACATGTAAAAAAAAAAAAAAAAAATTCGTACAACATGCAAATTTAACTGAGAAGTTTTAATATATGATATAAAATAGATATTCTGTAAATAATAAGTTGTTAAGATTAGATGAGGCAGCAATAATGTTTTAAGACATATAACAGAAACTGTTACCAGATATTGAAACTTACACCAACAAAATCATTAATGTTATTAGGATCTCTGTTAATCATATCAAGATCAGCCATTTTGATGTCAAGTTTGGTAGTTGGGAGATTCGGGTGAAGGTAACGGGTAAATGTTATTATGTTTGTCGGTATCAGGCAATTTATACCTGATATGTCGATGTCACGTGATACAAACATCACCCTAACAACCATAACTACTTGCAGTTTAGCCTTTATAACACACATCTATTCCGTGACTACTTTCACTTTAGTTATCTTGTATAATCAACAAGAAATAAATGAATCTATAAACAATTAGTGATCAATGGGGATTATATGGTTAATACGTGGGAGTTATATTTCATTGATAATCCTCTTTAACCAACTTATGACGTTAATCTCATTCAGGAGATTATCTGACCAACGACTGTTGATAATATAATTAATTGACGGGTACTGTTTCAACTGATAAAATATCTATTTGTAAACATATTAAATAATACAATGATATATCATTGAGGGTTTTCGTGATATTCGTGGCCCACGTGAAAGCGGGACCAAAGATGCAGCACAGATCCATTCCCGCCATAATAATTCCTTCTGGGCCCAATGAAAACATCTATGATGACTACGTTGAATTGCAGGTTCGGCAGCGATCGGTGACTCTGTATAGTGTTTAGAGACGGAAGAAAATGCCGAATTACCAAGTACTTATAGTGTCGAATATCGTAAACTTTTCGTAGTTTTATCGACATCATTTGTGGAGACTATTCGGTGCAGTTCGTGGTGTTCGTAGCCCACGCCAAAGCGAGGCATAAGTATAATGTATACGAGTTCATGTATAAGCGAATTTATCATATAGGAACTGAACCGGTTTTTTCTAGTTTAGGAGAAAATAATTGCAAGTATTGGAAACAAGTTCCTTCCAAATTGGCCAAAATTGTTAATATATGTTTAACATGTTACAAAAGTAATTTTGAAATTGCCCCATTTATGGTGAATCATAAATTATTGGAACGTCCTTGGTCCGATATTGATGCATAATTGTGGTATACTCAAAGACACATTCTTAGAAGGTTTGATGTCATATGTTTTAAAGTCTCAATCAATCAGATTGAAGTCTCTACTTAGCCTAAGCAGAACATACTCGTCATCAACTCAAGTTAAGGTACAGGTGTGAAATAAAATAAAATGGGATTTAACGTCCTATTCTTCTGCTCCTAAACTGGGTTAATGAAGACGGGCATACGCCATACAGTGTGCTGTGAGGGAAATTTTACCCGGACAGCGGCGCTGCGGCCTACTCTTTTATCGAATTCCCAGGGATCTTTTACGTGCCCGCCAATGTGTACTCGAGACCTCGGTTTTTCGTACCATCCGAACGACAATACAGCTGTTGTTGCCAGGCCCCCCGTCCTGCGTCACTGACAAGGGGAAACCACGCCGGAAAATCTGGATGAAATTTCTCGGACTATGCAGGGATCGAACTTTCTAGGCCTATGCAGGGATCGAACACTCAACCTCCAGACTAGCGAGCTAGCGTCTTACCCACTTATCCAGGTGATTCCCAAGGTACTGGTGTAATGTTATATGGGTCTACATGTACTATAACAAAAGTCATAGGTTATACTGTGATATAAGTCTTCATGTACTATACCATATGTTGTTTTCATAATATTATTCCTAGGAGGTCACTGGATAACTAGTGAACCACTTGACACGGATTGACCATATAATTATATCTGACCTCCAGATACAGAAATACAGTGAAATGGTGTTTAACATCCATGCTGTCTGCATGTTGATATATTATAGAATAGTTGTTACTTAAAGTGATAATTTCATATTTTCTAAGAGAGTCAAAACATATTTATTTCTATGTCTTTTGCTCAAAACGTTGTCAACTCACTATTATTATTATTATACGATCATGAACAATATTTCAGGGGGGTTTAAATCTCTGACACAGACACTAATAGCACAATTACCTCCCTTGTTTTCCCATCCCTCCCTCCCCCCATGGCGATCTTCAAAGGTTTGAATTTGAAAATGATATTTTTGCCAATTTCTCAACTGGCAACAGCGAATTATAGGATTAATAGTATTATTCTTAACAAGGTAGGACTGTTTGCAGATACCATCTATTTTAGGCTTTTAATATATTTTAAAAATATAACTAAAAAATATGAAATTGCCGTTTTAAATAAGTGGGGCCGGTTGCTCAAAACTAAGTTATTTTAACGATCCGTTTGTTAACGGTCCCTTAAATTTCTTTTTCGGGAAAGTTAATTTCATTATCCGTTAGCTAACGGGTGAATTAAAGTTAGTCCTGTTCATTGGCTGAATTTTAAATTTTTAAATTCAATGGACATGTATAACAACTTCATAGAAGTTAGTATTAACAAGGAACTGAAGACAGTGGGGCCACTAACTATGAAGTCTGTTCACAAAACTTGATTAAAGACAAAAAGAAAATTTACTACAGAAAACACTATAGAATACTTTATTTTTTCCTTGAGAATTTTAGCATAAATCTGTTGGAAAAATTATGTGATTTGCACTACAGAATAATTGGAGTCACTGTTTTCTACAGACTACAGATCCCCAAAATTCTGCGAAATACTATAGAATTTCATTCTATAGAAAACGGAATAAACCCCTATTGCCCAACAATCTTGAATATTCTATAGAAAATTACACTGGTAATTTAGCCTAACACCTCCGGAAATTATAACGGCGAGTTAATGACACTAATTTTCTTTCCGTTAAAGTTAACGATCCGTTAACTCCATGTTAACAGAGCTTTGAGCAACCGCCCATGTCACCATTATAAATTTAAAACAGTAGGATGTTAAACCCCATTTTATTTTATTTAATATATTAATCTGTGGTTGTTTGAATATTTGTTATATGAAACACTGTAAGTTATTAGACCCAGATGATATTTATTGCAGAGAGAATAAAAAATAATGATCTAAACAAAATAATCTCTATTATTAAAATTTGATAGTTTTAAATGTGTTATATGACGCAAGAATTATAAGAAATGGTTAATATTAATTAAGGACAAGGGTGAATCGATATATATACTCATCATACCTTGTGTTGTGTTTTGTTATGAATAGTTGACTGTATTTTTAATGCCGTTTAAAGAACTGGTAAAGTATACAAACAAAATAAATGAACCACAATACAAATAAGACAAGTAAACATTGAAATCAACAATACATCATATGACGTATTTACCTTGTTTTGAAATTTTGGCTCAGAATATTAAATCGTTTGAACGTGTATGTCAAAATCGCTTATTCACCTGGGGCCGGTTGCTCAAAACTAAGTTATTTTAACGACCCGTTAAACTAACGGATCGTTATGTTTCATGTGTCGTTTGTTAACGGTCCGTTAAATTTCTGTTGCTGGACAGTCAATTTCATTATCCGTTAATGTTAACGGGGCTTCCAGCAACAACTTTTCTCTCCGTTAAAGTTAACGATCCGTTTACTCCATGTTAACGGACCGTCAAAAGTTAACAGAGCTTTGAGCAACCGGCCCCTGTACGTTATTTTTATATAAAGTAAAAAGTCTGGTTTTATCCAGATGGCGACACCAGTTTCCATGTCTAGATGAGGACTGACGGGTTTAAGTTGTTTGAGTTAGTTGGTCAGCCCTAAGGTAGAGGATTTTAAAGGCTCTTAACACAAAATTAAATTTAATCAGTTTTATTCTCCAAAATATAATTAAGATAGACCCTTTAATGTCTTTAATAAACAAATTATAATTATGTATTACTATGACTGAGTGCTTTTTCAAATGTTCCTAAAATAACGCCGACGATGAACATGTTCCACCATTTTGAGGTAGTTTGTTCAGAAAAAGAGTTCCTTGAACACAAAATGAATAACTGCCAAAAGATCATAGGTCTGCAGAACAAGCATGGGTCCGTTCACGATTTGAGAATTGTTTTTAGAACATAAAGTTCAAGTAGCTGTAACAAATATTGAGTAACAGTGGTTATTGAACAATTTATAAGTAAGAACGATCCTCAAAGCTTTTGGGTATAGATTCAACACGACGAGAAAAGCTTTCGCTTGATACACTCACACCGTTCTTTTGACACCTCCCTCTTTGTTCGGATAAGATGGTGATTTGGCGACGAACAGCATCTGGCCAGCTCTATTTATCTCGACGACCAGTGTCTGAAATGCTACCTGGCTGTATTTCAGGCAGTCTTATTTTCCAAAATATAGTGGCGAAAATATTCATTCACTTAGAGTCACTCACTCCGCCCGTTTGACACTTTCCTCTCTGGTCGGATAAACTTGTGATTTGGCTACAGACCGTATCCGTCAAGCTCTTTTTATCTCGACGACCAATGCCTGAAATACTCTCTGGGTCGGAACGACTAGTGATCAGACAAGAGACGGAATCTGATCAGCTCTATTTACCTCTACAATCGGTGCCTGAATACTGTCAAGCAGCATTTCCAACAGTTTATTTTTCAAAATTTTCTTGGGGACGTCCCCAAAACCCCCACAAAGACTCGCTACTTGGCGGTCACAAGGGTGCTTCGTTGAGGTTTGCAATTCCGTACATTTGTCATTTAGGTCTCTGGGCCCTGTTTCACAAAAACTTAAATCTCCTTTAAATCCTTAAGTTCCATCCCAACTTAAGATAGATGAGTTTCACAAAACGATTTTAAGCATTTTAATTAAAATCCACTAAAATAATATTTTAAGTTAAAATCTAATCTTAACTTAAAATAGTGGCGTTTCACAAACCCATTTTAAGGACAATTTTAACTAAAATCAATTTTAACTTAGGATAGCCGTCACCCTGTCCTAACTTAAAATCAAGACATTAACAAACATTGATTAGAGCTACATTGTTACATATATTGCGACATATAGATATAACTGGAATAATGATATTATTGTGGACGGCCCAGGTCACATAATTTTATTATTCCAACCATCATTCACAAAAACAATTCTCATTCAAATTCTATTCACCGGTTTATTCTATTGTAAGTCAATTTAAGCATTTGGATGGCGCTCCATATCAAAATTCAAAGAAAAAAAACACTCAAAACGCCAGTAAACTAAACACTAAAAAAGAAAATCATTTATTCATATCAAATGTCTTGGAAAGAAAAGCCCTCTCATCTATAAAGCAAATATATGTTCGTGTACAATGGTTTAATATGGCCCATTTCTTGGTTTTAGAAGGTCTAAAGGCCTATAATACCAAGCAAACCATATGTAGTATTCATGATGATATGTAAATACTAAAGAGATAAATCAATAATCTCAAATGTGTTTATTGAAAAATGTTATAGGCCTAGGCCTATTTGAAATTAAATTTTAAAATAAATTAATTATTAGTTCTTAATGAAGTCTTGCGTTAATAAAACAACAAAAAAATTGGCATTTTAGGAGCCAGAGCTATTTTATCTTGGGGAAAAATCATTTAATTTCAGTAATTATCATTTTCAAAGTATCATTGAAAGGGTGGATCTATGACAATAACATGTCAAATCTAGGCATCGAAACATTGGTGTATTAATTTCAAAGTTGATAAATAATTTTAAAATGCGACGAAAAATTACAACCTAGATTAGCCGTTTGAGTCACACATATCATAATATGTTTGTGATAATTCTCCATAAAACTACAAATCCATGCGATTTAGTTTATCGATACACATTATTTCCATTGAAGCCTGCGAGTAAATCAAATTCCCATGTCATGAATCAAATGCCAAGTTCAAGGCCAACCCACCGATACTTTTCGAATCACATATTACGCAGTACACTCATTTATTTCACCTCTCTACGAATGTCTGGCCGTATGCAAACATTGCTTCAACGTATGGAACTATCCTCATTGATATTGCAACCGTACATTCAACCTGCCAACAGTTTTCAATTTCGAAGCGTATTTGCTTTCACCGTAAGTACCCGCGACGTACGGTATGACGTCAGATTCACCCATACCCTCCATAAGTACTCCTTATTTTGGTGCTGGTCCGTTCGTTTCACACTTTACCTCAGCGATCATTGTCAGAAATACTGCCAGACTGCATTTCCCACGGCCTGTTTTTCAAACTTTTCTCAGGGAGGGCTAACCCTAGTTGAAGCTCGTGCGTGCCCTTTCCCCCTTAACCCTGGACTTTGCCCTAGCTTTGCCCCTCCAACCACCGACGCCGCAACTGAAGAACGGAGAAAGATAACTAAGAACAACATGTCATGTATTGCAGATACAGAGAGAGAGAGGGGGCATTTTTAATTCCGTATTCTGAGAAAGCTTGAGGACACGGAGGTAACTCACGGTGGTAGCAACACGATATTTACGTCTTGCCACGTAGAACCAATAGGTAGTCCCTCGTATTGTCCCTCCTAAACGACCCCTCCCCCCTTTCAAAGTAAACGTATAACAAATACTGTTAACAGTATACATGTACACTACTATTTAAGCCACGCCTTGCTGTCAATATGAAGAGAGTAGTATCACCACGCCCAATCACCATTTCTATCTTTGATGCTCTATTGATGTGGACGTGAGCAGTTTTACAGAATTAAAATGACTGGTTGTAGTTGGACTCTATGGATAGTTTTCTCATACAGTAAGTATCTAATAATTAATATAAAAATGTCAATAATTCGCTCGTCCCACATGAAAGATTTGGAACACATGCCCTATTAACCTCTTACACAACACCGCTGACAATTCCGACAAAGCGAGAAACATATAATGTCCAATGGAAAATGAGTAACCCGGGGATAGCAAGGCAATAGCCATTAGTATAAACTTTAAAACACTAACTGAGACTCCAGTAGCATAACTGTTAAAACGCAATAACGGCAAAGTAAAGGCGAGGCTGCTAGAATACCCACAGAGTAAATTTTAATGTAAGCTCAGTGCATAGCTTGAAAGTACAATGTTGCTGTCCACCAATATTACATGTGATAGAACTGGTTAAACACATTCCATAACATGAAGAACATTGGTCTTTGCTACGGTTGATTCGTAACAAAATATGAACACAGTGATCTTTGCTACGGTTGATTCGTAACAAAATTTGAAAACAGTGATTGTTACTATGAAGAATCGGGAAGTGGCTGGAGTAACCGGCGATAATCGATACACGGTCGATCCAAAAAATTAATTTTAATTTCACTTTTTGATTTTGATCGAATGACTTACTGAATTGGGTGCCCGGGGCTATAGATTCTGCTGCTAATGGATGTCTGGGGCTATCGATTCCTCTGCTATACGTAAAAATAAATTGACTCACACCAGGCCAGAGAAAATGCGACGCTATAAAAGGTCCGTTTTTTAATTTCTGTTGGTTAAACATGCATTATGCAATAGCAAAATCTACCTATTGTAGGTCTTTCTTTAGGCCTGAAATGTTATAAAAACTATTAATTAGAAATTAATTAACTTATTCAGGCAATAATCAACTCTCGATGTCGAGGCTGGCATGAGATTTTTGTAGTTCGATTCTCTGTAATATTTTTCTACGTGATTTATCAATAAAAATGGATAACCCAGACTATGGTTTTGTCTTACCGACTTTAGTAATGATGACCGAGGCTAAGCGAATTTGATCAATTTGACTGAAATTTTCAGCAAATTGCCTTTACATAAGCTAGTTTTTAACTATTGTAGTGAGAACTGCCAACTCGTTATCTGATCTCCCAAAATGTACTTTTAATTGTCTACTTACATTTTAACGGATACGGATAAAATTGAAGTATAAGCCGGCCCCGTAAAACAGGTGAGAGAGGTGGGCGGGGAGTCTGCCTCTGGAAACAATTTGTAAGGAGTTTAAAACTGTAAATATCAGGCATAGAATTTGGGAAAATGTCACTCAAACTGGTAACATTTTCCGTTAATGTTACTTGACGTGTTTACTTATAGATACATTATAGGAAATTAGATAAAGCGTTGGCAGTTTCCGCTATAATAGGCACAAACTAGATAGTGTAAAGGGAATTTGCTATTGATTTTTTTCGGCCTAGCTTCGATTGCCATTACTGATAATCAGTATGATAAAAAAAAACATAAGCTCGATGATCGGATCCTAATCTGGTAAATATAGTAAGCTGGCAATTACATCTAGAGTTGATTATTGTCTGGATAAGTATATTGTCTAATTAATAATTTAGATAATATTTTTGACCTAAAAAAGACGTATAGGCAGGTTTAGCTCTTGCATAAAGTGTTTAAGGACACCTTTTCAAAATTTGAAAGACATTTGTTGCAAGCCAAATTGGGAGAGCAGACTTGAATAGTAGAACTGAAAACATTCAATCCATTGCTAATAAATGCGGAATAATTTTAGACAAACAAAGATTTCAGATTTAGAGAAAGGAAATCTGTTTAACGAACGATAGCCATGAAAACATAATTTCAGATATCCACAAACTACAGTTTAACATGTCTCATGCGATGTACAGATAGTTGTTTCGTGCCTCAAAAATTTATCTTCGTCACCGAAAATTCTCCGCAAAGACAGTCAGTGCCTAATACGTGAACGTATTCAGTATTAATGAAATGAAAAACATCGTATTTTGAAAGTAAGAGAAGACCAACGTCACCAACTCGCTACTATACTAACCAATTCAACATTCAGCCTTCTACGCAACAAACAGGTAGAAACCAATGTTAAACCATAGCTATGATGTCATTCTTTGTTCTTTTAATTCATTATAATGAGGAGTGGATTGTTGTCTAAAGCAAACAGTCCATTATTAATGAAAACAATCCATTATTAATTAAAACAGTCCATTATTTTTAGACATTGTCCATTATTAATGAAACATACATTAATAATAAAGTGTAGTCATTATATATTAAGCAATTGAAAATAAATCAATACAACTTATCCATTTATTATTAATTTCCTTTTCAACGTTTACAAAAATTGATATGTCCGAAGATTGGATGATATCTCATATTGGTGCAGTGTATGCTGTGAACAAAACCGGCCCCAATACGGATCCCTGGGCAACACCAAAATCAAGAACTTTAGGCATTGATTGCGATGCGTCGATAACAATTCTCTGCGGCATACAATCTTTGCGGCATGTTGTGCTGCTGTCTCGAAATCGGTAAATTTCGTAGATTTTCATCTGTTGTTAATATACACACACATGTATTTATGTCCATTATGTAAATAGAAAGAAAGACTTCGGGGCTAACGCTCCTCAGTTGTTCCTTCTATTTACATGATGGACAGTCTTCGGACATTATCCATTACATAAGCAAGACACCCTCGCCAAAAGCTGCCAAACCAATAAGTTCAACCAACTGAAACGCAACCACCAACAGCTAACCAACCCTGTTCCTTTCAAAATAACATTAGCAAAACTTTTGTTAATCTTAGTCAACGGTCCCTCGTTGATGACCAGATCACCCAACCTTCAGGTGGACTGAAGTTAATACCCCCAACCAAGCCCGCGAATTATGGCCATTACATCGCTGACATTAAGAAAGGTCTACGCAAATTAGCAAAGATTTTAAGGAAAGAACCTACCCGCAGTCTACCAAACGAAGCACTCGAAGCACCTCAACTCCTCAGACTTATTTGGTTTTTTTATTTCTCATATGTTTTACAATATATTTCTCAATTATTTGTCTAATTGATACATCTGGATTGATGTTATTTTCACAAATATGGCTTCTCTATACTGACCATGGTCTCTTAGTGGGTTCCTAATCAAACCGAAGCGGGGCACTAGAATCGCGGGGCCCTTAACGCGACGAAATGATTATTTCATACCCCTTTGAATGGCGCGCATACGTAATATACAATTAAACAGTCTGCAAAACAAGAAAAAATGCAAAATGTCAGTTCCCAATGGTATACAATGCGCGGAAATGACATAATATACGGTGGAGAACTTTTATAACAAGTGAAATCGCTGCTAGAAGCCTAGACCGATCATTGAGTTGAACTTCATAGAGAAGGCTGGGGGATAGCCGATAGATCTTTTACCGCAAACTTTCATCTGGAATTTGAATTGTTTCTGTTTTTGCCATGAGCCGCCCCCCCTCCCTTAAACCACGGGGCCCTGGGCCTTAACTTCCTAATTTATAAGCATAGTTACACCCTCGCTAGCCATTTTATCATCATGTTTCCTTTGTACATAGTTATTACTACTCACCTTTATGGCTTCTAACCTTTTGGGTGGTTGCTGAATGATTATCTGTATATATATCTTCATTGCACTATGGTTGTCATTCGTTGTTGGATAAAGACGGGAGAACTCTGGTCGAATGGACGAGAATTAAATGGGTTTCAACATCCGTGAGACTAAATGGTTAAATGGATAATCGAAGCTAAGTCTGGTTTCTCCAGAACCTTTACATACCAATCAACACCGACCGCATATCCACTGTTCATTATTCACTTTTATACTATTATAGCAAGAACGTCCTACTCTTGATAATGATCAGGGCCCAAATTATCAAAGCATTCACAGACTTAAGTTAAGAATTTGACCAAAATAGTTCGCCTTATTTTAACTAAAATATAGTCTTTTGTAAAACTTTAGTTGTTTTGATGCATCAAAAACACCAATTTGAAACTATATGCAAAGTTTGGTGCTCCTGGATCAAAGATATTCATCGTAAACAGTGACTGAAATGTGAGTAAATTCTCACCTTAAATCCAATTGCGAACTTGGGTCCAGATAAGGTTGATTGAGGTTAATCGATTTTTATTGAACATTAAAAATGTAAAGTAGAAAATCAAGGAAACGAAATCAGAATATACTTGGAATACTAACTTTTGTGAAAATATATTCAAAACAGATAACAATTTAAAGATGTTATATTACAAAAATATAATGAAATATATCCTGAAAGGATATGTATATAAAAAAAAAAACACAAAATCATCCGATATTATCAGACTGGGACAAAATTATAAACGTGATAGTGGCTGTGGTTTTAATGAGATTTTGCATTAGTTTGGTGCAGTAGGACTATATTGACCCTCCGGTCAAGAATTATCCCTCATTTTCCCCAAACCTCTATTATTTTCAAATATGGTTTCGAGCATACGTGTCAATCATACAAAATCGAAGGAAATCGATTGTTTGCACTGTGCTCCCTTTCCTGAAAACCTTGTGAACACAATAGAGGCGACATTTTATTAGGTTTTTTGGCGTGAATCATTGGGAGAGTGGCGATTTTTGTTTTCAGTCGGGGATGAATAATTTTGCTTTTCAAATTTAGTGTGAGGCATTTGATGTCGGCGAGGTGGAATGCGGTTGATACACGTCATTCTAGAACTATCTGTTACGGTGATATAACACACGTCATTCTAGATCTATCTGATATAATACATGTCATTCTAGAACTATCTGATATAATACATGTCATTCTAGAACTATCTGTTATAATACATGTCATGAAACCCTTATAAACACGATATTATCAGATCGCTTCAAGGGTCATATCAAATTTAGACAACATGTACCTTTCCTTTCAGATATGCTACAGTTTATAGTTGTCCTTTTCCCTAGACATACCTATTGTGGTTAGGGTGGCTACCTTTAAATTAAAAGATAATTTTTCTCTCGAAAAGAATCTGTCGGAGCTTGGATTGAGCTTGGGCTTAGACTTAAATATTACAAGATAGTTTAGTTGGTTTTCTAACAAATTACTGTATTAATGCAAGTCATACTTTCTAACAAGTTTGAACATACTTCGCATTAGTCATTAAAATATCTTAATTAAATTGATTAATACTGTTACAAATAACACAGCAGTAGTTTTATTGTTCGCTAAATAAAAAACAATTTTTACACATTCATGATTTTAGTTTTCAGTTTGTTGCCATACCATATATGGGCATCATTTCCAGCACCAATAAAGACGTGGCCGCTTAATCAGAACTCGCGGGAACACCAAACAGGATGTTACGAAAGTATAACAGGTAACCACCACCCGTTTCTGACATACAGACCTATGCTTTTTGACACCTGTTACGACACTATGGCAGTTGTATCCATGACAGACCCACTCAGTTCGTTTACGATAACATTGGAGGTCTATCCTGAAACAGAATCCGGTGTTATAATGCACTATCGTGGTAATAATATTCCAGGAATTATAGTCCAGCTGTTAAAAGGCATACTGTATGTGACCGTAAAACAAGTGATTATGGCGGGTGGTTATATCCCCGCCAATACGTGGACAAGTCTTGCTATCAGCTACGATTCACCATCAGGTAAATTTGTATTTTTTTTATTATGGTAGTGAGACATAGAGATATACAGATCGTATATCGGTAGAATAATATATAGCATATCTGTGGGATGATGAAGTCGGACCTGTGGGATAATGTCGGATTTCTGGAATAATTGTGTCGGATCTGAGGGATGATTAAGTCGGATCTGAGGGATAATTAAGTCAGATCTGAAGGATAATTAATTTGGATCTCTGGGATAATTAAGTCGGATCTGTGGGATAATGAAATCGAATCGGTGCGATAAAGAAACAGTATGTTCCTTTCCAATTCCTTTTTATTAGAGAGAGAGATTGAGAGAGACTAACACATGGTTCAATTTTATCGAAACCACGCTATTTGACTCAACAACAGACATTATAACACAACGAGCACGTGCTAACCATTCGGCCAACCAACCCTCCGCTTTTTATTATAGATAAAAAATAATTTCTCATGGCGTCGTTCTTTGACTACGACAGAAAAAAATGAAATGAAATGGGGTTTAACGTCCTAATGTTCCGGCTGGTCTAATAAAGATAGGGCGCGAGGGGAGGCTGAAATGCAAAACTGGGTGGTTATGGAGAATATTATAGTTCAACTAACCATTAAGTTATGGGGTGTAGAATAACACCTTATTAACTTCAACCGGGATATATAGTAACTCTATCAATGCTAATGTAGCTTTGTTCGACTCAGGATATTATACATCACCAACAGAAGATCACCAACACGAATGACAAGCACATTCATTTCGGATATTAACGACCTTCACTCCTCACTCCTGCTAGTCATGTGCACTCAGCGGTGCGCGTTTCAATTTGAATTCAATCCGAATAAGCTGTAATGTACCACACCACTTCCATTCAGCAAAACACCAGCCCGGAGGTCGGTCGCCGTAATTCGCATTGAATGGTACTTTTTGGGCATGTCCTATTTCACAATAGCGGGCCAGCTCATAAAATGTGGCGAGGTTACATATTTTTTTTTCTTGGGGGGCTGAGGATGTGGCTGACTGTGGAGGGGTGGGGTGGGATCTAATTCGATTTTTGAGGGGGCTAAGCCCCATCCCAACCCCACTATAGTAATATAATTCAGGGTATGTCTTTTCTTTCAAGAATAGCTGATACCACCTCTGTGGTTTTTGTGGGCTGACTGTAGCTTATAATATTACATCACTCTATTTGAAAGGTACATTCTATCTGTACGTCAATGGTTACCAGATAGATAGCAGTCCTGGTCATCAGCTGTTGATTGGTTTGGGTATTCTTCAGCTAGGAAATGACGTGTACGAAGCAGGAATGGGTCATTTTAAAGGGATGATGATGTGTTTGTCTCTTTATGACGTGTCGGTCCAGTCATTTGACCGATACAATCTGATGCACAAGGGCGCACTGACAGCGTGTAGCCAAGATATATTTACTACTATGTGTGAGTTAAAAATCATTTATGGTTCACATCGTTCTTAAAACCACGAATATTTACCGATATTTTCTTTGATTGGCATTTAATAATTGAACATATTATTAACACATGGTACAATTTTATGGATACACATTTACTGAGTTTAATGCTAAGCGACGTTTCGACAAGGATACCATCGTCTTTATCAAGCAAATGATATGGGTATGTAAATGGAAGGCAAATATATACAGAATTGTGTATCCATAAAAATGTACTTCTTGTTTTTAACAACTATTATTTTAGGGTTGATGAAAAAGTAGAAGTGTTTTATAATTTGTATGATCATATCGCCGGGGATCTGACAAACAGATAGGAACTAGAAGGCAAATCACGGACAACTTTAAGCCAATAACCTATTGCTATTAATCGTCTGAAATTTTCGCCATATTGTCTACCGTTCGTGGCTTTTGGCCCACAAACAAAATAAACGACATATTATCACATAAATATTTATGACCCTGCCGATTAAAGATGCATTATGCCCGAGCTAAATCAGCTTATTGAGCCCATATTGTGTAACTTATTGCCCCCCCCCTCCCCGCCCATATTGATTCTATATTTGTTTACATAATCAACTTTATGGAACGTCAGGTGATTGGGAGTTTTAAAGGATTGATTGAAACACGGTCACCATTTAGAATTTAATTTATAAGTTAATGCTCGAGATATTTTTACTATTGTAACAACGGTAGTAATGAAAATCGAGACTACCCAACATTTCAAACATTAATAAGTTTTCTCAGAATGAAGTAATTTGATTGGTATTTCCAATATATTTCCTTTTTTCCATATAAATTGGTAACTTATTATAGCAAGATTTGTTAGCTCTTTATTACAAATAATAACACAGGCAGGTTTTCAAAGGTAAATCGGTCTGGATAACCACATCTCTCGGTTTTATATAAGTGAGTATATCCATTATAACCACTGTCTGCGATATAACTTCAGTGGAAGCGGACGTTAAATAAAACTACTTCACACACATAACCCTCAACTTATCAGGTCATTTCAGGGCGAACATGGTCCTTTTTTAATTGGTTTGCGGATAACGATGTTTTAGAATTAGGCGATTAAGACGTAATCTGTGTTATAATGATTCAAGCATGATTAAACGAAAAACGAAAAAAAAAACCATCTACATTTAACAAAGGATATATTTATCTCATAAGGTTGTCTTGTTGTTTTAGTGGAACGAAACCCGAAGTTCCGGGTAGACCGTTGGTTGCACGTTAAAGACTCCCCTTTGGTTACGGGAAACCGGATAAGATTTCCCTCATAACATTTACCAGGGTTCGTATCCCAGTTGACTAGAGTGTTGTAAAAGTAGATTTGTGGTAGGCCAGGGGTACTCATGCGCGTCACAAAATTATTTCATTATTTTGTAATTCAGCTAGAATGTTGAACTACCCAGAAATTTCAACAAATATAATAACGCTGCTGGTCTGGCAACCAAGTAGTAAAAACATCATGGATTCTATTAGAACACGAGACCTAGCCTCGACTTCAGATACCATATGGCTAACAACAACTGGTCGACCGAGACAACCACCATCCAGTTCTTCTAACACAATGATCTACATGTTGATAGGTAAAATATTATTATAAAACGATTCGCTTTAGTTTTTATATTTTACGCTGACTTTTTATTGCTTTAAATTTTCCTAGTGCTAAAACGAAAAAAAATCGACCTTTTAACCTCCGGGGTCACAAAAAACAAAGTTAAATTTAGCAAGTTTTTATTTTTATTGAAAGGGTGATCACTTTCGATCATTTTCAGTTTGTGTTCATGATCATGATACAAAAATGGCTGCGCATTCCCTTTCACTGCAAATGACCCCATTTGACCTTTGACCCCGAATATCTTGAAAAAAAGCCCCAATGGCGAATTGATTACCCCTCCGCATCGTATACTACGCAAAATTTTATTACAGAAAAGTTGGGTTTGATTTGTGCATTCATATAAACATAGTACATAGTTCTTATATTTTTCTATATATTTTCTAGGTGTCCTTACTGCTGCTGTTGTCGTTCTAGGGTTGGTTATTAGTCACTTGATCCGCGTGTGGTAAGCTTTAAAAAATTAACAAAACCCTTTAAAAGATGCATTACACAAGAACTAAATCTACTGCGAAACACGCCCATAATTGGGTGGTTTAGATATCTAATGGATTAGAAGACGGCTTTGTAAATTAATAGGCCATCAAGGCTTAAACATATATTATGCAAGAGCTAAATCTGTCTATTTCAGGTCTTTATTTAAGCTTGAAATGTTATCTGAACTATTGTAGCACCATGGGCCTTTTCGTCTGACGTGGAGAGCGTGTGATAACCGGTCCGGTCGCCACATCCTACGTATGACCCATGCATCTTGTTTTTGCTACATATTACCGTTAGCCTTGTGATCGTCTAGGATTTATCTCTGATCGTCTTTTCTTCTCCTTCACGTTGTGTTTACTTCTTACTGGTTTCTTAAGACGTTTGTCTTCTTCAGTTATAACAATGCAATACTTCGTTTTACCTTTTATGTAGCATAAGTATACATACAAGCATATTACAATTACAGTCAATGCTAACTAAACTCTTAGATGGTAACCCTCTGGAATCTAATCGAAGTCTGCCGAATACTCACGGGTATCCTAATTTTGTATCAACTGGTTTTGGACATTCAATTATCTAATTGGTCAAACATGATGTAAATAATAAGAGAGATTGGGTAATTGAGCCCAATGACGTCAAAACCCACCCTTATATGGTTATGGAAATTTACTCTAGAAATTGCGCATGAGATATCTGTTATCATGTTGTTGACGTATAGAACCAGTATGTTTTGTTTCTATAACACTTTTTTATATACCAATATGTCAATCAAACGTTAGTTGATATCAGTACACACCTGCATATATGTGAATATGTTAGAAACATAAAACTATATCTTATCTCCCCATTCCTTGTCTATAATCTAAAAAACAATGTTACCACGACAATATTGCTACACTATTAATTAGCCATTTTTTTACCTGACAAGCCCATAATATATCTTTGATGATATATCTTGTCATAGTTTTTATAGTTCAACGAACTTTGTAAATTCTAAATGTAAAACAAAGTGAAATGAAATGGGTTTAGAGTCTTACTGTTCTACACCGCTATACGCTATAGGGTTATACACCGCGGGCAGGGGCGCTACCGTCTACTCTTATATCGAATTTCAAATGACAAGGATTCTTACGTGAGTGCCAATGTTTACCCAGTACCTCGTTTTTCGTACCACCCGAACGACTATGTCCCTTGCCATAAATATAAAAGAAAATATCTTTGATAGATTTGTTTTTTGGTTTCAGTCGGCGAAAAAAGAAAACCAAGAAAGACAAGGCTGGGACATCAACAGAACTGAGACACCGAAGTGACAACACAGAAAACGAACGCATGGAAAATATCTATGTTATGTCTTAAATAAGAAGAGGTTATGAATATGGTGAAGTAACTTGTCAAACTCTACAACAGGGCTCTTTGATGGCGAAATAAAAGAGTTCGCGGAAATACAGCAAAACTTGTGTTAGCGGACACTAAATGGAAACAAATAAAATATATGTGATTCATGGGTTATATGCATTTGTAATGATCTTTAAACGACCATAATGGTCTGGAAAATCTGTAAATTAACGATAAATATTTATCATTATCATGTAATGCGGCCATTACCTTGCATTTTGTCTATTTTTGAGTCAGACAATGTCTTTAACATGTCATAATATCTATTGCAAAATAATACTTTATGTCTCTTCACAATTTATCATATCGACATTCTATATACTTCATTCATTTAAATGTGGACAGGCTATATCTGAAGACAACAAAATATGAAACATACTGACAGTCTGATATAAAATGTAATGTACAATACAATACGACCAGTATACATTCCTCTGAATTACCGTCTTGGTTATAGATGTAAGTATTGCAGGCACAGTGCTTCCTCTCAAGAATCCGTTTACGAATATCAAAACTAAGACAATGACAACAATTCTAACTTTATTAACATTCAATACCAACTCAACCCACTTCGCCCCATAACACACTTCACCCCATAACACACTTCACTTCTCCCCATAACACACTTCATCCCACCACATATTTTCCTAACTCATTTTTGGTAATCCCGGTCAAATTATTCCGTACATACAGGCTTTGAACTTTTATACATTCTGTTCCCATATTGAAGTATCTTCGTCCATTCCCGATAAATTAACCCCAATGATTCTAGCTAACTTTTAATGTCGCAGACAAGTGATACGTGGCTGATATATTTGACTACCCAAAACGCTCTGCTCCCTTTGATTCCACACTGGTAATCCCTTATTGGCTTCCACGTAGGCACGCACATTGATTTGCTTCCTCACAAGCAAGCCAACTTAATTTGCTTCCAACACGGCCAAGCCTCTTAATTTGTTTCCACAAAGGCAAGCCTCTTACTTTGCTGCAAATACAGGTAAGCACGTTAATTTGCTTCCACACAGCCAAGCCCCCCCCCCCCCCGACCCCATTAATTTGCTGCCATCTAAACTTTGCTACCACACAGGTAAGTCCCCTTTAATTTGCTTCCATCTACACTATGCCCCCACACAGGTAAGCCCCCTTTAATTTTCTTCCACACGGGGAAGTTCCCTTAATTTTCTTCCACACAGGTAAACCCATTAACTTTCTTGCGCACAGGTAAGCCCCTAATATACTCAAAAATGTTAGATTGTGGAATAACAAAGCTGAACAGCCTCATCTAAAATTATTAAAGAAATTCAATCACGTTACTACTTGCTGACACAGCAGAAATAAAGTTTCGATATTTACATCAGGGACGATATTGGTCAACTTCTTCGGTGGTGAACCATTTCCTCTAAACGCCTACATAAATTTATTTGCAAAAGGGTTTACTTTCCCGTTCAAAGCTGTTTGTGAAATTTTACCGCAGATCGTAAACTTGACTCATACGGCAAGGGCCGGTAACTCAGTGAATAGTCAGTAACCATGCGGTCTGATATATAACGTAATGTGCCATCCAGTCTGGTTCGTGGCCAAGTGTTCTAAGATCGTATGACGTTCTATCTATGCAGGTGTTTGCACAAGACAAGCTGTAGAATAGCAAGTAGGTACTCTGATGCCCGTCCATTTCTAAATACCCACTGTGCGAATTATTGAAAGAATTATACCATATTATGTTCTAAATAACCACTGTGCGAATTATTGACATAACCACTGTGCGAATTATTGAAAGAATTATGCCATTTTATGTCCCGAAATGACGAGGCATGTGTCGAATGGACCTTAATGGTCGCTCTTCAATAGTGGACGTAGAAGGTATGGATGGGGAGAGAGGGGGAGGGAGGTCAAATCCGCAACCCAACCCAGCATTGAACACAGTGAATGTGAACAAAATACTGGTTATAACACTGAATATCCCGGTAGAACATAGATCATATTGTCTCATGTGTGACACTATCTTGTGTCTCGATCGTATAGGCCTTGCTTTGACTTCACGTTGTGATATCAATTAGTTCAATCATCAATCACCTGACTCTCGAAGACTGTTTAGTTGTTACTATGTTGATATATCGAATACAGCAAACTACAAAAGGTTACACACTGTAAAACTTTTCCGTAATTTTTACGGATATTTCGCCGTAAATGCGTGACAGAAAGTAACCGTAAAATTGTTTACGACAAATGCGCTGTAAAATAATTCGAATTACGGCGGTTCTACCGTCATTGATCGTAAAATGCGCGCTAAGAGATCATCCGGGTATTTCGCGCAGCCGCAAGAAAAGCACAGTCCTGGCGCGAAACCTGGAATCCATCTGACATTGCCACTGCTCTTTAAATTTTACGAAAACGAATCTTCATATATCGGTAAGTAAAATCAACCATCACATATTGAAATAGAAACTAACAACCAGTTGAGTCACCAGGTTGTTGGTTATTATGCGCTTTATAAATAGATTATTATTATTATTAACTATTATTATTAACAAGATAGGCCTATCATCATCCGTGCATAAATTTATGACTCATCATTTGTGGATCTTTGCTTGGACAACGAATAAATGCAAATATAAAGATCGATAAAAAAAAGTTTCGGTTTTTGCAAAATATCTATATATCAATGCAAGTTATGCTAGTTACATATTAGTGTTCTATTATAATCTGTGTTACACCTTACACATTACTTAGCCACAGTAGGCTACAAACAACGACAAGTTCTCACTCTCCTATCTAGGCCTATAGGCCTAGAACTGGGTATAAAAAACAGCTTGAGGAATGTGACCCTGATGATAAAAGATTGAACTTTCCATTATTTAACATTATCATTTTTGTTATTCTAAGTTTGAGACTTGGTCGGTAGGCCTAGCCTATTATAGCCTACTAGGCCTATACTAAGCTGATTGTCCCTATCGTGGGCTCAGAATTAACTGGTTCTATGTCCACTTTTCAGTAAAAGTGAGATATTTACATAAACATAATCTGTGAATCAACAGGTGTTATTCCCGTGAGCATGAATTAATACAGATACGCCTCCTTGGTTAAATTGCCAAAAAAAACACATAGGCCTTTGTTTAAATTTTGGATCCATGTCCACTCACAAAGTTCCATGTCCACTTTCACCAATAGGATTCCTGGATCTGTGTCATGTGATCTCGTGACAAAATGGCCATAAAGGAAAATAGCATGACCAGCTGTAAGCATACTCCGCGCAGCGTTTCGTTTGATTAGATTAGAAGTAATCCCACTACACACTGCTATTATAAGTGGATATTGTTGTTTTAAATTTTGATTGGTCAGTAGTCCAATCACTAGCTGCCCTACAAAAGCTTATTTACATTTAAAACGAGTGCCAATATATTGGACCAAATATGTTTACTACATGACGTTACGTCATGGCTGACGATTTTATTATGCCTATGTTATGTAATTAACCCGTGCATAGCAAAATACTGCAGTAAAACTAATTGCGTGACAAACGAGGCTATCAAGTCGAATGAAATGTAAACAATTACAATAGGCCTACTGTTTGGAAACGAACATACTTTCACCATTTTTAATACCTTAAATCACTGTCCAAAGTTTTAGGGAAGACCACCTGGCCAGATTAAACGAAAGATTGCCATGTTGCTGTACTTAAGTGATAGCTTTCATTGAACGGAAATTAGACTCTGTCCATTGCTTCAGGAATATGTGTTTCATGCACATTACAATATTTTAAGCCATGCTTGCTTGTCTATTGTACAATTGAGCGATTGAGAAAATGGACTGTACACAAAGTTTAAGATATTTATAACGTAGGCCTATAAATGATAATATATGTATGATTGTCACATTTCGATTAATAATTGATCAGTGTTTTCTTTACCATGTTTTAATAGGATTGGTACTAGTCTCGCAATTATAATTGCTCAATTAGCCCAGCTTTATTCTAGGCTATATATATTTTCAGATAATACTTTTGTCAGTCGTCGTTCTATCAATGAACCACCTTTTGGTTATTTGAAAAATATTCAAGATAATAGGCCTACTTAAGTTAAAGAGAAAAGCTTTATGCAAGAATAAATCTGCCTATTGCAGGTCTTTCTTTGGGCCTGAAATTTTTTCTAAATAATTAATTTTAAACATTAATTTAAAAAGCTCTCGATGACATCTTAATTTCTCCGATATTAAATAGGTAAAACAACGTATCTCGATTATTTTAAAAATGGTGTCACTTGTTCGAATCAATGGGTTTAACGGAATGAAAAATAAAATGAATCCAAGTAGAATGCAGACAACCAAAACTTTAATTTGGACTGACAATCACACATCTCGAATAAAACAAAGTGCGAAACTAAATGCGGAGCATAGCTTTACTGCTTGTACTAAGTGTTTATAACAGATGTCCTGGTTGGTTTATTTGCGCAGCTTTCATCCAATTACGGAGGGAATAAGTGAGTCTCCCCCATTGTTCCAAGTATTTGTTTACGAATGGCGGCCACCAAAGACAATTTGGTGTATGATGTATGCATCAATATGTTTCTGGTGTATTATTGTTGCGACAATGGGGCAATTCCGCGCAAATATGGACATGGTTAGTAAAAATGAAACAACAGTTAAAACTTCTTTTTTTTTGTCGTTTGTCTGGTCTATATTTCTTTAGGGTTTGGGATTGTAAAAAAATACAAATTGTGAAAATTCTAGTGAACTTTTTATATAGCACCATTCGGCACCATTATTATTTACCTTGGCATATTATAATATATGCAGTAATATCATTAAGGAATTTGTAGCTCTATACAATGTTTTTGATGTAAAAGTTCTTATTTACTTATTTAAATTAAAAAAAATTTCTGAAACTATAAATTATCTACAACAATTTGTAGTGATTTAAATGAGTCAGTTTTATGGTAATAGTAATAGGATTACAAAGTATATGACTATATGGCACTCGTAACAAGAATAACACAAAAACAAAAAATGGAAAAGCAATGATGATTGAATTTTTTTGTATGGTTACGACAGCCATATTTTCTACTATATCTACTATACTTAAAATAAATTTATTCAATATAAGTGTCATTTATTCTCCATATAATGGCACCTACATATTTGTAACATGACTAACAGAATCATTTATGTAACGTGAGAAATGTAATATGGGTCATTCATTCCATTTAACTTGATCAATGGTGGGAACATGACCCCCTCCAATAAAATTATAATTTATAAAAAATATATAGTATATGGCCTTGAGCTAACAAAGTTAGAGAGAGCTCTACTTCAATTAGAAATGTGAGTTTAAAGCAATTGAAAACCCGAAAAAGAAGTTTCAAATTATAGTCCGTTTCAGTACCCTAATTTAAAATGGCCATATCTCAATGAGCTTTTAACCTAGAGTGGTAAAAATTGCGGATTTGTTAGCTTAAGACCATATACTTATAACATATAGTTTTTATAAATTTATTGGAGGGGGTCATGTTCCCAACTTTCCGAAATTTGGTCCAGTTGACATGGAATGACCCTTATGTGATGTGATTAATGGACATTACCTCTAATTTTCACCTACAAATTATAAATACGTCAACATTTTCATGTGAATGTATTATACCATCGTCCCTGGACACTCTAATATTTCGGCTAAATAAATATTTTTCCATTGTTTATCATTATGCATCTAGTGTCATTTGTAACAAGGGACTCGAAGAACGAGGCTAGACATATTCCACAAGACATGTCAAGCATAGTCTTATGTGCACAGCATGTGCAATTAAATACTATTGGTGTAGACTGGAATAACCAAACACTACAGATTGCCATTCGATTGAGACTTTGGCATAATTCGCCAAACATAAATGACTTGAAATTAGAGTAAAACGGAAACTATTGATTTTAAATCAGTTTATATATTTGGGTTTGGACCCATTTGTGTCAATTTTTAGGTCCCAAATATTAGCTATTTTAACCATTTTAATCATGTTTATTTTGTTATTGATATAAAATATTTTTCATACTTCATTGCAGATTGTGACTTCAGGTTGTTTTGGGTATACAGCTTTGAATTTATTGGTACAACCTCATACTTATTCTACGATATTGATAGTACTGGTATGTATCAGTGTCGGCACTGTGCCTTTGCCACAAATTCTATTAGGCAGTATGTATATCATTACCATTTCCATGATAATGTTCCAAACATTAGATATATTTGTTGTGAACCAAATTGTCCACGTTCGTTCAAGACTTATTCTGCCTTTAAGTCACATATATTTAGGGACCACAGTGATAATGCACCAAAGAGGAATTTTCAACAAAATAATGTTCAAGATGATCCTTGTGTCACCTTTCGTTGTAATAAACCTGAATGTTTACAACAGTTATTAACATTTCAAGACTTCACCACCCATCTTAAGAGTCATATTTCGTATTTGGAACCTGTCGATTGTCCATTTGTAGATTGTGACACCACATTCAAAATAAAATCTTCTTTTTCATCACACCTTTCAAGGAAACACAAATTAAGAAAATGGAAAAATTTATTGCCATGTTATGTGACAGACTTACCTGAACATAGTACAATAGGTGCTCTTGGTAATCAAGATAGTGATAATACACAAGCACATGATTTATCAGATGGAGAAATGATTAATAATGAACTACAAGTAGATGGACAAACTGAACAGAATTTTCTTCAAAGTTTAGCACTTTTTTATCTTAAACTACTTGGAAAACATTTATTACCTGAGTCAATTATAGAGGTACTCATAGTTGAATTTCAAAGACTATATGATATAAACCAGATGATTGTACAAGACAGTTTATGTTCAAATTTAAAAAGTCATGACCTTCCCGATCACTTGCTGCGGGAGATGAAGCAGGAGTTTTTTTAAAAGTGATTTATTTTCAAAATTTAATAAAGGCATTTTACGTACAAATAAGAAAAGACTGACATTCTTCAAAAACAATTTTGCTTATGTGGCACCAAAGGAGATCTATTTGGGTATGGATGATAAAAAAAGAAAAAAAACCTTTCATATTGTTTCAATTAAAGATTCTTTGGCAATGCTTTTCAAGCATTATCCAGATAAACTTTTATTTACAAATATTACTGAAATTACTAATAGAGATGACCAGTTTCAAGATATTATGGATGGTAAAACTTTTTTGAATCCACTTTTTGAAAAAGAACAGAAGGTGTTGCATATTATATTATACCAAGATGCATTTTAAGTTGTCAATCCCCTTGGTTCAGCTAAAAAAAAACACAAGTTGATTGGTGTGTATTTCACATTAGTCAATATTGAATCCCATCAACGCTCTAACATTGATCATATGCAGTTAGTACTTCTATGTAGGGAAACTGACTTGAAATATTTTGGACATGAAGCTATATTTGGACCAGTTGTGAATGAAATCAAAGATATTGAAATAAATGGTCTTCGGTTAAGTGATGGCAACATAATCAAAGGTACACTTCATTCAATTGTTGGAGATAATCTTGGCTCGCACATGATTGGTGGTTTCCTAGAATGTTTTTCTTGTGAATATTTCTGCAGATATTGTTGTATATCGAAAACTGATTTCCATAATGATGTTTCACCTTCACTGGGTAGAAGACGTACAATTGAAAACTACGAGGAATGTTTTGGAGAATTAAATGACAACCCTGGTTTTGAAAGTTACATGGGGATAAAATCTAATTCTTTATTTAATAGATTAAATTACTATCATGTCGTTTCAGGACTACCCCCATGTTTAGGACATGATTTATTTGAGGGTGTGGTCTCCTATGATATGAAATTGATGATTGATTTTTTCATTAAGAGCTTGAAATGGTTTACCTTTGACAAACTTAATAGGCATATTGAAAAGTTTAGATATGTTGGTAAAGATGCCCTTGATAAACCTGCTCCTGTTACGGTTTCCTCAGAGCGTATAGGGGGGCATGCGGTTCAGAATTGGGTCTTTGTGAGACTTTTTTCTCTAATTATTGGAGTTTATATACAGGATGTCGATGATGAGGTGTGGCAGTTGTATTTAAAACTTAAGTTGATTGTGGAATTGATATGCTCCCCAACTATTTCATATGGACAAATAGCTTTTTTACAAATTTCTATTGATGAATATTTAGAAAACCGAATCAAATGCTTTCCTGAACACAGATTGAGGCCAAAGCACCATTTCATTCAACACTATCCAGAACTTATATTAAAATTTGGTCCATTGATAAGACTGTGGACTATGCGTTTTGAGAGCAAACACAGTTACTTTAAGGAGTGTGCACGCAAACTGAAAAATTACAAACATCTAACAAAAACTCTTTGTGGCAGGCACCAATTTCTCCAATCTTACTATTCTGTAGGAAGCCTTTTTAAAGATGACTTGAGTGATGATGGTAGCTTGCCATTTGAACCACATATGTATAGTGATAGCATCAATAATGCCATTAAAGCAAAGGGTTTTAATACATCAACAAGAATATCTTCAAAGATTATATATAAGGGGACGGAATATAAATGTCACATGATGGTAACCGTAAATAGTAATAACATTGGATTATTATTTGGCAAAATACAATCTATAATCATCCATAATTTGATGCCATACTTGATTGTTGATGTGTACCAAGGAACTCCTGTCAGTTGCTTTGGTGTTTTCTCTGTTGAGGATTATCACATCAATACATTATGTCTCTCCATTTCTGAATTAGTGGACCCGTATCCGATTTCTGTATATTGCATTAATGGTTCAAATTATATTTCAGCAAAACATCATGTTGAGCACTGATATACCATTAGATGATATTGTAACTGAATACTTACAACTCAATTTACCACAAGTAAATGTTAATCAAGAAATAAAAAGGAAATTAAAGGATAAATTTCTCGAACTTGGTGTCTGCAGTAATGATGATTTAAATTTGGTTGAAAAGTCGGATTTAATTGGTGTACTTACAACAATACAATTGAGAAGAATTGAAGCAAAGTCACTACCATCATCACCCAGTGATATTATGTTACCTTCTTCTTCAAATACATCCACTGAACCAATCTCTACGCCTACGGGTAGTGATTTTCATATTCGTGATGTACATTGGGCAGATGCTGTTGAGATACCATTTAATAAGTTGCCTAGCATTACGTTATCATATCTAGAAAAAGGTAGAAAACTGTCAAGTGAAAGCAGAAGGCATATGGTTAGAGTAGTGGTCGATGGATTACGTGAGGTAAACTCCAACATTTCAACTGCACAATTACGTTCAATTGCCAAGAGAATTGTTAAGAAATATCCAATTTTACAAGATGAATTAGACGGTCAGTTGATAGGAACTGGTTATGAAGGTCTTGTGAACCAACTTGTGAATAGAAATGATAACTCAAACCGTGGGAAGTCTCCATTTGGTAAAAAGAAGAAATTAAACACAGAGGATGAAGTTGATACACCAAAAAGTCTGGCAAAAAAAGATGTATACGGATGTACAAATTTTCATCCAGCCATAGGGGATATTGATGCTATTGAAGAATTAAGGATTGAACTTTTAGATATTTCCAAAGAAGTTGCGATCAACTGGTCAGCTATTGAAGAAAAATTCAAAAAGTCATACCCTCTTCAGAGGAAAGAGATAAATGCTGGCGTGCCAGTGAACGAGCTCCTAAGTAGGTGGCCTACTTTGTTTATGGCAGAAGGGATTGTACTTCACTTCACTCAACTTACAGCCATAAATTTAATCAGTGCATTTGATGACTTCATGACCAGAAAAGGTGAACGATTGATTGCATTCTTCAGAAATGTGCTCAAAGACGATCTCAAAAGCAGGTCACCAGCAACAGAAATAATTCTAAGTTGTATGAGATTTATGAAGGAATCAAACGACCAACAATTTTTTATGGTAGATGTAAGTATATTTACAATAGTATGAAATATAGTATATTATTGAAACCTGTATGTCCATTTGTTTGTTGTTAAAGATGCGTTATGTAAGATATAGATTTTTATTCTGAGAAGAGTAATGAATGTAGAATCGATTCTCAAAGCATCATACTCGCAACATAATAAGTGAAGTATCGATTATCCAACGATTATATATTTTTTTAGTGTTTTATATGTCACAGGTGTTCTAATCTAGACAATATTTGAGCAACCTGATGTCTAGAGAGTTGATTATAGGCTTGTTATAATATATGTCTAGATAACAATTGGTATAACATTTGAAGCCAGAAGAAAGACTTGCGATAGGCAGATTTAGCATATACATAATGCATCACTGGCCATTAAAGTGAAAAAAACACCCAAAATATTTTGTTGCAATATTTTATGTTGATATTCACATATTAATTAAAAGCTTAGATTTTTTAGAACAGTTCTCTGTTAATTGTGTCAATGCTAGGAAGATACATGTATTAGTAATTTTAATTGTCAATTAAGAGCTAATTGTCAGTACTGTGTGTATATTGTAGGAAACAACAACTGCAAGAGAAGTGGAAAAACACAGATCTGACAGTCCTTGCATTGCCGTATTAGGTAAGTGCAAATATGAGAAGGAAGGGTGGTCTAACATGTACGCTTTAGATCAGAACGTCTTTCATTGAGTATATTAGCTTAGTTTTGAGCCGCAACCTGTACATAACAAGGAGTAGTTCGCCTGTCCAGTCTTGTGGGTTTTCTTCGAGTCCTCCTATTTCTTCCCACTACTATTAAAACACATATACAGGCCAATTTACCACGTTTTAGTCCAAAATTTAACCACTCGTTAGTCAAAAATGACCTCGCCCGAGTTCACAATGCATTCTCAGACTTAAGTCAAGAATTTATTGAAAAGTGTTGTCTTTATTGTAATTAAAATAATAATATAGCCCTTTATAAAACTTTTGTTGTTTTGGTATCAAATACCCTATAAGAACTATATGCAAAGTTTTGTGTTTCTGGATCAAATATATTTCTTATAAACAGTGACTGAAAGTTGAGTAAATTCTCGACTGAAGTCTGAGAATGCTTTGAGAACTTGGGGCCCATTTTTTGTGGAGTACATGTTAAACCCGATCTCTCTCTCTCTCTCTCTCTCTCTCCTGAAGATATAAATCAAAGGTATTGCTGAAAAACATGTTCAGCTGGTGAAAAAGGAATATCTGAATAGGAAAAGCATCTTGTCATTTATATAATGTGAAAAATAGAAGTCCTGTGAGCAGTTGGCGGCATTGGTTAAAGCTCCCTAAACATTTGAGAGTAATTTTCTGTTTCTTTTATTTTTAGGAACATCTCCGGAGGATGCTACAGAATTTATGATCGTAATAGACAATGTTGTAACAACGACAACCAATTCGTTCAAAAAGGCATTTACTTTATACTTTGGACTTTATTATGTCTTAAACATTGAATATCCCATTCAGTTGAGTGGCATTTTGGAGTTTGTGCAAAGGTAAATATGTGTTCTGTCTCTGCAGGGTTGGAATCTCCTAGTGGTCTGAAGTGTCGCATTTTGACATCTAGCAGACTGGTCTGGCCCCTGGTGCAATGTTTGTGGTTTGGAGATAGGTAGTGCTGATATCAAGTAAAATTTTATGCATCGGGTGCTTACATCGATATAGTATCGATCGATGCATTAAGTAAATTTTCCTTATCGCTGAAAAAATTGCTATTGGAACGAAAACTCTGTGCTTCTAAACTCCATTAGGAATTCTTTAACCGAGCCAGTCTACCTTGCTATGTATTCGGTAATATATATCCCTTTTTTACGCCCACATTTTCATGTTGACGTATATTGTCGTCGCCCCTGTCCAACCGTCCACAATTGTTTGTGGATTCTCTACCGGTCACAATTCTGATTTTGACGAAACTTGAATATAGGTTTATTTCCAAAAGATCTCGGCTGCTTTCGATGTTGGCATGTATGGGATCGAAACTTCATGGATTATGGCCCCTGATTGTGCGAAAAATCACGTTTTTAGCTTGTGGACCCTATAAAGGTCACAGTTTTGAACCGATTTTGATGAAACTTGACATGCATGTTTATAACCCAAAGATCTTGGTTCCTTTATATATTTACGCCCATCGTATGGTAACATCCTGAATTATGACCCCTCATTGTCCTAGAAATTGTCTTTTTATATATCTGATTGACTTCAAATTTGTACACAGTGTTTAAGGTCATGAGACGAAGAAGCCTATTGATTTTCAGAGATTTACGATAATTAATGCCAGAGTTATGGCAACAACTCTTGTTAACTGCCCGGATAATTTAGCTTCTATGGGCGTATGTTTTGTTGCCTGACAACCTATCTTTTATTTTTTCAAAAGTCTAATAATATACTGAGCGCCATAGAAAACGCATCGCTTAGTTTTTCGTATAACAAATGATCCTGTAAATTGTTAGTAGCGCGTGTGTCCTCCACTGGCTCTTACGCACACTGTGCAGCACAATTAACCATCTGTGTCGTACTTTTGGTTTTGACCCCTCTGACTTTGTACCGTTGATTACAGATTAAACATCCATAAGTGTACAAATGTGTTGTTATTGATGTGTTCCCATTTGAATATGGTTCACAATAGAAGCAAAATAAATAAAATATGTTTACAGGATCATTTTGTTATACGAAAAACTAAGTGATTTTTTTTCTATGGCGCTCAGTATATATCGCGTGATTTTTCAGGTGAGATGGGACCCTGCGTAATATAGAGTGTGCTTTAGCAAGATGTTAGCATAGACCCCTTGTGATCATGACAAAACTTTGTCAGCCTTGACTTGTATTAGTATTTTGGGCATGAGCAAACAAAAGACATTGACAGCTTCCTATTACAGTTTTTACCAGGTCACTTGAAAATTATAAATTGAAGAAGTGACATATACAAAAGTGTTGTGGTCAAAATATAATACCAAACTGACACTATTCTACGCAGTCCAATAAATCTTCAAAGCAAGAAAACAATTTGACCTTTCTTTTGAGTTTCATAGAATTTTTCAAAATATTGTTAATTCTTGTACATGTATTTCGGCCATGTCCACCCCTCAACGTCACTTGTGGAAGTCATTGCTTGAATAGCAAGAGGTAGGGTGTAAGTAGAAAATACTGATATATTTACTTTTCCCCCAATCTGATCAGTGCTTATACAGTGAATATTTTTTATTTTCAGATGTTTCGTTGGTATAAATCCAGATGGCTGCAAAGCAGCAAAGTCATCGAAAAGAAAAAAAAGTGCTGTAAATACCAATGTGCTTAGGCTTATAACCGAACTGACCCACTACGAGTGGACAGAATGAAAAGTCTTCCTAATTTAAAATTTAATTATTAACTTAACGGACACATTTTCATGAGACTACATTTTCATCAGACTACATTTTCATCAGACCGTAACTTCCTAAGTTTATAGACCAATATTATCTATTATTAAAGCCTGTTATATGTCATCTTTTATCTATTTTTATATGCCACATTTCAGTGTGGGCATATTTTGTGGTCACTCATGTCCGTCCATCAGTCTACTATGACCTTGTTAATGGGATAGAAGCTACAGATTTTAACATATCTTTTTGATATTTGGTGTGAAAAACAGGGGTTATGAGTTGAAAATGTAGACAGAATTTTGTGACACATTTTCAGATTAGAACTAAATGCCAGGCAGCAAGATTTCCATGGTTTTGGCATAACGAGTACGACAAATTTGTAACCATTGGATTACAGCGAGTCGTAAATTTTACGACTACTTGGCTGGCAGCTAGGTTGCCAAGGTTTCTTCGTAAAAATTACGGTATGGCCGTAAAAAATACGGTATGGCCGTAAATATTTGTTTACGACACATCGTAATTTTTACGATAAAACCTTGGCAACCTAGCTGCCAGCCAATTAGTCGTAAAAATTATGGGAAATGAATTACAGTGCATACAGGAAACTACTGTATCTATGATAGTCACTTTAGGCTTTATTCAAATATCCACAGCCCGAGTTTAATATCCTTTCTACCTCGGACCTAACGCCTAAAACACTACATATTGTCTCTTTCACAGCCTCTCAGCCACGGAGGCTGTGATGTTCCCCCTCGGAGCGCTCTATGATGTCTGAGGATAAATCAAACCAGCTCTCTCTCCTATTGAAAGTATAATGTATCATCTACAAGGGCGGGACAATTACCATTTTTGGGCAAGTGTTTTGTATAAGCACCGTTTTACATCAACACTATTCTAGTTAATTGCACTAATCTGCTAGTACCCTACTTTCCAGAAATGGATACTGACATAACTACTTCATTACCCTAGTTTTCGTCACACATCATGTAAGCAAAGAATTTATATGTTAAGCAGAACACCTTTCTTTGAACTAAAATAAGCCGGTAGTGTTACACATGTTCCTGGAGCAACGATTGCGAGTTTTACAACATCTAGCCGTTGCTAGATTAGCCTAAATTCCCAAACATTTAGGGACGGTATCGCCCCTTTACCACAGCCATGTGATACCAACACATCATGAAATAGATACGTTTACAACTTTTAAAAGCTTATTGTTAGTTGCAAAATTCACTGAAAATCAAAACGATTCAGAAATGGGTGAGTTTATGTTCGCTTCTGCAAACGGCAATATTCATGAATGGCATGGATAGCGAAAACATTTAAAACGAGATAAATAGATTCTCGGCTATTATAAATAGATTCTCAGCAATTATAAATACAATCTCGGCAATTATAAATAGATTCTCGGCTATTATAAATAGATTCTCAGCAATTATAAATACAATCTCGGCAATTATAAATAGATTCTCGGCTATTATAAATACATTCTCTAGTCTTTCGGATGGGATGAAAACCCGAGGTACCGTGTACACATTGGCTTACACAAAAGATTCCTTGGCAGTTGGAATTCGATATAAGGATAGGCCGTAGCGCTGCTACCCGGGCAAAATTTCCCTCATAGTACACTGTATGGCGTATGCCCGTCTTCATTAGCCCATTTTAGGTGCAGAAGAGTTGTACGTTGAACCCGATTTTATGGTCCTGATATTTATATAGGGATGGGTTATTATATCATCCACGTGATAGATATTATCTTATCATTATGTCGGATTTAAACATGTTTTAAGGTTACTGGTACTATAAAATACATAGTCTATATTTTAACTACAGTTGTCAACTATAACAAGTAAGTCTTTTCCTCTTAACTCAAAACTGTTTTATTCGTCATAATTCGTAGTCCTCGCAATAATTGTTTTCAAAGCATTAACGTCAACTGCAACCGTTCCTCGAATCAAAGCAAACTGACGGTAAAACAATTGTTCCGCGACCCTAACCCTAACCCCAGATCAAAATAACAGGTAGATTATAAAAGAGAGTTATAACTTCATATATGTTGGCAATTTTCTGTGATCTTTAGACGGTCATTCACCTCTATAACCTCGGGATTAACATTCACAGCCAAACCGTGGATTTGGTCGTTTTCTAGCATAACCCCGGATTTGACTCTTTTTGGCATAACCCCAGGTTTGACCTTCCAACATAACCTTCGTGTTTGCATATTTCAGTTACACATTAAAAATGTTAAACCCACATTTAGCCTTTGCACCTAAACCAAATAAAAAAAAACAATGTTTTCAGTGAACAGTTTTTTTACACGTATTAGGCATATCGATGGGCTGGTTCATCCAGGTCCATGCGTAGAGATCATATTGTGGTACGCACCTGGCTAGTTTGGCTGAACTGGAGTCAACCCACACAGAATGAATATAATATATTAACTTGCCAAACAATAGTCATCATACAAGTTTGGACCGCATCTTGTTCAGTAAGAATATAAGCTTGATCCTATCTTGTCCAGTAAGAATGCAAGCTTGATCATATCTTGTCCAGTAAGAATGCAAGCTTGGACCGCATCTTGTCCAGTAAGAATACAAGCTTGGACCGCATCTTGTCCAGTAAGAATACAAGCATCTTGTCCAGTAAGAATACAAGCTTGGACCGCATCTTGTCCAGTAAGAATGCAAGCTTGGGTCATATCTTGTAGATGAAGAAGATGATGAATTTTTGGTTGTTGTTTGTTGTTGGGGTAAATTTGGTAAACGTTGACAATAGTAGAAGCGTCAATAAACGAGAAGGTGAGGTTTTAATTCAAATAATATTCATTCTTCAAAGTTAAATATCGTCACAAATTAGATGTGTGGTTGGTTTATTTCGTTTTCAAACCTCGACTTATTATTTGGTTGGGGAGGGAGGGGTCTTTATTTCTATTGCGATCCGGGCTACGAACACAACTTAGCAATCTGGAAAAAATTTCTTGCGTTGTATTTTAAGTCTGTCGGCACTGGGATATTTCTTGAGGATGTCCATAAAGCGTTACATCTGTGTGACAGTGCAAAGTGTGTCTACGCTGTGAAAATTTGAAAAATATTGGTCCACCATTTTGTACGTTTAGTAGTTGGAGGTGGAGACTCTGCTGTCCGGGATAATTACATAACTAAAGACAGAAATGAAAATTGTCACATGACGGAAGTAATGTTTTAACGAGAGGTTAAAGCCCATTCCATTTGTTTTTATATTTCAGATAAAGTTTTATGGCACTTAGATAAATATAATAACTTTGATACGTTATACCATTTTAAACCCCTAGAGGTGGGATTTTATAATCATGGGTCCCTTTCAAGCATGTCAGACCCCACCGACCACGACAGGAGGGTGATCAGAATCTTCTATATGAAGGGGTCGTATTCCCAGACAAAGGGATACCGAGGAGCACAGTTTTACAGCACCCCTACTTCCCCACAGACGTCTATGAAATTCTCCTATGAGATTTACTTTGCCGATGGGTTTGATTTTGTCAAGGGTGGTATGCTCCCTGGGCTGGCTGGAGGCGATCTGGCTAATTGTTCCGGTGGACGTTATTCTGACACCTGCTTCTCATCCCGATTCATGTGGCGGGAACATGGTGACGGTGAAATATATGCGTACATACCACAACAATCGAGCCATTTCTGTCATCGCAAAGATGTAATCTGCTCCTCTAGCCACAGCTCCGTTTCGTTGGGTCGTGGAAGTTTCAGATTTAAGAGTGGAAAATGGATGAAGATAAGTCAACATGTTGGATTGAACGATGTTGGTAAAGATAATGGATTCCTGCAGATCTGGCTGGATGATCACCTGGTTTACACTGGACATGACATCACATGGAGAACCAAAGATGACGTTAAAATCACCAGCATCTTCTTCTCGACGTTTTTCGGTGGATCTTCGTCGGATTATGCCGCTACTGAGGATACCTACACTTATTTTAGAAATTTTATTTTATCAACCGGATCTGATTCCCCAATCGTGGGTTAAATATTTTTAGAATAAAATGATTCTATATAAATTGTTGTTGTTTTTCGATTTTCAAGCAAAACTTCAAGATTTCTAGTTATAGATATTTGCTATCCTTTTGTATATCAACCGTCATCCGTTGTCAGGGCTACCCAACCATAACAACACAGTGGAAAGACGTAATGTCACGTAATCAAATAATTCAACAAGAGTTGGTTTGTACAATGTCGCAGGATAATACGCTCGGTTTTAATTCACGAAATGCAGCTCTCGAAGTCGCCTTTCACACGCTCTATTTACTCCTATAGTTACCTGTTGGTAAGGGTCATAACTTTGAATATTCACCGACATGGGGAATAATCTCTACTCGACAAAAATCAGATCACCGCGGGTCAAACGCTGGGGCTAAGTTTAACTCCTAATAGTCAGTTCGGAACTAATATGTGATGGATCTGTTTTATTGCGTGTAGAGGTCTGTAGCTGTGGGAAGAAATTAGTTCCTTTAGGGACTGTCTCTGATCGAACGATATCCGCTGACAGTTCCTATCGAGCTCTTTATAGCTGCAATATGAAAATACCGTTCACCCCCACCTCTGGTCTAATGCTGCTTTTAAATCTTTACCCACTATTTTTCACCCAGATTCTTCTTTGTTTGCCAAAAGAATCATTTCTTGTCACAGCTGACACACAGTCATATTCTCGAATTTGACCCAAATCTATGATTAAAATCAATACAAAAAACAACCTATTTTACACCTGTCTTATTTCTATGTGAAAGGTCCCGTATATTTTTCTTAGTTTAGTTTGAGATGGCCTGTATAGTACAAGTTGATGTTAATCCATTACTAATAGCACATGATTCATTCTTATCTTATCAACAACGGCAAAAAAAAGTATTTAAAAAATCACCCCAGGTTTTTAGGCGGATAAGACGGTATCTTGGTATTTTGATAAGACGGTCGTATATTTGTATGTTTATAGAACGGTGTGAATATGGCTCTGGAAGTAAGTTTTCATTTATTACGTTTTGTTTCTTTCACTTTATCAATCTAGATGAGTTATCCAACACCTTTTTCTAATCATGAATACCTTTTAAAATTTGAAATCTCCGAGGACCTCCACATATGCATTTATTCTGTTAAGATTTAGATCTCCCATATTACTATTACGGACATTAGAACTTAGTGCAAGTGTCAGAACATTGTATATATATCTATATGATAAACTCCAGCAAGGGCTTTCATATAATCTAAACAATTAAATTATATAACAAACTCAAATAATATCATAGATTCCTGTTTGTCCACAACTGATTTTTATAAAACAACTGTACATCAATCCACAGCACAATCGTCGTCATTGCCACTAACGTGACACTAATATCAGCTACTGAAATTCACTGTCCAAATACAGAACCTTTCATATTTCTTGAATCCGTGGATCACATGTGGGGCCCGTGTAGTTCAAATATATTGAGACCCGAGACAATAGGTAGCTGAGCACAATTGGTAGTGAGACAATAAATTTTAAAAAATTGATATCAGAGAAACATCTGCCTTGAACTGCCTAGTCGAGGCAATATTCATGGGTGTGATATTTGTGTGTGTGGGAATGGGTGACTGCCTTCACTACAGTGGGCAGGGCACGTGTCCTCATTAACATCGAGATTAACAAACAGTGAGTACCAAATCAGCATCATATTGTCCTTACTCTTCATCGCTAATTGTCAGTTGTCATTCAATTGCTTCCCCCGGCCCCGTAACACACTGTATCCCGGTAGGTGCAAAGAGGTGGGACGGAAACCATTTCATGCTCCCATTCCCAAATAGATTTCACCTTATTTCTTTCACGAGTAAAGGTATTTCTATAACAGGTAAGATATTTCTATAACAGGTAACGTTATTTATATTACAGGTAAGATATTTATTAATTGTATTATGTTTGGTTGGATCTAACCTGGCTAGCTCGGTAAATAGGACAACCATCAACAAACGTTCAAGTAAGTATCTCATCTAAATAAACATAGGTTACTAGGAAATACAACACATGCCCACTAATAGCTTAGGCGTCCCAAACAGTGTATGGATCGTCAACAATTTAAATAAAAAAAATCACCAAATATCGGTTTAAATTGCAAGGTAATAATTGGTTTGCCTCCCAAAATACTGTATACGCTGTGACCAATAAAATTGAGAGAATAATTGACTTTCAATTTTGATATTGTTCATTGCAAGTAGATCCTAGCTTCATGACACAAATATTGAACATGTTTAATTTCCGCCATCGCAGCATTTCCAAACTCAGTTATAAAATAAATCCGACAATATGATTAAAATACAGATCTATATTTACTTTGGTTTTTATATACTTTCCATGGCCCACACCTCATGGTTTCATTCATTGGCTTCATTCGGAACGCCAGTAATATAACAACTCTTCCAGATCCTAGTATATAAAGACAATAAACGAAATAGGACCTGTGTTTTATTCAGGTTGTTAATGAGTAGTCCACTGATCAAACATTGAAGATAAGAGGAGCTCCTGGTTGATATTTAATTCCCCTTTACCTATCCTTTATTTTAGTTTTATTTCAGCTCCTCTGGTTTCTTCTCATCGCTAAAGACCCCTACGAGCAAGCAAATTATTGAAATAAAATGAAACCATATGTTAGTCCCAAATGACATATTTTGTGTCGAGTGGACGTGAAATCCCATTTCTTTCCCTCTCTCTGTTTCAGGTCAAATATTATGGAAACTTGATAATTTCCCCAATGCTGATCCTCTGAAATATTTTAAACCCCACGATGATGGTTTCTACAACAAGGGGTCTTTGTCGACTTTTGCTGATCCAGAAGACCCCAACAGAGATGTAATAAGGGTGTTTTATCAGAAAGGAACCTATTCTTCTATACAGGGTTATTATGGGGCCCAGTTTTATAGCAGGCCAATATCAGCCCACACGTCATTGACCTTCTCTTACCAGCTGTATTTTAGTCCTGGATTTGATTTTGTCCGAGGTGGTAAACTCCCGGGTCTGGCAGGAGGCGAAGAAGCAACGTGTTCAGGTGGACGACACTCGGAAACTTGCTTCTCGGCTAGGTTGATGTGGCGCAGAGAAGGAGATGGGGAAATCTACGCCTACATACCGCAACAAGTCGACGATTTCTGTGAGCGTCCCGATGCCATCTGTTCTCCGACCATTAAAGGAACATCTTTGGGACGCAGTAATTTCCGGTGGAGAACGGGTGTATGGATGAAAGTGAGTGAACACGTGACACTGAATGACGTAGGTAAAGATAACGGAATCGCCAAGCTTTGGATCGATGACAAGTTGGTTTACGAAGGTCATAATATCAGATGGAGAGTTCGAGATGACGTCAAAATCACCAGCATCTTTTTCTCCACCTTCTTTGGTGGAAATACCCCCGAATGGGCAGCGACTGACAACTGCTTTACATATTTTAAAGAATTTGTTTTATCAACGGGAGACAAACCACCAGTTGTGGGATGAAGTTGAACGGATTGATCTTTGAAATAAAAATATTTCCTACAAGACAATATTTATTATATCTTATATTAATTAGATTCAAGATTCAGAAATGGCGATTTCCTCTTATTATCTGTTTAACTTTGGTCTTAGAGGCACTTTGTCTTTATAATTACCGGAATTAATTAAGACTTAGTACATTGTACTTTTTACACATAATCAATGGAAGACGTTTAAGCGGAGCAATTAATATTGGCAGCAATACTCTTCCATAATTAACATCATTAGATATTCACTGTTATTTATTTATACAAGTTTAAAGGATACGGTATCCCTCACAGAGCGTCGCCCCCCCCCCCTCTCCGCGCGACCTAACACTAATGACCAGAACTTAGGCAGTATTATTCCACACACATGAATGTAAGTACATCAAACTTAATTTGAAGTCGCTCAGTGATAAATAAGGAGAGACCTGTAATCATATCCGCGAGGGTCGTAACGTTTCGACATAGTAATCGATTGAAGATGATTATGGTGTTATGGTGGCCGAAAAAATTTATCCAGATTTCCCGGCGTGGTTTCTCCTTGTCAGTGATGCAGGACACGGGGCCTGACAAGGACAGCTGTGTCTAGTCGTTCGGATGGGACGAAAAACCGAGGTCCCGTGTACACATTGGCGTGCACGTATAAGAACCTTTGGCAGTTGGCTTTCGAGATAAAAGAAGGTCGTAGCGACGCTGCCCGGGCAAAATTTCCCTCAGAGCATACTGTATGGCGTATGCCCGTCTTTATTAGCCCAGGGAAGGAGCAGAACAGTAGGATGTTAAACCCCATTTTATTTCTGAAGATGATTTATAAAGAAACATCGAACACGACTGATCCATACATAAACCAATGACATTTTTTGGGCAGATTCTAGTAGAACAACATCATAGGATTTTAATGCGTTTTCTTGACACACACTTTTCCCGATAAATAAATCAAAAAAAGAAAAAAGATATACGGATACCAGTCGAAACTACGACGCGGCATCGCCGGATGACATCGAATTTTGAAAGTGGGGTGGGGGTGGCGGCGGCTCTCCCCCTGGACATTTTTGAAAAA
Organism: Patella caerulea; assembly: GCA_036850965.1. Lineage (NCBI taxonomy): Eukaryota > Metazoa > Mollusca > Gastropoda > Patellidae > Patella > Patella caerulea. The sequence continues at coordinate 78,256,071 of JAZGQO010000010.1, read as the reverse complement.
TGAACCCCAAATATGCTATTTGGTGCAATATTTTATTATAATCTCTGTCAAATAATATATTTCACAAATCGATTAACTTTGGCCAAAACCACGACCTGCAAGTAATTTACAACCACCAACCTGTGAAATTATCATATCGTAATATTATTAATTATCATTGTATCGTCAAGGGTGAACAGAATTTAACTGGTTGAAAAATGGGACTAGTTGAGAAAATTTGACCATTTGATTAGCCAGTTAGAAATATTGAATCAGCAGGAATATTTTCATTGAAAAATGTCCCATTTTTGTTGCCGGGAGACAGTGTCGGGTTAATCCAAGGAAATTTTCGGTTGAACTTCGTATCCCAATTGCAGGATTCCGAATTCTGACCCACACCCAGCACACCTGTTCCAGAAAGTCTATTATACCAGCCCATTCCAGACTCCAGTGATGGCGTGGCGGCCCGTTATAGCCACCGGCCACATACAATATGATCATCATGGCTCCTTGGTCGGTCCAATATCCCCCCCCCCTCTAATATAATGTTCAGCAGAAAAAGGTTGGGTTTTTTTTTAGACAAATTGGACAAAATTATTTTTTTTCATATTTTGTCCGGCCCCGAACGCCCGACGGCCCAATCCGCCCTGGATATAGGGACTGACATATTCCCCTTTTCTAAAACGCTTACCCTGAAAACACAGTCGATAGTGGTTTCTTGTGATGCTGAACTGTTAAAAATGTATGCACAATAACATGGCCTAGACACTCTGTATGAATAATAGCCTGTGATGGATATAGGAGAAATCATGTCTTATATCCTTGTAACGCAGAAGTAGCAGTGACAGTTTTTTGTTCTTTCAGTTACGTCATTGTATCTAACTAACCGCATGGCAACTTGTGTGCAACAACCCTTTTTCAGTCAAACTAGCCTATAGCACTGAATTCAAATGAAATGATAAGATATAATTTAATTGAAAGCCAGTGGGGGCCCTGTCTGCACTGACAAAGTTAATACAGGTGTGGGGGGGGGGTCCCTCGAATGCCAATTTCCGTTGGTTCTTTCAGGTGAATTGTTTATCGTCCAATGTCAAAAATCCGGCGATGTCCCTGCTGTGCCCTCGGTCCTGTATTATTAACACAGGGAAACCACGCCAACAACGGAAGAGGACCCGAGGCCTTTTGGTAACCGAATCATCATTTTACGCACTGAACCACTAGTTCTAGTTGGACGAAATAATCATTGAAGCACTACAGCTCTGGTTGAATTAAAATGATCACGTTAACTCACACAAACTAGGTCATTTCGGGACTAACATATGGTTCAATATTATTTCAATAATTCGCTTGCGCGTAGTGGTCTTAAGCAGTGGAAGGAAACCGGAGAATCCGGAGAAAACCCACAAGGCAGGACAGGCGACCCTATTCCTTGTCACGTACAACCGAGGATTCGAAACCATGCCAGTTGACTTAATGGTAGGTCGTATGATACAGGACGCGCACGCAAACCATTCAGCGATCCACCCCACCCCCTAATTCAAATGAACCCATGGCGCTGAATTAAAATCAAACCGTGTACATCTCACCCGACGCTTTCGAAGAGTTTATATTATACAAGAAGAAAAACACTATGATTTGGTCAATGAATGTGTTTAATGACTTAAAAAAGGGATAGTTTATTTTACAACTTATTTCAGAGTAATATCGGTAAATAAAGTCTTCACAACAAATAGGAAAATAATAAAACGAGCAGGAGGAAAAAAATAATTAGAAAATTTATTTTGAGTATTAATATATAAGATAGGAAGAATGAGTATATAACTGCTATAATAAGCTATACAAGAAGAAATCTTTTACATCGCTGATCTAGATATCACTGATGAAAGAGAACATCATTGTCGCAATTATTTTTAACATTACTTTGAGACTGCCTTTTGTCTTTCTATCAATTTCAATACCTAGAACGTCCAATTCAGATCTAGAACTCCAGTTCAGACCTAGAACGATCAGTTCAAATCTATAGCCCCAAGCACTCTAAATTGCACAGAATTAAAAATCAAATTGAATTGTCAATGCAGTTCTGTTTCTGGTGTCATCAATAAACACTTTTTTCACATAGACTTATGAATACTGTTACTGGTTGCCATAGCAATTCAGATACCATGAATGGAAGGCACCACAAGTTACAAGTATACTAATGACGAAACCCTCTCAAAATATTGGTGATATTTTACCGTATGAATATAACTCAGTAACAATTTCCTGGTGGTACTCACATTTTAAAATTAACTATCAATTAAAATTATTTCAAGATATTTATGATCTTTTTTTGATGAATGTGCTATGCTTGTAGATCTAGTTTAACTGATCAGCAGATTACAGGAAGCAATATATATTATACAGGCAACATAGTAGCCATAACAATAACAACATTCATATACTGGTTATTCATATGCTGTCTAGAACACCTGACAACACTTCTTATTCCGTACTTCCGTATCCTAATCTAAATACATAAATAAAATACATCTATTGAACATATTCTTATATACACTAACAGCTCAAATATACATGTACAATTAAAATACTCAACAAAATGGAGTTACCTCCCTTAGACATAATCAGCTCACATTATGTGTTCAACAAATATACTGTAACTAAGCAGACTGGTGTCGGTTTTATTTAACACTAATAGCTCAAATATACAATATATTTATAATACTCAATACACATTTAATTTAAACAGGGTTATCTCCCTTACTTCAATCAGTTTTATAAAGTTGATCACAGATACATATATTTGTGCGAGGAATCTAAAAGCAGGATGAGGTAAAATAATTCATCAGGTTCTGTCTAAATTTCAATAAATAAACCTGACTTTAGGCGTTTATATCGACCACTGATTAGCCAAAGTGATTTGCATTCAATCAAATTTTCATCTTTAACGTCCATTCAATTCAAATTGGTTACACTAATCAACGAATTTATCGACACTTTCCGAAACGATTACATCAGAATCGGCAAATCACTTCAGGCAGCGATTTGACGATTCGATCGGGTCATAAGATGGGTTTTTTTCAACAGTGTCCGCCCACAAGAATTGTTTAGAGCTAATCAGAGCATTTAACGTACTCGCCAAAATACTTTGAAATCCACTATACTGTCACATGACATCTCCACTAAATTCAAGTCAATAAAAAAGCCTCTTATTTCCGACAACCTATTATGATATCCAGTCTATAGATATATAGATCAAGTTATCCAGTCTATAGATAGATCTGGTTATCCAGTCACAGTAAATCTGTTTCTACTACATGGCTTCAATGAGTTGATATAAATAAATAAATATGATAGTAAATATAATTGAGCACTCATTGATATCGTCTACTATTTATCAGGGTATAGTAGTACTTGGAACAAAACAAAAAACAGAACTCTTACTTATATACCTCCAAATATTGCCAGACCCACAATATTCTTATTTCAATATTACAATTTACTTGAAAAACTGTTTCAATGGCAATTAGCAATTCTATGGAATACAATTAGCCTACAGCTTATTACTGAGCGACGTTTCGACTAGGCTTGGGGTTTTCTGCATCTATTTCTTGCTTGCTTTTATGAAATAAAACTTGATTTTAACAGATTCAGTTTATATACCTGCTTATCAGTAATAGTTATTGTTTGAATTTTATAGCACTTGAAGTGTAAACTGACTGGCGAAGTCAGACTGGCAACAAATGGTATAAATTAAGAGTCCTGCAACAAAATCATCAACAAAAAACCCAACAAGAATTAAATATAAATCATGAGCCGGGGGATTTAACTAAGCAGTTAATGGGACAAATACATGGGGAAAACACTGTCATTCAAAATATCTAACTGTTCATTGTTTCCTGTTTTTCCATGAACAGGAATTAGAAATTTACAAGTTTTTAGTTATAATTACAGTTAAATCTTTATACATAAAATACATCATATTTACAATTATTATGAGAGACATTAACCTGTAATGTTAGTTCTATAAAAATCTAAAATACTCCATCAAACCGATTTCTATACAGCCACATTCTACAGGCCTTGTATTCTCCGTATAAATCAACTCTTGTTGAGAACGGGCTAATTTAGAGAATCTTCCACAGATAAATACTAATTCTACAGCATTTTTCTTTCTTTTACTTCAACTAAGATGTCAAAATTAACAAAACATATATGCCCAAGATGTCAGAATTAAGACCTTTTTGGGACCCCCAATTTCAGCTTTTTAAGACCTTTTTAAGACCTGCAATCTCAACTTTTTTATACCATTTTCGGCCTAAGATGTCACCATTAAACCCTTTTTAAGATCCTTTTCCTGCACAGAAAATAAAACATGTAGAAAGTAGCCGTATGAAACATCCAAGTTGTCATCTATAAAATCTGATTTGTTACCAGATAAACAGAATACAGATATATGATATAATACACAATCTATTACTTACACCATCTTACTATTTCTAAACTTACTAATAATATGACTAGAATATAAACAATTTAAACAATACTTGTACGATGACCTTCCCACCAAGTCATCAAATTATTATTCATTACAGGGATTTTAATTTCCAACAAAAACAAAGATAGCTATTGTCGTCAATAGAGGAGAAAACTAAATAAATAAAACATGAGTGGTCATTTACATAATAATCAATATACTTCATTATTACATGGTCTTTATTTACTTCATTAATACATGGTCTCTATTTAGCAAATTGCACATTAATATTCATGAAAGTGGGACAATTACTGGGAATTAAACGACATTAGGATACACTGGGGCTCCACTAGAAGAAGTTTGTACACAAAGTCACCTTTCTAATGGTCCAATAGTTAAAGTGTATTTCGCCATTTAAGGGTTTTGGCGCCATTCATCAGTCAAGTCCCATTCCCTCCCCTATAATGTATCGGTTACTATGGTTTTGAGACAAAATTCTATGAATCTGAGAATATACATGAAATATTTTCTACTCTTTACAAATAAAATTATAAAAAATTGGTCTTTTTACAAATTGTAATAAAAAATAAAATTCTTGTTTTTCTTCTTCATTATGGATCTATCTATTTCCGTTTCAATTTTTCAGGATTATTGGAAGCCATATTGGAAAAATCTTTAAACACATCTTGAAAAGTTTCATCGCTGGTCTGTCCAAAATATCCTTCTGTTTCCTTCATTTCATCATTGAGTTTTGACAGACGTAATCTGAAATGATAAATTTATTAAATAATTACAACAGAAATGTTTATATCATTTTAATATTTAATAAAATGAATCCAACACATTCAATTACAGCTGTTTGAATTGTGATACCAGGTTGTGCTCATACTCTTTCACACCAGGTCATGCTCGCACTCTCCTATCACCCAATCCCAGTTGTTGCTCACATCACACTCTCTTACACTGGTTGCCTGTTGAAGCCAAGATCATATCTAAATATGGTCCAGGAAAGTCTCATAATATTGTGGAAGGCTTGTATCGATATTCAGTGAAAACCTGCCTACGTATACAACCAAATGTTAAAAGAACCAATTTTGTTCTTCCATATTCCTTATAAATTGAACTCTGTAATACAGGCAACTCACTATTACTGATTATGACCACAGAAGTAAGTCCCAATCAGTGACTCGCGATAAAACGATCATTGTAATTAAAAACATAGTCGTCATGGTTATATAGATCTAAACTTTGTTAATAAATAAAATATGGTAGTGTATATTTATACAGTTGAGTTTACGCATTTTTTAATAATATTGATGACAAAGGATCAAGTGAATATTCCGAGCTTGTTTTGCCGAGTGGTAATCTGGAAAGCTCATAAAGCAATAAATCGATTTAATTCAACAGCCTTCACAAATCAACAGCCTTCACGTACAATGAAAACACTATAATATTTAAAATGGTGAGGATGCAGGGGAAGGGGTACAAAGGGGAGGGGGTACAAAGAAAAAAATATATTTACAATGTAACAATATCAGCATTAGCAGCTTCAACAGCTATACTCAATGGATCCTGGAATACAATTAATTACAAATAATTACAAATCAAAAATTTTACTGAGGAAGGACACCTGATGTTTGAAACGTTTTAATAAATTCAATTTTAAAATCTACTAGGAGTTCATCTATTTCTACTGGTTTGAGGGGCTACCATTCAACATAGTTCTACTTTTTCCTGAAACCCCTTGTGCATCACTGAGATCCCAATTTAGATGTCCTCCAGTATAGCTTCCAGCTACTTCAGACTTTTTGCACGAGAGTTTTTGTCGTTTTCCTCCGCAAATCAAAAATCAATTATAAATAATTTCAAATCAACAATTAATTATAAATAATTACAAATCAACAATTAATTATAAATAATTACACATCAACATTTATTTGAATTTCAATGGAAAATAAAACTCAAAATCCCTAAATACAAAAACCCAAAAAAACTTAAGACTAAAAGAAAAACATGTAATATAAGTGATCAACATTGAACAAAATTGACCTATTTGTACAACTGCTGATTACAGACTATTTTCACAGACAAAGGAAAAATATCTGTTCCTGAAGTTTATTCCAAATTCAAAAATACTTGTACTGCATCACTTCGGTTCCAGGTGAAGAGTCTCAACTCTTGAGGTCATATCTCTTTAAATGATATTAAAAAAGGGTTCTACTAACCTTGCCTGAATTATCTTTAGCATTTAAATCAGCCCCTCTCTTCAAAAACTGACAAACTTGACTGGAAGAAAAACACATAAAAAAATGACATAAAATTTAGTTTAATATTTTTCTTTTCTGCTTGACAGGCATAGCCCTACTGTGAGCGAATAAGACAGGCAAAGCCTTGCTGTGTGCTACGAGGGAAATATTTGCCCAGACAGCTGCAATACAGCTTACTTTAACCAAGATATCTAACTGTCGAGGGTTATTATAGGTGCACACCAATGTGTACATGGGACCTCAATTTTTCATTCCATCCAAAAAACTAGACACTGTTCCTTACCAGGCTTTCTGTCCCACAACAAGAAACTATCTTGGCAAACGCTGAGTGCAAACCCGAAACTTCCAGATAAGCAAGTCGATGAATTACATACTGAACCACACAGCTTCCTAAAGGCCCAGGAATATATCAATAAGAAAGGCCTAGGAATATAATAATCAGAAAGATAGAGGATGATAACTCTGCTATATCTTACTAGTATGACCATGTATGGTTGCATGATGTAACTAACCCAGTATGGTAGTATGATGTAACTTACCCAGTATGACCATGTATGGTGGCATGATGTAATGGTGTTTTTCCAGAAGTATCTTTACGATCTAACTTTGCACCATTCAACAACAAATATTCACAGGCAGTCAGAGAACCCTGGGAAGGAAGAAAGAACCCATCACAAGTCATATTAATATATATTCTCTTTTCAAGCCCCAGAAGTACAGAATGTCCAGACGTCCAGAATGTTCTGAATGTCCAGAATGTCCAGAACGTCCAGAATGTCAAAACCTGTCTTGTGGGTTTGATCAAATTTAGGAGAACTTTTTCTTTCTCTTCCAAAGAATTTAAACCTGCATGACTGGTTTACTATACTGACCTTTAATCTAACCCTACAAAGAAATGGGGTTTAAAACGTCCACTCGATGCGAACCAGGTCCTTTCAGGACAAACATGGTTCAATTTTATTTCAGTACTTCGCGTTCATGTAGGGGTCTTTAACAGTGGGAGGAAACCGGGAGACAGAGAAAAAACTCCAAAAGTTAGACTGGTAACCCCACTCCTTGTCATATTCAAGCAGGGATCGAAACCACTCCGACTCAACGACAGACTCAATGATTTCACATGCATGCGCTAAACCACAAGACCATCCAACCCTCTTGTTTAGAATTCAGCAGACTGATGTTGCTCATTTGACAGCACTTAAATCATCAGAGGCTGTGATGATGTAGATAGTCTGGTGCTCAGGATATATTCATTTGCTTTGAGTCTCCCTGTCAAATTTACAGGACTCTTAAACTTATTCCACATCAATTTCTAGACCAATCAGAATCAAAGGAATTTCCCTATTGGACTACAAAAGATTTTCATGATGTGAGAATCGACCGATCAGAATCAAATAAAATTTCCCTGAATTCACTTTCAACAAAACGACATCATTTTGGGTTTAACTTGATACATCTTTTTACTTGATACTTCAATATTCTGCTGACTGGCCAATTCTAACGTATCTTGTTCAGCTCAATTTTAACCATTATCCCAATTTTAATACTTAAACCATAACTATATGTATTGAAACTTTAAATTAACTATATCTGTTGAGATTTAAGTACACAGGACTGACATATTGAAACCATAACTTAAGCTGTATCGATTGAGATTTAAGATTAAATACTTTAAAATTCTATGGCAGTAAAATGTCTGACAGGTATATATTCTTCAGATGATAAATTTACAGTGAGTCAGCCCAGAACTCGTCAATTTACTGTCAGTCAGTCAAGAACTCATCAATTTAGCTGAAACCACAGCCTTGCTTATTTTCATAACCAATTTTACTCACAGCTTCGACTGCCTTCATTATAGGTGTTTTCCCCTCATCATCCTTGTTTGCCCAATTAACATCTGCTCCATGAGACAACGCTTCCAACATAACAGCAAGATTTCTAGCCTCCGCAGCTTTATATAATAATATATTTGGATCTAATTTACTCATATCTTCCCACGACGTGGTCGACTTCGCATCTCCTTCTTCTTCTTCCGTGGCAGAACTCTCGGAACTATCAAGATCTAAATCTAGTAGAACAAATAATCAAATAAATAGTTGCTAGAGATATACATGCACCAGACAGGCTATGCTTATATTGATCAGTGATCATAACTATTACTAACTACTCTGAATTACTCACTGTATCCAATCAAATGAAAAGTATCTTACTCACAATAGCCAATCAAATAGCCTGAAGCACTCCGGTTAGCCACTGAATCATGTAACTATGAGACACTGTCACACATACAGCATGTAACCATGGTGACCATGGGACATTGTCACAGGTTTTAGTTATAAATCAGAACTAAGTCAATTTTCTGTGCGACGAGACAGTGAATATAGAATATAGAGGTGCTCAACTGTGAAAGGACAGGAATGACAGCTTTTTTCCCTAAAACTTTAAAATGCTGTTTTACAAATTCCTTTTCACAATAAATTCTATTCCTTGTCATTTCAGGAATTGCTGTATTTAATATATGTGTAATATGTCAAGCATTTGATAATACGTGCTGGGTAGAGCAATCAAATTCCCATTGTAGTTCAAAATCTGCTAAGTAGCCTCTATTTATGGGTATAATGCATGAAGCAGGGCATGCTTACTGTGTCCTCACCAACTGATACCACTTCTCATTGATAAACAAGAAGCGAACCGTTTAATGTTGTTTTAGTTTTGTATTGTACATGTATTTGTTAGTTATTTCAAAACAAAAAAATAAAATCATAAAAACTTTGACAACACAACACTTCTTACTTTTACTGAATTCAGCTACTTGTTGTATATCAGTGCCAAAGACAATGACGTCAGGCGAACTGCCACCTAGACCACTGTCACTGTCTTTATTCACCGACGTCACCGACATGACAGCTGAAAATGACAAATCAAAACATGGAGTGGATGCTGTTAGATGACTTCACAAAATCACAAATTAATTGTTAATACCACATTTTTACAACAAACTTTTCTCAAGGTTTACACAGCGCTACCTTTCCAACAAACTCTACAGACACAATATCATATAAACAGTGTATTCACCTACTGCAGTACAGAAGATAAAAGAAAAATAACTTTTCCTAAATTTCACACAATTAAAATTTATCAGAAAATATGAAGAAATACGGAATGAAAGGGGTTTAACGTCCTACTGTTCTGTTCCAACTGGAAATACAGCATACAGTGAGGTAGGGAGAAGTTTTGGTTGAACAGCAGTGCTACGACTTACTCTTCTTATATTGATTTCAATTACGATGGGATCATTTACGTGCATACCAATGTTTACACAGGACTACACTTTTTTGTCACATCCACTGTCTCTTGCAATGCTCTCTATGCTGTATCACTGAGAAGGGGAAACCACCCAATGAACCTTACGCGGCCAACACAAGGAAAGGGATCTCCAAGTTAGCAAGCCAACATCTTACTTACTGAGCCAGCGTAGCTCCCTTAAAAGAAAACTGAATAATCTCAAATATCTATGGTATAGTCCGATAAACGAACTGACATCATTATTCGTTTAAAAACTTGAAACAAAACAAAACATATTATAAATAAGCTGGGTTTGTATATCATGTATTGCTGTTGTTTTTAACATGCTGCAGGTTTGGTTTGAGAAGGATAAGGGAGGCTACTCTTGAGAGGGTTGTGACACATGCAGGTGAAGTGCGTGAACTGTGTATCATTTTTGATGGAAAACATGCAAAAAACCAAAATTATGTACAATCCTGTATTAGTCAGTAAAATATTCACATCATGTATCAATGTAACAGATATAACGATTTGGTCCAAGCAGCTGATTGATTTTTGTATTACCAATTCAAACAGGGGACTTTGTTTGTTATATGATATGACGGAGAAGTATCTGATGTACGTGCAACTCACCCTCCATTAAACCACTAGCGACATCTTCCGATTCGGAATCTTCTCGAGAATTCTGTTTACTTGTTGCTACAGATTTACGTATTTTTTTCTTCACGCTCCAACTTCGTATCCGTTCCCCAGACGGTGATTTCGGTCCCGGTAATTTATTGATGAAGGCTTTTTTCACATATTTTGCTCTGATCCAGGCTTCTCGTATATTTCTAAAAATAATAAAGATAAAAAAAAGTGAACATCCATATGGAATATATCTCGGGACTAACAGAAAAATAAAATAAATAAAATCTTACCGATTACTCTCAGGAGTTGCTGGAACGGCTATCGAGTCGTTTAACTTGGCAGCATAAACTCTATTGATGATGTCATTTCCGAGTTCCATCATAACCTTGGTTTGTTCTGGATCCCAAGCATCAAGTGTTATCGATCGTACTTTAGACATATGAACACCAAACGACCTAAAACATTCAAAACATGCATGGCATGATAAGGGAAATAACTCTGTAAGTAATGATTCTTCACACATATCCACGTATGGGGCCCAGCATCAGGGTTAATAGAGGAATATCATGGGACAAAGAAGATATATTGTATATATATTTAATATAAAGAGTTAAATGTAAATCTATTGTATATATATTTCACATAAAGAGTTAAATGTAATTACCTGTGTATACCTGAACATTCTATACAGAGTGTAATACCTAGATTAATACTGGCCCACCTGGGATCACTCGCTCCACAATCACAACATTTATCGTTACCAGGTATCTGTAACAACTGTTGACTACTGTAATAATAAACAGGACTTTTAACACAACATCAACACCTTTTACACTAACATAGAGGGTTTCACATCCACTCAAAATAAAATAGGTCATTTTGAGAAAATAATATGGTTAAATATCATCTAATAATTCAGTTTTATTCAAGAATTAAATACTAATAATCAATTAATATTTCTAGGTATTAAAAGATATCCCCTTGTTATTTGTTACAGGAATTATTACTAATAGAATTAATCAGATGCAAGTGACGGAAGTCATCAACGCCAACTTGAGGTGATAACTTACATGAAAGCTTTACTTGGTCTAGGTGAAGGTTTTGATTGGGTGTTAGGGATACTGACAGCAGATGAAGGATCTAATACACTGGGTTCACTGGTTTCTTCTGGCTATGAAACACAATAATATAACTCAGTTAATAAAAGATTTGACTCAATAGATTATATGATCTAACAACTCAGATAATAAATTTAACTCAGTAATCAATATAATAATAAATTAATGGTAATATTCCCAAAACAACCAACTGGATAGTAGAAGTAGAGTAGCTTTAATCCAGGACACATTACTTATTATTTTACTTTTGGTCTCTAATTGTATGCCTGAGATACAATCTTCTACCCATTGACAGGACTTTGCGTAAGGAGTTAATTTGTCCGAGTGTTTGATTTAATTTGTGTTATTTTACAAACTGATTAATATGAGATAACTGATAGTGCAACATACGATTACTGTCTGGATGATCATTGGTTATTGTTGCATAATGTGAGACAACTGGATGTGATATTACAATGTGAGAATATGGTGAACTAGTAAAGATAGTTGTGTAAAATACTTACTGGGTTATTGTTTCGGCTTTGATCTCTGTAAGCCCAGGATATGTTATTTATTATAGCATTCATCCATAACTGACATTCATCTTCAGATTCTGCTTGTAACATGTGACTCCTGTAATATCAATATAACAATCAGCTTGTCTTATTCAAAGATATAAGTTTATGTTTTCAGTCCGTTCTGTACAATACAAAGAGCTATTGATGTCGTTTAAGATAGTTTATCAAAGAGCTCTGGGGCGACAACGGTGTGAATATCTAATAGTACCAAGCAGGCCTACAGTTTTAGATGTAGGTCTATCCAACAAAATGTCAGGCACTAATGGAATAGTACCTGATATTTCCAACTTAGTGCCTGACATGTATTAATAATATCAATAAAGACAAGAGAGAGAGAGAGAAATGGGGTTTAACGTCCACTCAACACAAACTAGGTCATTTCGGGACTAACATATGGTTTAATTTTTTTTCAACAATTCGCTTGCGCGTAGGGGTATTTAGCAGTGGGAGGAACCCGGAGTGCCGGAGGAAACCCACGAGGTCGAGGTGCCCCTATCTCCATGCCACATACGCTCACACCAGGGCTCGAAACCACAGCCGCAAGCCAGAGGTGACCGGTCAGCTAGAAGTCGAAGCGCGGCACTCTAGACCACTAGGCCATCCCAACCCCCCTCAATAAAGACAAATCAGTGCCGGACAAAATGGCAGGCATGAGAGGTTTTGTGCCTGAGAAAGCCTGAATCTGTGCCTGACATTGTCATTGACAGATGCCTTATTTCCAAGCTTGATATCAAGGGATACGGTACATTTCTATAGAATTTCATGGGTTTAGAGAAAATATGAATAAATTCCACAAACCTAGCTGGAGAGAGAACTTCAAAACAGAATCTACGTTCTATTTCTAGGACTGGTTTAACTGTACATAAACGCAGATCTTCCTCCATTATTGTCAGAGAATCTTTTGATCTTTTACGATAAACCAATTTACCATCTTTTATTGTAAACCACCTCCTGCAAGAAAGAAAATTAAACATTTTAAATATTGTGGTTACAGACTTCAGATAATTCACAAGATAAATGAATAAAATAATAATAATATGTCCATTTATAAAGTACTATATCCATAAAACATGTATGGCGCATAACCACACCTAGACCTCTTCTGGGAAGAGAACCTTGTGTTTATATGGTTGATTGACTTTGAGGGAGAGAACCCTGTGTTTGTATGGTTGATTGACATCGTGGAAGAGAACCCTGTGTTTGTATGCAACTTTTTTCTGTATTAGACCCAGTTTTTCATCGATCAAACGTGAACATGTTCATGGAATAGTATTCTATACTTCATAATAGACAAGCCAATAGTGAGGCTGATGTCCCTCAACAAATTGAAAAAGTTGAACAGACAGACTGACGGACTCATTTCAATAGTCTCCTGCTTTCTCTGAAATGTGGGGGACAATAAAAAAGGTTTTCATATCCGTATCATTGAAGTCACTGAGTACATCATGTAGTAAGAGTGAGGTTAAAGTCGGTACTGGACCTACTAGAGTGGCCATCTGCTGGTACCTAATTTGGTCAAACATCTTGCTCACCTGTCGCTCCTCCCGCTCTCCCTTACTACAGTTACATGTACCATATATAAAATAGATTCAAATATTCATCTACAATAATCTAAATCCACACTGCAGTGTGTTTTAATAGAAATAATCAACAACCAAACTTGTCAAATTTCATTTAACCCGCCAAAACCTAAAAAATAACTACATAATAATAATACAAACTTTACATCATAGCTTCAACTTACAAAAATAACACATTAAACTTCCATTTACAGAATATTACTGTTTCTTAAAACATAAAATATTTTTCCACATGAAAAATGACATGTATGTTACAGTAATTTTATAGCTAATTTAACTGAATTTTGCAAAAAAATGAAAATTCTATATGCACGGCTGAATTAAGGATGCTAAATAAAACAAAGTGAAGGACAATTTTCGAGACCAACTGCTTCCTTAAAGGGGTATTATATAAGATAAGATAAAGAACTGACAGTTCTCGCTCTAATAATTCAAAAAATACATAATCAAAAAAGAATTTGTTGACAATTTCAGTCAAATTATTTCACTCGGAACAAATTCACTACCAAGCTTTTTAGGCCAGCATCGATTAGGATTGAAACCAGGACTTTCTTGTTAATGAGACTGAATATTCATCGAGTCACCATGCCCCCACAACTAACTCGTAATCGATTTCATTTCGAGATTCTATCAAAACAGTCAATATTCAAAATAACATGTTTAAAAAATACAAAAAAAAAAAAAGGGTATGAAATTATGTCTGAAGTTTACTTATGTAAAAATAATATTTTCTATTACATTGGAGCTTTATCTTTTAAAATAACAGAAAACAAAGCCAACTGGGTACCCAAGCAACACATGTTTAATCTAATCCTTGACAGGTTTCCGGTCCTCCTATAGGGATAATAATAAATCTTTTCAACAGCAGAAATACCAGTTGACATACAATAACAAACATTCTAATTTTATATTGTCATCAAATTAAAGGGAATCTCCCTAATGCTCTTAGCTTCAGATGTTTAACAATTTTTACATAATCTTTTTTTGAATCTGACACAGTGCTGTCTTAACACCACTTAGGTAAACTCCAAGAGAACTCTAAAACCATAGGTAAGTCCACAAGAACTCTAAAATCATAGGTGAACTCTAAAATCATACATGAACTCCAAGAGAACTCTAAAATCATTGATGAACTCCAAAAAAACTCTAAAATCATGGTTGAATTCTCAAAGAACTCTAAAATCATGGATGAACTCCAAGAGTACTCTAAAATCATGGATGAACTCAAAGAGTACTCTAAAGCCATAGGTGAATTCCTGGAGAACTCTAAAGTCATGGTTGAACTCCAACAGTACTCCAAAACCATAAGTGAATTCCTGGAGAACTCTAAAAAGATACGTGAAGTCGAGTACTGTAATGTTTGTAAAATATATAATGGACTTACCTAACCCAGGTACGAAAGGCGTTAGTTGTCCGTTTAAAAAGGTAACCCTCGGTTACAACAATCTTATCTTCATCATCTTTTGACGTCTCATTTGTGGCCGATTTAACTTCCTGTAAATAGATGATATAAATAATCAAAACATACCTCAACAGCTACTTTACCACATTAATCTTCTTGAGTTACCAAATCTCATGGATTCTTTGTGTATGTGTCCAGAACAAGGTTGGGGTAATGGACATGTTTGAAAGCCAAAGGTTCTTTTTGGTTCACACCAAGATTCAAAACAAAGTATGATCTAGACTAGAGTCAACCGTTCTCTCATTGCTTGACTAAATCAGGACCATCTAGACTAGAGTCATATATGACCTAGACTAAGTATATTTTCATTAACTAAAGCAAAGTTACTCTTTTTAGTTTGAATCAACAAATAGAACAATATGAAATCTTGTGTATTCAACCATTCAAAATTCACAGGGGAGGCGTTCACAATATTATATCACATTTCTTCATCATTTACAGAAAAAGTTTGGGAGACCCTGCCCCCCCACCTTTATCGTTCATGCTCCAGTCCATGAAGGATTACACGTTGCGAATCTTTAGGTAAATAAAAGCTAAATCTTTATAATGTAAATATCGTTGATTTGTGACCAGATTCTACACCCACCATAATCAAGGGCAATAACTTCACAAGAAAGTATCAGTTATAGCTGAGACTATTATTCAATGTCATGATCAAAACACAGAATATAATCTGAATAATGTACATGAATTTCATACAACTTGGTTGATAACTATTTCATTAGAGCATACACAAGCGCAATAACTCTGGAAATTATTATTAGAAATGGTGGAAAACAAACAGAATTCTTCAACTCAGTAATATGAATGTAACATAAAAATCTTAAAAAGATGAAGGCAGATGAGAGACAGAGAGAGAGAAATGGGGTTTAATGTCCACTCAATACAAACTAGGACATTTTGGGACTAACATATTGTTTTTAATATTTTATTTCAATCATTCACTTGCGCATAGCGGTCTTTAGCAGTGGGAGGAAACTGGAGTACCCGGAGAAAACCCACAAGGCTAGACAGGCGACCCTACTCCTTGCCACTTACAACCGGGGATTGAAGGCAGATGAAGCTTTATGTACAAGAAGCTTGTAGACAGTTCACAAGATGAAGATTCATATAGTCTGTATAGTTCACAAGAAATTGAGGAAATACACAATATGACTACATTTCAATATTGATGTATACTAAGGAGAAGTTTCAAGTTTCTGCAAAGTGATCAAGGGCTATAACTGTGAAGTTTTCTAAGTTAAACAAAGATTTAACTGTAAGATAAACACGCGAGTGGAGTGTATAATACCAGATAAACAAGTTTTATTGGAGGTGATTATAAACAGCAAGTCTATTTCAACATCAACCCTCTCCACTCTCTCTCTCTAGTACATGTACATCTATATTATCTACCGTAGTCAACCTAATTAACATTCATGTGACGGACAGAATAAAATGGGATTTAATATTTTACTTTCTGCATCAACTGGTCTAATGAAGACAGGTATATATATATCATACAGTTTGCCCAGGCAAAGTCAGGGGTACACAGGACCTCAGTTTTACACTCAAATAACAGGACCTTGGTTTTACAAGCCAATATGTACACAGGACCTTGGATTTCCATACAATCGGAACTAGAAGTTTTTTCTTGCCACTAACATTATGTGTTATGTAAAAGTGTTATGTTATTTCATATAGCACACACCAACTAGCTGCATCAGCAGTATTATTGGCATCAACTTGCTGTATCAGCAGTATTATTAGCATCAGCTAACTGTATCATCAGTATTATTAGCTGTTTCAGCAGTATTATTGGCAGTCACCAGTGTATAATAAATTATTACTTTTGGCGTCATAATGTTGAGACAATACTCTTCGAAACGTTGCTGTTTTTAATGACAGTTTCATATGACATTTCAGGTTTCCAGATACAAGAAGTCAAATCATAGAATGACTCTTTTCCAGGCCACAGATGGAATCACTCTCTTCCAGGCCACAGATGGAATCACTCTCTTCCAGGCCACAGATTGAATCACTATCTTCCAGACCTCAGATTGAATCACTATCTTCCAGACCTCAGATTGAATCACTATCTTCCAGACCTCAGATTGAATCACTATCTTCCAGACCTCAGATTGAATCACTGTCTTCCAGACCTCAGATGGAATCACTCTCTTCCAGACCTCAGATGGAATCACTCTCTTCCAGACCTCAGATGGAATCACTCTCTTCCAGACCTCAGATTGAATCACTATCTTCCAGACCACAGATTGAATCACTATCTTCCAGACCACAGACTGAATCACTATTTTCCAGACCACAGACTTAATCTGACCAAATTATTTTGTCCTACGTTTAGTAACAAACGCTGGTCTACATCGAAACATTGCCAAGTAGATTCAGTAAAAGTGCAACTTTTTTTAAAAAGAATACGGTTTACAAGTTTCACGCTCTGTATACAATACATACCAGGTGACTTTAAATTATGCTTATTATAAAGGTCAAACAATACTTGTTGCACACATGTAGAGAGGTGTGTTTAACTACAGTCAATATTATATGTAAATATTACAGGTCAAGTGTCATGGTATATCTAATAGTGTGTACTTATAATATACATCATAGCTGTTATTCCATGTTAGATGCTACAAGCACATCAAGGAATCGTAATTCATAAAAAAAGGCTCACATTTAATCATTGTAACAAATACTTGTGAAAGGTAAGCATTTTACTCTATTTTCAAGATTCAAAGCAATTATTGCACAATTTTAAAAGATTAGCATTTACTTTTGATATTTTCACACTTGACTTCTCAGGTTTCGGATGAAAAATGAAAACATTTCACTGCATTATCATTTTCCAATTTTGTGGAAATTCCACAGTGAATTTGTAGAACTTGGCTTTTTTACTATTTCAAGTACCTTTAGTTTAGTCAAGAGATTGCATTGTTTTTTAAGGCCAGTGATCGCTCTCGGGCGCCTACAGCTCACCTGAATGTCGACCCAGCGGAATTTTTTTCCCTCCCCTTAAAATTGAAAATCACTCTCCTTTACAAAGTCATTGGGGGTTTATTAACATTTATCTACCAATCACTCTCCTTAATATCAGATCAGATCACTCTCCTTAATTTCTAAAGCATTCCTCTTATCGAAACTGGGAGAACCTTTTAGGAAAGCCATTTTTTTCAATTTGTTGATTGAGGGGAGCTTTTTTTGACAGAGATCGAGTTGAAATTAGGGATGTGATATAACGACCTGGAACATGTTTTTTCATCAACATAAAACAGCTATTATTGACATTTTAATAACCTTGAATGTAAAATAAATATCAGTATTGAATTTGTTAAAAAAGCACAGCCGCTATGATGCATTTGAAGGACAGTATCTAATCTGTCATGGCTTTAATTTAGCTAAAATATACATTATCTGTATGCCTAGAAATAACGGTTTTAGATGTACCTGATAACATGTCATACACTAATCACATAGTACCTAACATATTCAACTTAGTGCTGGACATATATTAATAATTTCAACAAAAAGACAAATCAGTGCCTGGCAAAATGACGGGCAGGCACCAGAGGTCTTGTGCCCGACAAAAACAGAACCCGTGCCTGACAATGTCTGAGTCAGGTGCCTTATTTCCAGGCTTGATCTGGCACTGAACTAATAAAACAAAACATAATTACCTAGGATTGATCATTTCCTGATCCTTTACCTAAAATTTTACTATATGTAGATGGTACATAATCTGAAGAGGAGGATTTATGCTACAAAATAAATTTCCATTCGATATTCCTTTGAAAATAGGCAATGCGATTGAAATATTTAGGATTTTAATATTTTTATTTAAGATTCAACATTCACAATATTTGTAACTCTACAATGTGTCATTGTAGAGAAATAAGGCATAATCAGCCAAGTTTAGGGGTACGAGGGGACAGGATACTTGACAGAATATATCATATTACAAATTATATTGTAAACAAGATATTGGGTTACACGAAACTTTGTTGACATGAAGATCATGTTTATTTGGAGTATAATAATACTTGTCCAGCCATCTATTATTCTCAGAAGGTTCAAGGTTTGATACGAGAATTAACAGCTGTTCTATAAAATATATTTTTACATTTAAAAATACAGTAGGCTGTTATACCCTATTTCATTTCTTGTTACATTTGAAGATTCGTATGTAAAAACTGAAACACACTAGAAATAGCAACCACAATATGGTAACTGTGTAACATAGTATACGTAACTGTGTAACATGGTAATTGTGTAACATGGTAATTGTGTAACATGGTAACCTTGTATAGCCATATTTCAGTTTTGTTTCGATAGCCACATCTAGATGTCCATATATTCATACAACTATGTTATTTTAGTCCCATTTCTATAAAAAAAAAACAACCTTGAAATAAAGTACCATTGTCACGTTGAAGAGAAGCAAATATCGATGACAAGACAATTAGGAGCTTAGTTCAACTGAGTTCTTAGAATAAAACAATATGTCTGAAATATTTAATCCTATATTTAATATTCATTTTTATATACCCACATTGACTCTCTCTGTCCACAATTGTTTGTGTCACAATTCTTATCCTATTTTGACGAAACTTGAAAAAGGTTTATCTCCAAAAGATCTTGATTCCTTTCGATATTGTCGTGTATCGAATCGAAATTTCATGGAATATGACCCTTGATTGCATGATAAATCACATTTGTAACTTATGATACAATTTTGATGAAACTTAAAATATGTCTTTATATCCGAAATCTGAAAAAACTCAGTCCCCTTCAATTACGCATTTCAGACCATAACTTCTTTGATCAGGGTTTTGTTTTTAGCTTATTCTCTAAAGATCTTTTCGCAAAATGTGGGAGGGAGGTAGTTGCTGGTTGAATTGTATATTGAAGCTGGGTAGTTAAAATTCACCTTGTATCAGATAACACTTGAATATCATAAATCAGAAAAACTTTTACAAGTTTTATTTTCAAAATAAAATGCTGACGTTTCAAGATTTACACCTGTTTGAATTTGATTGTGTGTTTGGGTATAAATCTAAACAATTCCCCCTTTATACGATTCATGGATTTCTCAAGATAAAATCCGTTTATAACTATCTGTTTTTTATTGTGGTTTACATAAATTGGAGTACAAATCATTTGCTGCTTCAATGGATTTAATGTGTGGCCCATTGTCTATGACATCACTGGGTGGCCATTTTAATTATAGAGGTATTCACTTTTCTAAATATGTAATATTAGAGTTTTCCATTGAATTACTTGAAATACGAGATAAAGTCTACATGATGAACACAGACACAGATACACAGACAGGTGACTGTTTCACGAGGACAATGTCCTACAGTATAAGACATAAATCCCACATCAAAAAACACCTCAATTTATTCTTAAAACTTTTATATCTCAATAATAGATTGTCATTTAAGGCAGAAATTTGGTTTCGTAAACAAAATGATTTACACATAATCCATTGAATAAGGAACATACAGTCCTTTACCATCAATAAAAAGCAGTTGCTATGCACGGTGCACCCATATTTTGCAAGAGATGGACAGAGAACAAGCTAAAAAAAATAAAAAATTTACGTTCAATCAGGAGCTATACTCCAGGAAGTAAGGGTCCAATACACGCAAATATCGAAAGGAGTTGAGATCTTTGGTATAAAAACATATATTTTTAAGTTTCATCAAAATCTGATGATGATATAAGCATCAAATTTGGCACAATTGTTATCCAAAGGATACTAATCAAATCTGCCCGATTGGCCAATTGAAAATCCAAGATGGTGGCCATTTTTCAAGATGGCCGCCAAAACAGTCACCCAAAGTTGATTTTTTACTTAGTAATATTTGTAGTTGTCCGATTTTCGTGATCTCAATGTGGGCGTACAAAAATAAATAAATGAAAAATTTTACATTTTTTTCTTCTTCTTGGGAGTAAAATGTCCCTGCGCTGTGTAAAGAGACGTATGCTGGTTTAGTTAAAATGTTGATATTAGTGTGATAAAGTTGTGCTAAAATAAACGTCACTGCATGTTGCATGTTTAGAAATCTGCTTACATAACATCATGTAAACAATTTATTTTATTTGTTTAAACTACAGCATCTGGTAGTTTGGAAAATACAGCTTTCATTTTATTAAGTCCCATAAACAAAACTCCACAAGACCCTTGTAAATCTATAATAGGATTCTTACTTATACACTGTCAAAAGAGAGAGAGAGAGAGAGAGTGAGAGTTTAACTTCCACTTGACACAATCCGTGTTATTTCGGGAATAACAAAGGGTACAATTTTATTTCAATAATTCGCTTGTGCGTAGGGATATTAAAGACCACATAAAATAATAATTTTTAATTGCATATTTTGATAGCTAAGGGTTACTATATTCATTTTAGGTCAAGTTCACTCCAATCTGATTAAAATTAATTGAGATATTAACGTTTAAACATCAGACAGCCAAAAACGGTTTTCAAATTTTCAATTACAACCTTTATCCGGTTGATTGGCTGGTGACGTCACAGGCACTACACATAATCTATACACATTATCTATACAATATATCACTATCTGTACGATATCTCACTGTATACACACCGCCAGTTAACACGTGTGTATTTGTCGGTCCAATTAACATTTGACTGGCGTAATCATTAACTCGTAATTTTACACGTAAGCTACTATAAGTGAAAGCATTTTCAAAAGCCGACCTTTCTCGTCTTAAGTTGTAATAGATTATATATTTGTGACTAGAATAGATAACAATTCACTAGTTGATCAACATCTCCAGCCCGTAAATCAGTACGTAATATTTTAACACGGTTATCGGTAGTCATATCGACAAATAAACAGAATGAAGCTACACAAGACGGTGCAGATAAAAACAACATGTGTCTTCTAAAGGTGCGGCAAAAGGGGAGGGGGGCGAATAGAAGAGCCTCCTAAGCTGGTATCTCGGGTACACGGTAACGTCGCATTCTGATTGTGAATTAAATAATAAAGTAAATTGTTTTTTTTTTTCTTTATATTATATAAAGTTGTATATTATTAATATTACATAGGTAGTTTAGTAATTTGTAAAAAAGGCATAGCCAACTTTCCTGTCATATGCGACATGCTTTCAGCATGTCTGTTATTGGCGTACGTGGCCATTTTCAGCTTTTTCGAGCCAAAATCAACCATTTTACACATTTCTTAGTAAGCCATGCCTTATATGGTAGACGAAGATTTCCATGTGACATTGAGATCGTGTAACGCTATTTTAGTGATAATGGAGCTTTTTGTTATAAATACAGAGTAATTATTCGACAAATACGAGTGAATTTGAGCCATGTTACTTTCGCTATTACAAACTATCGAAGCTATCGATAGTTTGCTTGACTATCGCAATTTTTATTGATAGTTTCTTTTTACTATCGATACACACTATCGACAGTCAAACCCCTAATGATTATTATTTGAAACCATTTCGTTTCTTAAAAGCCGACAATTGATTATTTCTATCGGCTTAAAAGATGTCCGTAGCGCCGGCTATAACAATTTCACACCAATCTTGTTTCAATCAGAAGCCAATTATTGTTGGCTTACGGTCGGCTTATTCTAATAAAAAAAACACATGGGGAATATGGCTACAACAAGTGTCTTTATAAAACAAATTCTAAATTACAAAACAAATTAATCCGTAGTCAATGGTTATTTAATTAGGGGGATTAAGGAATCAGTCAGGCGTTAACGAATACACACGCCGGGTGTATATAGGTATTTAAGGAATAAACATCCCGAATATGCATTCGGTCACTGTGACGTCACTGGCGTCTGAGGGGATTAAGAGTGTTTTCAATAATTGGCCAAGTCGTTTTTACTGGAGGTCTATATTTGCGACTTTGAGTGACGATATCTGAATTAATTTTCATCAGATTGACGTTAAACTGCCATAAAATGCATATAGTAAATAATGTTTATAAGCTCAATGAATTTAGTTTTCTCATTATATGTGCTCTTTAAGTAGTGTGAGGAAACTGGAGGACCTTGAGAAAACCCAGGCGACCCTACTCCTTGTCACGTGTAACTGGAGAATTGAAACCACGCCAGTTGACACTA
Organism: Patella caerulea; assembly: GCA_036850965.1. NCBI lineage: Eukaryota > Metazoa > Mollusca > Gastropoda > Patellidae > Patella > Patella caerulea. The sequence goes on along the minus strand of JAZGQO010000010.1, from coordinate 78,232,610 downwards.
GTCAAGAACCCTATAATCATGCCTGTTCAAAAGATTAACCAGTATAAGGGAGATAACTAAACAATGTTTTATTGAAACAGTGCAAAACGAACAATATGACCTGCAGAGAGTGAACAGACAACTGACGACCAGCCAGACAAACAACCAGTTTCCCACCTTCCCAATAATTGAAAACACTTTAATATACAAGCGTCCTGTACCCCGACCCTTTCATACCACAGCCCCTCTCTATACAAGCGTCCTGTACCCTGACCCTTTGATGATACCACAGCCCCTTTCTATACAAGCGTCCTGTACCCTGGCCCTTTGATACCACAGCCCCTCTCTATACAAGCGTCCTGTACCCTGACCCTTTCATACCACAGCCCCTTTCTATACAAGCGTCCTGTACCCTGAACCTTTGATACCACAGCCCCTTTCTATACAAGCGTCCTGTACCCTGACCCTTTGATACCACAGCCCCCTTCTATACAAGTGTCCTGTACCCTGACCCTTTGATTACCACAGCCTCGGTAACATGATAATATGTAGGTCTCAACATGTGTTGAAATCTAATCATTCCATGTTTTCAGCAATAAAATAAATGTTCAGAGTGAACCAAATTCTGATTTTAAATTTAATGCAAGTTTTTATACCAGTAGAAGATTGTAAACATAACAATGTGATGTGTTTATTTTAAATATAAATTCACAGGCCTGTTATTCACCAATGTTTAGTCTGTTTTATACAAGTATCTACTTACTTATCCCAGCTATTCTTAATTTTAGATGTAGTCACATTGGTGGCAATGACCTGTCCATTAGAGAAATGAAATGGGGTTTAACGTCCTACTGCTCTGCTTGAACTGAACTGGACTAATGAACACGGGCATCCACCATACAGTGTGCTATGGGGGAAATTTTGCCCAAACAGCAGCACTACGGCCTCCTCTTATATCGAATTCAAATTGTCACGGGATCATTTACGTACATGCCAATGTGTACACGGGACCTTGGTTTTATGTTTCATTCTAACAACTAGACAGCTGTCCTTGTCAGACCCTCCGTCCTGCATCACTGACAAGGGAAGACCACGCTGGAAAATCTGGATGAACTTTCTCAGCCAATGTAAGGATTGAACATCCGACCTCCAGGCTAGAGTGGTCACACAACCAATCTATCTGGAATTCCCGACAACAAATTGTTAACCAATTCTTTTTTACTTTTATTTTTTAGGACTGGACAATCAAGAGTTAAAGAATGAGACAGGTATATACATCAACTTAAAATGGCTTTTTACTGGATATTAGTGACTTTAGTAGCTATAATTGTTAATAATGTAACTGGATGTCCACAGCAATGTCGATCGTGCGGCAATAATGTAGCTGACTGTAGCAAAGCGGGAATCAGTAGTCCGCCTAAAAATTTTGCAGAGGGAATAAATACAATAAACTTAAACGAAAATCGATTTTCTGTTCTCGGTCCAAGATCATTTCAGCGACTTTCGTCTGTAGAAATTTTGAAGGTACGTGGAAATCGCATCCGTGTGATTCGATCTGCCGCTTTTCGTAACCTCCGAAATTTAATGACCCTGGATTTAGCTGATAATCAGATTGTGAAGGTTTATGGACGCGGATTTCTGGGGATGAGAAACTTAGAGACATTGACGTTATCTAATAATCGTCTTAGGTCGTCATCACGGATTTTCTCGTACACACGGAAACTTTATCAACTGAATCTTGCCTTTAATGCTATAAAGAAAGTAGGCGATGGTGACTTCTCAAATTGTCCAAATATTCATCAAATAGATCTACGGGGTAATCAAATCACCAGTATCCATAGAAACGCCTTCAAAAACCTTGTTAATTTACGCACCTTGTTCTTGAACAGTAATCCTATAGCAAATCTTCCCGACCTCAATTTCGGAAGTCAGGTCTTAAATTTATTGGACTTTTCTGAATGTCAACTGACGCGCATTCCCCAAACTCTTCCAGCATCGATTGGTGACTTACGATTCAACAAAAATAAACTAACCAGAATTAACCAATCAGATTTAGCCAATGTGACTGGACTGAAAATGATTACGCTAAACTATAATGAAATTGATATCGTTGAATATTTCGCGCTGGGTAATGCGCTTGGATTAAAAGAAGTTTGGTTGCGTGGCAACAAGCTTGTGTACATTCCACGTGGACTTCCAGATAGCGTCACACAACTACACATGGGTTCCAACACAGTCTATCAAATCGAAGGACGACTTTTTTCCAACAGATCTCAATTAGAGTTTCTGGATATAATGAACAATAATGTGGTAAACATCAGCAGCCAAGCTTTCAATGGTCTCAAAAAATTACGAAGTTTAAATTTTCAAGGGAATCAACTGCAAGACATTAAACCTGGAACGTTTACGAACCTAAATAACTTGACATCATTACTCCTCGCTAACAACCCCATAGCAACCATTCATGATGGAGCATTTGGTAATCTTGGCAACCTTACCACCTTGACTATCAATTACAACCCTGAAGAAGATGTGTTTTTTGAGGAGAACTTTCTGGAAGCAATGCCAAATTTAGAAACGCTTGATTTAATGGCAAGTCCTGGAATGACCAAAAACCTTCTGCGACTGCTTGATGATACAAATCTTGTAATGGAACACGTTAAAGAGGTCTCACTAACATACAATAATTTGCATAAACTGGCACCAATTTTCAGAGAAGTTTTTCCCAATATCGAAAAAGTGACATTAGATGGAAATGCGTGGATTTGTGATGACAAACTTTTGTGGTTAAAACGATGGATTGATTCAGCCAGTTCTTATGTTGTGTTTTACGAATATTCTCCACCGAAATGCGAAACTCCATATGGATTGAATGGACGGGAAATACATCAAGTTCCAGACAGGGATTTCGTCGCTCCAGACGAGAATATGCTGAATGATTTCCCGTACTGGTTGATAGAAGAAGAGTTTAAAGATTTCAACGAAGATCAATATGATAGGACCGGCGATGACAAGGTCAAGGACAAACAACACCACAGAACAAATGACAAGGTCAAGGATGATGAAGAGGTAAAGAAGCTGAAGGTTGGCCAAAAGGTCGAAGATCAAGAAAGAAACCAAGCTGTGAAGACAGAGAGAAGAAACAAGAAGAAATCAGAAAGAAAACTTTCAAAAAATGACAAAAAATCATCAGTGAAGAAAGCAAGAGAACGAACTCAACAATCAGCAAATAACTTAAAGCCAATCAAAACCGCTGTTTCAACAGATTCCAAGCAACCAATGACAAGAGAGCAAAATAAACGCTTAACCAACAACGATAACATAGCTCCAACACCAATGAATCGTCAACAAAAGTCAAGAGGTAATGACCGTAAACATAAACGTCAAGGTCGCAAACATCGAGGAAAGGGTAAAAAGAGAAATCAGCGAGGAAAAAAAAAGAGAAAAGAGAAAGAAAGATTGAGAAAACGTAATCCTGTGTGAATAGATATAGATATATCAAAGTGGCAGGTGCTTGTTACACAATGTACATTTTTTAACCAATCAGATACCAGGTACTAATGTATCTAACCAATCAGATACCAGGTACTAATGTGTCTAACCAATCAGATACCAGGTACCAGGTACTAATGTATCTAACCAATCAGATACCAGGTACTAATGGGTCTAACAGATAATTTTAATCCAAATAATTTTTCAAAAGACAATAGAAATTATAATTGTTTATTTTATTATATCGCCTGGAAACTGATGATTTGTAATCAACTAAAATAAGATACATGTAGATCAGTATTTATATTATCCTTTAAATCAACAAATTAAATGTAATTTTATAAAACTCCATATTTGAAATAACTTCATTTGTTCAATATTTGGGCTAGTGAAGAATACGATGGAGATCCAAGTGGGATGTATTTCAGAGGATTAAAATGAGTATCCGGGAGGCGTGGCTTATTCATTGCATGCAATATAACATGGAATATCAAGGAGGTGGGGCTTATCCATTGTATGTGATATAATAACATGGTATGGCTAAGGGGGTGTGGCTATTCACTTTCTATATCGAGGAGACGTGACAAATCATTTGTTCTACCAAGGGGGCGTGGCTATCCTTTGTTATATAGTAAACATGGTATATCAAGGAGGCGTGGCTAATATTCAGGGGAGGGGTCTATCCTTGGTTATATAGTAAAGAAGAAGAAACCTACCTTTTGTTGGACTAATGTATGACGTTCTTCCATTTCCTTCCTTTCTACTTTTGCTTTAGCACTTAATTCATCCACCTGAATATAAATAAAACACATCATTATTCTTTCTTAAACTTTATTACTTACTTTACTAATGCACAGTGTATGCCCTACCTATCACCCTGACAGACATGATACTAATATATGCCTTATAATTCTAATGTATGCCCTGCCTATCACCCTGACGGACATGACACAAATGTATGCCCTATCATCCTAACGTATCCCCTATAATTCTAACGGACAAGACACTAATCACCATTACCACATCAAAATTTCAAAAACTAAATAATGACAATAATGTGTTTTTGAAATTTTGATGTGGTAATGCTAATTACTGTCTGTTTTACTGTATGCAGACTGTTTTAAACATGAAGAAACCTTTTAAATTTTCAAAATCGGTTAATAAAAAAGTGTTCTCTGAACATTTTTCTCATCGAAATTGGCAGTATATTTGTGACAAAAAGTAACGGATTTCTCTATAGGCAAAACACGCCCTTGAAATATTGGGCCAAAATAGTCTTTTAAAGATCCTACAATAACTTGGGTAATAATAAAAGCAATTAGTTGGAATTTTGAAAACCAGATGAAAGATAGGTTGCCAGGCAACGAAACATACGCCCACAGCAGCTAAATCGTCCGGGCAGTCAACAAGGGTTGTCGCATATTTTTACTTTTTTTGGTAATGAAACATTTGTAATACACTAAAATCTGATTAAGATTAACAAATCATTATGTAATTATCTGAAAATCATTAGAATTTGTTTGGTTTTTATAAAGTTTTGCCCCACCCTAACAATTAGTATTGGAAACATTTAACATCATGGATTTAGCTATTCAGTTACCAAAATTCATTGAAAATCAAAATACTTGTTCGTTTCAACACCTTAAACTCTGTGTATCAATCTGAAGTCAATCAGATGATAAGTTTGGCCTCTATAGCATTACAAGGTTTTTTGAAGTGACCAGGGGAGATAACTCTGGAAGTAATTATTTGAAATCGCTCAAAATCAATAGGCTTCTTCGCATTAACATTGGCCTCTAGAGCGTCCACAAGATTTTTTAAAGTGATCAAGGGCCATAACTCTGGCACTAATAATCGGAAATCGCTGAAAATCAATAGGCTTCTTTGTCTTATGACCTTAAACACTGTGTATAAATTTAAAGTCAATCGGATATTAACTTTGGCCTCTAGAGCGTCCACAATATTTTTTGAGGTATCACGGGCAATAACTCTAGCATTAATTATCGGAATTCGCTGAAAATCAATAGGCTTCTTCGTCTCATGACCTTAAACACTGTGTATAAATCTTAAGTCAATCGGATATTAACTTTGGCCTCTAGAGTGTCCACAAGATTTTTTGAAGTGATAAAGGGCCATAACTCTGGCAGTAATTATCCGAAATCGCTGAAAATCAATAGGATTCTTCGTCTCATGACCTTAAACACTGTGAATAAATTTAAAGTTAATCGGATATTAACTTTGGCCTCTAGAGCGTCCCCCAGGTTTTTTTAAGTGATCAAGGGTCATAACTCTGGCACTAATTATCGGAAATCATTGAAAATCAACAGGGTTCTTCGTCTTATGACCATAAACACTGTGTATAAATTTAAAGTCAATCGGATATTAACTTTGGCCTGTAGAGCGTCCACAAGATTTTTTGAAGTGATCAAGGGCCATAACTCTGGCACTAATTATCGGAAATCGCTGAAAATCAATAGGATTCTTCATCTCATGACCTTAAACACTGTGTATAAATTTAAAGCCAATCGGATATTAACTTTAGCCTCTAGAGCGTCAACAAGATTTTTTGAAGTGATCAAGGGCCATAACTCTGGTAGTTATTATCAGAAATCGCTGAAAAACAATAGGCTTCATCGTCTCATGACCTTAAACACTGTGTATAAATTTAAAGTCAGTCGGAAATTAACTTTAGCCTCTAGAGCGTCCACAAGCAATTGTGGACGCCGGACGGACGGACGGGGCGACGACAATATATGACCACATTTCAATGTGGGCGTATAAAAATGGATGACGAGTTCAATTCTGTCCTCAAATTGCCTCATAATCAAAATGATAATATTAATAGATAGGCCTATCTAATTATTGATGAAATGTTTGATAAATAATTATAATTTTACTAATTCAATTAATATCAAAAATAAAATTAACTCATTTGTGAGACATATATGTTTGTCTTTCGGTTTCAAGACAACTGTCAAGTCAAATCCACTAATGTCAAAATAATAAGTTTTTTGTTTATATCCTGCGTGAAATAGCTTCCTACGAAGGATTAGCCACCTTTTACCCCTATTGCTGAAATGGCACGTGAGCTTGTCCAATCAGACTCAACAAAGTCAATCACGTGACTTCAAACATGCGCGTCATAGGGGATCGTCGTTTTGCTATGAATGGAATCTGCCGTGTACCAACGACACAACTATCATTACAATATCTATATTTCATAAAGGTACTCAGTGTTTTAAAATTCAACCCGTAACATTAAATTTTAGAGAATTTTTGCTTCAATCTTTTGAAACACTTGTATCTCAACTATATCCATTATTTTCATCGGGGAAGCCGCAGAACACTGCAGGGGGGGGGGGTGATTCGTGGAAAAAGTTTCAATGACATACGTGCAGAACTTTCGGAGTTATGAGAATCCCCAGCGAGAGATACCGCTCCAAAACCTGGGCGTGCTGTGAATGCAAATTAATTTGCTAATGGAATAACAATGGTTAACTTTGAGTGACCTAATATTAGCATGGGTACTTTTTAACTTGTGTTTTGGGTGCATTATCAATAAAGAACAAAAACGAAACTTGTATCACTAGAAAGGTAATTTAATTGGCTGTCCGCGAAGAGTGTAGGGCACAGTCAATACGCTGACTAGGTGTCAGCGAAGAGAATGAACGTGGTAATGCTACACTAATGTATGTCCTATCATCCTAGTAGCAAAAGAACCACATCAAACACTAACAGAAATCCAGACATACTACACAGACATGACAAATAACAATTTTATAGGGAATTGATCAAAGGCCAGTCGTAAACATCCACTGTGTGGTACAACGAAAACCAGCAGTAACACAGCAAGAGAAGAAACACAAAACACGATATAAGGAAGGATGTGATTGATTGTGTGAAATGAAATAAAACAGGGTTAGAAAATCCTCCAGGTAGTGAGCCAGCATCTTATTTAAGTACACTTAAGATATCTGAGCAAGTAAGAAATAATACAAGAGATGTCACTTGTCTTGACGGGACAGCTGTCATCTGCCTGGAGGATGTTATTAAAACACTACAATATAAGTTGAATCTGATAGATATATACCCCTTCAAGATTGTCTTATTGATCTTAATCAGCCATATGCCCCATCACCCTTAATCAGTCACATGCCCCATCAATAATCAGCCATATGCACTGTCACCCGTAATCAGACATATTCCCCATTTGTGTAAATCAGTCATTTGTAAACATTCTGCGTGTATGAATCTACATCATTCAACCATATATTGATAATACATAACACTAGACAGTGGGCAGATTATACATGAACAGTAATTCATAAAAATAAAACTATGGTGCTACCAGCCAGACATAACAATACTCTGTTGCTATTAGCCAGACATGACCAAACTATGGTGCTACCAGTCAGACAGAACGAAAAGCTGTTGTTATTAGCCAGACATGATGAAACTATGGTGCTACCAGTCAGACAGATCGAAAGGGATGGATATTAAACAAACTGACCTGGGTTGCGACATCTTTCATATAAACTTCTAAATCAGCAAATAAATCATGACCTTGATGAAAAAATGTATTCTGAGCGTGCATGAATGACAACATCTGAAAAAATAACATTAAAAATCAAATCTAAATATGCCAAGAAATGAAAATGATGTTTAATTCCAAAGGAATAATTTGGCAAGCATTTATATTATCGATCAATTTGAATAGTAAACAACCCAACTGGTGATTGATGTATAATGATTAAATTCAGAACATTGGCCCGGAAAATAAATATTCATTATCAAAATTAAACAGTCATCTAGAAATTAGAAGAATGATTTTTAATAATTTTTAAATAGATTTGATATTAAAGAAATTAGTGCTAGATACACAAGATCGAATATGTATCAATGATTGTAGCCTCATCACCAGTTTTGAAACTTCCTAGTAAGATGGGTCTGCAAGCCTTGTCTCACTTCTTTGACACCCTTCCTATTAAAGACATGACTTTGGCAAGAAACACCAATTTTAGTAGTGTGCACTCCTTTGGGTTAATTTTTAGTCCAATAGTCTTTGAAATAATCGCTCAAAATTAAAACATTTTTGAAAAAAATTATTATATTTTCTAAATACATTTTGTATTTTATAAATGACAATTTTTTCAACACACGTTCAAAAGTGGAAGAGAATTGCAAAACCCAAATGGCATAGTTTCAAACTGTTAAGGTCTGCTGTTTTGTACAGCAAGTGCAGATTGCTGTCTAACTCAACTGGCCAAAAGCAGCTTTGCAAACCAACTGCTTAGTACGAAATGACCCAGAAACAGCATCTAAGGTTGTTGGAGTCATGGAAACAGTAAGCAGCTATCAGAATTTTGTTACTAAACATTTTGCATAATATAACTGTGTAAGTCCTATATAAAGGGAATTAACTCTAAAATGTAACTTACTGTTCCTAATACTTCAAATCTTTTCTTTGACTGTAAAACATTGATCTAAAAATAAAAGTTGGATGAAAAATAAATTAAAAGTTGTAACACTGCTGAAAGTGGCATTTCATTTACTAACATCTGCAGAGAAGAGAAATGGCGTTTAACGTCCACTCGACAAAAACTTGGCCATTTCGTGACTAAAATATTGTTTAATTTTATTTCAATAATTCGCTTGCGCGTAGGGATCTAGGGAGGAGTAAACCCAAGGGGTTGGATAGGTGACCCTACTCCTTGTCATATACAACCGGGGATTTGAAACCACACCGGTTGACTCAATGACAGGCTTTATGATACATTCTCCCCCCCTCCCCCGATATCTTTCTCTGATTTTAGACTTATTTACTCTCCATTCCACACTTTTTTTTAGCAGAGACATGTTTCACCTTATTGCAAGGAAAGTGGGCTGATAGAGACATGTTTCACCTTATTGCAAGGAAAGTGGGCTGATAGAGACATGTTTCACCTTATTGCAAGGAAAGTGGGCGGATAGAGACATGTTTCACCTTATTGCAAGATCTCCAACATAGAATTTACTGAAATAACCCTTAACCCGTCATAGATTTACACCACAACATCATACAACTGCATTTGAGTATTTAGTTTCGTATGTTATTTGCATTTTGAAATGAGGTGAAACCAATAGTGCAAATTACAGATCAACTTATTCTCTTCAACCTTTTAATTGGTGTCAGGAGTCTATAACATGACATCAAAATGACGTTGACCGGTTAGGGGTTAAACACGTATAATTTGCTTTACCTGAAAGACGTAATCAAGGGAGGTGTGAGCAAAACACGATTTCATGGCCGTTAAAACGTTATGGGCTTCTTCACATTCAGGTTGCTTCGATCTCTGAGCAGACGCATTCCTTATTAAGGCATTGTCCATATCATCACTGATCTTCTCAAAGTGTTTTCTCGCTTCCTTCACTTTCCGTACATCACTTAAATAAAAACAACACAGAAAATTACAAACCGTTTTAGTTTTAATGAATTATGAAATAGTGTAAAGTTGTCTCAGATACTATATACAGTAGGCCTGCCCTTGACAACATAAGGCAACTATGCCAACAAGCAGCAAAGTCAACCCTGTTGGTTTTGAAATCTCTTTCATCAAATTCTGAATTTCAAAAAGGCTCTTTCATGGTCCCAAATGATAAGATAGTAATAAGAGAATTTTAGCAGTTGATGGAGATCATTGATGCTGTCTGTAATATTACTATGGTAACACAAATTGGTATGGTTACCAAGCAGCTCATTTAAAACATATCCCAAGTCTGATCAACAGTATTTATAACAATAAATAGAAATTTTAAATAACGTTAATTCCAAAAGATAATCTTTCAGGTACATGTATTGTAAATATAAATATAAACAGAGAGAGAGAGAGAGAGGGAGAGAGAGAGAGAGAGAGAGAGAGAGGGAGAGAGAGAGAGAGAGCTAGCTCTGCCAATCAGGAGACAAAGCTCTTTCAATTAATTGACCGAGAGACTGAGATTTAAGTCCACTCGACACAAACTAGATCATTTCCGGGACTAACATATGGTTTAATTTTATTTCAATGCACGTAGGGATCTTTAGCAGTGGGAGGACACCGGAGGACCCGGAGAAAACCCACAAGGTTTGACTGGTGACCCTACTCATTTTCACGTAAAACCAGGGAATCTAAACCACACAAGTTGACCCAATGACAGACCTTGTGATACATCGCGCACGTGCTAACCATTCGGTCTTCCAACGACCACCCATAAACAGACAGGTTACCGTGGTAATGCCGTCTGTATGAAAAGATAATGTTTCAAGTGCATGTATTGTACATGTATGTATAAGGATTGGATGTTATTTTTGAAGTTTATAACTTTCAGTTGGTCACCAACAATGAAGAGTCAGTTTCTTCTCCATCATATAAAATTTCAACTTACTTTTTAATAAAATTATTTAAATTTTTACAAACACAGCGATTGGCTTGGTCCATTAAAATCTGAAAAAAATAAAATATTATTGATTAAATGCTACAAAAACAATATTATCTTTGCCTTCGGTTGCGGACAGAAGTAGAAACAGTAAATGGATAGAAGATAACAGTAACTATAACAAATCAAGGATTTGATGCTCAACTTTCATGAAATGGACAATCAAGACTATGTTTTTAAATCGTATCACCAGCCTTTTGTTTAATTACCAGTCATACCACTGGTGTGTGTAATTTCATGAATCATTATACCAGTACACATAGACCAGCTGGTCCGAATATAACACACAATATAACCTTCTTATTAATCTTATGGATAGACTAGCTGGTTCGAATACAACACACAATATATTACGATATTACACTACCTATAAATATATATAAAATAAACTTACACTAAAATATTTCAACATTTCATTCATTGCATGGGCAAATCGACTTAAACTGGCCTGAAAATATAGTACAATTAGACTAATAAGATATGGTTTAAAATTTTACGGTTAAATTTCTAAAGATAACTAAATATACTAATGGCCCCTTCCACTTGTCTAAATTCCATTCTAATTGTTGAAAATGTTCTTTTCTACTTTTATTTTCTTAGTTCTAAAACAACACTGAACAACAAGACAAGTATGGTAATTATGAATTATTCTGTATAATGTAGCAGGCTCCTTCAAAGATCCATAGGGCTGATAAACAAACTTAGATGACGACAAATGTACAATATATAAGGACTTTTCCTTGTGACCCTCTGGTGCAATATGAGTCTGTTACAAATGGTCACTTTGTGGAATTGCTTGTGAGCATATCTCAGCACATAACCTTCACTACAGGGACAGAATGGGTATCAAAATGTTCATTGAGATTCCTAGGATAGTTCCTATATCAATAGATTTGTTTAACTCCTGGACTATATACATTGTATATAAATAGATCTGTCTAGCTCCCAGACTATATATACATTGTCCATAAATAGATCTGTTTAAGAATTTAATTTCCTACAAGATGTTGCTTTGTAAAAACATAAAATCAATGAAATAACACTGAATGGAAATATCATTGTAGGTTCTAGTACTTTGATACCAAATTTGTTTTAAACAATTCATGTGTGAAATCCAGTCACCATTTTACAGAGCTACTAAATCTAGCATCAGATACCATAACCTAGCATGATCTGCTACCATCAGATACCATAAACTAGCATGATCTGCTACCATCAGATACCATAAACTAGCATGATCTGCTACAATCAGATACCATAACCTAGCATAGGCTGGTATCAACTGATACCAAATCCTAGCCAATACCATCAGATACCATAACCTAGCAAAGGCTGGTATCAACTGATACCAAATCCTAGCCAATACCATCAGATACAATACCACGGCTACATCTAGCAATATCCAGCAACCCTAAATACCACACAAAGCCTTTAATAATCATCCTGGTAGAACCATGGTCCATTAATTATCACCTATAACTCTTGTCAATAACTCTTGTCTAGAATTAACCAGATGTAGTCCACCCCCCACCCCCCACTCAGTTTATCAGCTAATGCTACCTCTACATGTTAAAAATATATTAGCCAATCAACTACACTACATTTCACAAATTCGCAGACAAATATGACCATCACAGTATTTTTTTCAAACTCAAGGAAATATAAGAAATTCAATTTAGGGCATGTGTATAATGAACCAGTGATTGTTTGTTTAGGGCCTGTGTATTAATGAACCAGTGATTGTTGTTTAAAGCCTGTGTATAATGAACTAGTGGTTGTTGTTTAGAGCCTGTGTATTAATGAACCAGTGATTGTTGTTTAAAGCCTGTGTATAGTGAACTAGTGGTTGTTGTTTAGAGCCTGTGTATAATGAACTAGTGATTGTTGTTTAAAGCCTGTGTATAATGAACTAGTGGTTGTTGTTTAGAGCCTGTGTATAATGAACTAGTGATTGTTGTTTAAAGCCTGTATATAATGAACCAGTGATTGTTGTCACATACAATTCTTTTAGTTTTGTAATAAGTTGTGGACAACGGCTGAAAATTGTATTTCACTAATCAAACTTAAAGAGTTTGAGCTTGAAGTGAGACTGTTACAAAATCTTAGTCTTATTAACTTTACAAATTCCAAATAAATGGATGATCCAAGACATTGTAACTATATTATAAAGTTATTTCTGTAATTATTCTACACAGGAGAATGGAGATCATGTTGGTATTCATAAAATTGTGAATTGTTATGTTTGATTCTATTAAATTGTTCGTTATATTCATCATGTTTGTTTATAGTATAAATAAATTGATGGCTTTCCTGATTGATCATATCATATAATGGTAACAAGGAAAAAATCAACAATTTACATTCTAGTAACTTTATTAATAATGGTTTAAGGATAATCATGGAAATAAAGACAGTTGTTTACCTGAATATTTTATTGTAATCAGAATTTATAATATTAAAAGGAAATCCTATAATACCAACTTTAATGTTGATTCTACTGACTTTATTGTGTCCATATTGTAACGAGCAATAGGATCTCCAAATCCAAGTTGATGAGCATTACCCAAACGACTAAAAGAACTTTCCACTTATCCCGTCTACAAACCAGCGAAAGTTTTCTGGTGTAACATCATACTGCCCACACTAGTTTACATCTGGATTCTTTATATCTTGGTACCAGAAAGACAGGAAGTCAGTCTAATGTTCAGGGACTCAGCGGTACCAGGAAGACAGGAAGTCTGTCTGATGTTCAGGGACTCTGGGTTCAATTTAAAAGTAAGACTGTGATCAAATTTCCTCAAGGAAAAAAATTTCCTTATACAGCAGAGCAATTTGGTATTCTGTACAGGAAGTTTCAGGTTCAAACTTTTTCACAATTCAAAAATAAATTCACATGCTTACAATAATGCTTGTAAATTAATATGATGTATGCCCAGTTATCATGCAGTTTCTATATTTCAAATGTTCTTAAATTAATATTGCAGGTGGGGAAGGGGGGCAGGGGAGGGGGTACTATGCCTAGTTGCATTAAATGATTTCATGCAACATTCAAAATATTTCTAAAAATTTCAAATTTGGCACCACTAATGTGGTCTTTTATTCCATTCCAAATTCAAACAATCTGCAAAATTATAAATATCCATACAGGAATAAACTATAAAAATGCACAAATAAAGAAGAAGCATGCAATGAAAAAACTTGAAATAAAAACAGAAACTGAAACAAATTCATATCTAAATTAATAATAGTGTCAACGGCAACACAGGTCTAAATGTTTAATTATGATGTGATACTATTGGTTAACCAGTGGACAGTGAAGAACATCAAGAAGATAATAGCTGTTAACAGTGGTGTAAACACTATTACATGAATATTCCAATAGCTGTTAACAGTGGTGTTAACACTATTACATGAATATTCCCCTCTAGTTTTATATGATGTGTGATATACACCAGTAGCTGTGTACAATAATCTATAACAATAAAAACACTATCAAATAACTAGTTCGTTTTTTCAGATATGACTAATACATGTAATGAGTTCATATGAGATGTAATACATGTGATGGGTTCATTTGAGACAGACATATTCTATGTAATGGGTTCATGTGAGACATGTGTAATGGGTTCATGTGAGACAGACCTAATACTTGTAATGGTTTCATGAGACAGGTGTAATACTTGTAATGGTTTCATGAGACAGGTGTAATACATGTAATGGGTTCTTGTGAGACAGGTGTAATACATGTAATGGGTTCTTGTGAGACAGACCTAATACTTGTAACGGTTTCGTGTGAGAGGTAATAATGAATATCAAAACTAAAACGTTATTTCACTTCGTGTCTATGTATATCATATTGGCTAAATTAAAGGATGTACAAATTTACCAATGCAATATACACCTATATAATGGTCAAAGTCAAACAGAGAGAGAGAGAAATGGGGTTTAACGTCCACTCAACACAAACTATGTCATTTCGGGACTAACGTGTGGTTTAATTTTATTTCAATAATTCGCTTGCGCGTAGGGGTCTTTAGCAGTGGGAGGAAACCGGAGTGCCCGGAGGAAACCCACAAGGTTGAGAAGGCGCCCCTATCTCCATGTCACATACGCTCACACCAGCGCTCGAAACCACAGCCGCAAGCCAGAGGTGACCGGCCCGCTAGAGTTCGAAGCGCTGCAGTCTAGACCACTAGGCCATCCCAACCCCCCCAAAGTCAAACAGGAAATAGTCAGTATTTAGTGTCTCCTAATTTGTTGTATATATCTATATGTAATAAATCCTAGGACAAGGTGGACCCTATTTTCAGCAGCCTCTTAAGATGGGTTGCCAGGCAATGAAACATACGCCTGCAACAGCTAAGTCGTCTGGGCAGAAACAAGAATGACACATATGATTCTTTTGTCCGTAATGAAAACATTCATATAACACATTAAAATCTGATTTTGAGTAACAAACCATTCGGTTCAAGTTCGGCCCTATATTCTAACCATAACCGCAGTATAGAAATTATTTAATGTCATGCGTCATAACTGTGGCAGTAACTACTGGAAATCACAGAGAACCAATAGGCTTCTTCGTCCAATTCAAGGTTATTAAGGGCCATAACTCTAGCAGTAATTATCAGAAAGGCTGAAAATCAATAGGCTTCTTCATCGCATGACCTTAAACTTTGGCAGTACTTATTAAAATTGTTGAAAATCAATAGGCTTCTTCAAGCAATTGTAGACAGACGACCGACAGATGGGGACGACGATAATATACAACCACGTTTCAATATAGGTGTATAAAACACTGTTAATGCACTTTAAAGACGGCATGCCTGAATATCCATTCTGTTAGTTGCTTTGTTAATTTCTAATTATATTTATAAATACATAATCTAAAACTCTAATAATCCACAGCAAAGCAAGCGTCCATTTTCTTATAAATATCAACTACTGTACTACAACACTCAATAGTTGATATAAATACTGTCTTCTGATTGGATCAACTCACATGTTATAATGAAATACAATTAGAATTATCCCCCTTGCCAACAAATTGTTCACAGCAACCTGTAGAGTTGAATTTTGAGTGTAGCGAAATTAAGTTCCTTTAGAATCATAGAATTATCTCCCTTGCCATCAGATTGCTAGCGACAAGGTTGGATTTTGCGAAGGCGAATAAATTTAATGCCATCTGAATATGTGTGCTGCCTAAACTTTCCACTATAAAGGTTGTTCAACATCATTGGATTATTATCATGATGGGCTACATGTATTCAGGGAGTCAACTCTACTTTCATTATCAGCGGAGAGGTGTTACTGATAATACAGATAGAGATACAATCTGTATCATTTAATAAACATATCATTAAAATACTTCAATTCACTCTATCTATTACTTACTGACAAAGATTTCATTGTACCAGCGACATTACAATCAATATATGTCACATGTCTCTGGTCTAACTGTTAGCATACAAGCTTCTGCCAAATTAGAGCAAATTCTTTGTGAAATAGCAATACTTAAATGGACAACATTTGATGTATTCATTTAACTTGTAAGTTTATCGAACAGAAGAAAAAACAGTATTTAAACTAGCTACTTACTGCTACTTTATTGTCACCCTGTTAGTGAAAAAAATACACAATAATAGAAATATATACAATATAATCATTTCACATAACTTGTATGTGAAATGTTGTAAAAACTGTAACAATGGTACCAACATACACCGTCACATGATGTTATTTCAATGATTCTATGTATTTTAAGACATCACTTCAATGGCTGATATAACACAACATTTTCTTGAAATTTTATGACATCGGCTTTTTATAATTTAAGAGCAAAATATCTTGATGTTCGAATAACTGATGTAAATTGTTGTAACATTTGGCTTGACATCATAAAAAATCTTGAATCCTAAACCATTTTGAACGGTCAATTGAAAAGCTAATACATGTACATCATAAGAGTTACTTCCATCACGAAAAATCTACCACAATGAGTGAGCGCATTCACTGTATGAGTTTAATTCCCAGACCAAGTTAAGAAAATTTACAGGTGCACTGGGCATGTTTTTGTTTAATGGGGCCGAAGAATTTAATGTTGAGAAATAGAATCCTTGTCCCAACACACATGTACCTGCCACCAAAATATGAGAGTTACCCAAAGTCGTCAACCATATAGGCAGGTATAACCAGACACTTTATGGATGAGGACACGGCCATCAATGCTTACCCATATCTATGGATGAAATTATCCGAAAACCTTACTACTACAGTGTTTATAGCCGGAATTAATTTCTGAAATGCCATATCAAGGACAGTCACATGTCTTAAGCCCCCAGTTATGGTTATTCATCAAAGTTGGCCATTAAGAAATGAGCTTTAACAACATAGGTCATGCAAACAGTCCCCAGAACCCAACTAAAAATTCTGGCGGCAAAATTCATTTAAAGACATCAAAATACTTCATAGAACCCTTCACATAGTTTAGAAATTTACCAAGAAATAAAACCAAAGACCGATTGAAATCTCAAGGAAAATAATCATGCTTTAACAACAAAGATAAATATATTTGATAGTGTTTCCTGTTTTTACGAATCCAGACAGATTCTATGTGCAAATGTGAGAAAAAGTAACAAATAAAACCCAAATAAAAACTCATTTATGAATTATATTCATATCATACTTTTAATCTAAGACAATTAATTGTTAATTGTTTTAAAGGGGCAGGCATTTTCACATATGAGTATTTAGCAAGCTTTAAGCCCTACAAATCTAAAAGCATTTTTCTGGTAAGCTACATGTAGGTAATTAAGGGAAGGAATTCTCTATGAAAAGCCCTGATAGGAAATTAAAATATTTTAAGCAAAGCTTGAAGCCCAGATACAAACATGACAAAATTATTCAATAGAATAGCTTACCGAGACAAGACTGTCATCGTGAAAATACGAGGCTAAATCTCGGATACCGTTTATAAAACCACTGAAATATAAACATGGAGGTTATAAACTTTATCTTTTCTAACAATCTACAGATAATTGTCATGGTTACAGTTAAAAATGGTTTAAATCTGTTTCGTACTTATAATACGTAAGTAAGCTTTCGCAGAATTTTCATATTTTTCCTGTCTGTCTGCTGGTTAATTTATTTGCTAATTTTAGGGACGTGGCACCCTGTAATTATAAAAGTTGGTCCGTCTCGATTCTCTAAACTTCCTAGGCAGATTAAGCTCTTGGATAATGTGTGTTTGATTATATTCTAGAAGATATGTATAATAAGTTAATCATGATATCAGTAATGATGGGTATAATATACAAGTTAAGTAACCTGTTGGCAGTGTTGAAAGCTTTTCCTGTATCCATCATTATATTACATAACTTGACGAGCTGAAATTAAAACAAGGATATCTAATAATAACCCTGATCACACTACTGTGCAAATATACCACATAGGTTTATTACATCTAATAATCAAGATCCCTGATAACTCATAACACATAACTCTATATACATGTATATACCATCCCTGACCAGTCAATACACACTATATACATGTATGATTAGGTATTTAATTCAACATCAAAGGATGATTAACTAAGAACCTTATAGCATTTTGTATAAATTAGCCTTATAATTTATGTATTAGCTTGATAACCTTGAGAAGTACATTTCCAAACATCACTCAAAAAAATAAACAGCCGTTTTTCCATATAAGTATGAGTTCTAGTGTATCATTGGTTGGAAATAACAGAAATAATCATTCAGATTTAACCCTCCCCTAATCTGAACATAATCAATGGTTAATTTCGAATAATTAACTACTATGAATTAAAATTTAAATAAAACAGGAAAATGATAAGAAAACCACCATCTAATCAATTTACAAACCTTTTCTAATTTCAACTCTAAACTTTCAATATCAGATTCAGCATCTTCCAGCGAGGCCCTGAAAAATCAATTGATAACAGAAAACTATGATGAGATTTCTAATCTAAAAAAAGAACACTTCATACCACTTCTAATATAGGTAAGTTCACAATGTGTAGGCAATGTTCGTTATTAGTGATCCAAAAATACATGCATTATAACCCTAAACCATGTACATGAATAAGAGTAAAGAATAGCTCCTGCTGACGGTCACAGCAAAATGGTTTACAAAAATGGTTCAATTCCATTCAGTATATTAACAAAGACAGGATCAATTAAAAATTTCAAAACATTCAGAATTCTCTGCAGACAGTATAAACAAGACGCCAATAAAATCTTTTGACAGTCCAGTTTGTAACCCGACTGTAGCCAAACCAGGATACTACCCTCTGTCACTATTTAAGTTCAGTTGTCGTAATTAAAAGGGGGGTTGGATGGTCGAATGGTTAGCATGTGCGCGCTGTATCATAAGGCCTGTCATTGAGTCAACTGGCGTGGTATCGATTCCCTGGTTGTACGGGACAAGGAGTAAGGTCGTCTGTCCAACCTCAAGGGCTTTTTCTGGGTACTCCTACTGCTAAAGACCCCTACTACATGTAGGTTATTGAAATAAAATTAAAACCATGGTAGTCCCAGAATAACCTAGTGTTTGTGTCAAGTGGACGCTAAACCCCATTTCTCGCACTCTTAATTAAAATGTAACACGATCACATTTTTTCTTAAATTAAATCATAAATGAACAATTTGATATTGTCAGACAAATACTACGAGATCAGTAACTCCAATGATCTGCCACTTCTATGTTTAAACAATAACCTTAAAGGAGTTAAATCACTAATATTTCAGACCTAGAAATTGACCCAAATGGGTCGCAACGCATATAATAATGTAATCTGATTGTATATGAACTGATTTACATTCAATTGTTTCCATTTTGACTCTAATGTCAAATCAGTTATGTCCAGCGAAATAAGATATGAACCTTAACCCAAAAGAAATTTCTAGTGTCTGGTTATTCCAGTCTACTGCCAATGCTGG
The DNA here is from genome assembly GCA_036850965.1 of Patella caerulea. Lineage (NCBI taxonomy): Eukaryota > Metazoa > Mollusca > Gastropoda > Patellidae > Patella > Patella caerulea. Next base: position 78,212,727 of record JAZGQO010000010.1, on the reverse strand, counting down.
CTAGATAAGTTATGCAATCGCAGTTTGGCTGGGTTGTGCAATTATTTGTCTGGCCTTGTTCATTCTGGTCATTTCTTACAAATGACGCTGAAACGCACTATAGTACACGATTCGTTTACCAATGGTAAAATGTTTGTTATCTTAAATATTTGATATCAGAAGCCTACCTTTCCAAGGTAAGATAACAACATCAATGTTGATTTGAATTGACAAATAATTCGTGTTTTCAACGATTAAGACTTTCCAAATGGACGATATTGAGTTAGAGACTTATTGAGCATAACAAGGAAGAAAATAGGTTAATATTATAATAATAGGCCTACATGTACAAATATATATGTCTACACATGCATAATTCTATAATACTATAATAATAGGTCAATATCTATATAGGCCTACATGACATGGATAATATAATACCCCTGATGGTTGGCCTATCTGTGTTTTTAACCATTTATTCAGGGAAAATAATAATTGTTTATAATAATACATTTATATGTACAACTCCTTGTTTGCTAAAATAATATTTGGATATAATTCAAGTTGGCTGGTGGTCTAGTCTTTGTGATAAAAGTTATAACACAGTTCAAGTGGGCTAGTCTTTATATTATGTATTTTATAAATTTTTTGATTGAATGTCAATGGTCTGTGTTGTATTCAACACCTGATTGCAACATTTCACTGCCTGGATAAATAATCTCCAGCAAACAACCGGGCAATTGGCCAATTAATTAAATGTCACAGTGGTCTGCAACTTCTAATTTATCAAAATTTCACACGAATTCAACCTGCATTTTTCTTTTTTAAATTTATACATCTTTTGTAAAGTTCACTGAATAAAATACCAATAAGTAAAAAACAATGTGTTAAATAAAAATACTGGTTCAAATTTACTGTGGATGTGACGTACAGATTAAAATCCTTGATTGACATTATGATTATACAGTATGACTCAATTTCTTTCTTCCTGTCACTGCTGCAGCCACTGACTACTGACTGTCTCGTCGTTTCGACTGTTTACACATTTACCTGAATTTCGGCGAATCCTTGAGACATTCGTTAAAATCGACGGAGTATTTCATTTTGGATGATTCGGTTACACGGTATGATTAATCTTTGTCGTTTTTAAACAGCTAAATCATTTTCTGTAGAATATTTTCATTGATTCCCTCAATCACATGAACCACCGCCTTCCATGTTTATTTCCAGATCCACCGCCAGGTGGAGTTGTTTTATTAAAATACGAAACTATATTTTTGATTATTACCGTTAACATCAAAATTTATCAGTAATTTTAAAGCCATGTCGGACAAATCTATATAATATATATACTTAATGAATTAACAGAGTTGTTGGGGTTTACATAAATGTGAAAATAAATAGCAATGAAAGGTTCAAGGTCTAGTCTTGATCAATTAGACTCTCAGTAGGTCAGCTGAGGTCACAGATCCACATGGTTTAGCGTAATCGATAAGACCTAGTTCTTCGTCAAGTTCGTCGCGTTCAAATGCATTGAAAAGTTTGGATAACGTCTTCTATATACACGAGAACAGGGCAGTTCAGTATCACTACTACTGCCCCTAGCTACCCCTCTTGTTAAAATAGCGCCCCACCCAATCCGTTACAGACAAAATTTCAAAGAACGATTCTTGTAAGAAAAATGTCACGGTCGTGTGCTTTATCTTTTATCATCAGATGGTTGGATGGAATGGACATGGTAATATAGCATTAATGAAATTGAATCACAATTCATTGTAAAATTGACGTCAAATGGGGTTTTAGGTTTCTCTCTTTAAAAAAACCCTCAGTGCTTTAAAGATGTCGGTGATGTATGCCTACGTAATTTGGAGACTACGGTGCCATCATGCACTGTCAAGTCACGTGTCAAACTTCCTGGATCCGTCCCTGCCTTAATTTGAGGCTGGATTAGCAGTATTTGTATTATTTTCGAGAGAGTGGATGATCAAGACATATCCAAGGTCACGGTCAATTTCAAGGTCATATTTAGTTGACTTCTGGGAAAGTTGCCGGTTGCAAGCTCATCATTAACAGACTAATTCAAGTGAGTTTAGTTTTACTGGGTTTGTATTTTCTTGATAACATTTTATCCATCGACAGTGTGGTAAAAGTAAGTATTGCATTGTCTTCCCAACTGCAAGTTTGGAAGTAAACATCCAAGGAATCCGTGCTTCATATATTATAAATTATATCAATTCAAGGTTGAAATTAGTCAAAATTTCAGACTTTCACTTTGTTTTTTATGTTTGTGATTTAGTGGGATGATGATAATTGTGACATTGACATTCAATTCAACAATTTATGCATGTCAGTGAAAAAGACACGAATAGCGAACAGAATGTAATATGGATCTGGTGACATTGTGGCTTTTATTTGTGTGTCAATTTGGTGTGTCAGTCTACTGACATTACCTAATACAATAATACCGGTTTAAACTTACATAAATTTGTTCTAAATTTGATGTTTTTTGTTCGTAGTTTCAATTGGAATGGATCCCGTTAATTTAACCTTAGAAACTCACTTTGTTAATTGACGAATAACTCACCTCGTAAAATTTGTTTGGCAGCATGCTGAGCAAGGTTAATATTGTAATAAACAGATCTATTAGTATTAAGATCAAGGTTAACAGGTTGGGTCTTGTAGACTTGACATCAGAAGGTTTATTTGATAATCAGGAATAGCTCAATTCAATCAGAATCAATAAGAATTGACTGTCTGTGTAACACTGGGTATTTTAGCAATGTCAACTGAAGTGACTTTGCCCATCCTAAAATAAATGATTGCAGCCCAAGTATTATCAATTTGAACACTTCAATTTAAAAAATTTCATGGACTGTTGTGTTGTTGAGATAGACTTTACTTGTTTGACATTTGTTAATTTTGTTCAACATGTGTACAAGTGATTTGACATGTAGGTAGGTGTGTTATCTTATAAAGCTGGCTGTTATTATTACTAGATGTGTTATCGTATACATTCTTATACATTCTTTAGTTGGTGTGAAGATTAGACTGTCTTATTAATCATGTACCAAGTACAACTGAACATGTACTGAAATTTAACTTTTCAAATAGATTTTATTGCAAAACTGAGTTTTATTTACCAAATAGATTTTATTGTAAAATAGTTTTATTTTTATTTAATGTCCTGCGAAATTTTAAGAACTTTACAAATGAATTGTTGAGGAAGTGTCAACATTGACAACTTGACATTTCAGGATTTCACTAAATGTGGTTATGTTATTATTAATTTTTTTTTCCAGTTCGCATCCAAGATGCCCATCAAATCGATCAAAGCTCGTCAAATTTTTGACAGCCGTGGAAACCCAACTGTAGAAGTTGATCTCACCACTGAAAATGGTAAATATATAAAAACTGAAATTTAAAATATTATTTGATATATATACTAATTTGAGCAGGTAACTTGATCATGATCTGGTATTCTAGTCATATTGTTGGTCTGTTGCCAGCTTGAGGCATACAATGCATCAAGGGTGTTGGTACAGGGGAAAGAACTGAATAAATGGTGGACTATGGATGTATAACTCTGTCTTTACTTGTATAACAGGATAATGTGTGGTTAGATTGATTAAATATACAATCTGTGGGTTGACCCAACAACTGATAGATAAAAAAACAAAAATTAAAATGTCAATTTTTTCCCAAATCCATATTGGTTTTATACGCCCAAATAGAAATGTGGTATTTTAATTTTCTCATGAATTATTTAAATTGATCTTGCATACACTGAATTCACTTTGATTGAATGACTTGAAATTTATTTCAGCTCAAGCATTCTGTGGTTTTAAACCTGGACAGAAGACAAATTATGTTTTTTTATCGTACCGACTATAGTAATGATGATCGAGACTAGGCGGAAATGTCAATCGCTTAAATCTCAGTTCATAGTGGATCAATTTGATTGAAATTTTCAACTAATTTCCTTTACATTATCTAGTTGTTATTATAATGAGAACTTCCAGCTCATTATCTAATCTCCCATAATGTATCTCTAATAATATGTCTGACACAATCTTTGACAGGTGCCTTCTGTCTAGGCCGGTTTTTAAATGTCTCGAATCAATTGAGAATAATTTCATGTTTTTATTTTTCTAGGTTTATTCCGTGCCGCTGTACCAAGTGGAGCATCTACTGGTATTTATGAAGCGATTGAATTACGTGATAAAGATCCTAAAGCTTACCATGGTAAAGGTGTCTCCAAGGCTGTAGAAAATGTCAACTCAAGAATTGCTCCTTTATTATTAGAAAAGGTTTGTATCCTTTATGCTTAAACACCAAATCAATATGAGTTAGTTGCTTTAAGTAAGAAATTTTAAATTGTTTATGTGAAAATAAGATTTCCTGTTGAAACATTGTAAAAATAGTTTTATTTTAGATTTCCTGTTGAAACATTGTAAGAAAGCTGTAGTCTTCTTGTTGATGATCTTTCTGGATTAGGTAGGTCATGGGGTACAGGAAGCTGAAATATATCTATGGAAGGTATTTGAAATAATTATCTTGCATGCTTGCAGAAGCTGTGAATAGGGGAGTTGGGCGGGGTAGGGAGGGTCAAATTGTTATCGATTGCCAGCCTTAATGCTAGTTGATGTAGATGTAGATGAATTAATTTGTTAAAAGTAATAGTAACATAGATTTATTTGTTTTTTCCAGCAACCTGATATCAAAGATCAAGCCGCTGTTGATCAGCTGATGTTAGAATTAGACGGAACAGAGAATAAGGGTACGTAACTCTGTATAATATATAGGAGGGTTAGGGCCGAAAACAGGTTTTAATACCAGATACCACTAGGGGGTTGGATGGCTGTATCATAAGGTCTGCCATTGAGTTAACTGGCGTGGTTTCGATTCCCCGGTTGACATTGTACGTGACAAGGAGAAGAGTCGCCTGGGTTTTCTCCAGGTCCTCTGGTTTCCTCCCACTGCTAAAGACCCCAAAGCAAATTGTTGAACTAAAATTGAACCATGTGTTAGTCCAGAAATGACCTAGTTTTTGTGGAGTGGATGTTACTGTTGTCAAGGAATACAGGATATAAACAATGTTATGGTATTATTCTTGAATATAGAATCTTGGTGCAATCACAGGGGACAAACAGTTGCTTCATAAACTTGAATTAAAGGCGTATTATGTATGAGATAAATCGGCTTCTTGCAGGTCATAGTTTTAGTCTAAAATCTTATATAAACAATTAGTAGACATTTATTCACATCAATTCAGGGGTCAAGATGGTTAAGTGGGTAAGACACTGGCTCGCTAGCCTGGAAGGTTGGGTGTTTGAACTCTGCATTGGTCGAAAACGTTCATCCAGATTTTCCTGCGTGGTTCTCTCATGTCTGTGATGCAGGACATAGAGCCTGACAAGGACAGCTGTCTAATCGTTTGGATGGGACGAAAAAACAAGGTCCCATGTACACATTGGAGTACACGTAAAAAAATCCCTAGACAGTTGAAATTTGATATAAAAGTAGGCCGTAGTGCTGCTGTCCATCCAAAATTTTCCTCATAGCACACTGTATGGCCGTCTTCATTAGCCCCAGTTCGGAGCAGAACAGTAGGACGTTAAACTCTATTTACTTTCACATCAACTCTCCAGATCATCGGATGGTGGATATTTACACAGATTAAAACATGATTGCCATTAAATGATATGATTTAGACATGTGAAGCTAGCTATAGGTTAAGTCTCAAATAGCCATTACCGATAATAAACAATCTATGCCACATCTTGTCAAAACTTCAAACGGTGATAACTTCACTCAGAATATAGTAATTTGAATGAAATTATCAAATGTACATTTTTTATTTTTGAACCAATTATAACAAGAACCACTAACTCTTTATCTAAATTTTACATTATGCATCTTTAATCAATACAAACATCATCAAATGGTGTGAAAACAAGGGGTCATATTAGGGATTTCTTCAAATTAACAACTAATTAGGCCTATTTAATGATTATTTTAATTGGCATTTGAGAACACAGGATGTACTGAATGATTTAGAATAGAGAATACATTCCAGAATGATTTATAATAGAAAATACTGCAGCCTGGAATGATCATCATGATTTATGAATTATTTCTGTATTTCAGGAACCCTTGGAGCTAACGCTATCCTTGGAGTGTCACTAGCCATCTGTAAGGCTGCCGCTAACCACAAGGTAGGGGAGATAACTCATTCTACTAGATCTAGTCAGTTGAGGTGACTTAAAAACTTTTCTCTGATTGGTCACCTTATACCTATCTATCTCTGTTGCACTGTGATATGTACGGCTTGCAAAAAAATAATCGATATTGCCAATAATCGCCGATAAGCGTTTTGAAAAATGGAAATCAAAATAATTTGTTGATATTATTGTTTATTGATCGGCAAATGGTCGGCGATAATCGATTCTTGAAACAGGATCGATTGCCAGCCCTAGTGATAGGTCATATATATTGTTTGTATTGTTGCAGGGTGTCCCATTGTACCGCCATCTTGCTGACCTTGCTGGTAATAAACAAGTTATCCTACCCGTACCATCTTTTAACGTCATCAATGGAGGAAGTCACGCTGGTAATAAACTCGCCATGCAGGAATTCATGATTCTGCCATTAGGTGAGTACGCTTTTCTTCTATTGGTACGGGAAGGAAATGTCTGATTTTAAAGAGTTTCCACCCTTAAATTGAGTTTGAGTGTTACAAGGGGGTTAATTGAGATTGACTGTTACAAGGGTTAATTGAGAATATATCTACAAACATGGCTGAATTACTAGATAACATTTTAGGCCTAAATAGAGACCTGCAATAGGCAGACTTAGCTCTTGCATAATATAAAGAAAAGATGCACTGTATTACACAGAAAAATGATTAAGAATGTTATTTCTATTAATGTTTTCAGTACATAAATAGTCATAGGTGCCAGATTTACTTTCTATTCCTTTACGCATAACCCTGACTAAAAATGTCTTGACTGGCCAAAATTGAAACACAATCGGTAGAGTGGATAAGCTGATATATATTATATTATACAAGTTTGGTTATTGACTGTTTTGTGTATTTAATTTAAGGAGCCAAATCTTTCACTGAAGCGATGAGAATGGGAACAGAAGTTTATCATCATCTTAAAGCTGTCATCAAGAAGAAATATGGACAAGATGGTAATCAGTCCTCGAAATTAAGAATTTTCTACCACGGCACAAAAAAATGAAAAGTGCCGTGGCAGAATAGTACTGCTACGGCACCACGGCATTTTTTTGGTATTTCAAAATCAATGCTTTTTTTTTTAACTTTTCAAGATGGATAAAACTTATTTATTCACCCCACAAAATTTGACGCAAATGATACCAATCGGTTACGTGTGGTCGCGCCATGCAGTTCAAAAACATGTGATCGAATTCCTGGTTACGCAAATTAAAAGATCGGTTACCTTAACAAATTTCATTAACAAATTTATTCACATTTGATCAATATTTATACAGGATGACTTTGTGACACTGGTCTAAATTATTAATATTATACAACAAACTCAATTCATTCATTCTTCATTCTTGCCATTTCATTTCTCCATCAGTCTTACCGGTACTTTGAGTTTGACAGATGACGTATTTTTGAGATCAGGTATTGACCAGTTGTAAGCAGGTTGATTTAAAAATACCCCAAGCCTTAATTCTTTAAATGATTAGTAGTGCCATAAATATTTAAACATGTCAGCTATATTTCCAAAGAATTTACTGCACGTGTTCCTTTCACTTATAGCCATGCTGTATGGTAGTACTGACCCGTATGTAGGTCGTCTACTTTGACCCCCACATGGCATCGCTTGACTGCTATAATGTAAACGATTTTACTGTCTTGTCTTGTATGTTTCATCACAACAAATTATTCTGTTTCCTGTTGAAACTTGGTTTGTAGAGTGTCGAGGTTAATAAATACTATTTATTTCGTCAATCAGTCGCTACCTATCATTGAGGCTATTTCTCTCCGTTACATAGGGCGTAGTAATTATAAACAAAGGGTGTAAATCGGTCCAGGTCCATCGTATGTGACAAACGATGCAGTTAAAAATACAAATGACGAGAATGGTAACATTGTTCATGCATTAGCTAGTTTAACTAGGGAACAGTCCGTGCTCTCTATCATCTGTGTCTTTTTTAGTTTATAATCGTTGAAAAAAAACACCACTGTAACGGTAAAGCATGGATACGCCTACGTACAGCACATGGTTAAAAGTGTATCTGTATTCGGTAATTGCAATATATTTGTCAGACTTTCGTCTACAAAATGATAAATATGTCACTTTATTACACGGTTAGACGACATCATCCTGGCACTATTCTATAACTGGTACATTTAGTCATTATAATTTTTGGGATCGTAAGATCTACCACGGCAAAAAAAAATTAATTATGCCGTGGCAGACGGGAGTTGCGTCGGCTTTTACCACGGCTTTGCCGTTTGCCGTGGTTAATTTCGAGCGCTGGGTAATTATATATTGACACCAGTAAATCCAATAAACTCAATTCCCTTAGATTTCATATTTATTGAGTTTTGGAGAACAAGATATATAGCTTTTTATATGCCCACATTTTTATGTGGACATGAATATATTGTCGTTGCCCGAGTCCATCCATAATTTGATATTTTATTGCTTTGGCGGGCGAGATCTTCTTTTTTTCATTTTAAAAATCCTGTTAATGAGTTAAATCAGGTAAACTCAATAATTGTTTCAGCTTGTAATGTGGGTTATAGAATGATTGTTTCAGCTTGTAATGTGGGTTATAGAATGATTGTTTCAGCTTGTAATGTGGGTTATAGAATGATTGTTTCAGCTTGTAATGTGGGTTATAGAATGATTGTTTCAGCTTGTAATGTGGGTTATAGAATGATTGTTTCAGCTTGTAATGTTGATGATGAGGGTTTATACAATGATTGTTTATCTTTCAGCTTGTAATGTCGGTGACGAGGGGGGTTTCGCACCAAATATTCAAGATAATAAAGAAGGTTTGTACTAGCATTTTTAAAACTGATTCAGTTTTCTCAAACATTCTTCCAAAATTTCCTTGATTTACTTCTTCATTCAGACTGATGTGGGAGAATTGTTCGTGGCAAGATAGGGGTGGCTCGGTGAATAGGATAGTGGGTGAGTGCCACTGTGGTTGAATAAGATGGGGGTGGTGCCACAGTGGTTTAGTAAGATGGGGGGGGGGGGAAACAGTAGTTTAATACAATGGCTCAGTGAATAGGATGGTGCCACGGTGGCTTAGTAAGATGGTGGTGTCACGGGGTTTTAGTAAGATGGGGGTGGTGCCACGGTGGCTTAGTAAGATGGGGTGGTGCCACGGTGGCTTAGTATTATGGAGTGGTGCCACAGTGGCTTAGTATGATGGGGTGGTGCCACAGTGGCTTAGTCAATAAGATAGGTGGTGCCACATCAGCTCAGTAAGATGGTGGGGGCCAAAATGGTTCAATGAGTAAGATAGAGTCGGGTGTTCCTCACGGTGGCTTGCAAAGATGGGGGTTGGGGGTGCTATTGTGCCTCAGTAAGATGGGAGTTCTATGTGGCTTAATGAGGAGGAGAGGCATGATGACTTAATGACTTGGCCCCAAGTTCACAAAGCATTCTCAGACATAAGTTAAGAATTTACTCATCTTTCAATCACAGTTTATGAGAAATATCTTTGATGCAGAAATACAAAACTTTGCACATTGTTTCTTATCGATGTATTTGATACATTAAAACAACAAAATTATTATAAAGGGTTATATTTTAGTTAAAATAAGGTGAACAAATTTGAGTAAATTCTCAACTTAAGTCTGAGAATGCTTTGTGAACTCGGGGCCAGGTTTGGGTGCCACGGCTGATCAATGAGTAAGTAGAGGGATACTACAGTGGCTCAGTGAATATAATGGGGTTTGGTGTGTTCACTGTGGCTCATTAGGTTGGATGGGTGTTCAGCGGTGCTACAGTAACTCTATGATTAAGATCGGGGTTCAGGGGGTGCTACAGTGGTTTAGTGAGAAATCTTAGTTTTGGTAGAGAAAGTAAAATCTGATTATTACCAGACAAATCACAAATTTCATAGACTTCAAGTAGATAAACTATAGTCAATAAAATTCTGATCTAAAAGTAGATTAGGTACATGTAACAATGGTTGATTTAATGTTACTCTGTTTAATAATAGGTTTGGAACTTTTAAAAACAGCCATTGAGAATGCTGGCTATACTGGAAAAATTAAAATTGCCATGGATACCGCAGCATCTGAATTCTGTAAAGAAAAGATGTACGATTTAGACTTCAAAAATCCCAACTCAAATAAATCTGACTGGGTAAGTTTATAGGCACTTTATCTTATGTGTATTAACTCATTAAAATGTCAGGATGGTGTAGCTAGGAATTTAATACACCCACATTGAAATGTGATGGTATATTGTCTTCGCGGCGATCAGGCGTCCACAAGCTCTAGAGGCTAAAGTTAATATCCGATTGACTTCAAATTTATACACAGTGTTTAAGGTCATGAGACGAAGAAGCCGTTTGATTTTCAGCTACTTCCTATAATTACTGCCAGAGTTACGACCCTTGATCACTTCAAAAAATCTTGTGGACGCTCTAGAGGCGAAAGTTAATATCATTGTGTTGACCAAGAAAATTCATCGGTATTTACCGCCGGCGGTCGTTCACCCCTGTTAGGGATACAAGATGGGACATGGGTATACATTGGCGTGCACACCCTTGACAATTGCAAATTTCATATAAGAGTAGGCCACAGTGCCTCTGTCTTCATTAGCAAGGTCTGAGCAGAATGGGATGTTAAACCTAGAATTAAATTATATATTTTCAGTTGACGACTGATCAGTTGGCAGATCTATATCGTGGTTTTATTAAGGATTATCCAATCGTATCGATTGAGGATCCATTTGATCAAGATGATTGGGAAGGTTATAGCAAACTTACCGCTTCCACTGATATACAGATTATGGGGTACGTATCTTTCATATACATCATTCATAATACCTCATGATAGACTTGATTGTCATGATTCTTATGTCCCATGGTAGACTTGTTTGTCAGGATTCCTACACTGTCACATGAAAGACTTGATTGTAATGGTTCCTACAATTTCACATCTTAGACTTGATTGTAATGGTTTCTACACTGTCACATGGAAGACTTGATTGTCAGGATTCCTAAACTATCACAAGATAGGCTTGGTTGTCAAATCAGATATCACTTAAGACATAGAAAACTGATTCCCAATTTTTATGTTTTGTTTGAAAGATGTCTAATCATCAGGAGAAATAGAGAATCTCTTCTGAGTCTTTTTTGATATCCAAATATTTCCACTCAAGTCGATAAAGTAAAAAAAATAACCTAGGCTCTGCCAAGATTTTTTTTGTTTTTTTTTTACTTTATTGAGCTATGTTGGTATTTTTGATACCAAAAAAACAAATAGGAGATTTAATTTATAACCCAATCCTTTCTTATATGCACAAATAAATAAATATAATTCTTTGCTATAGATTTCACTTTTACTGAACCTGATTACATTACAGCGTAGTGATACATAATTTTTTTTGAAAGCAGTTCAACCATTCTTTATTTCTAAAAAAATTAACTGTTCTTTGGAAATATAAAAAAAAGAAAAAAAGAGTTCCTTTTCATCTCACCAATCAAATTGATGTAATGCAAGATCTCCTTAGATTATGAAATTTATCACACAAGTGATATCTTCCATAGAAGGTATTATTGGGTGGTAAATAGCACCATATTAGTCTCCCAAGTTTTGATGGAACTTGAAACTATTTTTATACGCCCACATTGAAATGTGGTCGTCGTCGCCCCCGTCCGTCGGTCGGTCCGGCGTCCACAATTGCTTGTGGACGCTCTAGAGGCTAAAGTTAATATCCGATTGACTTTAAATTTATACACAGTGTTTAAGGTCATGCGACGAAGAAGCCTATTGTTTTTCAGCGATTTCCGATAATAACTACCAGAGTTATGGCCCTTGACGACTTCAAAAAAATCGTGTGGACGCTCTAGAGGCCAAAGTTAATATCCGATTGGCTTTAAATTTATACACAGTGTTTAAGGTCATGAGACGAAGAAGCCTATTGTTTTTCAGCGATTTCCGATAATTAGTGCCAGAGTTATGGCCCTTGATCACTTCAAAAAATCTTGTGGACGCTCTAAAAGCCAAAGTTAATATCCGATTGACTTTAAATTTATACACAGTGTTTAAGGTCATAAGACGAAGAATCCTATTGATTTTCAGCGATTTCCAATAATTAGTGCCAGAGTTATGGCCCTTGATCACTTCAAAAAATCTTGTGGACTCTCTAAAAGCCAAAGTTAATATCCGATTGACTTTAAATTTATACACAGTGTTTAAGGTCATAAGACGAAGTAGCCTATTGATTTTCAGCGATTTCCAATAATTAGTGCCAGAGTTATGGCCCTTGATCACATCAAAAAATCCTGTGGACGCTCTAGAGGCCAAAGTTAATATCCGATTGACTTTAAATTTACACACACTGTTTATGGTTCTGAGAGGAAGAAGCCTACTGATTTTCATCAATTTCAAATAATTACCTCCAGAGTTATCTCCCTTGATCACTTCAAAAAACCTTGTTGCGCTGTAGATGCCAAACTTATCATCCGATTGACTTCAGATTGAGACACAGAGTTTGAGGTGTTGAAACGAACAAGTATTTTGATTTTCAGTGAATTTTGATAACTGAACAGCTAAATCCATGATATTAAATACTATACTAATTGTTAGCGTGGGGAAAAACTTTATAAAAAGCAAACAAATTGTAATGATTTTTTGATAATTACATAATGAGTTGTTACTCAGATTTTAGTGTATTACAAATGTTTCATTACCAAAAAAAAGTAAAAATATGCGACAACCCTTGTTGACTGCCCGGACGATTTAGCTGCTGTGGGCGTATGTTTCGTTGCCTGGCAACCTATCTTTATTTTTTAGAGATGATTTGTTGGTGACGAACCCAACTCGTGTACAGAAAGGTATTGACCTGAAGGCCTGTAATAGTTTATTATTGAAGGTCAACCAGATTGGTACAGTTACAGAAGCTATTAAAGCGTAAGTTATTATCTATTCTTTAATCTCTCTCAATTTCCTCCCAGATAGGTTTGATGGCCGAATGGTTAGCTCATGCGCACTGTATCATAACGTCGGTCATTGAGTCAACTGACGTTGTTCTGATTCTCCAGTTGTACGTGACGGGGAGGAGGGTCGCCTGTCCAACCTCATGGGTTTTATCCGCTGAAGTCCTCCAGTTTCCGCCCACTGCTAAAGACCTATTTGTTGACATAAATTGAACTATGTGTTAGTCCCTAAATGACCTAGTTTGTGTTGAGTGGATGTTAAACCCCATTTCTCTCGATTTACTCCCACTGCTAAAAGGAGTTATTGAAGTATGTTTGTTTTGTGGGTGTTAGTCATCTAAAGCCTTGGTTTGTTTTTATTCATCTAAATATTATCTAAAGAACTCCTTTCATTCTTAAGGTCTTTTAAATCAGTCATCTGGGCCTTGGCAACTTTATGAGTGACGATGTGTTGTTGCCATTTGTAGTTTTTGGTTTTAATTGCATCACAAGTTATATCTGGCCTTTATGTTTTAATTAGATCGGTCGATGTGTTTTAATTAGACTGGTGGTTATGTTTTAATTAGATTGGTGGATGTGTTTTTATTACATTAGTGGATGTGTTTTAATTAGACTGTGGTTGTGTTTTAATTAGACTAGTGGTTGTTTTAATTAGATGGGTGGTTGTATTTTTATTAGATCAGTGGTTGTTTTAATTAGATGGGTGGTTGTTTTAATTTGACTGTGATTTACTGTATTTAACTATTTATAGATGTAAAATGGCGCAGGCAGCAGGTTGGTCTGTGATGGTATCACATCGTAGTGGAGAAACAGAAGACTCGTTTATTGCTGATCTTGTTGTTGGTTTATGTACCGGACAGGTTAGTTAATATATCTCACTGTAATACACTAGTTAATATATCTCACTGTTATACTCTAGTTAATATATCACACTGCTGTACTCTAGTTAATATATCTCACTGTTATACTCTAGTTAATATATCTCACTGTTATACTCTAGTTAATATATCACACAGTATTACTAATACAGCCGCTACACAATTTTGGTGTTGGGATGATTGACTGGGGAAGGTTACCCTAAATAACATAGAATATCATTAGCTATTACTCATTTAAAGTTTTATATGGAAATGACCGCCCAATCAATCTGAAAAATAAACAACACACTCTCAGTTATTGTCTTTACAGGAAACCCCTGAATCGACCATCTGCAAAAATAAAATGAAGTTTGAAATTTGAATGACGATATTTATTCATTTATCACTATGATACCACGTGTACAAAATTGGTTTTCTTTATTTTCAGATTAAAACTGGCGCTCCTTGCCGATCTGAACGATTAGCAAAATATAACCAGCTGTTACGTATTGAAGAAGAACTTGGAAGTGAGGCTGTGTACGCTGGAGAAAAATTCCGCAATCCTCTCGCATAAATTAACATGTTTGATTTAGTATTAGAGAATATCATTGGCTGTTAATCATCTCTAGTGAATAATTTTATTACGATTTAATTTAAACTTTTTTCGGCTTCTAGTCTACAGGGAAAATTGGGTACAAGACTTTGTAAATGTCTCACTCTAAAATTGAATCTTAGAATTTTTAAAATTGATTTGTTTGAATGATTTCGATTGGTTGATTCAGCACCTTTGCTGTGTTAGCTTATATCATGTTGTCTTGTTTCTGTGTAAGTCTTAAATCACAGACCTGAATAAAAAAAACAAGGTGAAATTAATTTTTGAAAAATCCAGTGCCTGATTTTAGTAACCAGCTAAGCATAAACTAGATCTTGATAATATTATAACTATTGAATATTAGTGGTGAAATTATTCAGATGTTATTGACATGTTTTTACAAACTAACATTATTTAACTTTGATTTCCAGTATCATGTTATCAGAAACCTTGATCGTTTATGACTATTTCAAACAGAGTTCTTGTTATAGCCTACTTTAACGACTATGTCAGACAATCGAAGCAGAAATTAGATTCGAAAAACAGCGAGCACAGAATCCAGACGCAGATATGGAATATGAGGAAAGTGACCCAGTCCCAGAAATCTCACGATCACATTTTAAAGAATGCCTTTAGTTTTGTATGTAAAAAAAACAATGCGCAAAATGTATAATGTTAAGATTGTCTACTGATAGCAGACAGAGATTTGGGTAGAGATATAATAATGTCTTCAATGTTTCTGATAATATTATCCTTATTTAATGATTATCTGTATAATGTTATTAAGGTTTGTCTTGTTGCCTTTTTTGTTGTATTATTTAGCCTGCATCCTTGTCCTTTTGGTTTATTATCAAAGTAATATCTTTTCCATCCTCGTATTATGTAGCCTGGGGCCTGCTGTTATTTATCCATGCTTTCTAGATTAAATATTTATAGAGTACCGTATACTAGATCTGCTGTGGTCAAATTTGTCTCAAAATTATTTTACGGAGAATATACAGTGCAAAAAATACCACTTGATTCACTTTTGGAAGTTTGGTCATGATGATTAAATCAAGAATTACGATAGATAAATTTGAACAATTTACCCGAAAATCTTTTGTAAATACATTGCGGATATTTTTTATTTGTGCCATAAATTAAACCAATTGTTGTTAAAATTTATTGTTTCTTAGCTTTGCCATGTTTGTTAACAAGTTGTGTTTTGTTTATATTTTTCCTTATTGAGATAACTGAAGGGTGCTAGCTCTTATTCCATTTCTCTGTTCTACACTACATCACTTCCTGTTCCGGTTCCTGTCAAATCCATTCTAAACTCCATCACTTCCTGTCCCAGTTCTTAGACCGGAATGTTCCTAGACAGGAATAGAAAGAAAAGAATCAAGTTGCGGGTCGAGATTCTAAAAGTTAATAAATGGAACAGACTTATTTTAGATTCAACCAGATCATACATGGTTAATTCCAAACTTCATTTAGTTTGTATCTAATCTCAATCCAGTTATAATTTTAGAGATTTGAGAAATAGGATCAGTGTTAGAGCTCATTCAGTTATCCATGCCCAGCATCATCCTAGTGCTATATTAAGATGTAACTACCAATGTAATTGGTTCAAATATACTGTATTGTATAAGGACTGGTGTAATTGGTTAGTTTAGTATGATTTGTTGAAAAAGAGATTATTTTGACCAAATTAGCGAAAGCCAGTGAAGAAAATTGTGTATTTATTTCAATTTTACAATTTCTATCACTTATATCATGACCCCATTCCTTGTACCTAGCTATTAAAAAGATAAAATAAAATGGAGTGTTTGTTATGTATATATCCTTTCAGCCCCAGATGTAGTACATGTTTATGGGATGTATATCCATTCTCAACCTCGTGGGTTGCCTCTGGGCACTCCGGTTTCCTCCCACTGCTAAAGACCCCTACGCGCAAGCGAATAATTGAAATAAAAATTAAAACCATATCTTAGTCCCGAAATGATCTAGTTTGTGTCGAGTGGACGTTAAACCCTATTTCTCTCTCTCTGGTATATTCATTCAGCTCAGAGCTAGTATACTGCTGCATTATGTCCCAGGGGCCTGTTTCACGAAATTTTGAGTAAGATAAAATCAAAATTTTAGTAATTTGATTGGATAATATTAGATTGATTTTAGTGCTTATCCAATCAAAATTGAAGTATCTACTAAAATAATGATTTCATCCTTAGTTAATTATATTTATGATAATGCTATCGTATTATGATTGAGTAAGCTCGTGCTCACTGAAAATAGAACTTGTACATGGAATTAAACGTTTGAGATTCTACTGTATTCCCTAAGCATTTATTTCTTCAGAGTTTGGCTTCTCAGTTATAATAGTTAACAAAAGGTACAAACACGTGGTTATATTTGTTTCTAAGTGAAAGTTAGTTCAGCTGTGAACGTAGGTCTCATAACACTCGCCCCTGTCAGTGATGCGGAACCGAGGGCCTGACAAGGAACAACGTATAGTCGTTCGGACGGATCGAAAAATCCATCAGGTCCAAAGTACACATTGCCATTGACATAAACATAAAAGATCCCTTGGCAGTGGTAAATTCTATTGAAAAGTAGTCTGTATTGCCGCTTTCCGGGCAAAATGTCCCTCATAGAACACTCGGAGCAGAATATTGGGTTGCTATATAAACCCCATTTCATTTCGTGTTTTGTCATGCATAACCCAATTCAATCCAGTTTCACTCCAATCTCTGCAATAAAGGGAGTTTTCTCCGGGTTGTCCAGTTTCCCCCTCCCCACTGCTAAAGATCACTATATGCAAGTGAAGTACTGAAATAATATGACCATACGTTTGTCCCGAAATGACCTACTTTGTATCGAGTGGCCCTTAAACCCAATCTATCTCATCTCTCTCCCTCTCTGAAATATAAAACAGAGTGGTATTTACAAGGTAAACCACGGTAAAGTGGGATCAATTTTCAACGTCTTAATAAATAAGAGATTTATATTTCTGTAGACTAGATCAAAGTTGACGATTGTCACCAATAATGCATTCATTCATGCGATGGTTTCGATTATCCAGAACTATTTACATTGTATTTAAATAAAAGATTGAATCTTAGATAAATAATAGTCATTTTAAAACAAGTCATTTCACGCTAAATTTTAAGGTTGATATTACAAAAAAAGGCCAATGTGCAATCGATCATGTGTTTTTTTTATATTTTAAAGAATTTCTCGGTGAACATTGATTTTATCACTCAAGAATTTATCGTTTTATTTTATATTTTAAAATATTATTTTATTTTGTGAGGGCAGACATAATTTCTGCGAATCAACTTTCCAGAAGTTATATTTGACATATGAACGTATTGACACGTTGAATGTTAGGGAGGGGGCAGATGAACTTGATACTTGTATGCCCTAAAAAATTTCCGAGGTGCTTGCCATATAAGACCGACCCCACCCTCACCCACCACTCCGCACCACTGCAGACGCGTTTTCCTGGCGCGAATTGTGGTGATGGGAACCTAGCGTAACGTTAAAACGGTAACATCTTTTTCTATGTAACTAATGTAACGCCCCCTTGGTTTGCACGAGTAAAATAAATAGTCGCCTCCTTTATGCTATGTGTAAAACTAAAATAGATATTTGAGTAAATTTCTTGTTGAATAAGAAGGCGAATAAAAGTATGTAAGATAAAGAAGACGGCGGGTGAATCGTATACGTAGGTATAACATCAACGATAAATATGGTGTAATTAATTATTTACACATTTGGATCGTGGCGTGACTTTTAAATATTTTAATAACCCAAAGCCTTTTATGAAAGGTGTTACGCCGTTTCGCCGATCTCCTCTTACCAAGATAAATCTAGAAATATCAGATAAATTTGTACATAAAACGGTCCCGTGATGCACGTGCTCGATGAATGTTTGAAAATTTCACTGTCGCAAAAGCATTTTCCTGATTTTCAGGCCGGTGAATACATCAACTTCAATGTTGTGGTCCAGTATAGCTTACCGTAAGTGACTTACCCGAATCCCAAATCCCCGAGAAAATTCTGAAAATGTAACCGCAGTAAATGCGTTTTCTGCTATACTAGCCCGTGAATTAAACAACTTCACAGTTTTCAATCGGTTTACAACCGAAATCCCACTCTATGCCGACCTGGGGCTGTTTTACGAAATTTTAACTAAGATGAAATCCAAATTTTAGAAATTTCATTGGATAATATACGATTGATTTTAGTGCTTAGCCAATCAAATTTGAAGTATCTTCTAAAATTTGGATTTTATCTTTAGTTAAGATTTCGAGAAACAGGGTCTTGACTTCCAACTACCCAATCGGTCTGTTGCAGCTGCATTCACGGCTCCAGGCAAAATGTTTTAATCCATAGTAAATTCAGTACAAATTCGTGGTATTTAAATAAAAAAATGAGTCAAATTATACTTTTTTTTATATTTTCGGGCACTCATTTTGCCAACTAAATGAAATAATAATTTTCGTGTTCACCTCACCCGTCTGGCCGATAAGTCAAATTGCCAGAAAATACACCCCCACCCGCTCCCCTGGCTCGTACGCCTATATGATTTGACATTCCCAACAGTTTATGAAGAAATAATCTTTTTAGATTTCTCTGACGAGACAGACGGCATTCAAGGCACAATCATACATTGAGTATTCCTTTGGTCAAATGGGAACTTGAAAGGGGACTGGGGGGGGGGGACACATCTCTTGCCTGTAGACTTAAATAAATGTGAAAACACTAAAAAATGAAACTAGCTTGATTCACCTTTTCCGCACCTCAACTGACAGGTCATTCTTTTCCTCGGATTTAGACCATTATTTTTTTTTTTTTTTTTTTTTGTGGATGCGAAGAGAAATTTCTTTTGGGGGCATAATATGTTAATACGGTACTAGTTTCTTTTTCAGTCGGGAACCATGGGTCCAAGCATGACATTCAAATTATTAAAAAGAGAACATTCTTTACTGAAACTAATTAACAGGTTGTTTAAAAGTGCCCGTAAGCCACAGACAATTCTATTAAAAATGAAATTACGGGAAAGAGAGAAAAAAAACGCGATCATGTGAACATTTATTTTCGTATCGGATTATTACCGCTCTCCCTCCCAAAAGTCCAAAAAGTGGTAATGTAGGATTTCCCGCACTCTAGGTCAAAGGTTAATTCGGCTGCTAGGTAACGCTACAGGGGGTAATGAAGCTATTCTGACGTTTTACTTTTATTGATCCTCTTAAGTAAAGTAGTTCAGCGAAATAATGTTATTTGCTTATGGTATTTGAGAAACCTGTTTCATGTATATCAAACCTGTTGGATATATATTGTTATATAATGCTGGCGAAACAACAATCCGTGAGGAAATCGGTACAACATTTTTTGTGACTGCGGATGAATATATGTCGTCATCGGTAAACAAATGTAGTGCGAGTACCTGTAAAAATGGCGGAGCTGGAAAGTAGCCTGACGGCAATGGACTGGCTTCATCGCCTCCGTGTCGGTGGGGCAATTACCGGGGGACATTTAGGAGTTGGGGACAATATCAGTAAAAGTGCCGGTGGGCAGTTAGCGATGAGAAAGGGGCCGAACTCCCCATTGGACACAAATGCCATGTACGAAAATGGACACAGTCCTGGACATCCGAACACTCAAAAAGACGGTAAACCACCGTACAGTTACGCTAATCTCATTACGTTTGCGATTAACAGTACGGGAAAAAAGAAAATGACACTCAGTGAAATATATCAGTGGATTTGTGAAAATTTTCCGTATTATAAGGAAGCTGGAAATGGTTGGAAGGTGAGTTCAACTATTAAATAGGTCAACAATCGGGTTATTCCAATCGTCTGCATGTCTTACACACAGTACAGTACAGTGCTCATGTCAGCAGGCAGTTCCATCGAAGTGTGACAGAACACCAACCCCTCGTCGATAAAACTGATTGACCTATATTAATAGATCTTTACGTCATTAATTATGATAATTAGATTAAATTGATAAACACCAGTTTAATTATCTCAATAGGTTAAGCACGTAATCACTTGAGGATCGGATTAGCCTTGACTGATTGGATTACCTTGGAACTTGGGGGTTGATAAGAACTAGGTCAAGGGTCTTGACATCTCCAGGTACGACACAAAATTGTCAGATACAAAGTTTTGGTTCAGATAATGGAATAAGTAATGTTGGATTGGTAATCAATAAGAAAAAAATATGTTTCAATTGATACAACAAATGCGATGATAAGATAATACAAAATGTTAATTGTTGCATCTGATCAAAACATCCATATTATGGACATTATTTATAATTAGGCATCCGCATAGTCATATATACATTTAGTAATACACATGATGTGATATAAAATATCAGTTATATTGTTTAATCACAGGAATCTGACCTTTCTATTCGTATTATATGCATACACCATAACGAACTAGACAATTATATATTATATATAATAAAAAAGAACAGGAATGCAATGCCTCGTGAAGCCTCGATTTTACTTGCTCTCGATTCGGCACGCTTTTGTTCCACAATTCGTAATGTCAGGCAATCTAACCTCTGCCAATTCACTCAGTTATGATTTTTCTTCAATCTAGCCGTTTTGATTTGCACAAATACTCCCCACAACACGATATCATAGCCATTTGATTCCAATAATTACATTATTTTCCTTCGTTGATGTTTGTCCTCAACTCCATGTGCTGACGTCATACAAAATCAATCCGCAGTGTCTAGATCACTGAAACAAGTGCCAAGATATTTTGAGATTTTCTCTACCATTCCATTTTCCTCTTTTTGCATGGCAAATTTTGCTAACTTTTAGGTGTAGAATCTAAGAAGAGGGTTTTAATATACATTTTCTGCCGGGTTTTAATAAATATTCATAATTTTGAGGCGGAAGTATACAAGACTTCAGGGGTTGGTTAGGTTTTTGTATGACGTCAGCGCATGGAGATGAGGACAAACGTCAACGAAGGAAATAATATAGATATTGGAAACAAGTGGCTATGATATCGTTTCGTCGGGAGTATTTATGCAAATCAAAACGGCTAGATTAAAGAAAAATCATATCTGAGTGAATTGGCAGAGGTTTGATTGCCTGGCATTACGAATTGTGGAACAAAACGTGCCGAAGTGAGAGCAGGTAAAATCGAGGCTTCAACAGGCATTGCATTCCTGTTCTTTTTTTTATTTTTTATATATTGTCTAGTTCGGTATGGTGATGCATATAATACGGATAGAAGGTCAGATTCCTGTGGTAATTGGTATAATAGAAATAACTATTAATACTAAATGTGATGTAAAATTGCGACATACGTGACATAATATATATGAATAGGCCTACTAAATGAGAATATACATGTAGCATTGTCAACATGAATATGAAGTAAAAGTTAGAGTATTGATTGATATTAATTTATCTGCTTGATTTGATTTAGTATAAAGTGGTTTCTGTCTACAATTATAGTTTGAGGTCCACAGATGACAATGTAAAATGTTTTCTCTGTGATATCATGATCGGTTTACATGGGCATTAATTTATGCCTCTGACTGTCCTATTGAAGCCATTGTGTAACTTTTTACTGCTAAATGATTGTGTTTCAGTCTCTGTTAACGCAGGCTGTACAATGTAAAGGAACATGTTAGTGAGAAAATAAGACCTTGCTTACCTCACTAGAGTCAGTATGAGCGACACAACTTACTGTTAAAAATACGTCCCCTACTATCAAGTTACCTTTTCACCACCATGGCACTCTAACAACAAAATTATTGTAAAACATACACCTTGTTTCTCCGGTTTTATGCTTTAAAAAGAAAATAGATAAAAAACATAACAAGGTTGGTTTTTTTCTACAAAAGAGAAAAAACATATATTAACTCTGAAACTAAACTTTCACAATTAAAAATGACAATTATGTCAAATGGTTCTTTATGAATCATTGAGATTTGGTTCCTTCACAAAAACAATTTTAAAAAATACATATTAATATATGTGTTTCCTGATACCTTAAAGGCATACATGTAACTTTGCACTGTTTGGTGTCATCACTAATAGAAATACATTGTACCACATCAGATCAACACTATTCAACTCTTTATTTTGATTTATATTCCAAATGTTTATCTCCTATGCCAATGGAATATCTGTTTAAAGATTCCAAGCCTCCAAAATTTTCAAATTCTGAATATTGATTGTTGGTGAATAAACCAAAAGCGGAAGATTCAAAATGTGTTCAATTTGGAAGATCGTATTACCAATGAGAAATTAGATTATATTTTTTATGGGTGTATTTACATGTATGCAGCATTTGTTTTTCTTTTACAGAATTCAATACGTCATAATTTATCATTAAATAAATGTTTTCTCAAAGTTCCCAGATCTAAAGATGATCCTGGAAAGGTAAGTAAATATATTTTATATCCGGTATACCAGTAATACCGTACCAATCTGATTAAAATACTGATCTATATCTTGTTTCCTATTTATACGCATTGAGTTAATATCCATTGTTTAAGGTCATGAGAGGAAGAAGCCTACCAGTATTTATATTCACTTATTTCCAATAATTACTGCCAGAGTTAGGGCCCTTGATCACTTTGAAAAACCTTGTTGACACTCTCAAGACTAAAGTTTATATCCGATTGACTTAAAATTTATTGTAGTGAGACCAGTAAAACGATATTTTGAACTATAAAAATTAACCGAATAGGATCTGTAATTAATGCAGTAGTACAGGTGTGTAAACATCACAGAGTAATAGATTCAACTTATTCTTATTTTACTTGATCTGTGACTCCGGTCTCATATAACATCCAAATTTATGTAGCGCAAAAAACTGCGCCTAGTATTAGGAATTCCTAATGTGCTTGTAAAGTTATAAATTTTTGTTCTATTTCATCCATAGTGTTGTACATGTATATACAGATGTGTTTTCAATCAGTTTGGTTTTCAAAATCAAAATGCAGACTGATTTGATTTTTTTATATGAAGGGATATCGAATTCCACAAATATAAAGGTACATGTATATAGATAGGCCTATCGGTTAGTTTTTAAGATAGTTTGTTTGGATACATTTCAAGAGTGGGAGGCAAAATTTGACTCCTGTTCCTGGTACCAGATGTGTAGCGATTCCTCTGCAGTTCCTGCTACAAAAGTGCTGAATAATATATGTTATTCAACAGATATGGACTTGTACCTGAAAATTCCTGAGTTTAATATTGGATGTTGTCGGTTACAAGTGAGTTATTTATGGTAATTTTATTATTTGATTATTTCAGGGATCATATTGGGCAATAGACAGTAATCCTCCGGATGATCCCCTTCCAGCGAGACATAAAAAACGTCGACCGGGTGATCGGGTAAGTTTTATTTATAGAATCTTATAATTAGGTTGTACAATATTAAAACTCATCTGTACTGATTTAAATTCTAATTCTTCAGGATCTATCCTGAGAAAAAATATTTGAATGGATGAATGGTTAGCATGTGCTCACTGTATCATACGGCCTGCCATTGAGTCAGCTGGCGCAGTTTCAAATCCCTGGTTGTACGTGGCAAGGAATAGGGTCGCCTGTCCACCCTCGTAGGTTTTCTCCGAGTACTCCGGTTTCCTCCCACTGCTAAAGACCCCTATGTGCAAGTGAATTATTGAAATAACATTAAACCATATGTTAGTGCTGAAATGGCCTAGTTTGTGTCGAGTGGATGTTAAACCCCATTTTGTGCACACCAATGTATACACGGGACATTGGTTTTTCGTCTTCATCACTGACAAGAGAGAACCATACTGGAAAAGTATTTAAACACAGGAGAGGATGTGGTGTAGATTGGATTTCCAGTGTGTATTGACTGATACAAGTATACGAAAGTTCAGCTTAAATTTCTCGGCTGCATGTATATGTATAGGAACCCCTGACAATAAGATGAAGTGACATTAGGACTTCTATTAATAGTCTGCACACCCTGCCTTGTGTATATCACTGTTTACCTATAAATAGATCAATAGTTATAATACTTGTTTTAATTTTATTTGACAGGATTCTCCATACAGTCCTGATCAAGGAGGTACGCCAATATCTAATCCGACCTTGACCTCTATTAATCTACAAGTTACAACTGCTCCTGCATCTCATCAGGTAACGTCTATTTATAGACTAATCTTTTACAGAATATTTCATCATAATGTCTTTTTATATAATCTTTTATAGAATATTTCACTGAAACATCCATATACCTCCTCTATTCCTCAAGAAACATACATCACTTGTCTTCTCTTTCTTAATTGGGATGGTCTAGTGGTCTAGAGTGTCGCGCTTAGACCTCTAGCTATCCGGTCACCTCTGGCTTACGCCTGTGGTTTCAATCCCTGGTGTGAGCGTATGTGGCATGGATATAAGGACACCCTACCCCTAAACCTTCTCAACCTCGTCGGTTTCCTCTGGGCACTCCGATTTTCTCCCACTGCTGAAGACCCTTACGTGCAAGCGAATTATTGAAATAAAATTGAACCATATGTTAGTCCCAAAATGACCTAGTTTGGAGTGTTAAACCCCCCTCTCTCTCTCTCTCTCTCTCTCTCTCTCTCTCTCTCTCTCTCTCTCTCTCTCTCTCTCCTTTTCTATTTCTTAATACATGTAGGACATGTTGTCTCACTGAAACAAACCCCTTGGTTATCTAAATACATGACTCACTGAAACATTTGACTCTTGGTACCTCTTTCTTACTTCAATATTTGTCTTACATGTTGCTATCATCTCCTAGATAGTTTTTGTCACAGACAAACTTTGACAATTTTTCTGCTTGTTCTTTCTGCAATTTTCACTAATTATATGCACCATTTTATGTTAAAAATTTTTTAATATCATAAGCAAAACGTCCTGGCATCTTTTTACTTTCATTCCTTTTCAGTTATTTTTGTGAAGCAACAAAATCATGCCCAAGTTCTGTTTGATAAATCTCAATCATTCATAAAGATCCATTTGACAAGATTGAAAACATAGACTCAGCTATTGGTAGGGTGACCCATGACTGACGTTGTCAAAGTTTGCTCTATTGTAACATTATTTAGTGACTTGTTATATACATCGATATTATGGTGTAATTATTGATATATTTGCAATCTGATAAAACACGCATCCTATTTTGTTTTGTTTTAATAGTTCAAAAATTCGTTTTACTTATCTTTACCACACTAGGATGTGAAAAAGTTGTTATCATTGACCTGTTATGAAAGTTGTGATGGATTAGCCAATCAAACAGTGTGTTACCTCGAGTTCTTGGCCTTTTGATGGATGGAACTGTAGGTAAACCACTTGAAACATCAACGCTGATTGATTAATCAATATCTGACATCATTCGGTCAAAAGCTGCTCGTTGGACCGCTGATGTGAACTCCCACTATAACTTGTCAGATATTCATGTAGACCATCGAAAGTTTAAATAAATGAAATGAATATAGACCTGTATTTTAATCCGATTGTTATATCTGGAGATATTTAGATATATTGTATGTCGGTTGCATATAGTTATAGAGAGAGAAACAGGGTTTAAAGTCCACTCGACACAAACTAGGTCATTTTGGGACTAACAGATGGTTCAATTTGATTTCAATAATTCGCTTGCAGCTAGGGATATCTAGCAGTGGGAGGAAACATGATGACCTGGAGAACACCCACAAGGTTGGACAGATTTAGTTATAGAATTTATTATAAAATACAGAGACTACATGTATGTACAGCTGGATATCAATCAATATATTTTAACCTTAGTAATAATATGGTTGGAATGTAGACCAGATCAATATGGTTGGAATGTAGACTAGATCAATATAGTATTCATGTCACCATGACAATACATTATGTCATAAGTTGAATAACAGGTCATCATTTGTTTCAACGGCCTCGTTGGAGGAGGATGCCGGTATGGTGGAGTAAGGGAAGGTGAAGATGCTGGGTTATTTATCATATGAGGGGGTGGATGGCCGAATGGGTAGCATGTGTGCATGTTTAAAGTCTGTCATTGAGTCAACTGGCATGTTTTCGAATCCCCAGTTGTACATGACAAGGAGTAGGGTCGCCTGTCCAACCTTGTGGGTTTTCTCCAGGTCCTCTGGTTTGCTCCCACTGTTAAAGACCCCTACTTGCAATCGAATTATTGAAATAAAATTAAACCATATGTTAGTCCCAAAATGTCCTAGTTGGTGTCGAGTGGACGTTAAACCCCATTTTTCTCTCTCTCTCTCTATTTATCGTATAATTAGTATACAGAGCTCAAGTGTCTGAAACACGATCCTAATGTAACCCAAATACAACAAAATACAACCATAAACCACTTATTATTATTATCCAAAACTAACATAATTGAGATAAGTCATCAATTCATCAATATCAACGAGTTACTTCACAGTAAAAATTCTAAATTTGTGAGACATCTATATATAGTATCGCTGATAAATGGAATAACAAAACATTAGATGAATAATTTGGTGTAGTTGTAATTTCCTTTGTTTGTCATTGATTTCATTTTGTTAGAAAATGTCCGTGTAAAATCCGGCCGGCCAAATATCCAAGTCATATTGCATCTCGTTTATTAATTGTGTTTTCATCTTGGTAAATCTGTATAAATCAAATTAGATATGTGTGTATGTTCGCCCATCACAATTCGTTGCTGCGCTAGCGCTCCACCATTATATAATGTATGAATGGGTTAGGGTTAGGGGAACAGTAGGATGTTAAAGACCATTTCATTCATACAGCAGTAGATCTTTGATTAACCTTGGGGGGGGGGATGGCCTAGTGTCGTGCTTCGACCCCTAGCTGGTCGGTCACCTCTGGCTTGCAGCTGTGGTTTTGATACCTGGTGTGAGCTTATGTGGCATGGAGATAGGGGCACCTTCTCAACCTCGTGGGTTTCCTCCGGGCACTTCGGTTTCCTCTCACTGCTAAAGACCCCTACGTGGAAGCGAATTATTGAAATAAAATTAAACCATTTGTTAGTCCCGAAATGACCTAGTTTGTGTGGAGAGGACATTAAACCCCATTTCTCTCTTTGATTAACCTGAGTATGATGGCCAGGCTGTTATATATAGAGAACAGACTATAAGGCAAGCTGTAGATCATTGATTAACCTCAACCTGATGGGCAGGTGTAAAATCAATAAATTGATTAAAGATGTTGAATTCTTGACATACCTGGCGTTCTATTGACAGTAGTACAAGTACACGATAGATCAATATAAGACTCACTGGATAGATCATAGCTATTTCCTACTATAGACTTGTATATCCAGTGATAAGCCAAGAACTAAATATAAATGTAATTGTTTTCATCTTGTTAATTAAAAGCACTTATGGATCTAAGCTATAGACTAGAATGTCATGTCATCTATTGATTAAGTGAAAATATCTATGGGAATCAGTTCACTGTATTTGAGAGAGAGAGATAAAGATGGGGTTTACACAAACTAGGTCATTTCGGGAATAACGTATGGTTTAATTTTATTTCAATAATTGGTTGCGGGTAGGGGTCTTTAGCCGTGGGAGGAAACCGTATGATACAGCACGGCCATTCACCCCCTTTCACTGTATTTTTGAAGATGTCTGCTATAAAATTAAGTGAATAATATTATTACTGGTTACTGTATTAGAAAATTACACAGAAAATAGAAAATTATAGGATTCATGAAATAGATAAAAATTAAAACCCATGAAGTAAATACAAGTTCTAGAATGAAATTAGTGAAATATAAGATAAATCTGTATTACACCATCTTTTACAATATGTTGTTCTGATATATTCCCCAATCTCATTAAAACATGGATATTTCGTTTCGTATTTATAGTTAAAAATTTTGTTTTAATTGTCTTTACTACACTAGGATCTGGACGGATTGTTATTTAATCTGCGTTCCTACTAGCCAATGAAACAGTCTGTTAATGCGAGTTTTTGGCATGGGTTGCATGGAACTGTGGGTAACCCAATGCTGATTGGTAAATCAAATGTCTGATGTAATAAGGTCAAAAGCTGCTTGTATGATCTTTGACGCGACCACACATTACAACTTGTCAGATCTCCATGTATTGTAGGCCATCGAAAGTATAAAAAAACGAAACGAAATATAGATGTATATTTTAATCAGTTTGTATTTTCACTCTATCTTTACTTTGTATCCGTGTTCCCTTGTGGTACAGGATGAAGGCCCTGGCAGGACCAGGCATGTGTCTAGTCATTCAGATGGTACTAAAAACCATCTTCCCATACAAGTATATTTAACTTGATCATAAAGAACTCTTAACAGTTGGAATTCTTGACAAGTCTTGGACTTGATGACGAACAATAATATATGTAGTGAACTGATGATAGGAGAAACTGGAGCATCGCTGTTCATAGCATGCTGCGTTTTATTCTATGTTTTATACATTGCTTGGACGTGTAAAAGTAGATTATTGTGTTAAAGTTGTGAAATGAAATGACCTTTAACATTCTCGGGTAGGGTAGACCTATATCGATGTGGTACATGTACTTCTATAACCAATATTAGATATTGCTGGTCTATATATTAATAAACCCTTTTATTTACTTTAATATACATATCTAGAACCCTGATCATATATGGCATACAGCCAGCAAACTGTAATATCTGCTGGAATAATGCCAAATGACATAGTAAAATAGTAAACATCATAATATATAATCACTTATGAAATATAGTATGACTTATATAATGTACATATTTAAAAGATAGTATATACTACACCAATTATAGTAGTTTATTTAAATGTTGATTTATTACCGTTGCACGACATGCATCAAATACAAAAACAATAATCACTGATATTATATTAAACTATTTAAGTGTAACAATTAGGACTGGTATCTGTTGATAATGATTAGGATATTTAATATAGAAGACTACATGTATATATTATAGCCTGGCGTACCTTAACAATGGCTTGCTGAATTCTCCATAAAAAACATCAGTATTTAAAGTTTGACAAGGACAGCTGCCTAGTTGTTTGGATGGGAAACTGAGGTTCCGTGTACACATTGGGGTGCACGTAAAAGATTTCCCTCATAGCACACTGTATGGCGTATCCCAGTTCAGCGCAGAACAATAGGACGTTAAACCACATTATTTCATTTCATTTTGTATTCAAAGTATAAATTGTATGCTGCTGATTAAACAATCAATTCAAGAATCTGATCTTCATTCTCTTTCTTGGTACTTTCAAGCCTGGTAAAATAGTACCTGCCATACACAATTCAGACTTTGTTTTCTTTCAGTGCTACATGTGTATAAATTATAATGATATTTATGATACCAGTACATACATGTCCTTTACTTGTTTATGATGTCAGGTAGTCTATAATGTCTAGTACTAGGTTACATGTATAATGTCAGGTACATGTAATTTATAATGTCTGGGACTAGGTTATGAGCACCTGACATTTCACCAGTGAAATCTAAAATCCATATTTCCACACCATGTTACAGTAGTCTGGTTACTGTGCAGTGTTTAATAGTGAAAGTGAAACAGATCAAAGCAAGATGTTGTATTTATTTATCTTCAGCAGTTCTATAATGGTTCGAACAAGTTTATAATAGCTCATATATTGATCACTACCGGAACTAGTCTGTCTATGGTTAGAGTTGAGTACATCCCTCCAGCTATAAAACTTCTATTGAAACGTTTGATAAACTCTTATTGTGATGGATCAATCTATGATTTAAATTATTGTTTGTAGTAATTGTACTTTACTTGCTTGTATCGGACGTGTCCTTCATTGAAAGTCAACTTATAATATCTAGTTTAGAAACAATGTGATTGAAACTATATGTGTATTTCAAACTCTTACCAAATACATCCCATAAACTTATATTACCAGTGGTTTTATATTTCAGACTGTTATTACATGTTGTTAATGTTTATATTTCAGACTGTTATTACATGTTGTTTATGTTTATATTTCAGACTGTTATTACATGTTGTTTATGTTTATATTTCAGACTGTTATTACATGTTGTTTATGTTTATATTTCAGACTGTTATTACATGTTGTTTATGTTTATATTTCAGACTGTTATTACCGGTGGTTTTGACGGAAATCCTGTCAACAGTGAAGATTTAAACAATTCATTCATCACACTTTATAAATCAGTGTTTGAAAATTCTACAGGTAAGTTCATTCAGAAATACCTGGATAATACCTGGACAGGTGAAATGCATCTGTCTAAACTTGTGAACTTGAAAGATTTTATAGATGTAACTATTCCATAGACCATACATTGTAATTATCAGGTTGTTTAGAAGAAATTCAATGATGTTTATTGATATTTATATTTATATTTGGTGTTATGGTGTAGTATCTATTGATGTTATTTATTTATATTTGGTGTATAACATTACTATATTGTAATTACAGGGAATTTAAACGCTTTATTAAACGGAACTCAACCTCTCAATTTAACTGGTAAGGTTATTTTATTATCAGGGGTTGGGGTGTTGCTTCATGACCAAATTACAACTTGTACACTTTTCATCTTAAAGTCAGTCATTAAGTATTGGGACAAAGTGTCGGTCCACCAGTCTGACTATTTGGGGTTTGTTGCATCTTCTAAAGCCCTCAACACGTTAAGTAGAATACCATATCTTAGTACCAGTAATCTCAGTACAAATAGAAACAAACCATGTTATACCAAGTAGTAATATCGGTCCGTTTGGGGGATTCTTTCATAAGTATTTAGATATCAATGGATAAATTTATGCAATTAGAATTTTTAGATATTTTTCGCCTGCATCACAAAATGTTATCGCCGAAATCCAATTTAACTTGCCACTTTAATATTTTTATCGCAAATTGCGACTTTTGTGACCGACAGTACGAGCCCTTGTAGACCACCAATAATGACCTACTGTAGGATTGGCCACCATATAGAAGGTAGAATATTTCACCTTGACTTTAAATCCAGTCTTCATCTAAAACCCTGTTTCATTTGACTTAACATCAAGATTGTCACGTTGCCATGACAGTTATACATGTATATATATATATATATATATATATATTTTCAGGTCCTAATTTAAGCAACTCAACTGCTGAATGGTTACAGAATTTAGATACGTTAAAAGAATCTATGAGAACGTCTGATTGGCAGAGCATAGATATGACACAATTTCAAGGTAGGCAACTTTTTCCATAATCGTAAGTTATCTTAGCATTTGATCATGTGACATGGTGAGCCAATCATTACTTTTGATTACAGTCACACAGAATTTGATTAATAGGAAAATTATATCATGTAATTTGCGATTTAGAATCTATTTCTCATTGATCTCATAAGAATCTTCCAGCTTCCTATTGTTAGAAGTGTCATGAACATTAGACATTGATAAAGAATCTTCTAGACGAAAATTCTAGTCCTTTGTACCCAGAATCTGACTATTTATCAATAGTCCTGCACACTATTCGCTACTCCTTCATATTTCCATATTTTCTACAAACATGAGATTACAGGCTCGTTGCATAATTAGCATTTTCGCTAGAATATCAAATTTCTTATAATCTTCTACTACTCCTAGCTTGGATTTGGGGTGATTTTAACAAGGCCCATTGGATTCAATCGGATTCAAACTAGGCCCATTAGGTTTCTCCTCAACCAATACTCTACTCAATTGAATCATTTTTTCACCAATATTTTTTTATTAGAGATCAAATTATTACAATTTTGTGGGTTTTAATGAATTCCTATAGTGCTAAAGAGGAATCAAGTGGTTATTTTATCAGCAAATTCCTATAGTGCTAAATGATGTATCAATCCTTTAAAGTGGGTTGGGTTTTTTTGTATGAAATGGAAATGATATTTGTATATGAAATATTACGCTTAGCATGCAATTTGCATGTACGTTCATTCATGTAATGTATACTCGATAATCAAATTTGTTGTTCCTAGTCTAGTTATATTCATAAGTTCATAATCTAGTCATATTCATGTTCATAGTCAAGTCATATTCAGAATCTAGTCAAATTCATGTTCATCCAGGCCTGGAAAGAATGGTTTTAGATGTACCTGACAAAATGTTAGGCAATAAGAAATACTACCTGAAATTTTCAACTTAGTGCCAGACATATGTATTAAAAAATTTCTTTGAAAAAGACAAATCAGTGCCCTACAAAACAACAGGCACCAGAGTTTTAGTGTCTGACAAAGCCTGAATCTGGACCTACATGTACATGTAACATTGTCAGTAACAGGTGCCTTATTTCCAGGCTTGATGTTCATAGTCATATAAACATTTAATCATTTGCATGCTTCTTCTTCAATCTGATTTGACTCTGACTTCAACTGACTGTCAACATATTTATTGGAATTTCAAAATGATGATATCTGTTTTAACGTTCGAAATATTTAGATAAGTTTTAATCTATAATATATATGTTAACAATCATGTTGTCGTGTTTTTATATCATTTTCTCGTAATAAACAGTTGCTTTCATTGAAGTCCCTTATTTACATGTAGCTGGTTTATTTTGCTGGCGGCCATTCTTGAGATGCTTTCAACAACTATTTATTATATGTGACCCGCTGCCACAAAACCAGGTGCTTGGTCATTTTTATGAAAATAGAGCTGGCAGCTTATTGAATAGTTCACAGCCTAAGCTTTTCAAAAATAAAATTCTTTCTAAATTTGTAGTTGATGCTTTTGTGTCCGTAGTACAAAATAAAGCTGTGCGACAAGCGCCTGGTTTCATGGGAGCAGGTCACATATTCAGACATTCTTAGAAATAAATGAACAACACTGTTAAAAATAAACAGTTAAATCAGGGTAGCCAGCATATCGAGTAGACTAAATGGCATATTATAATTGTCTTATATGTATCAGATTAAATTCATCTTTTATAAAACAGACCAAGCTATCAAAACAGGTTATTAATTGCTTCCATTTATCGAGATCATCATATAGATTTCAAATTGTAGTTTTGCACGATTTTCTTTGCTTTTTATTTATTTCAATGTGTGGCACCTTCATCATCGAACCATGTTACATCATACAACAAACCAATCAAATGAAGTCTTACAATACTCAGGTGATAGGTACAACCAATCATATGAAGTCTTACAATACTCGTGTGATAGGTACAACCAATTGTATTAAGTCTTACAGTGGTCATTTGATAGACCTGTTTAACCAATCATATTACACTGTACATAATAATCATGGGATGAGCACAACCAATAGTATTACTCCTTACTATGGTCATGTGATCGGTACATCCAATCATATTACGTCTAGCCATGATCAGGTGATATGTACAACCAATCGTATTTCATCTTACAATGGTCATGTGATTGGTACATCCAATCATCTAATATTTTACAATAATCATATGAAAAGATCACTCACGGAAGAAATCATAACCAGGGGAGATAACTTATAAGCAATATACAAAGGGAAATAACTATTATTGTAGGTTTGATGGAAACGTTGAAGAATAAAGATCTGACAGCAAATGATCCGGATGTTATTGACCTTGCTTCTTCCCTCAATAATTTCTTCAACCAATCGGGGATGGCGTTATCTCACGCTGCCCTTACTGCTACAGACTCTCTTCTCTGTGGTTAGTACATACGCTTCAAAATATCAAAACCTTAAATTATACAATTAAAGGGAGCTTGATTGGACGTAACTGTTTCTACTTTCAAAAACATGTTTAAAAAGGCACCGTCAAAAAGACAAGAGATGCTCCATCGGATAAAATGATCTAATTTACAAAAATAAGGTTAAAAATCACACCCTTTATGTGTTTTTGTGTCAGTCAGAGCCCAGTGAGTTGTTGTATCTGATCGGAAACTCCATTTATTTGATCTGCAGTTGAGCTGTGTCTGCCAAGAACCTGTTTGTACCCTACACTGTATGTCAAAACCCTAAGTTAAATCCCTATTGTTTACTAATGAAGGTGTCATATACTAGTATTACTGCATGGCTTCTCTTTGAATGAAATGATTTTATTAATTCAAGATAGATTAGTTTTCTCAGTGTTTTAGAATATATATTGATGTGTTTATTTCATGCATGTAAATTATATAAATGTATTTGAATTTTAATAGAGAAATAGATAAATCATGTTTTTACCATATTCTAGGAGCTGGTAATAATTTTTGTAATAGTTCTGGATCATTACAAGGTCCATTAGGTGTTGCTGATCCGTCGTCTGTTGACACTGTTAGTCCAAACTCTCAGGTATGGTCATGTAGAGATATAACGTTATTTTGTAGCATGATGTAACTATTGCACATTCTATACATGTCAGATCATAAGGTCTGCCATTAAGGCAAGTAGTGTGGTTATGATTTACTGCAGGGTTTTCTCCAGGTCAGGTCTATTTGAGTTGGGGGGTTGGGATGGCCTAGTGGTCTAGAGTGCCGCGCTTCAACCTCTATAGCTGGCTGGTCACCTCTGGCTTGTGGCTGTGGTTTCGAGCCCTGGTGTGAGCGCAAGTGGCATGGAGATAGGGGCGCCTTCTCAACCTCGTGGGTTTCCTCCGGGTCTTCCGATTTCCTCCCACTGCTAAAGACCCCTACGCGCAAGCGGATTATTGAAATAAAATGAAACCATATGTGAGTCCCAAAATGACCTAGTTTGTGTTGAATGGACGTTAAACCACATTTCACTCTCTCTCTCTCTTTCTCTATTTGAGTTATTTAAATAAGATGAAACCATATGAATGAAAGAAAATAATTATAATGGGCCATTTCCAGAAAACTGCTGACCCACGCATGGTAAAATTTGTCCTTGACCCAAAGGTGAAACTTTAGTCAAACAGGAGTCTTTCACAGGAAAAGTGAAATCTTCAGTCTCGATTTGAAGACATAAATTTTGTCAAAAGTACTAATCTCCAGGGGGAGCCGATTCCACAAGTAAGGATTAGCAACCATGAAGCAGGCCAGGAAATAATGGTTTTAGATATACCTGACAAAATGTCAGTCACAAATAAAATAGTAGCTGACATTTTCAACTTAGTGTCGGACATGTATTAATAATATCAATAAAAAAGACAAATCAGAGCCAGATAAAATGACAAGCACCAGAGGTTCTGTGCCTGACAAAGCCTGAATCTGTGCCAGAAATTGTCAGTGACAGATGCCTTATTTCCAGGCTTGCATGAAAGAGCGGTCTCCAAAGGTACAGGATCCAGTATGCTAGTCTTGAATGACCTAATCTCTCTCTTTGTCTCCAAGTTGTGTGTGAAGATATCCTGGCCTTTCTGTACATATAAAATAATTTGAATATATTTTATTTGTTTTAGAGTGCATCTGAAAGTTTTTCATCCGTCAATACTGCTGTTTCTGCTGCCACGGCAACCACACAGTTTCATCCTGGTGAGGAAATCGAGGAAGACGACTTTAATTGGGATAAGTTATTATAGTTTCAGGGTTTCCATAGTTACATGTATCATATGATCAGTCTCATCCAATCATATTAATCAAAGTAGTCACCAGATAGTTATTAAAACTTTGTGTACACGCCCCGTTGAATTTACCGAATGAAGCGCGATGCATACAGGTTATTTCTTGGTGTGTCAAGTATATGTTTTAAGGGCTGGTTGGTTTTTTTCCAAGAATTACCTGAAATGGTTGTAAATATTTTAATGGACTGCACGCACGTAAACCAATATGGTTGGTGTTAATTAGTTGACACTCTATATTTAACTGATGCTGTGCATTATGTTAGAGGATATTCATTTTGTGTTGATGGATATTGTTGTTAGATTATTTTATT
This sequence comes from Patella caerulea, assembly GCA_036850965.1. Taxonomy (NCBI): domain Eukaryota; kingdom Metazoa; phylum Mollusca; class Gastropoda; family Patellidae; genus Patella; species Patella caerulea. The sequence goes on along the minus strand of JAZGQO010000010.1, from coordinate 78,176,349 downwards.
TATTAAACGATTATTTAATTACTGTCTGTTGCTATGACAACAGTCAATATTGAGGTACGCACTGCTTCACACAAATGGTGATGCGTACTTTATGTCACATGGTATATATTATTGTAAGGCGCTGATGGTCATTGGTTAGAATTAACATTCCATATTTAATCCATCCAATCAAATACCTCTCGTAAATGTGGCCTTTTTAATTGATGGAGAAAGTTTTGAGGACTGATATTGGCCCCCAGATCATTTTTAATTTTTAGGACGACAGTGGATTTATACTGTATTATGTTTACGGAAGGTGTCGTTTGTGACAGGAAGTCTCTAGATTCTGCATTTCTGTATATGTTAACGATATATAAAGATGAAACCAATGAAGTAAATTGAATTTATTCCACTCTAACAGGGATCTAGGGGCTGCTCACTCCCAAATAATAAATTATAACTTATTTTGAATTATTTATATTATTGTTTTGTTTATGTTATTATTTGATTGTCTAAATTATTCCTAATTTAAAACAAAACCTTTTTCAACTGTTTTTTTTATATAGTCTTGTTTTATTCAGTGATCAGTATATATATAAAAACAGACTGTTTTTGTTCAGTCTGTTTGATCGGTATAAAAAAATAGACGGTTTTTATTCAGTCTGTTTTTATTCAGTCTGTTTGATCGCTATATAAAAGATTTTTTATAACTGAAAATCACAGATGAAATGGTCAGTCTATTTACCTTTAAGAATACCGATAGAGAAACTGACAAGTGTCATGTGTGCTTATTTGGCTTGTTATCAATTTAACACGTTTTTAACTTACAAATTCTGCTGTATTTTTAAAGCCCCTGTTAGTCATTTGAGTTTCAAGTTTTTAACATTTTATTAAGAAAACAAAACATTAGCAATAGACAATCTCGAGCTTCGATTCAGTTACATTAAAAAGAGGTTCATCAAAAGTTGGAAACAGTTTGTATATTATGAAGGCTTTAAACCAAAATGGATATATAAAGTAAAATAATCACAAATTGGTCATGACGGCCTTTCGTAAAACCTATTCGATCGATCGAATAAAACTCCATTTGCAACCTGAGATTTGGGTTTACATCTGTTTTGTCCATCTGCAGGAGATACCGAGATGTTCTAATACTGAATGGAAATGAACAATCTTCAGACTGATTATTCTTTAAAGATTCATCTTTCACGATTTTATAGTTTTACAAGAAATCCGTCAAATGGTAATGGAAGATAACATTGTTTTCTGTCTGATATTGAAATGTAAATATTATGTGCCATCATCCAGTGAACTGTTGTATTAAGAAATATTGTGTAAATAGAGAGAAGAACTTGGATGTTCAAATCGTTTTATTTTTAGTTATATTTTGATATTTATTAGTAAATATTCGACTCCTGCACGATTTGATTCTGCACATGCCACTAAGTTAATGCCTAATATTGTTAGTATAGATTATATAGATTGTAGTTGTGACCTAAACCTGAAAATGTTTAAAGATTTTATGGAACAATATATTTTTTGGTAAAGATACATTATGTAAGATTTAGATAAAGTGATGGCCGTCCTTGTTATAATAATTCCCAAATACATAATGCAAAATGATTACTAAATTGAAACTTTTATTCAAATTACTTGATTTGGAGTCATGTTTTCACTGTTTGTTGTTTTGGTAAGATGAACATTGTTTGCATTGATTGTGTACTGGTATATTCAAGGCTTAGACTCGCCTTCATTGAAATTGCGAGTATCCGATGGAATTAAGAGTTGATTATGGTATTATCATGTTAATAAATGCCTAATTAATAATTTATAACCACCCTACTGGTTGTTCCAAGCTTAGCCTAGCTTCACCATTTTTAGATCAAATCATTAAATGGCTAACCGTTCTAATCTACTTAATATCAGAGCCATCCGATGGCATTGAGACTTGATTATGGTCTTGTCTTGTTAATAAATGTCGAATTAATAATTTAGATAACATTTAAGATCTGAAAAAAGAGCTGCAATAGTCAGATTTAGCTTTTGAATAATGTATTTTTAAGAAAGAAAATCATATTGTTTAATATTATAAATCGGGTGGAATGAAAATAGTCCTACTCGTTCAGTGCAAACAACTGTCTTTATTTCATTTTGACTGAGTAACGTTACTTTTATCTTTGGTCAGACTGGAAATTGAAGAAATCATGTGTTTTTTAAGCTTTTAAATGTATTTATGAAATGTTATATGAATAGATCTGTTTTTATGATTTATCTTTGTTTTTGAGTAATATATATATATACATGTCTACATACATGTTGACCAGCGTTATTTATGGCTCAATGATTATAATTGAAGAATTCCATTTCTACTTCTCAGTCCTTATAAAACCATTTTATAAATTATATATCATTTATGAAAATTTTATATTATTTATCTTGACATGTGTCAAAACTATTTTTAACCTTGAACCGTATTTTTATTTAATGCAATTGTAATGCCTTTGTTTTTTTGTGCATTATTCAAGGTCAAGGACATTTTATATGTTATATTATTGGTATCATGATTAACGGTTTCAATTTGAATTATTATGCCGTCCAATAATCTAGTTGAAGAACCAAAGTATTGATATTTGATAATTCAGATTGGGGTATTTTTTTAAACCAGTTTTTCCGTCCTATTGAAACACTGAAAACGCTACCTTTTCTTGTATTATTTTTTAACAATGAAGGTAAATATGACGATGGTTTGACTTATATTTTTTTTAACAGGTACAGTACACTTCAGGGCTAAGTATGAAAATCCTCCCTGTGGGTGTTTTTTCCACTCAAAAATCGCGGTGTTTTTCTCATGTCCACTCCGCGGAATTTGCGACGTTCTGGGCGGAAAAAAAGTCCGCGAAAAGATAAAATTCGCGGAGGATTATTGTCCGCGAAAATTTGAAATTCGCGGCGGATAATTGTCGGTGGAAACATAAAATTCGCGGTGGATTATATTCTATAGTGATTCAAAATAGTCTGAGTAATTTAGTCAATATTGTCACAGCGTTATTTAATAGTTAATGGAATAATATCACGAGTATATTAGTCGTTTTAGTTAACCTGTAATTTATATATTCATAATACTATTTTCAAATTGTTTTTTGAAAATTAACTAAATTGTACCAAAGTATTATTTTATTCATATCCTAAAATATCTGTTATGCTCGATTCATTTATAATGTACATGTACATCGGTATTCAATTCGTAAATCGCACCACAAAGTGCATACACATATCAATTTTCTATGTCATTAGTTCATCCGACAAGCAGACAATGAAACCATGTTTCGTGAATTCTGATAACATTGTCTGAAAATGGATGACAATAAACATAATATCTAGCGATTTGCACGTGGGCGTCTTAAAATATGCTGTCGATTTTTTTAAGAACTGATTTATTATCGATTTTAAATATGAAGAAGAATTTAATGACAATCGTAGAAATAAACAAATTAGCATTAATTCTTGGGAGGTATATTTTCTCCCCGATATTTAATTTAACGGTAATTCGATTAAAATGACGATTGGGCTCCCAACGTTCAAATAATACTGTATGTCCCGAGAATCAAATATCATGTAATGTATAGAAGCTGAAAGATTCTTTACTTATTTCAGTTTCGTATTTGACTAAGATACAGAGTCCCCATTCCCCACATTTCAATACGGATCAACATGTCAAATCGTTTCAGATAGCGCTATATGTATATGGCTTAAAAGTGTCATGTCTCAAATGGTCGCTTCATAGATATATTATTTTATGCTTTAACTTATAAATGCAACACACAAACTGCTTACCGTATTTATACAGTTGACGATAAATATCCTAGATAATAATCCGGTTCGGTTTCTTTCCAATAATTATCACAGAAACAAATATTAAATTTCATTTTTCCAGTGAACATATCGATGAAGCTTTCAATAAATAAAACACCTAACAAACAGACCATATGAATCGAATCTTGTGCGGACTGAACTTAGATTTATAGGATTTAATTGTCGCACCAAAGAGTACAAAGGAAAACGCTTAACAACAAGCATGCATTAGTTAAAGCGGCTTGGCGTGATATAAGAGATGATTTTTGTGCCAAATTAAAAATACACTGAAAGGGCCTCACTAGTCCGCAGGTGCTCTACTCTCTAGTCTGTCGCTTTAAGAAATACGTGTACTATAAATGTGGGTATCAATAAAGCCTAACCCTAATAACAGATATCGGTTGACCAATGAACCCTAACCTTAACACAACCCTAACCCTAACACAACCCTAACCCTAACACAACCCTAATCCTAACTAATGAACCATAGTAATATATTATAGAACCCGCGGGCTAGTGAGCATTCCCCTTATTACCACCGGTTAATGGAATAATTCTATTGACAGAATATGTCAACTGCGAATTAAGTATTGATTTCATAATTTGCATGCGCCAACCTTCAAGTCTGTACCGATTCAAAAATTAAATTATCTCTTATTTTAATATCCATAATTTTTAAAGCCTGAGTTTTATGTTATCGTTAATAAAATTAATAGAATCTTATGCAAATTACTGGTAATACGTGATGTAAATTGTAGGAGGTGGGGAGGTGCTATTCATCGTAGCCCGTTCGTAATTTAGCCATGTGTGTGTTAAAGGGGTTTGTATTTTAGTCAATTATCAATTCCTTTTGATGGCACGTGTGAATTCGCCTAATAAAGATAGTTGATTGACAGTATGCATTGACTCAGACTCCTTGGTGCCTACATGAAATGTCATCACGGTATTTTCCGACTGATAGTTTTAATGTACATGTGTTCGGTAAGGTTGACGGTGAATTTTGGCGATGTGTGCTTAAAAACAGGAGATGAAGGCATTTCATTCATTTGGGAATTAAATCAGAATATATTACTTGAGGAGTGAATTTTGTAACTTATTTGTCAGAATGGAAATGGCTATTTTAATGTACAACACTTTCGCCCAAGGTAAGGCCAGCATTTATGTGTGTAAATTTTGAAAATTTCCTAATTTCAATGAGTTTGAAATAGTCGAACGATTCAAGTTTTAAAAATATCGAACATATTAATGAAGTAATGTATCGATATAGGGTGAAACGATCGTGGGATGAACTGACCCATATTAGCCTGTTTTTAATATTCCATTTTTGTGATTTATAGTTAAGTCTAATAAAACAATACTTTAATAGTATAAACACTTACAATTACCATGCCAACGCGTTGCGGATTGAAACCACGGCTTTAAAACTATGAGTGAGCTCACTTTTTTTAATTATTTGAATAGAGGCTCTAGAACCACTTGTAATAACATGCTCAACACATTTCGGATTGAAACCACCGCTTTGTAACAATGAGATTACTCACTTTTCTTTATTATTTGCCGACATACTTAAACGGTAAACGGCTTCGTAGCACATTGTTGTTTTAAAAATCCAAAACAAAAACATAGTAACAGAATACAGACTACATGTGTAAATGTATAAGTCATTAATGGGCAGACAAGCGGACGTTAAATAAAGCTGAATAATACATTTTTACGAATGTTTGTCCATATGATTATTTGTAAGGTTTGTTATATATGCCGCACATGTAACAAACGAGTATGCGATGTTGTAAATTATACATCGATAATATATGCATATGGATACGAATACAATGTAAAGCATACGTGTAACAATAATTTCATCAAATTAAATTTCGCGCTGGGGTCGGTGGTTTATGCATATATTTTATTTCAAAGTTTTAAAAGCATGCCGATAATGCTGTTTTTCGGGATTGGACTACTGAATTATGGATACGAATACAATGTAAAGCATACGTGTAACAATAATTTCATCAAATTAAATTTCGCGCTGGGGTCGGTGGTTTAATAATTCCGCGGCAGTCGGTGGTTTAACAAATCCGCGGTTTACTCAAATTCGCGGCGGAAATTTAGAGCGGATTTTACAGCGGGACCTGAGCGGATTAATAGCCTGTACTCCGCGATTTTTCAATTCCGCCCAGGTCGGACCACGGAGGAATTTCATACTTAGCCCTGAAGTGTACTGTATGTTTAAATATTTACACTTTAGTACAATTTAGCCAAGTCTGGACATTCTAGTTGTGTCCGACGATGAAACTAGAACGCGAGTCTGGTCGGACACTAATGAACTAGAAGGTAACATTTTAACCTTTTTCCTAAACATGGATTTAAAAAAAAATCAATAAAAATGCTGATATAAAAAAACTGTGCCTGAATCTTTGCCAGTCTTTGTCTGTGACCGATTCCCTTTGGCAGGGTGTGTCTATTGTGTTATTGGTTTCAGTACACAGTTTGGCAGTCTGTCTGCTGCCTTGATGCAATCTGTCCAACACCTAGAAACATTCTATATTTTTAATGTAATATTTACATCTTGAAGAATTCCGTCCGGTTTTAAACCGAAATAAATTGTAAATAATTATGTCATCACTGCTTCTATTATTCACCATTTTATTATCATGATTTTTCATTGCTGAGAAAATATTGTTATTATATTAGAGAAACATGATGAAATCTATGTCAACTGAATTGATGCTACAACTGTCGCAATAAAATCTAACACCTAATAGCAACAAGCAATATTGCACTATTGGGAATTCAATGTTTGTTTCTCAGCGATATACAATGAGTTGTTCTAGAACTCTGCACGAATCAACAACATGTATCTGAGAAACATATATATGTCGTTGATTGTTCAATTTGAAACTGAATGATTGTTAGGATTTATGGGGTTTTTTCAAGGCAGTTAGCTATGATGTTCAGTTGATAAATGATAAATAGAAATCAGCCTGGAGATTTGCTGGTACATACAACAAACAGTTGAATGTTAGAAAGGCAGATTTCTTGAAAATATTGTAGATTTGTGACGTAGAGGAGTATTGGAATCTGAACTTGTAGCATTTTAAATGATTTAAGATTTGGTTATTTGATAGGTTTTATATAGCTTGTATGGTATGATCATCAGGGTTTGGAAGGGTTAAGATTTTTTCAATGCTTTGGTAATCTTTGTAAACCAGCTCAATAAGACATAAAACTGTTGATTTTTTTTAATTGTTATAGTTCAGGCATCTTTTATGCCTAGGTCAACACATGTATATAGTTTTCATTCACTTTGTCCAAAAAATACATTTATAAATAAAATAAGAATTTCGGAGATGAATTTAGTAGGATAAGGTGCAATAATTAATCCTGGGAGATATCCATGGTAATGTGAACCATTTAAGAATACTGCCTTTTGATGGGTTAATATCTTGAGATTTTAAACAATTAGCCAATCAAAATGCAGTTTCTATGAATAATTGATAATTATTTCATTTTCCTTGCAATTTTTACATCATGGCTTTGTGAAGTTGTAAATTTATTGTGGACTCAAATTCTCAAGTAAAATAGATGAGTTGTAGTCTCTATCATTTAGACAAATATTGTTCTTGGTGTCCAAGACTAATCTCTAACTCTTTATTTAGAATTCACATAAAGCCGTGATTGAATTACAGACATATAAAAACAACTGTATGATTTGTGAGTCAAATACAAATTATTTCATTGTTTTTGTCCATTCAACAGTCGCAGTTAAAGCTAAATAAACTCTGAAAAATCATTTGTGTTGTATGTTTTATATTTTTTTTTTAATCTTCTAGGACAATCTAAGTGTCCACCGATATGACATGTGATAAACACATTCCAAATATAATTTTTTGTCTTCAAAGAGGATAACTCCTGTATTTGTGTCACTTCCTGCTTCTTCAAATCTTTGTTACATGTACACATCAACTGTTGTAAAGATCTTTGTTTTAAAATTATATCTGGAATGTGTTTACACATGATCATATATTTAATATCAGTGGACACCAATAGTGTAGATTATCAGTCAACACTAGCACTCAAGCAGCGCAGAATATCGTGGATGAATATCAGTGGACACCAACAATATAAAACAATGGTTGACACCAGCACTTGAGCAGTGTAGAATTATTGGCTATTCCTAAGTAATGTTGTGTGGGATACATCTAGATTAAGCCATACAAGGTATGTGAGGGTCCAGTAAGGCGTCGGATATATAGGTTAAGGCAAATGAAGGTCCAGTAAAGTGTAGGCTAAGGTCTCAAATCCTGAAAACATTGCTCATCAGCATCTTGGACGGACAGACTGAGGTAAAAATAATCTTTACCCATGAAGTTAAATACAAATATGAAATGTTTGGAAACCATTTATTAATGTTTAAGAGATTATAATATATATATGAGTGATTGATCGAGATGAAGCAACTATAACAAATATTGATGTATATAAATATATCAATGGTCCTCATAAAACTTGGGTAATTGGTTTCCTGTTAGATTCACTCGTTCTACTCCATCTTTAGTAATGGCCGCTAGTCGAATAATACCTCCACTAGATCCATCTCGATTCATTGCAAGAGATAAAGCTGAAATAAAATCAGTAGCAATTATAATATAGAAAGAACAGGGGTGATACAGCCAGATTTTTAAGTTCTTTCCAAGTGTACACAGGATCTTATAAGTGCAACCTGTTTTCTCGGTCAACATAGGGATCAGAATTATAATATTCAGAAGGTAAATAATATATTTTATTTCCTTTTGTCTTTTAATATGGAAAGGAAAGGAATTTTTCAACACCTCACCAACACAATGTAGTGTTTCCTCCTTGAAATACTTTTACAGCATTTAGTAATTGAATATATGGAGAGAGAGAGATTATGGAAAACACATGGTTCAATTTTATTTCAATACTTCGCTTTGCACGTAGGCGTCTTTAGCAGCGGGAGAAAATCCACCAGATTTGACAGACGACGCTACTTCTTGTCACATAAAACCGGGAAATTGAAACCACGCCAGTTGAGTCATTGACAGACCTCATCATACAATAAGCACGAGCTAACGATTCAGCCATCCAATGTCCCACAATTTGAGAACGACAAGAGAAACTTGTTGAAATGTGTGAAATCAACTCAAGTGTTTGTTTTCGGTATAAATTTCGTTTTAATGTTTCCTTCTTATCTTCAAATTTTAACTGATCAGTTTCTTGCCCAACCTGAACAACCAGAAATAATATCTTTATACGTGAGATCTGTGATGTGTGACCAATAATTCCTGAAGAAATCAAACTGATGGGTCCAACTCACCATTTGCTACGAAAGGTAGACATTCTTCTTTAGTCATATTTTTCTTAAACTGTGAATCAACGTAACCATAGAGATATGTACTTCCTGATCCCCCGATAGCAAATGGCTGCCTTATTACCATACCACCAAGTGGTACAGCAAAAACCTGCATATAATATAACATGAAAACATTAATAAAATATAACATGAAAACATTAATAAAATATAAGACGAATGTGATTTATAACATAATGACATATGTCATAGAGGCGTCCTGCCATATTAAAATACATGTTAGTGATTGTAACATAAACCTGTCGCTATCAATACCCGGCTGGAGATCTTGGTAGTTGCGTAACTATAATTTGTTGTTGGCATGTCTTATCTAGCTTTCTTTATCTGATAAACTATATTGAATGTTAAACCTTCATATGATGCTTGATACATTAGACAGATGTCTAATGAGCTCCTTTGTCTGGAATACGTTTATAAACTCAGAACAGAAACGAATCTTTAGTCAGGTCCAGGAGGCCATGCTAGGCGGGCGCCTAGTTAAGGTACCTCAGGAGTACTATAGTCAGGTCTAGGAGTCGGAGACGAGACAAGAGCTTCTGGAGTTAGCACACTCGTGCTAAGCCAGGCTAATTAAGTCATGACTCCCTCCATATAGATAGTTCTACGGTCGTTTACATTACGATGTTTGTACCTAATATGTAAGAAGAAGAATAAAACTATTATTAGATGTATATACCAGTGTTGTCATCCAAGAAAACGATTAAAGAAATAATGAAATACTGTCACATATTAATTGGTGCCGTAGACCAGAGAAACGATTGAAGTCCTAACCACTAGAAGTTCACAGGTCACCAACGGGGTAAGTCTTTTCTAATCCTACCATGGCGAGGGTGGTAAAATGACATTAGTGCTATGTATTATAATTTAACTGGTAAACCAGCAGTTTATCATCACGCGTCGTTAAATATCATGGTGTCGTTACTAAATTTAATATATTATATCGTCTTTCAAGCTAGTAGTGGAACAGTCTTTAACTATATGTAGGAAAATTACTGAAACAAAATTGTATATATATTTTTTGTTTTAAAATGCGTCATGTTGTTTTTAAAAGATTATGTATTATAATTGTTTGTTTTTGAACACATATTTTGGCATTTAAAATTAGTATTAACAGGTTTATATTGCGCAGTAAAATGTTTTGTGATTGTTTAACTAGAATTGAGTTAACAATATCGTAATTAGGAATTTTACATTCACAAAGTATTAACGGGTTTATCTCTAAGTTTTTTTTCGTTTATTTTGTCTATACGTGTATATTATCCAAATAGTTAATGGCAAAGGCCCCGATATTTACGGGTGAGATTTTTATTTGTAATACCCCAAATATTTAATGGGAAAGACCCGATATTTACGGGATTAAGATTTTTATTTGTAATACCCCAAAGTTTTAATGGGAAATGCCCCGATATGTAACGGGAGAAGTTTATGTTAAGTGGTTTAACCCCAGGAGGGTTGTGCTCGGATTTAGAGCGAACGTATTGTCTTGTTTTGTGTTTTGTTTAAAAATTATAGAGATAAACCGTTAGTTCTTTCAAATATATCTTATTTAAGATTGGTTAAATGTGTTCAGATCATTCATTATTCTTGAGATAAAACAATATGACTCCCTAATTTCAATTGTAAATATCGTTAGATCGTTATCTAAAGTCAAGTCTGTTCCACTTGCTAATTTGATTAACTATTAATTAAGTTCACTCCATGATATGATACGCAGATGATCAAACTTCGGCACGGGGAGCAGTTATAATACTTTTCATAGCACGTCATAACACGCCGTTTTGCCAGACGGTATGGAAAATGAAAAGACTACCGGTCAACAACAATAGTTGAACTAAACGGAGCAGGGAAAATTCTGACCCCTCAACATTACTGGAACGAGGAAGGGCATCATATGTACCCCACCCCTACAGTTGGCTACGACAGTGCAGTAGCGGTCTCAGAAGATAATTAAAGTAGTTTGTGTTCGTGATTCCAGGATCTCGTTTGTTTTTATTATTGACTCGCGTGTGTGACCGATTGTGTGTATATAACTTTTAAGTTCGTGTGTTTTTCATTGACCTTTTCATTTTGTTTAAAGACATTTTTGGATATTATGACATTTTACAAGTATATATAACTTTTAAATTTGTGTGTGTTTCATTTACCTTTTCTTTTTGTTTATAGACATTTTTGTATACGACATTTTACAAGTGTTGTTTGTATTTATATGTCTTTTCATTCTTATTGTTGTTTTTATCTTTTAAGATTAGGGTAGATATTATCGATCCCAGTTATATTCAAATTTGTAAAGGCTTTAAAAAAACATTTCATATTTTTTTCTAAAAAGAGGGATAGGTATATAACATAATGACATATGTCATAGAGGCGTCCTGCCATATTAAAATACGTGTTAGTGATTGTAACATAAACCTGTCGCTATCAATACCCGGCTGGAGATCTTGGTAGTATTCCTTATGTCATTGCGTAACTATAATTTGTTGTTGGCATGTCTTATCTAGCTTTCTTTATCTGATAAACTATATTGAATGTTAAACCTTCATATGATGCTTGATACATTAGACAGATGTCTAATGAGCTCCTTTGTCTGGAATACGTTTATAAACTCAGAACAGAAACGAATCTTTAGTCAGGTCCAGGAGGCCATGCTAGGCGGGCGCCTAGTTAAGGTACCTCAGGAGTACTATAGTCAGGTCTAGGAGTCGGAGACGAGACGAGAGCTTCTGGAGTTAGCACACTCGTGCTAAGCCAGGCTAATTAAGTCATGACTCCCTCCATATAGATAGTTCTACGGTCGTTTACATTACGATGTTTGTACCTAATATGTAAGAAGAAGAATAAAACTATTATTAGATGTATATACCAGTGTTGTCATCCAAGAAAACGATTAAAGAAATAATGTAATACTGTCACAGATTCAGCATCCTGCACTGACTGGGTGAGGGAAGACAAGACCTTACAGTGGCACTATGGTCTAATCTTTTTTACGACATAAGACGTCAGCTTATTGTCCCTTAGCCACTGTACCTCACCAGATGTTCCATTCTGCAACACCGATAAGGAGAAAGCAAGATGGAAAATCCTGAACCACTCTGGCTTCCTTTTATAAATGTAGATGAATGTGAAATCTAAATTCATTGTCAAAAACTCCCACACCACAAGACATAAAAAATCTACTAGACAATATGTACAAAGGTTTAACAGTAAATAAGTGATAGCAAACAATTTGATCAAGAACTTTTTTTCTGTATTGTGTTCACAAGATCAAACATTTAAATTCTCAAGGGAAAGAGAACTCCACTCAAAATTACAACAGGGTTGGGTGAGTTGTGTCTATTTTATGTCCCAGAGTTTCAATCATTTCTTTACAGAGGTCTTTCATGATAATATTTTCACAAGATTTTATAAACTTGAAAGATAACTGGGAATTTATTTGCTCAGACTTGGGGGGGGGGGGGCATTCTATATATGAAGAGAGAAAGAAATGTGGTTTGACGTCCACCCGAGACAAACTTGGTAATTTCAGGACTACATTTTAATATAAAATAGCAATGGTCACAATAAGCTTATTTTGACCAAAAATGAATTGTCGTTAAGTGGAGCCTAAACTCTCTGAGACGTACCTATCAGGTTTCGATTTATTATTAAAATAGCGAAAAACCATATAAATGGTTACAGATAGGGTGCCCAGAAATCAGTTTCGGACTAGTCATAGAAGTGAGCACATTCTCTGTGGTGTGTACAACTTTTAATAGAGAAATTTGGGCTGTGTGGGGCACCCTTCCACAGGAACCTTGTTAATGATTCACACCAGAGTAAAAGATAATGAAAACCAGAAAATTTAAAGGGAGAGAATCTGTTTATACTACGAACCTGTCCTCCTTCCTTTTTATCCCAACCAGCTACGATAATACCAGCGGAGATGTTGTCACGGTGATCATAACATAATTCTTTAAATGTATGAGCTGCTGTTTGTACTAACGGTTCTTCTCCCATCTCCATTCTAAATATAATAAATAAAAAAATTAGCTGGCCAGAAAACGGACCAAACAGCCACAGTACAATAAGATAATCAAGGGCAATCACTCCATAAGTAATTGTCAATTTGGTGTAATTCCAAAGGCGTCTTTGCTTCACTGAAATAAACAGTGCATATATGAGTCTTGAACAGATCATGTAATAACCATTGATACTAGAGCATTCTACAAAGTGATCAAGAGTTAGAACTCAATAAGGTAAGGTCAAAAATTCCTGATAATTTAATAACATTCTTTGTCATTTGAGCATGGATCTGTGAATTTAAATAAGATAAAGCACGAGAGAGAGAATTGGGATTTAACATCCACAAACTAGGTCATTTCGGGACTAACATATGGTTTAATTTTATTTCAATAATTCGCTTGTGGTCATGGGTCTTCAGATGTGGGAGGAAACCACATGTCCTGGAGAAAACTGACGAGGTTGGATGAAACCACGCCAGTTGACTCAATGACAGGCTTTATGATACAGAGCGCAGTTGCTACCCATTCAGCCATCCAATCCTCATAAGATAAAGCAGAACCATTTGATGTCAACGACCTTTCACACCAACATTTCATATAGAATCGGTTAAAGACAACCCTAACCCATAGAATCAGGATAATGGTGCACTTACTGATAAAAATTCAGCTGATATTTGACGACATCCGCAACGGCTTGCGTGTCAGCTGCTGAACCGGATCGACAACAATAAATCTTATCTGTAATCTTTGTTAATTTATCTGTAACTCTATTGGCAATATATGCCCTGAAAATATCAAAATATAGATAGAGAAGGGTGCTGGATTATAAAGGCCTATTTGATATTCGATGAACAATAGTGCCAACACACTGCATTATTGAAGAGACGAATCAAGATTCACATTCTTGTTATTCACAGTATTCAATTATAAAATCGTAAATCAAATCTTGTGGGGTTTTATTTTAGAAATGTGATCATTGGACAGCGACCACTGTTCAGTCAATTCACTTGTAAATAATTAAACCATTAAAGCACCACAATCTTGACTTGTAACAAATTGAAAGTAGATCTAGATACATGTAGTACGCAACTGTCCCCAATGTGACTTTGTTATGAGTCTGGACAGGAACGTTATCACTTTACCTGACTTCCTTATTGTCACACTACCCTACCCGACTCACAATACATATCATGACTGAGCCGTGATACCTGGTACTTCTAATCACACTACCTGACTCGCAATACATATCATGACTGAGCCGTGATACCTGGTACTTTTAATCACACTACCCGACTCACAATACATATCGTACCTGGCACTTGTCGTTACCTGAATCACAATATGTACAGTATCAAGGTGAAAGTTTAACGTACCCTGATGTTGTTCTGGAATCAGCACCAATCACAACACCACCATCAAATTCTACAGCAGCTATAGTCGTCTAAAATAAACAAATAACAGAATACAATCAAAACTATCAAATTCTACAGCAGCTATAGCCGTCTTAAAATCAAACAAACAACAGAATACAGTCAAAACTATCAAAGTTCATAAATCCCATTTCTGGTAATTTTTCTTGAAGCTTTCGAAGGTTGAGAGGATATTGATATTGACAATTCCCCGTAAATGTAATTGTACAATACGTTTTATGAAGAAGATAAATTAAAATGTGTTCATCATCATGTCTTAAATCACAACCCCAATCAACAAACAAAACTAATTGATCATTGAGTATAAATAAATGAAATGAAGTGAGGTTCAATCTGATTAAAACAGATGCTATTTCGTATCGTTTTTATAGTTCAAAATTTCGTTTTACTTGTCTTTACTACATTAGGATCTGAAAGACTTGTTATTTAACTCGTGTTCTGCTTGAAATGAGGGGTCAGCCAATCAAATTCTCTGTCAAATCGAGGGTTTGACCATTTTTGGGCGGAATTGACCTCCCGATATAACTTGTTAGATCTATATCTAGTGTAGGCCATCAAAATTATAAAAACCAAAAAGAAATATAGACCTGAATTTCCATTAGATTGAAGCGAGGTTTAACGTCCAAGGATACTGCATAGACTGGGCTAATAGGCCTACAAACATACAGTGAAATTTTGTCCCACTCTTATATTGCATGCTAACTGCCTGCAGATCTTTTATGTGTACACACGCCAATGTACATGTATACACAGGGCTTTAATAACATCTGAATGTCTCTGACAGCTGACAGCTGTACTTCACCACTGAAAAGGTGGAACCACGCTGGAAACTTCTGATGAACTTTCTCGGCTAATGCAGGGTTTGAACATGTGATCTCCAGGCAGGCGAGCTAGCGTCTTCCCCCCCCCCCCCGGCTCCTATTGGGTAATAAAAATAGTTATAGTGGACGACATAATCAATGGCTATTGAAAACTATAAATATGGACGACTTTGTATGTATCTGGCACCCTTGGCCTGACTGATACCAATATGACACAGAGGTGGAAACACTATGTCCTTGTCTTGTTACGGCTCGTGGCGTATAGATGCAACAAAAATAAAGTTAAATTGTTTTTGAGACATCTGTATGATAATAGCTTGACTAATACTACTTCTAGACATTAAACATAATAGGTGCTGTCGGCACTGTCGGTTGATCTGACTACTTTTTTCATTCATCTTTTCATTTGTTTTTCTACTCTTTATCCTGGGTAAGTGGGTTAGTGCTCATTTCTTCCTTACTCAGTCTCACACACCACCAGCATCACACCACTGTTTATTCAAAGAGATTTTCCATTTCTGATATCATCTTTATGAAAAAAGGCACCGGTTAAAAAAAATAGTCAGATCAGCCAACAATCAAAAATATAAATTTTCAGGATGATTCCTCAGGCAGCAAATGAAAGTGGTGACATCATATAAAATATTCGTCCTAGGCATTTATAAGAATGATTAGAGCTGAAAGTAATGTCTAAACTGAAAAATACCCCTGTCGTCAGTTCTGTTTTAAGCCAGTCAGGCGTCAAATTCGACATAAAAGCCTGTTCACGATTTTTGCTTATCATGCTGGTAGCCATGTTGGAATATAACAGCAGAGAGCATGCGGAGGGAAATAACTCCATAAATGTAATCCCCCAGGGTTCAGACTACTGTTGCTCTACCGGCATTGCCAATAGCCTCAAGCCCTCAGTGTTAAAACAGAGCCGGCCCTTGCACGGTCTACAAGGTTTTTCTTTTTCCTACCAATGAACTTAATCTAAAATTCCTCAAAATTTCACAACCATTTTCACAAAATCTGACAATCTAGATTTATCTTTATACGAAACCAAGCTGATTGGGACCATGGCTCATTGGGACAAAAGTCAAAGCTGATTGGGACCATATTCTTGGCTGATTGGGACCACATTTTAGGCTGATTGGGACCACAACTAGGCTGATTCGGACCACACGATTAAAAAATACTAGAAACTTAGGTTTTGATATTGAATTAAGTTTAATATAATTAAAGGAGTTTTATATCTATATCATGACTATAATTATGTGCTTTTTTTATGTAGGCCTGCGTTATTTATGTTTATATTCCTTTTTTTTTTATGTCACAGTTACACCATATTATATTAACAGAGATTATCTTATTAATCTTATGTAAATTATTATACGTTTTATGCAATTTAAGCAGACAATTTTTTATTTTATAAACTTCATAGCTTGTTTTGGAATCCATTATAGCCTATACATTGTGTGTAATTATATGTTAGAAATACTGTTTAAACCAATTTATGCTAATTGCAATTAAGTCATACAAATTTGACAACTAATACCGGTACTAACCCCTAGCAATACAGTATCATAATGGAAATCCGAAACCATTATACATGTACATATATTGTGTGTAATCATGTTATAGAAATAACTAATACCAGCAATACAGTAGCAACGGAAATCGGTTATTTCAAATATGATGAACATAAAGGCAGTCAAAATGTATAATCCTACCTTGTACAGAAAATAAACATAATAGATTTATAGACTCAATTTTAACACAAGTAAACAGGTAGGTGATATCTAGGAAAGTGTACTATATTACTACATGAAAATTACTCAGACCTTACTGACAGCCACAACAGGGAATTTGTGTGAATGGATCTGATTGTTTATTGGATTATTAGGCTTGTCATTAATTAACAATAAAAAGTGTGATTAGGGTGCTACCTGAGTTTTATACTATAAATAAAGTGTGATTTAATTAACTTTGTTTAATGTGTATTTGTGTATATAAGAAGATGTTACACATTTGTCAACCAATTTAGTGCATTGCATTCAACACTTGTCTAGATCAGGAAATTCCAAACCAATTAAAATTAGTTAAGGAGGGAAAGCTACAGCGATATCAAACAACAAAAACCAGAAAAACAGATAGAAAAATAATGGAATTGTGGAGACAATATTGTGAAAATAAGATTACCACAAGTCGTTTACTAAATAAAGCCGCGCATTTATATGGTCCAACTAAATTGAAAAGGAATTGAATCACCATATGAAATAAAGTGATATTTACTAAGTAAAATATTATACAAAGAACAATATTTGTTTGTCATTAGTTCAGCTTCATTCATTACAAAATATCGCATTCATTGCAGTACCGGTAATTATACTGATATGAAGCTTTTTGATATTATTAGGTTACAATTTGATAATACTGGGTGGTATTTATTGCCATGCAAACATATTTAAAACACTCTTATCATGGTCCCAATCAGCCAAGAATCTGGTCCCAATCAGCCAAGAATGTGAAGCATATTCTCTGTGATTTAGCTCATTTGTATTGAAGCCGTCAATCACACTAATGACTAATTACACTATTTATTGCCATAGTTGTCTTATTATCAAAAATATACCCTGACCCCCACCCTATACCCCCACCCCGCATCAATATCATGAATATTCATTAAAAACCTGACAGAAAATGTAAATTCTAACAAACAGAGAACAAAATGTTGTTTCGCTAATCTGACGGTCCCGTGTTCTATCCCTGACCCATGTATACCATGGTGCGCACGTAAAAGACTCATTGGCAGTTGAAATTCGATATAACAGTAGTTCGTGGCGCCGTTGTCCGGGCAAAATTTCCTCTTAACACGTCGGAGAAGAACGGTAGGGCGTTAAACCCGATTTCATTTCATGGTGGGGGGGGGGGGCTGGATAATCCAACTTTGATGGCCGAATGATTAACACATGCGCGCTGATCATAAGGTCTGTCATTGAGTCAACTGGCGTGATTTCGAATCCCCGGTTGTACATGACAAGGAATATAAGGATTGCATGTCCAACCTCGTGGGTTTTCTCTGGGTCAACCGCTTTCCTCCCACTTCTAAAGACTCATGGCCTATGTGCAAGCAAATTATTGAAATAAAATTAAACAATATGTAAGTCTCGAAATGACCTAGTTTGTGTTGAGTGGACGTTAAACCCCCTTATCCCTCTCTTGCTCTTCCTCATTTCATTTCCGTAACGAGATATGGAATGTAATTACTAGTTTTTTAAATTAATAGTTCAAGAATATTTGCGAGTAGGAAAATAGATTTAAGAAAAAGAAAACATACTAGTGAATATAATATTAGTACAATTATGGGAAAAAATAGATCAGCGTAAACAGAATTTTATTGAACACAAAATTAGAATCTCCACTTATCAAGCACTTTACATGTTTTCGACGTTAGCTAAAACATAAACCTTAGATTGGACTTTAAGGGCGTACAGCTCTATTCTCTGAAACCTTCAGACCAGACGAAAATGGGCGTAAAGTACATCTGAGTATATATAAAGTTATTTATGATAATGTTTTTAAAAAGGTTATTACTGTTCTAAACCACAACGTTCGATGAAATACATGACCAGTTCATGATCGACCTCGTCTGTGCCTAACACGCGTTTGTCCTTTGTGAAACACAGCCATTACTAATTACCTTCACTTTGTCTTGTAGGGAGAGAAAAATGGAGTTTAACGTCCACTCGACACAAACTAGATCATTCCGGGGGACTAACATATGGTTTATAATTTTATTTCAATAATTCGCTTGCGTTTAGGGGTCTTTAACAGTGAGAGGAAACCGGTGTGCCCGGAGGAAACCCAAAAGGTTGAGAAGGCGCCCCTATCTCCATGCCACATACGCTCACACCAGGGATCGAAACCACAGCCGCAAGCTAGAGGTCGAAGCGCGGCACTAGACACTAGGCCATCCCAACCTCCCACATTGTCTTGTAGGATATTTTTCTTTGTTCATTACAAAACCCAGAATAGACGACTCGTGCACTGATTATATTCACAATAGCTGATAGGACCTTCACTATGCATACGACATGCGGTGTGCTATATATATACGAGGGGAATTCTCGTTTGCCCGTTTTCGAATACCAACTGTCAGACAATTCTGCGAAATATATTTTCCTCCAGGAACCCCGAAGCATCAGCAATATCTCGCAGAGGTAACGAGGTGTCACCGATATAACAAGGTACCTTCGAGGATATCTGAATATTCGGCAACCATTCGACACATTCCCGATCTCGGGGTTGAATCCCCGGTTGAAAAGTACAGTCTTCTCAAGCCATTGTCAGGATTTTGCAAAAAGGACATTTTTCTTGGAACCGGCGACCATTTCCATATGCCTAGCGCCCGCTGGACATTTTCTACTACAGGAATATACTTTTGATGAGCCTCAAAAGAAAATTCGTTTATTTCCTCACCGCCGAAGATTTTATTCCAAGTGAGACCTAACACTAATAGATAGAAAACTTGGAACCGTAAGGTGTGTTTCACTGCCATAATAATTTTCTCTGCTTCATCGTTTAACTAATCATTTTAGTCTCAAAATAAGGGAAGTATTCTAGAATGTATAATACATAACCTACAAGAGAGTATTTAACCATAGCAGTGATATAAATTTACAATCAAATATCCTTATAGAGGCGATGTTCTTATCATTTATTTATTTATATATTACATTCTTGTTGGGTCATGACATGGGGACGCTTTAAAAAGAGCTATGCAAATTCCAAGAACAATCAACATAAAATGTGGCAAGATTGTTCCTTGTAAAATGCGCATCGATTAATGTAACAATTTCAAGAACGTGACAATGATGTCACGTCCGTTTCCTGGTCCTGTATAGTGTGCTTGTACTTGATTATCTTCATTTCCGTGTTGTACGTGACAAGGAGTAGGGTCGCCTGTCCAACCTCGCGAGTTTTCTCAGCGTCCTCCTCCCACTGCTACGGACCCCTAAGTGAAAGCGAATTAATAAAATAGAATTCAACCATGTGGTACTCGAAATGACTTAGTAGTGTTTGAGAGGTTTTACAGCGTTGTTCCACCCTTGTCAGGGATGCAGAGGGAAATTGTCTAGTCGTTCGGATTGGACAAAAAGCCAAGTCCCGTTTACGTAAAAGAACCCTTGGCAGCTGCAATTTGAAATTCGATGAGGCCACAAGCGTTGATATCCAGGCCCCGAGTTGTTCACCTTATTTTAACTCAAATATAGCCCCTTATAATAATTTTGTTGTTTTTATGTATAAAGTACATCAATAAGAAACTATGTGCAAAGGTTTGTGTTTCTGGATGAGAAATAGTACTCATAAACAGTGACTGAAAGTTGAGCAAATTCTCAACTTAAGTCCGAGATTGCTTTGTGAACTCGGGGCCAGGCAAAATTTCACTTATAGAGCAATGAATGGGCTTTTATTTAGCTCGATTGTAGACGTTGGCCCCCAGTATTTCATTTCATTTCCCAAATACTGTATTAGTGAAAATATGTGGCTGTATGTATCCATGGTTATTGATAGACATCCATCAACCCATGAATAATACAAGATGTTTTTCATCAGGGTTTCTTTGTCACTTTAAATCTAATCAAGTGACATCACTATGTATCATCGCTATACGACCAAATATGGCAGTGTGCCATTCTAACATCATCAATACGCCAGTCTATATCGATCTATAGTTATCTCGTTCAATTTATTATACTTCATCCCGGCCACAAAACAAAATAATAAAATTACATAACATATAAAAATAAAACTACGTGGATTAATTGTGCCATGTTGGTCTAGTTTTTATAGATATTAGGCTGCACTCATCTAGAAAAAAAAGAGAGTTTCCTTTTTATAAAAAAAAAAAAAGAAGCGGATTAACCGATCGCAAACAAATAGTTTAGCCCCAAGGATGACCTATATCGAGCTGGGTTGTTTTTATCACCGACAAACATCAATTGATAACTGAAACAGAAAATAAAGTGCAGGGCTATCTAGCTCCTCTGTAAAGATTCGATTTATCGTCTCCGATATCTGATCGAACATAACACCAATCATACAGATATTGCTATATTTAGTGAAATTAGGTAAATGATTTTGAGAATACACCACACGGTGTGCCTGACAGCAGCGCTACGGCCTGCTCTTATTTCGAATTTCAACTGTCAATGGTTCTTTTATGTGTGTGGGGAGGTGGGGGATGGTTAGCACGTGCGCGCTGTATCATAAAGTCTGTCACTGAGTCAACTGACGTTGTTTCCATTCTCCGGTTGTACGTGACAAGTAGCAGGGTCGCCTGTCCAACCCAACCTCGTGGGTTTTCTGCGGGTCCCCGGCTTTCCCCCAACTGCTAAAGACAACTACGCGCAAGCGAATTATTATAAAATAAAACCATATTTTAGTACCGAAAATAAACTAGTTTGTGTCGAGTGATGTTACACCCATCTCTCTCTCTCTCTCTCTCTCTCTCTCTCTCTCTTAATTATTAACCACCAGCGAAAGTAATAAACCCTCTCCCTCTCTTATGTCTAAGTGAAATTATACGCCAGACATAATTTTTCATACCATCCGAACAACTAGACCCCGTCCTTGCACGGCCATCCGCCTACACCACTGACAAGGGGGGGGGGAGTCCAGAATATACCCCGAGGAATACCATGAGAAAACCCAAGTTCTTGCAAACCAACGAGTTACTCACTACTCACTGAATCACAGCGGCTTCCAGATAATAGCGTAGCGGAGAAAGGGTAAGTTTCCAACAACAGATACTTGCTTTATACATAGGAATAACATAGTGTTTAATGTAGTTGAGATAAAACTGTACCAATGCGTTTTATAAGAACTAGACTGGTGGCCAGTCTTCTCCATACACCAAAAATTGGCCAGTCCTCTCAAAAAAAAAAAAAAAAAAAAACGAAAAAAAAACGTAATCTCTAGAGACTGGGCAAATAGAGCTTCATTCTCATCTAGTAGGTCAATCTGCATTATGTAGGTCGTGTGACGTCGTGCACGTGATCACGACATAGCTGACATCACGTGATAATAACAATGGCTGTCGACTAACTGGCAAACTGGTGTAGGTGCGAGATGTTTGTTGTGGATAACAGTTATTGTTATTTAGTGATACTTTAACGATCTAAGAATTTTGTTGACGGACAATATCTGTCGAATGAACGGATACAACGTATGGGACGAGGTGAATGAACATAAATAATTACACACGACATCATTATAACAACTTAACGAAGCCAGTTCATGCGTATCGGGACGAAGCCGAATGGCGAATGGAAACAAAAACGTGACATCAGCCCGCAGACTTTATTTACAAATTCGTGTCACGTGACTCGGGGCTAGCTTGGCAACTGTCAATCATTCCAAATAAGGAACAACGTAAAACAGGACAGGAACGCCCATTTTATTGTGAAGCTCGCAAATTGTCCAGTCTCTGGTGCTGGTTACAGGTTTACTCAAATTTTTTTTTTTATACAAATGGAAACGAAAGTGTTGGTTTACTAAAAATTAATACTTTTATATAAATCGAAATGTAAAATAAATAGAAGAGACTGGGCCAGTCTATATAAGAACTAAATCAGTTCAAATATGATATAAACTATTATTCAAGCCTATAAATTTGTTCACGGGACAAGCAGGGACGGATCCAGGAATTTTTGCAGGAGGGGGTTTGCCAGGTTCCAGTTATGGAAATCTGCCATCATCGTCTCTAAATTATATAAACATACATACAAATTGAGTTTTTTTTAAAGAGGGAAATCATTTTTATACTGATGTAGGATCATTTTGTGATGTAATTGCATTGATGCAAGGCATTATTTTTTTTATGTAGCTGAGAAGGGTGGGGTTTGGACCCCTCCAAATCCCCCCCTCTGGATCCGCCCCAGGAGAAGCCCATAATCAACACTTCAAATTTGTTAGAATGCACTGGGAAATAACTTCTACTCAACCCACATGAATTCGATTGATTAAAATTAATTTTACTTTATTTTTGATCTACAATGAAATCTGTTTGATTTTGCCCTACATCTGATACATCTAGGTCGCCATTTTGATGTTGCACTATAGCTGTCACGCGAAGAATGTGGATAATTATTTCAACTGCCCTTGAGCAAAGACTATGCAAACTCTATGATAGTCATAGGCGTAAGAGCCAGGGGGCAGGGGGGGGGGGGCGGCAGTTGACCCCCTAACTTTCGGGCAAGTTGACATTATCGGGCAGACGGGTAAAGTGAAACAATTTTTATTTCATCTACTTGGCAACATAAAATGCCGAAATTAAATAAAACACTAATTTCAAGGATAGCAGGAAATGGCAGGAAAGCGCGTTTGCGGCCGTCAAATACTCCAAAACTTTATTTGGGGGTCCATACAAGGTCAGTTCCGCTTCCTCGCCTCTCGAAGAAAAACGGTGCCGGTGTCTGTAAACCGAATTATTTTCGGTCATTTATAGTTTTACTTCGCTAACTGTCGTAGAGCCGTAATATAAGTGGGTAAGACTCTGGCTCGCTGGCCTGGAGGTCGGGTGTCCCAAAAAGTTCATCCAGATTTTCCGGAGTGGTTTCTCCTTGTCAGTGATCCAGGAAGGAGGTCCTGGCGACAGCTGTCTAGTCGTTCGGATGGGACGAAAACCTGAGGTCCCGTGTACAAATTGGCGTGCACGTAAAAGACCCATTGGCAGTTGGAATTTGATATAACAGTGCCGGTCTTCATTAGCCCAGTTTAGGTAGCAAAACAACAGGACGTTAAATCCTATTCATTTCGTATTATAACACTAATTTTACTTTGTACAACATTTTTCGGGCATCGATTATTATTTGTGAATGCAGCTGCTACAGTTTGATTGGATGGTTGGAATTCAGAGTGGCATTTCGATTACAAAACCATTGGACACTTTTGGAATTGCTTACGTGAGCTAGAATAGCAGAAAACTCATTTGCGGTGGTTAAATTTTCTCCGGGAGGGTAAAACCCCAAACCCAGCGATGATTGGAATTCAGGTAAATTGGGTAGGCTATTTTAGACCAAATTGAAGTTGCTGTATTCGCAGGCTGGAATATCTGGAAAACGCATTTGCGACAGTTAAATTTTGCTCCCAACGAATGATTGGAATTCGAGTCAGTCACCTTAATTAGGCTTTATTAGACCCTTTTGTTAGTTGCTTTGTTAGCGTGCTGAATTAGCAGGAAAGCGTATTGGGATGGGGAGAGGGGTCCATACAAGGTAAGCTCCACGTTTTCGCCTTCCGAGGAAGACCGGTACCGCTCAGTATAAACCTGCAATTGTTTTGGGTATTTCGGGTTCCCCCCCCCCCCCAACTGTCATCGAGCCCACAAGCCTATGATGATAGTAACCTAGTTGCACATGATCCAATGCCCGTGTTACAACGATCTAAAATCAGAACTTTTATTCAAGTTAAAACAAGATGAAGACTTCAATCATATTTATGGCGAGTTTTTATATAGTTTAACAAATATCATTGAATGTCAACTCGGAATGTTCTTAGACAAATTGAAAAAAAGCATATAATACTGTAATATGAACGTATATAAACTGATTTACATTCAATCGTTTTTGTTTTTACTGCAATGTAATTTGTAATCGGTTATGTTCAGCGAAATACGCCAGAAGTCCCAATCGATCAGCAATCTCTAGCGTCTTGTTTAATGCATTCTTCACCAAAGTGTTTTATTGTGCATGCTCTCCGCATGCGAATATAAGTCACCGTTTGATACGACTTGTGGAATATGTCTACCCCCGTTCTTCAAGTCGCTTGTTACAAATGGCGCTGAAACGTATTATGGTACACGATTCGTGTACCAACGGTAAAATGTTTATTTTGTCTTTAATATTGGATATCAGAAGTCCATCTTTTCAAGGTAAGATCACACCAGCCACTTTAAAATTTAAAATTCAGCCAATGAACAAACAGTCTTTCTTGGATTAACTTCATAGTCCGTTAGCTAACCGATAATGAAATTGACTTTCCAACAACAGAAATTTAAAGGAACGTTAACCGACTCGTTAGTCAATTTGGGACTTACCTATGCTACAATTTTAAAGTTGGGAGGGGTGGTGTGGGGGAGGGGCGGAAAGTGGACAGGCGACTCTACTCATTGTTTAGCAAACTTGTTTATCAGAATTTATAAATCCGAAGTACTATTATCGAAATTATAATGACAACATGGTCAATTATAAGTCGTTACGTTTAAATTATCCTAAACTAAAAATATCTACTGCTTTAATAAGACAAACCAGCAAATAAAACTACTTATTCTAACACCAATACCACTTCCAAGCAACCATCTGAAATGGTTTATCGGTCTCGGTCTCTCAAAAACAATGGGACTAACGTGCGATATGTTTTCTGACGGAATTGGTTAGCAAACAGCTGGCCCTGTATCAACGGAGCTAACGAACTGGGCATACTCAACTCAACTTAAGGAAATTTTACCCTACCGCCAACTCTTTTACGATATTTTACGCGCACGCTAAAGTGTTTCTGGACCGGCCTATGCCCTACACAACTGACCATGAGAAACCGTGGAACTTTCTCAGCCGATATACAGAGAACAGTTATTTCTTACGTTGCCATGTGAGAAGCGGTGACACGCTGGAGAAGTTACCCACAGACCGGCAGGCGCGGATCGTATAAAAAATGTTCAAGTGTGAGGGGGGGGGGGCGGACCCCCTGGACCCCCCCCCCCTCACACTTGAACATTTTTTATACGATTTTATTGGCGACTTTTGAGACCTGTAATTTTGGAATTTACCTTCCGGAAATACGTCAGAATGCACCAAAATGAATCTAATTTACCAAATTTTCCAGGGGGAGGGCCCCCCCCCGTTAACTGGTTGAGTGCCTTTTATCAAACCTAGCCCCCCCCCTCTGCAAAAAATCCTGGATCCGCGCCTGCGGCACACACCAGACAGTATATAGCCTACTTGGACTTGAAGTGTGTAGTGTACTATTTAAGTTCAACTATCAAACAAATCCTTAACGTGCGGCCACCGATACATGAATTGGCTACTACAGACGGACCACGACTCACCCCATCCGACCAACTGTATGCGTCTGGGTGGGGGAAGTCTACTAATGTTTCATGTACAGGCTATCTAGATCACTCGGCAATCCTCGACAGATTTCGGAAACGAGATGTAGGTTCCGGAACGTTCCGGAATCTGTCGAGATTAGCCGAGTGATCTAGAAATACACCCATCTATCTGAATCCTCTTCTCGCCAGTGGAATCCCGCCTTAAGGGAGATAACTGAAATCGATATTATGCTCCGTCATCCAGTGACTCAATGCTCATAGCGCTGGTTAAAACTAAATGCGTAGATTCATTAATTAAACGAGTTATTTGTCATGGGTCAAACTGACCGCAGTGATCGAGTATTCCTTATAAAAACTTTGTAATGTTTCCCAGTCTTCCAAACAAACAGAAGCCATAGAGCGGCAAGGACGTGCAAATCTGATGTGGTATTGCAGTTAACCGCATTATGGAAGGGGAATCCCCGATGTCGTAAAGCCTATAAATAGTAACAGTGGTTATGTATTATATTTTGGCGAGCACGTTGTATACCGCCTACCTATATAAATGACCTGACGTGTAAAGGATGTAGCGTGACTCAGTCTGATGAAATAGTTATAGAAGTTGGGATACTATAGTTACATGACGACTGTCCTGCACGAGACACGTGTTGTCACATGCTGTATTCCAAACAGAACGTTCTTTAAATGACGTCACCATCTAATATGAGACCAGGTAAGATACGTTAGAATAATTATAAAATCATTCATCAGATTTTTCTTGAAATTTCCTTATTTAATCAAACCAGGAAATATAATTAATCAGATATTTCACCCCATATTCTACGTACTCGTTAATCCCACTTTCTCAGAAATGAAACTAAACTAAGGAGACCCAGACTATAACTGAAAATAATGCGTAGTTTAATGTTAAGTCTTTCTGCAATAAACGGGATTATAAAGACAGGTTTATCACACGCGTTTTGTTATGAGCACTATTCATCGAATTTCAACTCTTGACGATTCATCCATTCCGACAACAGTTCCACCGATTCTTTCCAAAAGACAGGGCATTATTTCTTGCCAAGTGATATAATGGAAGAAAGTTCAACACGCCTTTTACAACATTACAACATGAAGTTGAATTTGTTATAATTTGTGAGGGAATATTCTCGAATATTAAAGCCACACGTGTTAAGTTGAGTAGGCGACCTGGTCTATATTCTAGAAGGTGGGTTTCATAGATAAAATATATTACAATCAATATTTAACCTCGTGTTTGTACTACTATACTCCTGTATATCAATCAGGAATACAACAGAGAGAGAGAGAGAGACTCTAACTTCTACTCGCCTCAATATATCAACCGGTAGTTTTATCGTATACCATGTTTAATACTATAATGTATTCTTTGATTGGTATTTAGTAATTGAACATATTAACACAAGTTACAATTCTATGGATACACAATTACTGAGTTAAATAATAACCGGCATTTCGACTAGGATACACCCGTCATTTGCTTGATAATGACCAGAGTGTATCTTCGTTAAGACGTCTATTATTATCAATCTCAGTAATTGTGTATCCATAAAATTGTACTTTGCGTTAAAAACAATATGCTTCCATTATGATTAGTACACGCGTATAAAGGTCGACATGACGTCATTGAGAACCAATATACCAGAATGAAATTGAAATATAACGAATAATTGAAATAAAGACTCAATGAATAATAATTATTCTACTCATAGTTTAAATTAAATTGATTAATTTAATTTTATCTGATTTTCAACTCAACATATTATAACTTATATTATAATATTATAATTTGTGCATCTTTATATATCTTTATGCGGGCGGGTGGGGGGCACGGATGGGAAGGGGAGTTGCGGTGGGGGGGGACTTACGGTGGATCAGTGAGGAAGGCACTAGCCCTTTTACTAGTAAGTTTTGATTCCAGCGTAGGCTAAAAATTGTTTTCCGAGATTGGTCAGCGTGGTTCCCTCTTGTGCGTCCAGTACCTCGGATGGAACGAAAACCGAATTAACGTGTGCACGTTTGAATATACGTACAAGAACCCCAGACAGCTGGAATTGGAAATCTGTTCGACCGAGCAGACATTCCCTCATAAAACACTGCATGACGCACGTGCATCGTCATTAGCAACATTGGTGCAGAAAAGTAGGACGTTAAACCTCATTTAATCATTCATTCGGCCTAGTGGTCTAGAGTGAGAATACAAGGGGGGTTGGGATGGCCTAGTGGTCTAGAGTGAGAATACAAGGGGGGTTGGGATGACCTAGTGGTCTAGAGTGCCGCGCTTCGACCTCTAGCTGGCTGGTCACCTCTGGCTTGCGGCTGTGGTTTAGATCCATGGTGTTCGTGTATTTGGCATGGAGATAGGGGCGCCTTGTCAACCTCGTGGGTTTCCTCCGGGCACTCCGGTTTCCTCCCACTGCTAAAGACCCCTACACGCAAGCAAATTCTTGAAATAAGATTTAACCATATGTTAGCCCCGAAATGACCTAGTTTGTGTCGAGTGCGTTAAACCCCCCTCTCTCTCTCTCTCTCTCTCTCTCTCTCTCTCTCTTAATCATTCGACCACACAACTCATTGAATTATATTTTAGAAAAGCGCATCCACAAACTTTATTTTAGTATATTTATCCAGATTTTCCGGCGTCATTCTCCCTTGTCAGTGATGCAGGATGGAGGGTCTGACAAGGAGAGCGGTCTAGTCGTTCGGATAAGACAAAAACGGAGGTCCCATGTACACATTGGCGTGCACGTAAAAGATACCGCCACAGTTAGATTTCGATACAAGAGTAGGCCGTTTTGCCGCTGTCCAGGCAAAATTCCCCTCATACAACACTCTGTAAAGCGCTTGCCCGTCTTCATTAGCCCGGTCGGGGTAGAACAGGACGTTAAACCCCATTTCATTTCAAAATATTTATGGACTAATATATTATCTGTCTGTTTAAATGAGAGTTTTGTCTTTAACTGGTTGTTTATATAACTACACGAAGTTCACCTGTACCACAAGGCGAAGGTCATTATTTTATACAACACTACGACATAATAACATATTGGATAATAACAGGGGGGTTGGGATGGCCTAGTGGTCTAGAGCGCCGCGCTTCGACCTCTAGCTGGCCAGTCACCTCTGGCTTGCGGCTGTGGTTTCGAGCCCTGGTGTGAGCGTATGTGGCATGGAGATAGGGGCGCCTTCTCAACCTCGTGGGTTTCCTCCGGGCACTCCGGTTTCCTCCCACTGCTAAAGACCCCTACGCGCAAGCGAATTATTGAAATAAAATTAAAAACCATATGTTAGTCCCGAAATGACCTAGTTGTGTTGAGTGGACTTTATAAACCCCATCTCTCTCTCTCTCTCTCTCTCTCTGGATAATAACAAATATCTGTTATACAAACTGACTGTCCGATATACATTGATGGCAGGTACATACTAACTTTAAAAGGTGGAGAGGGAACATACAGTAGAGAAAGAACATACAGGAGGGAGAGAGAGAGAGAGAGAGAGAGATGCTGGCAGATGCATATTGTATGAATAAATGTCGGTGTTATCTTAAAAAGGTGGAGCGCGTGGGGTGGGAATCGGGGGGGGGGAGGGCTATGTAACCGTTGAAGTGAGAGGGGGAGAAATGTGCTTCGACGTCCACTCGACACAAACTAGGTGATTTCGGGACTAACATGGTTTCATTTTATTTCTAGAATTCTTTTGTGCGTAGGAAAACCGGGGAACACGAAGAAAACCCACGAGGTTGGACATACGAGCCTACTCCTTGTCATGTACAAACGTAGAAGTAGTTGCATACCATATTAAGGCTTGGGATGGGGATATTGATGGGGTGGGGATGGGTGTTATGTACGCGTAGAAGATAACATGTAAAGGCATCTGTGTCCGATGTTTAAAGTCAAAAGGAGTTTTCTGCTGAACATTATATTGGGGGGTGGGGGTATAGGATCGGTAATGGAGCGACGATGATCATGTTGTATCTGGCCGGTGGTTTAACGGGCCTCCACGCCATCACTCATCACTGGAATGAGCTAGTAGGCCTGTAATAGACTTTCTGGGTCGGGTGTGGTTGATGTGGGCGAGTTAAATTCTCTTGATTCTTGATGATACAATGATAATATGTTAATAATACGTTAATTAATAATATGACGATATGATAATTTCACAGGTTGATGGTTGTAAATTACTCGCAGATCGGGCTTTTGGCCTAAATTAAACGATTTATGAGATATGTTATTATAATCAAATATGCCACCAAATCGCATATTTGGGGTTCAATTTTCTAAAATTTTCCAGGGGTCGATCCGACATGTGAGCCCAGACCGGTTCATGCCCCCAATCTACCCCTGATGCTCTGTTATTTCATTGTTCGGTATAAAATATCACCAGAATTATGTAAATCAACTAATACATGTACCTATATATGCGTATATGACGACAGTTTTAAATTAAAACGCAGTTGATATTCTAATGACATGTTTCTGTATTTTCCTATGATATAACAATAACTCTAGTCGGTATAGGGTATTATAAAATAACAATAAACTTTATATCTAATATCTAACATCGTACTCGCATGATATTATTTAACTGCGCAAAAAAATTGCCTACATCTTCTGATTGGTTAAAGCTGTCACTGTTGGTTAACTGAATGTAAAACTCAACCGCTTTAAATGTCGTCGAAGAGGACTTTGTCTGTGCTATTTAATTTGTTATTTCTTTCAATATAGTTTTGTCAGTCACTTTGGGATTTTGCTATGCCGTATTTACGTATTGTTTTTTTGAAGTCAACTGAGAAGTTGGTTGTGTCGTATAAATAGATAACGTGAATAGAACACAAATATACTGAAGATAACGTAAGTTTACAAAATTTATTGGAAAGCAAAAACCCTTTGATTTTAATTATCTTGGATTTACTAAATTGGTATTTCCCCCTAAAATAACAACAACCGAGAATATAACATCAAATGCAACGTGTTAAGAACAGGGGCCATAACTCATGCTTTGTTGCGAATTTATCTGGAGTTCTCTCCCCTATTCAATCGACTGCAACATATTATGACATAAATTACATTTATTTATTTAAATTCTCACAACCCGGTTATTCGACGAGATGTGTCTATTTACCCCACGCCCTTTACACGTAGTACCAGAAATAACTCATAATTAAACTTGACCTATGGTATTTTTGGAAACACCCCATCGTCTGTGAAGAAATGTATTATAAACGCCTAGACATGTCTAAATTTAAATATTGAATCTAAGAATTCATTGTTTATAATCAGTCATCGTGTGGTACTAAAACGTAATATGTATTTTTAGATGTTAATAATTTAAAATATATCTATTGAGAATAGAATCTTTCTTTCGGGGGAGTAAAAATATATTTCAATACAATTACCGCCTGTTAGCAGACGTCCACGATTCTGAAGATTGTCATAAAATTATATAAATATCCATTTTCAATACAATCACCGCCTGTTAGCAGACATCTCTGATTTTTACGATTGTTTTAAAAATATATAAATATCTTATATTAAAACAAGTGTATGTAATGATTAACTAACACTCTAGTATTTTTAAGAAAATGTGAGATTGTATTTGTTACAGATGGTTTAAACGATCTGTGGCAGTAGCTGTGTTATTATAGGAGTAAGGATATCTACTTATTTACTGTGAGTGGGAGGGGTGGATATTATTACCAACAGTTGTAAGATCTTTTGTTGTCTGTTTCGGTTACAATTTGTCTTGTTTCTGTCTGATGCCCATCCCAACGTGTCTGTAAGTTAGAGATTAGTTTTTGTGTGGTCTGGACCCGACCTTGGACTGATTTAGGATGACTGTATGAGCTTACGGTACATTAGACTTTAGACTAACTCTTACCCTATAATGTGTGAAATAGCTTTATTTAACGTCCGCTTCCACAGAAGTGATATCACAGACACGTTATTTATACATAGTGACAATATTTACAATGTGGTTAGTTATTCAATAATATAAAAATCTAAGTTTAATAATTGTAGATTTTTTTGTGTTAAAACTTAAGCCTGGGTCTGTTTACCAATCTGTCCACACGCCTGTGTCCAGTAATCAACGGGTCTGGCGCGCGGGAATAGACGACAAGGCAGATAGGGGTGTGATTCTGTTCTGCCCAACATTAGATTTGACATGGTGACGTTGTATTTATGACGTGGACGTACGCCGCATAGCGGGCATTTTGGTGTTGACATTGGAGGACGTCGTAGAACTGGTGTGACGGAGATCACACCGGAGTACGCCCTAGAATTGTTACGGTGGTGATCTCACAACAGTGCGCCCTAGAACTGGTGTGGTGGTGACCACACCGAAGTACGCCCTAGAACTGTTATGGTGGTGATCACAGCGGAGTACGCCCTAGAACTGATATAGTGATGATCACACCAGAGTACGCCCTAGAACTGGCATTTTGGCATTGATAACACCAGAGTACGTCCTAGAACTGACATGGTGGTGACCATACCGGAGTACGCCCTAGAATTGATATGGAGGTGATTACACCGGAGTAAGCCCTAGAATTGGCATTGCGTATCATGGATGACGTATCATTGTGGACATTTCCACAAAAGATATGATTCCTCTTCCTTCGGTTCACTCTGTGGAACAAAAAAGACAAAGTCGCGATCAGTACCAAGAAATAACTAGAATTTCTCACACTGGAGGCAAGTCTAGAGTACGCCCTATATCAAATCATATATGACGTCACTCGTTATGTTTGGAATGGACCATAGACAATAATATTATCAGAATAATTCCACACATTCTCCCAATGATGTAATATTAGTTAGTTCTTATATATTACATTCTATTTCATGTCTAATGAATTAAATACAGATGTGGATACTTGGCTTGGGTTAGGTATTTTAGTCTGACGATGAGAAGAATTTATATTGAATAAAATCACTAACAGTATCCACATATAGAAACAGTTATTTTTAACTGTTTGAACTTTTGTAATATCTATAGATTATTACGAAACACAAAATCAATGGCTATAAAGTATGATAAAAAAATAATTCAATTTAAAGTTTTAAATAACTTTATGTTCAATCTTTGAGTACACTGGATATTTTTTTAGTTGAGTTTTGAATCTGATAACAGAAATAAATAAATTTAAATTTAACTGTGTGGACGAAACTTAGACAAGAGCTATATATCTTAGTTCTATTTCTCTAAATAAACCAGTCGTACTTGCTTGAAAACGTTGAGAAAATCTGTTCGAAACGTCGCCTACATAAATCAGTAATTGTTCTTCCATAAGAATGTGTTATAGTTTAATGCTTTTTCCAGTTACTAAATGCCTCTAAAAGATTATTCTATTTCCCACCTTTTGTTAAAAGACAGAGAGAAATTGGGTTCAACGTCCACTCGACACAAGATAGGTCATGCTTGGACTAACACATGGTTCAATTTTATTTCAATAATTAGCTTGTGCGTAGGGGTCTTTAGCAGTGAAAGGATACTGGAAGACCCGGGGAAACCCACGAGGTTGGACAGGCGACCCTACTCTTTGAACCCAGCCAGGTATGTTTGAATCCAGTCCATGTGTATTTTGTACTTGTATTTTGAATCCAGTCCGGTATGTTTGAATCCAGTCGAGTATGTTTGAAGAGTTGCACCACCCATGATGTTGCTGGTATTTGTTATGATTTGGTTCAATAGAAGGGTGTTGTTTAGAGGTGAAATCTTGTTGTAAATTATTTGTGTGTTGATACGCGATTGGTTTAAACTGATAAACATGCGTGATGCATGTATACATCTTCATGTCGGGGTTCAGGTGGTCCAATGGTCTATAGTATATAATTAAAGTAGCTATATGTAGCTTTAAAAGATGTAAAATGTGTTTTAACTGTAAACCCCAGAATTCAGGGCACAATTTTAACGCCAGCATTAAGGGTAACGTCAGCATAAAAGATATAGTGTTAACCCCAGCATTAACTGCGTGGCTTTAACGTCTGCATTAACTGCATGGCGTTATTAACGTAGTATTAATTGCACGGAGTTAATGTAATTGCGTGACGTTAACGTCAGGATTACGACCATAGTGTTAAAGTCAGAATTCAGTACTCGACGTTAACGTCAGCATTATGGACACAGTGTTAAAGTCAGTATTAACTGCAATGCGGACATAGTGTTAATGTCAGCATTTACTGCGTTAACGACACTGTGTTAACGGCAACTTTACTTACGCGTTGTCAACATTAACGGCATCACGTAAACGTCAGTATTAAAGGCCATCTATTTGTGGTCCTTCCAGACCAGACTGTAGAAAGGCGGTAGCTAGACTAGACTTGAGGTGGGTCTATTTATCACATAGAAGTAAATTGGGGTTTAACGATCTACTGTTCTGCCTCGACTGGGTTAATGAAGACAGGCATTAGCCAGTGTGATATGAGGAAATCTTGGCTACGGCCTGCTCTTATATCGAGTTTTTTTTACGTCTCGCAAATCCTGAAAGTTCCGATGAACTTTCCGTTGGTGTCATAAATATCCACGGAAGTCATCCACACGGTTATTAAATAGTCGGTCATGCTATAAATATAATTATATTGTCATAAACAATCGAAGTGGACACGAACGTAATATTTGAGTTCAGATCGAACATAACAAATTAGATCCGTCGTAAACACTGGTCGAGAATTTATGTATTTATCACTGACGCCTGGAAAAGGAAATCAGAATAAAAATAAATCAGTCGGACACTTAACGCCATAATCATTTCTCTTCATTCATAATATCAACCTGCTGACGTCATTACTTCAATCTATCAATTAAAGCAGTCTAAATGACGTCATTAGTCGCGGTCCGGACAGATGATTGGACAATAATTGACGTAGGTGCACGACAACCATGGTCATATATGTTACCTGCGGTAATTGAGAAACTATTTATTGGTTTATTTTTATATCCGTACTATTTACTTTGAATGAATCTTGTGTGTTTTATCACCCACTAGTATTGTATTAGATTTATATTTAGATGTTTACAACTATTGTTCGACTTTTGTTTCACTTAATTTGAAGGTCATCAGTGGATAGATTCATTCATTCATAATTAAATAATCTCTGAATCCTGTTATTTCATTGTTCATTCATTCACATTATTGATTCCTTCGTTTTTCTATGTTAGGATATAGTTCTGTGTTGTTGCTTTAGTCAAAGCGTGTGAACAAATTTCATTCATACTACCTACATATATACATATATAGAATCTATTTTTGGCTATTGGTCATCATTGAGTCACGAGGTACCACGTGTTTAGTGTATGGAAGAGCGAGACCACGTGGTATCTATGTGTACAGTGGTACAGTTCCGGTTAATAAACATAGGTCTGATTGATATACTTTCTTCAACTACCGTTAGAATGTAAGTAATCATATATACACATATACACCATTCTTTAAAAATAGGCAATTTTAATCTCTGTAAATAATAATAACGCATTTTAACTTTCATATAGCCTACTTACTACAAGCTGGATGAGTTTTACAAGAATTTTCAATCGGGGAAATTTAAACAAATTGTAATTGTTTATTTCTGATAAAATCTGTTTTACGGTTGTTGAGAATTAATTATCTCTACTTAAATATTCGCTCGTCAATCATCGTTCTGACGCATTATTGATAATAATAGCCCAATATTGTCGTCATAATTGTTATTTTATTAATTTGTGAAACTAGGGTTACAATTCAGGCCAGCATTCGGGATAGGGGTGTAATTATTTTGTTAAATTCTAACCTATTGATAATTAATTTTAGAGGTAAATTGTTTTCGTTTCTAGGTAGATATTTTTGTTATTCCCCCTATCAACAGTTTTACGTCTTACCTTAAAGCTATTTATAGACATGATTCAATCTACCATTGACATAAGTAGTTCTTTATTTTGACCCGTTGACCCCATCCTTCATTCATCTATCCTTCATTCATCCATCCTCCATCTATCCTTCATTCATTCTATCCGCCTTTACAGTTTATCATTTATATATTCATTTTATTCATTAATAGTTTTTCTCTCTATATATGCATTTTTTTTACCCCTGGAAATTTTCCATTCAGACATTGCAACGGCATATCAAATGTCGCAATTGTTTCATGTTAAAAAAATTAATTGCACCATAAAACTGATCACGTGCTACTTTAAGTAAATCGCTAGCTGATTGACAGATTTTATCTTGTTCGACAACTCACGTGCTCGTTCTTAGTTCAAATTATTGAGTTACTAAAATTCCAGAAAAAGAACCTGTAACATTCTTGAACCATCCCAGACGAAATTACTGGAAAAATTGTTGACTCATAACGCCTGGTCAATCTCGACTATAGTAGGTCATATTGACCAGGCATTTCACGGTTGATTGATAACCAGGGGCTATATCGACTGGGTGAGCGTGACTTGTCCCGCCTCCGCATGCCAAGAGGTCAATGGGTGCAGAATAAACCAATCCTGTGTTTTGTTAGATAACTTGAACCGGTCCCGCGAACAACGTGTCGATCTCATCTTGTTGATCGTTTTAAATTAAATTTTAAAAATGAAGATTTTAAAATGGACATTAAATGTTTAAAGAAGGTAAGTTTAATTTCATATTTTATTTCATTTTCTTTTTTTCGGCAGTTATTTAAACTATGTATACACATCCGGTTTCACAAATTCAACATATTTTTGTTCAAATTGACACAAAATAACCAAAAATACTTCACATGACTCTGTTGCGGTGTCTAATTCCGTTCTCTATGTTCGTAGTAGTATTATTTAAGCGGGAATTTCTGCTTTTATTTTCATATTTCACAACCAACTCGTACATATTATGAATTCCTAGATTTGGCCGACTTTATAGCTATTTTATCGATATGATGATAACGGGGGAGGAATGTAGGCAGGTATTACTAAGTTTACAATTGATAATATATATTTTGATTAAAGGGACATGATCGATAATATATCTTTATTAAAGGGGCATGGGCGGTAATTGTGTACTACAATGGTTTTTGTTCATCTTTTATTTTAATATTTGGTTTAATATAAATTAAATTATATATAAATAGGTCGATTTAATTTAATGTAACAGAGAGAAAACTGAGTTGTGTGCCCTCCGCCACACCCTTTACGCAAGTCGAGAAATAACTAACGGGTTTTGGGATTAAAACCAACAAGGTTTAATCGGTATTAAGGTATTCTGTCATGGCACTTGGAACATTATCAGTTGCGGTAACCGAAGAAAAGGCCCCACAATAATATCAAGGCATCAAGCTCACTCCTCTAGCCTCATAAAGGATCAAGTTTGTCACATTCAGTCATGGAATAAAGGTCACACCCAATCATGGAGTAAAGGTCACATTCAATCATGGAATAAAGGTCACATCCAATCATGGAATAAAGGTCACACCCAATCATGGAATAAGGGTCACATCCAATCATGGAATAAGGGTCACATCCAATCATGGAATAAGGGTCACATCCAATCATGGAATAAGGGTCACATCCAATCATGGAATAAGGGTCACATCCCATCATGGAATAAAGGTCACATCCAACCATGGAATAAAGATCACATTCTATCATGGAATAAAGGTCACATTCATTGGTGTCATAGAATAGAGAACACGTCAATAAAGAACGTACCTGGCCTTGTTGTTTTTCTTGCTGAAAATATTCCGTAAGGTGTACACCAAGGGTAAATACGCCCTTCCTCGTATTTACACTTCACCATATCATATTATCATTTAACTTGAATATGACGTCATTTGTAGCATATACCCGGTAATTTTTAAACTGACGTCATATTTATCTTGTCTTTAATGAACTGACGTCATATCTGTCACGGTGTCATTTAACTTTAATAAACCGACGTCATATCTATCAGAGAGAGAGAGAGAAATGGGGTTTAACGTCCACTCAACACAACTAGGTCATTTCGGGACTAACATGGTTTTTAATTTTTATTTCAATAATTCGCTTGCGCGTAGGGTCTTTAGCAGTGGGAGGAAACCGGAGTGCCCGGAGGAAACCCACGAGGTTGAGAAGGCGCCCGTATCTCCATGCCACATACGCTCACACCAGGGCTCGAAACCACAGCTGCATACCAGAGGTGACCGGCCAGCTAGAGGTCGAAGCGCGGCACTCTAGACCACTAGGCCATCCCAACCTCCCTCCCATATCTCTCATGTCGTCATTTAACTTTGATAAATTGACGTCATACCTTGCATGTCGTCATTTAACTTTAATAAACTGACGTCATATCTAGCATGCCATTTAACTTTAATAAACTGACGTCATACCTAGCATGTCGATTAAATTTACTCAACTGACGTCATATCTAGCGTGTAGATATTTTGATGTTGATTATTTGGTAATAATACACGTGGGAATTTCAAGGAGAAGTTGTAGAGAGTCGATGAAGTGTTGAGGAAACATCCTGGTCTTATTCAAGGTGACCGACATTAACAGTGACAACATGCTCTTATTGTTTAAATGTAACACCTCGTTCAAATCCGGAACCAGAGATCAGATAGAGTAAAACATCATCATCATCATCATCATCATCATTATTATTATCATCATCAGACAAAAAAGGTTAATATTCTTGAAGCAGATTTTAACAGCATGTGTAATTGGTCTAGTAGATTCTGATCAGCAGAGATTCTGAAAAGTTGTTTTTTTGTACGATGACCAGGGGTAATTCGCTGGAATGACTTGACCAAAGAGCGAGAGAAATTGGGTTTAACGTCCACTCAACACAAACATATGGTTTAATTTTATTTCAATAATTCGTTTGCGCGTAGGGGTCTTTAGCAGTGGGAGGAAACCGGAGTGCCCGGAGGAAACCCACGAGGTTGAGAAGGCGTCCCTATCTCCATGCCACATACGCTCACACCTGGGCTCGAAACCACAGCCGCAAGCCAGAGGTGACCGGCCAGCTAGAGTTCGAAGCGCGGCACTCTAGACCACTAGGCCATCCCAACCCCCCTTGACTTGACCAAGAACGATAACTAGGATATTTCAACGAATGTTGATTGTTATTGTTTATAACTTGCTTTGTGTTATCTTTGTACCAACCATTAATCTTCGCTACCAGGAAGTCCGCTTCAAACACCACTATTAGACGTCTTAGTGATCTAGACAATATGCACTCTTGGTTATCAGGATGTCCGTTTTATCATGAGACGTCTTAGTGATCTAGACGATATGTAAATTAATTGAAGAAGCACGTGATGTAATTTGAATATTATCCTGTCATTGATTAAACTGATACCACTATTTATTAAATAAAACAAGTCACTGGGTCACGCGATTCTTGATAAGATTATATATGTAGTTTACAATATTGAAAACAAAGATGATAGTCAAGTCGTTTGACCGAGCAATCGACGATGAATGTTATAAATGTCCTCACAACAACCCTCGGTCTAATCTGATCCTCCTTTCCCTAGCAACTCACTGACCATTTGCACCGGAAGTAATTATAAATGATAAAGTTAGACGGGTCAGCGAAATGTGTACGTGTTCATCGTTGTCAAGTTTTTAGGCATGACATGTTAAAATATGTATCATGATATCAACAAGTACATCAATGACTCGACAATATAATATTAACCATCATGATGACCTGGCCCCGAATTCACAAAGTTAAGAATTTACTCAACTTTCAATCACTGTTTATAAGAAATGTCTTTGATCCCGAAACACAAAACTTTCCACATAGTTTCTCATTCATGTATTTGATACATTAAAACAGCTAAAGCTTTTACAATGATCTGTATTTTTAATTAAAGTAAGGCCAACAATTTTGAGTAAATTCTTAAGTTTGCGAATGTTTTGTGAA
This sequence comes from Patella caerulea, assembly GCA_036850965.1. NCBI lineage: Eukaryota > Metazoa > Mollusca > Gastropoda > Patellidae > Patella > Patella caerulea. Next base: position 78,135,918 of record JAZGQO010000010.1, on the reverse strand, counting down.
CTCGGGGCCTGATGATTTTAAAGGAACATTGTTGTTATTTGACAAGATTAGTTGACTTCTGATAAACTTTGACTTTGTGTGACGATAAAACTGTTAATATCCTATCTTTGTAAAAGTTGGGTGGCCTTTAAAAATGAACGACCTTTATCCTCTTGCTGAGTGTTTCATCATGTTTGGAAGTGTGTGTAATCATTTTATTTGTGTAAATTGTGTAATATATAGACCTCGCGCAATATATCTGTACCGTTCCCAGATTATTTACATTAAATAATGTCACTCCTATCTTGGTTGTTATATTCATCCGAACAATTACGTTTATTTTATGTTTGAGTTACAAAATAAGCCAAAATATTTGACGAAAGCTTGAAAGAAAACAACGTCATAGATAAAACATACATCGTGGTCAATGTTACGTCACAGAAACACTACATTTTTTGGCACTAATTTCGAATGGTCCTTGACCTAGCTGGGGACCTATTAGATTCCCCGATAGGAAATATCATGGCGAATACCAACTGAAATATCCAGCTGCAATAATCGACGTGCAGAGTTGGGCTATGATCCACTTCATATCTTAGTTCAAACCTTTGTAATTTACTTTTTGTTCTTCCATTATGCTAGTAATGTTGCCGCGAAATTTTTAACCAACAATAAAACTTTCAGCTGCTGTAAACGAATCTGTTCATATACGCATGTGTATGACATGTCTGTGATAAAGGGAGATAACTACCTAAAAGTGTGGGAATTGCAGATTGATCTATCAACGTCTAGATGTTGCTTCAGAAACACGATTCGCCCGATGACTGGATCTGACTTGCAATGAAATATAATTACGTTTATAGGTTCTACTTTTCACGTAATGACTTACGATGAGCATGAGATATGGACACATGTTTCGTTGTCTGGCGACCTATCGTTGTTAATTCTAAGTATATACAAAATGAAATCATTTATTAATGTGATGTGTTAATATTGATGGATTTTCCATCGACTAACTTACGTACATTGATCACGTGATCTTTTGATCAATGAAAACTCCAGTCATCTGTTCACACGGATATTATTTATATAGTATGTTTGTTTGTAAAACACCTACTAATCGAGCGTAGGCCTATATGACACGTGCTACCTATATCTATTATCCAGTCTCAATGAATTGATCCATTATTAGTCTTTTTAGTCGGTTAGCATACTGATCACGCGTAATAAAACAAAAAAAGAAAAAAAAAAAAAAAAAAAGGAAATGTTGAAATCTGGTACATGAACTACTCTGGGACTTTATTTGTTTGTTTCGAAATTACTGCAAGAAATTATTGGTTGTCATTGTGCAATTTGACAGGGAGCGAGAAAAAAAATGGGTTAAACGTCTTAATTGAGGTGAAAAGTGGTGGTGGTTTAACTAGTAGTAGGAGTATATCCCCACCTCTCTCTCTTACTCACAGATCAACGCATGCACTATTACGAAACTGAATATTTTTGACAATAACCATGACGACAATCTGGACTCCATGGTTTCGTTTTAAGAAAATAAAATGTCTCGTGTTTTATCCAATAAATGAAGATGTCGGTCGATAGTGGATACATTCAAATATTTGTCGGTTGTAACGTGACCTGTTATAGAGTAACTTTAGCAGAAGGTTTTGTAATCGTGAACTGGTTATAAAAAGGGAAGGGCAAGTGGCAATAAAACAGCACGCGCTGCGTGGGTGGTGACGAGAGACATGATGTGTAAAGTTTTCTTTGTTAAAACATATTTGAGATGAGGTTAATGTATAATATATACAATACTCATGCTAATGTATAATATATTATTCAGTCTCGAGAGGAATAGATAAAGTAAGTAATATATATAGGATAGATATTTAGATAATGAAATATATCACCCAATCATATTCACTGATTGATATGGTATAACGATGATATATTTTAAGATAATGAAATTTATCAACGACTAATGTTCGCTGATTGATGTGGTATCAAGAGGATATATTTAATTAGATTATTATACGACCTGTTGATTATAAACATACATAGTTTTAGTGCCTCGTGTTTTACCATGGACCTTATAATATTATAAGGTCCATGGTTTTACCTAGTAATGGTACTAAAATCTCTTTGTGTGATTTACTCAGTAATGGTATTAGAATCTCTTTGGATATTTTACTTAGTAATGGTATTAAAGTCTCAATTAGTGTGTCGTGTTTAACTAGTCAGTAATCTCATTAAAATCAAATCCCAATTAGTGCGCCATGTTTAACTTAATTATGGTATTAAAATCTCAATTAATGCGTGTTTTACATAGTAATTGTATTAAAATCTCAATTAGTGTATGTTTTACTCAGTAATTGTATTAAAATCTCAATAAGCGCGCCGTGTTTTACTCAATAATGGTAATAGTATTACAATCCCAATAATTATGCTTTGCTCAGTAATTGTATCAAAATCTCAAGAAGTGCGTGTTTTACTCAGTAATTGTATTAAAATCTCAGTTTACTGAGTAATTAGTGAATGTCCTCGTGTTATAAATTACATTTATAAATTTTCAAATTGTAATTAAATTCAATTGGTAATTATCAATCGATATGCACCACATTAACTGTGCTGTTATAGTCGCCCTTGATATTTAATAAAATGGATGTATTCTGACAACCTGTCCATAAGACTTTTGTTTCTGATCAATTAGAAGTGATAACATTAACATCATTTATTGCAAGTCTTCTCATTCAAAATGATTAATTAAGGAATAAAAAAAACCTCAAAACATACTTGAGAACAATCCCATGTTAAAATCATATTAATTCTAAACAATATTGTCCATACCGGATTCCGGATTTTATGAACACAGCCGGTTTAGTTTCAACAATTGCCTTCAGTAACCAATAACTGTTGAGCTACTTGATATCCCTGATAACCAACAATTAATAAAGAGGTCAACAGTATCCCAAAATAAAGCCAGACTTCCGTAAATACCCCCAGAAAAATTAAATTATTTGCAACATGCATAAATTAAATTTTGACCAAGAAAGAGATTTATTTTCTGATTAAGGGGACATTACCCTGTTTATCTTAATTCATTTATTTATAAAACCAAGCTCTGTGTTGAGTTGTAATTGTCGTGTCGTATGTTTCATATATTTATGTAATTGTTTGTATGTCATGTATGTTTCAAGAGCCAGTTTCTTTCACTTCGTTTGGCTGGATCCGTTGTTTGAAATACGTCAATGATTTTAAGGTTTTGATCATGGGTACAAACATTGTCTAATCTACTGTCGTGGGTACAGTGTCTAGTCTACTATCGTGGGTACAAACATTGTCTAATCTACTGTCGTGGATACCAATTATTTCTAGTGTTTCTTTTTACGTAAAGTTTATAATTTTTTCATTGAATGCCCGGCAAATTACCTGGATGCTGATTTAGTTAGACAGGCATTTCGATAGAACTGTTTAATGTCTCAGACCGGTCGGTCAAATTGACACGGTTCTCGGTACGACACGACACTACGTAAAATGTAACCGTGTCGTGTCTGGTACGCTTTAAATTGGTAATGTAAACTGGCTTATAATCATATTTTTTGAAATCTGATGCCAAGACAAGACATTCGTCCTTTTGTTTACACCAATGCATGACATGAGATATACCCTCCTACTACTCTGCTCCGTTAGACCAAGGAAGACGGGGTTTTAAAATATCATACACAAAGATAAGTTTATCGTCTTCAGTGTGTGGCAGGATTGGCTATATAATTGATATACTATTTTATATACTATAACCCCGACACACTGTCAATATGTCGTCTCGCACCTTAACACCGGAAATAATTTCCGTTTTAGAGAGTTGAAAGAGAAGTAGGTAAGGTTTGGGCCAGGTGATACCTTGTTTGTAAATTGAGCTTTTTATTAGTCTGTTTGATCTGGGCCATCTTTTTAAATATTTTATATCAATTTGAAACCTTCTTGACGTGACATAGTGACGATGTACTTTTATTGGAGGACACGGCGTGAAATAGGCGTGGCTTCTGTTCAATAAGAAGGGCGGGGTATATTTAGAGAACAAAGAATCATATTTAAAGAGAGTACATTATCAATTGCTACTTGTCTGCGATATCACTTCGGTGGAAGCGAACGTTAAATAAAGCTATTAAACACACATTCGGTTGCTACCCAGTTGGTATGGAAGGGCGCAGGGATTTAGGAAATAAAAGGTATTGGCGAACGTTGAGAGGTCACACCAATATGCGCCCTTTACAGCTTTAAATTTGTATCCTAGTTTATGTAAAAGTTTGAATGTTGCATGAAACTGAGCTAAATACATCCTAATATTTATTCAATCAATGTTTGAAAATAAAAACGGCGCTGAGTTTGTCGAGGCGAAAACTGTGACCTAGAGTGTCTGGCTTAGACCTCTAACTTGCCGATCACCTCTGGCTGGTGGTCGTAGCTTCGATCCCTGGCGTGAGCGTGAGTAGCTTGGAGATAGGGGATGCCTTACTCCGGGTATCCCAGTTTCTTCTCACGCGACAGACCCACGCGTGTGCGCTAACTTTATACAAACCAAAATATGACTTGTGTGCAATATCACCCTCGTTGAAAGCGGACGATAAACACACAAGAAGAAAAACATGACAGAATTGAAAGCGCTAACAAGTAGTCACTTTATGCTGTGTTTCTTTTTTCAATGTTTGAATTTTCACACCCATATAAACATATAATACATTATGCGAGAACTAAATCTGCCTATTGCAGGTCGTTCTTGGGACCTGGGCCCTGTTTCACGAAATTTTAACTAATTTTGATTGGCTAAGAACTAAAATCAGTCTAATATTGTCCAATCAAATGACTAAAATTCAGATCTTATCTTAGTTAAAATTTTGTGAAATAGGCCCCTGAAATGTTAAACTATCAATAAGACATTTATTAAAATGAAAAGACCTTAACCAACCCTCGATGTCACCTTTTGTGTCGGATTGTCACTGGATTTGAATCGGATCTGTTGTTCAATGCTCATTGATGATATAATCCAAAAATGGATAATCGAGACTTTTCTTTTAGAATGATGATCGTGGCTAGGACTAAAATTCAAACGCTAATATTATGGTTTAGGGTGGAGCAATGTGACTTTATATTATCTAGTTTATAAGTGATAGAGTGAGAACTGCCAGGGGCCTATTTCACGAAATTTTAACTAAGATAAGATCCCAATTTTAGTAATTTGATTGGATAATATTAGATTGATTTTAGTGCTTAGCCAATCAAAATTGAAGTATCTACTAAAATTGGATTTTATCTTAAGTTAAAATTTCGCGAAACAGGGCCCAGCTCTGTATCTAATTTTCCATAATGTAGCTTTAAGTAGACCATCAGTGTGAATATATATTGTCTTGTGAGATACATAACACTGTTATTATTGGATCTTGTGACGTACATGTATATATCTATATATATTCTCTTGTGATATATACTACTGTTATTGTTGTATTTTGATTCATACACTAGTATATTGTTGATGTTTTGTCGAGTAATTGAGGAAACCAGTCAATCGCAAGAATTACTCATCGTTTTCTGGTAGAACGCAGTATGATTCACAGGTCACCATCTTTTCACTAATCACTATGATTAGATAAAAGTTTCACGTGTATTTTCTAAGTGTGGTTGAGGTCACATGTACTTTCTATGTTTAGTGCAAGTTTGGAAAAAGTTCCGTGTATTTTCTGCGTTGTATTTTCTATGTTTCGGTGACGTCACGTGTATTTTCTAAGTCTGGATGAAGTCAAATTTATTTTCCAAGTTTAGTGCAATTTTAAGTAGAAGTTCTGTGTGTTTTCCACGTTTAGTAGAAATTGTGTGTATTTTGTATGATGAGATCTAGTTAAGTACAAGTCATGCCTATGAAAAATAGATGAGACTCCCCTCCTCCTTCCTCTGCTCACTGCTCAAATATAATGGGGTTTAACGTCGCATAGATGGCGGACATAAGTACAGGGTGCTATGAGAGGGACGTGTGTGCATGGGGTCTTTCATTTATGAATTCAACAGTTACGGGACCTCCGAGGTATTTAAAGTACAAAATTCAAGTATAATTGGCCTGTTCAAACAATTTGTGCACCCCACAGCATTCAGATTGAAAAGTTCGAAACACGCATGCAGGCTTTAATGAAATTTTAAGAACGGGCACCGTAAATGTATTGTTCTTGATGTTGTATTTGTTAAATTTACGATAATCAGACAAATGCACGGTATACGTGTCGCTTTCTGATTGGTTATGACTAACCGATTGATCTGTTATTATCAAGTAATTGGGGAGATTTGTCGGTGACTCAGGGTTTACCTGTTTGGAACATTGCCAACAGTTCTATAAACTAGTCATTTCTATAATTATCCCCCCTGACTAGAGATATGGCGTGTTAGTAACAGGATTGGTGCATGACTAACTGATTAGTTAAACCAAGGACGAATACACAGCCAGATATTATAACAATTATACATGACTCCATGCTTTTAACAAAAAACGATATGTTTGAAGGCTAAAGTTATCATTCCAGTGACTTTGATAGTTGCATTCAGACGAAGAAGCCAATTTTCAACGATTTCTGATTTTTACTGTAGGAATTATTGCCCTTTATCACTTTATGACGATCATGCGAACTTTTTAGAGATTAAGATTATAATTCCGATTTTCCACAATAGACAGCCTCCATGGACTCGCAAGACGTAGTCGCTTCCTTTACTTTACCTGGTAACAACGGCCATGGACCACACGCAAGATACAGTCGCGTACGTTACTGTGCCGCCATGGTAACAGCCTCGATAGACTGCACGCAAGATGTAGTCGCTTAGATTAATGTCCCTCCATCGTAACAGCTCCCATTCACTGCACGCAAGATGTAATCACTTACGTTACTGTTCCTGGTAACAGCCGCCATGGAATGCACACATGACGTAGTCGCTTACGTTACTTTGCACGAAAGACATAGTCGGTTACGTTGCTTTGTCTGGTAAATTATCTGTATATGTATAACAGACTTCCAGTCCTTAAGTAGACTTGTATTAACAATATTTAGAATTGAAAATAAAAGTAGAACCACGATTTCCTTTAAATAGATGCTAGAGCTGTTATTGAAATTAGATAAGGAAAATATTTAATATATTTGAAACTTTTATGTCATGACAACTTGTAGGTCTGAATGATAAACAGTCAGAATTTATTTATATGAATCATTTAAAATATTTCCATTTTATAGAAACCACAGCTTGATGTCTAGACGTCCGTCTATATACACGGTTCACTTCACGCCTGTACATACACGGTTCACCCCACCCCTTTACATACACGGTTTACAAATAACAATCCGCGTTTCGGGGCGGGTGCACGTACGCGCTTTTTCACGAAGCTTGCCATTGAGTAAAATGGGGTGGTTTCAAATTCCCGGTTGTACGTGACAAGGAGTAGGATCGCCTGTCCAACATCGCGGATTTTCCCAGGGTTCTCCGGTTTCCTCCCACTGCTAAAAAGACCCCTACGCGCAAGCAAATTATTGAAATAAAATTAAATCATATGTTCATCCTGAAATGACCCAGTTTGTGTCTAGTGGGCGTTAAACCCCATTTCTCTCTTTTTTTCTCCGAATTTCATAAAACAAATATTTTTCAAAATATCTAATGTAAAATCCGATATAAAACCGAGAAACTACGAGTTTGTTGACCTCCCAGTTCGAATATAGGTACAGATCCAAATAGATTGGAATCTGTCACTTCCGACATCGTATGAGATTGTTAAAATATGCCGGATAACACAGCAGGACAGACCTGATCCCGATTCCGAGTTACTGCCCTTTTTTGCACTGCGGTAGGTGTAAGTTTCGTTGCCTGGCAACAAGAATTTCTAAACTCGGTTAAATTTAATATTTAATTTTAGGGATTAATTGAACATGGAATCATTTCTGTAAAAATGGTTTTTGCGATCATGTTACTAGTGTGTCAGTGCAAATTAAATGGAAACGATGTACCGGTTAATCCACGCAATCCCAAGTTCAACTGATAATAACACATTTATTTATTTTAAAGTACTTGTATTAGTTGGGTTTATGAGAGACCTTGAACAGTGCACAGATTAGGCCATTTCCCAAGTCAAAGCGGGTGGTCTTAAGTTTCCCAGAAGAGTGCATTACGCCACATTAGTAAGTGCATTACGCAACGGAACTAAGTGCAGTACGTCACGGTAGGAATTGCAGTACGTCGCGATAGTTAGTGTAGTACGTCATGAAAACTTTGAAAGGTGCACAAGTTGAACGCCAAAGTGTAACAGACTAAAATTTGCACCAAGAAAGGGTTAGTACACCCTGCTTCGCGTAGTTCTCTATTCACAGCTGGATGGAGCTATAGTGTAAATGGGGACGCTTTAAGAAAACAACGGCTTTGTGTGTTTTACCATTAACACAGAACAAGCGAACGTCAAGGTACCCAAGGTGAATTTCAAATGGATGGTTGATCGTTTGACAGTCACAGATCGGCATTATCCGGTATGGTAATAAAATAATCCAGGCCGTTCTTTTTTTAACTGTGTTGACCCAGAACTAAATGAACCCCGGATTACCCGACTTATAAAATATGCACCGATATATCGACGTGAAATGTTTACTGTGAATTTGTTGTTGGAGATTAACAAGATGTTATATTTCTGGATACTGGTGAATATCAGAATATACATGTCTTTAATTAAAATACCACTTGTTATTTTTACTTCATATAAAGTCATCTAGTATGAAATATTAAACACAACCAAAGAGTTTAATTCACCAAACCTACATATTTCAGAATTATATAGAAACAAATAATACGTTTAACACTGAAACTGTGATGTCGTGCCACAAAGATATCCTAGCCAAGTCAGTGGCTAGTAGAAAAGCAGAAACAACAAGACGTCTGTTCACGTCGATAATCGTAAATTACAGTGAATTAGTTACGGATCGGTAAAAGTATTGGAAGTAACCTATGGATTGGTTTGGGAACATGAACTATTGTGACTTCTTATTGAATCATGCATATTGGAAATCTAAGATTCTTAGATGTGACGGTTGTCACAATGGGCATAAAACACCCTGAGTCAATATCCACAAACACGGAAGTTCATTTGACAGTCATATATAGCAAATATGCTTGCAGTACATGCGGTATGGTGAGATCAAATCAACTTCTGTGTGTGTGTGTGTGAGAGAGAGAGAGGGAGAGAGAGAGAGAGAGACATAACCCTAACTGGGTAATTTCGGGACGGACGTACATGAACTCCATCTAGAAATAATTGGTCAACCTGTCCCTATATCAGATGGTAAAATCACGAGCGTTGTTCGTGACTGCTTGTTGGTGTGGAATACCGTCTATATATAATAATTAGATCGTCAATATACACTTCAGATGAAATCCGTACAGGGAAATACTCGACTTTAATTGGTTTAGATACTGGTACGGATTAATTACAGGTCGCTCGTGTTGGTTACAAGATTACACTATAAAAACTAACAGTCACGTGGCGTGGTATCAGATGTTCCATGGACATTTAAATATGCTGACTACATAAACACGCGGATGTGATATAGATTACATTCTTCTGATAAATCAGTTTTTTTTATAGAGGATACACGTTAAGATGTAGGTCATTGTGTAATAATCTGTATATCTCCTAACCCCGAATATCATATGATATATCACCATAGTCCCATGTGAAAACACAAGACTACTATAATCTTACTATTTCATAAACCAACAGAGTTTGATTGTATGCAAATTCTAACTGGTAACCGAGCAATGTTCCGACTGAATACTTTTACCATGATCTTTTAATCTGTGGACTGCATTCCAACAAGTGACGTATGCTGTGAAGTTTCAAGACCACCTCATACCAACTACTTTGCTTACTATTATTGCTGAGCTCATTAACTTTGAAGTTACATGGAAACTGAACAATGTTATGATTTGATATTTTAGTGTTCGCTCCATGTACTCTTGATCTTTGGACCGTAAACCAACAAGTGACGTGTATGGTGCTCAAAGTAGTTTCAAGACCACTTGATACCACATACTCATGCATTTTGATGAGTTTCTATTATCTGTGTTGTATTGCGTTATTGTCACCCTTTGTACAGTTGTATAAAAACAGAGAAAGTCTGATACAGAACCAGGGTGACTACATGTTGCTGGATTGAGCTTTCCTTTAGACGAAGATTTCAGAGTTCCAAGCTATCTTGTAGAGATAAGCAGGATGCTCTAAATACATTATCATTGTAACACTATACCGTACCCCCCAAAAAACTAAACGACCCAACCCTTAGTAGAACTGATGATCAAGAGCGGTATTAATCTATGATTGGACCTCTACGAGTACGCCAACAGGGATGTGATTAGGGTTTTACCAACCCCATATTATAAGCTGACAAGGATGTGATCAGTGAGGTTACAATTATCATATATAATAGGGGTATAATAGGGCAAACCATTTCCTCTAATACTAGGTCATCAATGACATCAGCTTACTCCGTTACTTTAAATACCCCAAGTTTTGCTGACACAACACGCTTACACTTCAAGTTGGACGTATTTAAAATGGTTGATAAATATGTAGGATAGTTAAAGGGCCAACCGCTGTTATTTTATGAAATAATACAATTCACGTCTTTTAAAAGCATAGAGAGTCAGACCAAATAAACATTCATTGCAACTCAGATCTAAAAATACAAATAGCTGCATTAATTGATCAGAAATCTCAAGTCGCAGAGCTCATCTCTAAAATCAAATTTAAACCAAATCAAATTCTCAGACTTTAATTTCAGACGTTGACTTACTGTCTAGACATGATTCTTTGTTAGGACCAGGGTGAAATCACCCCATGTCTGAAAATGTCTGGAACTAGTTCCTGGATGGAAGTTTCAGAATGAATCATCCTGAAATTTCTTGGAACAGTTACTTGCTGGACGTTTCGATATATAGTTCTACTTCAGTTGATTTCATCTCGAAGCATTAACTTTATTCCATCCAAACGATTCATATAATTTCTTGCTATTATAATTGTTTCCACCTCTATGGATTTGTTTATTTCCAGTGATAATAGCTCTTTTTAGCTATTGAAACCAGAATATGTTTTTCCCCACCTCTTTCTTTATTTCCAGTGACTATTTCTGCTTTTATCTATTTTCGAAGAATTGAAACTAGAATATATAAAATAATCGTCTTGTGCCATCTTGTTTTTTAACTGGCTATCAACGTATTTATTTATTGAAGGCTTTGAATTGATTCCGTGTGACAATCGAGACCAAAGTAAAATAAAAAGGAAAATTCTTTTTAATTCGAACTAATTGATTAAATGAGTAAAATGAACTGATTGACATCTAGGATATAAAAAAATGAGCATGGGATTATATTGAATAAAAGGAACTTGGCAATTAATATATACAAAATATGGTATATATTCGACCCATTTAACAGAAAAAAGTAACCAAGAACACAGAAATATAGCAATTTATTATAAGTACATATTTTTGTTTTTTTGCAGATTTGTAAATGACTAATGCCTGAAGGGTCCATACAATACGAGAATACTGCAGGTTTCCGGTGGCTGTACATATTTGTGGTTTTTGTCGACCTGTTCCTCCGCACCCACACCAATCCTTATTCGGCACCTTCATTTGAATAACCTTTATTTCAACCAATGAGAAGAAAGATGATGTCTTTGTCCAAGCTTTCAGTTGCTGTGGTTGAGTTGTTTGTCCCGTTTTCTCCATGTTCTGGTCAGATTTCGTTTGTCTTCTGCACATTTTTCTGCTTGAGTTGGTGAGAAAAGGTTGCTGTTTCTTCATTCTCTGTAAAAATTGTCTTGAGAGGTAAGTCTTTTGTATTTGCAACAATCTGTTATACCCTTGTCGGAAGGGTACACATTAATTGAAACTTCGCGTGAAGGATTTGATTATCGGAATGCAAAGATTCTTTAAATTAACGTTTAATTAAATATCACAGAAAACATCATTGAAAAGCCTTAAACCAGTGATGTTTACAAATTGAGGAAGGGTATGAATCCATCAGAATATTTTACAAATTGTAAGCCGTAGTTTGTGTGTTGTACGTGGCTTTGTTTTTACATCTCAACATCGTTTTGAGTTCAGAATTCACCTTGTTTTTATTCATTTTCATAGAGTTAAATTAGGGAAAAACCCGAAGCAATAACATAGATTAAGAAAATAAAACGAAAAAACAATTTAAAAAAGTAAGCAATCAAATGAATTAAAAAAAGTAAAATAAAAAAAAAAAGGTAAGGCCGAATAAATATAATTATAAGGTCAATGATTAATCCCCGAGTGGCATTTATCGATTGAGCACATTAATAAACACAACGCAATTTATATGGAAAACATAGCACGACGTTTCGGCAAGTATGTATTCTAATTTGTACTTGGAAACGATAAGAGAACACTTGCCGAAACGTCATGCTATGTAATGTGTATAAACCAGTGTTTGTTTTCCATATAAATTATGTTGCTTAAGGTCGATATTTTTGTCTGGTTTTAATATTGGACATTTGTTACATGTAATATCAGACTAGCAGTAGTATGTGTTAATAGACAAGACCCAGGCTTCAATCTCTAAATATTGCCGAAAGTCATGAGAGTAGAATACCTTTGTAATCAAGGCCGTCGTTGCGCATGTATAAGAATTCGGAATATATATTTAAAGTTAGTATTCAGGAATCACTGACAGAATTCCATCATTTAACATGAGATGAATTATAAAGAGTGATCCTTAAACTAATCCTTAAACATGCTTGAAGTGCAACTGAACTTCAGCATATAGTTGTTGATTTGGCGTCGCCTTACGACTCCATTATTAGGTAAACCAAATTATTGCATTATTAAAGAACAAGATTTGCTTAATTCATGCCTGACCAATTTTGTCCTGTTGATTTTTATTAACATACTGACTGCTCCCTCATTCCTCCGTAAATTGCGTTTTAACTAATGAAGTAGGAAACAGATAGACCCTTTCTTTATTTCAAACGAACTACACAACAAATTCTCTCCAATTTAAAACACCCGATTTCAAAATTCGCCGATTTGATATTGATATATAATTGCCTACCTTGACAATATCATACAATGTAATAAAAATATCAGCTGCTTGAATGTTGATCGAAATTTTATAATTTGATTAAACGATAAATTATTGAACAAACTATGGAGAACTTTATTGTTGCGATTAGCTGGTCAGTCGTAAATTATGAAACAAACTATGGAAAACTTTATTACTACGATGTGCACGTTAGTTATTAATTAATATTATGGAACAAACTATGCATTTTATTTGTTCGTTGGGATGTACAGGTCAGTTATTGCACAAACTTTATTGTTACGATGTGTAGGTCAGTTGTTAATTAAAACCGGCTGGTTATAGGCTGAGAAACAAAAACAATTCCCTCCTTCTGTTGTTAGAAACAAAAACAATTCCCCCCTTCTGTTGTTAGAAACAAAAACAATTCCCCCCTTCTGTTGTTCCGAAACCTATTTGAATGACAATATGGATATTTTAGTTTTTGTTTATACCGAGGAATAGATAATAAATAAATAAATGTGTAGGAAATGGGATAAGTCTTTATTTATTTAAAAAAATAAATGAATGAATGAATAAATACAATGCCGTTTAATTTCCACCATTTATTTGAGAGATCTTTATCAGGGAAATAATAAATAAATAAATAAACAAATGCATAGATAAATAAATGAATAAATAAATAAATAAAATAATAAATGAATAGATAGAACAATAAATAAATAAATGAATAAGTAAAATAAGAAATAAATGAAATGATAAATAAAATAAGAAATAAATAAATAAATAAATAAATAAAATAATAAATGAATAAACGAATACATAGTGGAATAAATGAATGAATAAATAGACACATAAATATATATATATTAGCTGGTGGTATTTTTGTATTGTGTTTTTTATTTATCTATGAAGAAGATGAACAAAATAAATGAATGAAATGATAATTGGGAATCAGAAAAATATATAAATGAAAACAAAAAAATAATATAAAAATAATAAATTGATAGATAATTACATTTGAATAAACTAGAAAATAAATGATTTTTTTTTACAATACATGGCATAGAAATAAATGGAAATGAGAAAAATATATCAATAAAAAATATATATTAAAAAAGATAAATATTAATAAATAAATAGATAATTACATTTTTAATAAACTAAAAAAATAAATGAAAAAAATTACAATAAATGGGGCAAAAATAGATGGAAATAAAGGTAAATAAATGAAAAAGATATATCGATAAAAACTTATATGAAAAAAAGATAAATAAATGAATATATGAATAGATAATTAAATTTAAAAAAAATAAAAAATTAAGTGAAAAAAATACAATATATATAAAATACATAATGAATAAATAAATAAATAATTACAGTTTTAATAAACTAAAAAATAAATGAAAAATAAAATAAATGGGATAGAAATAAATGGAAATGGAAAATTAAAAAATATAGATAAATAAATATTAAATTAAAATTATAATAAACTAAAAGAATAAATGTAAAGATTAGAATACATGTGAAATAAATATGATCTATATATGTAATAGAGAAGGAATGTAAATAGTGAGATTGTTTTGGGTTATTAGTGGGACAGTTTGTGTTACAGTGATTAGTAGATCTGACAAAGGAAGATTAAAATATATACTAGTTGAACCTTTACCACAAACCTACCGCAATCACACCACCCCGTTCCAACTATACCTGCAGCAGACATCGCTAGATTTGAGACGGTTCTCCTCCTATTAAAACATATGACGTCATATTTGGATTGTGGGTTAGAGTAAGGGTTAGCAGTGTAGGACCTACAGATTTTGTCAACGCACCAACAACATACGACGCCATATGTGCATGACCGTCTTCGATGTAATGTTCTCAGCCTACAGAACCACTCGGCTAATCTCGACAGATTCCGTAAACTACGTAAACTACATCTAGTCTCGGATGTATGACAGTAAGTGATATGTACCTACGCCCATACATTTGCGATGCGGCTACCGGTTTACTTTAACAGGAAAACTTGACGCTATTATACAAATTGGGAACCTATTCGGCTAGCGACCTATTCGACCGATCGAGCTGCAACCTGTTCGTTGGAAACCTATTTAGAGTAAAGACAACAGTTTCTATTTATCAACCAATAAAATCCAACGTTATGTCTATCAAATGAAAGTAGAATATATTATTTTTTATCCATTCCTTCAGCTCAGAATAAAAGTGTAATTTCGTCATTATCTTACAGCTGGATCGGTCGAATAGGTCGCTAGTCAAATAAGTCGCCAACTTGTGTTTGGAATGGGCGCAGCCATGTTTCATCCGGGACCTTTAAAGTAGTTCCAATATGGCGGAATTCATCATACAGCCGAGTTTAGATTCCCGAAATCTTCCGAGGTTTGCCGAGTGCCTACAGAACAGTATACAACCCCGTACCACTCGGCTAATCTCGACAGATTCCGTAAACTACGTAGACTACATCTAGTCTCGGATGTATGACAGTAAGTGATATGTACCTACGCCCATACATTTGCGATGCGGCTACCGGTTTACTTTTACAGGAAAACTTGACGCTATTACACAAATTGGGAACCTATTCGGCTAGCGACCTATTCGACCGATCGAGCTGCAACCTGTTCGTTGGAAACCTATTTAGAGTAAAGACAACAGTCTCTATTTATCAACCAATAAAATCCAACGTTATGTCTATCAATTGAAAGTAGAATATATTATTTTTTATCCATTCCTTCAGCTCAGAATAGAAGCGTAATTTCGTCATTATCTTACAGCTGGATCGGTCGAATAGGTCGCTAGCCAAATAGGTCGCCAACTTGTGTTTGGAATGGGCGCAGCCATGTTTCATCCGGGACCTTTAAAGTAGTTCCAATATGGCGGAATTCATCATACAGCCGAGTTTAGATTCCCGAAATCTTCCGAGGTTCGCCGAGTGAACCCCGTACCTAACGCAATCACACAATCCCGCACCTCTCGCAATCACACAACCCCGTACCTACCACAATCACCCAACCCCGTACCTACCGCAATCACACAACCCCGTATCTACCGCAGTTATCCGTACCTACCGCAATTATACAACCCCGTACCTACGACAATCACGCAACCCCGTACCTACTCTACCCAGCTCTGCCACAATCACACAACGATTAATGATTACTAAATTTTCAACATGGAAATAAAACAAAAATTGATAATAAAAAAGATCAACAATTGTATCAGCTTACGATAAGAAATCAAATAACAAACCGTGATCGTTCTTTCTTCTTTTTATTACTTTTCTGAGGATTTTGTTTAATCTTGTATTTTCTGGATCAATTCAACAAAGTATTTTTCCTGCAGTGATTACTAACCCTAAATATAACCGCGTAAGGAAACATCCCGTCTTCCCCCTTAAGTTGGGATATTTCCTTCTAAATGTCACGACTACTGAGGAAAATTAAAATATTTTAACATTTGTTTCACACTTCAATTGTACATCGACTTTATATAAGAAAAATATGGAAATAAAATCAAACATCAGTAGTTCCATTGATGAAATTGGCAAAATCTACCGACGATCCGCCATAAGAGAAAACTTCTCGAATGGAAAGTGGTAGCCTATCGAGTATTCATTAAATAATATCCTTGTTATTTACTTCCAATTGTGTTATCAACTATTTCAAATTTATCCATATATTTAGCGGGTATTTTCATGCCAAACGTTGTCACTTTCAAACACTCTGTTATGAAATCCGGACCCTTTGCGATCAGACATCACGATAAGGTAGATATGAATGGAGATTATGATATTATGTTTCAGTCAAACGGAGAACCGTGGCCAATAAATTTGATTGTGTGACGTCACTGTGCCCTATCCGTCAGGAACTGTGATGTATATTAAAACCACAGGACCTTCCGATAGGGACCAGTGCTATACACCTAGCAACAGTAGCCATGGATACTACAAGACCTCCCGAGAGGAAGCAGTACCATACACCTAGCAACAGTAACTACGAGACCTTCCGATACGGAGCAGAATCATACAGTAACCACGGAAGTTACAGGACCTTCCGATAGGGAATAGTATCTTACAGTAACCGCGGAAATTACAAGACCTTCCGATAGGGAACAGTATCCTACAATAGCAACAGTAACCACGGAAGCACAAGGCCTACCGATAGGAAGCAGTATCATACAATAACCACCAACAAGGGATCTTCCCACAGGAACCAGTAACCATGAAAAGTAACAATACCAGACACAGCAATGGAAACATGGATGTCGGTGAAATATCAATAAATGTACTTTTAGAAACATACGTTTAATAAACCTGTCTGTTAGACCCGATAGAACCTGATAAACCTGGGGACATGTTCACATAATGGAACTTGTCACTTTGTCATAACGATGACAACTATTCAAACTGATGACTGTTAATGAATGATTGTACCGTAGCGAGAGTGACTAGTATATCTATTTAAGTTCCAACCGGCACAAAAAAAGAAAGAAAGGAAACGAATACCCACTCACCCTCGACGTTGTGTGAACTTAAATAATCTTCATTTGACAGCAAACAATTAAAATAACCAAATAAAATAATTATTAATTTAAGATATCGAATTAACCAGCTTTTTAATATTCATTTATTACTCCGCGTTAAAATCCTTAAAAAGGAGATAAAAATATTAAAAGGAAATAAACTGAAATAGTTTTAATAACATTATGATTATGTTCAATGGTTTCAATGAGTTTTAGAGAAGTGTCATTGTTTGTCCTTTTTCAAAATTCCTCAAATTATTTTCCTCCTTTCCTGCTTCCTCACGCGAATCGTGACTTCCTGTCTGCGTGTTTTACCATAAAAAGAACCCCGACTCGTGGTTTAGGGTATTACATCGAACTAAATGTTGGTGTAGTAAGGTGAAACTGCACCGGCCGTAGTTATCCGACTCTCAGATGGACAAGACATCCGGAAACCACACAGAACAGAGACCACGAGAAAGAGGGTTAGTTTCTAAAAATATTATGGTATCCAGTCGGGCGTTTTTGATACCGTAATTAGTTATAATTAAATAACCGATCGAGATTCGACAGTTTTTAAAGCAACATAACTTAAACATACATTATGCAAGAGTTAAATCTGCTTATTGTTGGTCTGTCGTTAGGCCTGAAATGTTATCTAAATTATAAATTAGACATTAATTACCCTCGGAAATAAATTTAGTAGATATTGTTAACTAAAACGTAACGTGAGATAACAATTATTTTGACAAGATTCACGAGAAGTTCGGGTACGGTGAAACGATTGAGTTGAAAATGCTTGGTTTGGAAAGAGTTCAATAAATGTCTATTTGTTGAAATCATGGTGTAGTCCTGATTTTAAACATTTCCTTTATTCAGCTTCTAGGTTGGTTAAATGTGAGAGAATAGTCTGGTTTTTAAGATGCTGGGAATTAGTGGCATTGATGTCTATTTAATGGCTTGCTCTGTGAACATTCTCCAGTTACTCAAGATAAGTCTCGTTTAAAAATATGGTTTAAATGAAACATAGAATACTATGCTATTAGTTTTTAATTTCATTCATTAATCGTAGATACTAGAACTTGTGTACGACATCTAATTATTGCAAATCATTTCATAACTAAAGGCAGGCTGACACTTGCACGACTTTTGGCCACGATTTTGTCGTGTCCACATTGACACGAACTGGCACGACGAGTTCACGCATAGTTTGCGCATTGTTTACGCACTTCCCACATTGGCACGACGAGTTTGCGCAAATCGGACGGTATCGTGCCGACTCGAGTCGTGCCAATGCGTGGCACGGAATCGTGCAAGTGTCAGCCTTGCTTAAGTTGTCCAGAACTCACAATTTTAATGCTAAGTTCCTCCTATCACGATTCGCGCTACGATTTAAATCTTGGTTTTAATGGTAGTGATCCCATCAGGTCTTATATTGAGTTCAGTCGTAGCAATCGTGCTGATCGTATCGCTAAACGTACCGAACATATCTGTACGTACAGATGGTGGACTCAATAAGGACAACACTATCGTGACGCATTGACCATGTTTACTGGTTGCTGTGGTTGTTCTCTTTAACGATTAGGATTGAGCTGTATCGTTGTTACTCTTGTTACTCTCGAGACAGAGAGAGAGAGATAGAGAGACTCTTGTCACTCTTGAGAGAGAGGGAGAGGAGGGGGCGGGAGAGAAATGGAGTTTAATGCTCACTCGACACAAACTATGCCATTTCGGGACCAAAATATGGTTAAATTTTATTTCAGTAATCCCCTTGTCCGTAGGGGTCTTCAGGTTTCAGCAGTGGGAGGAAACCGCAGGACCCGGAGAAAACCCATGAGGTTAGACAGGCGACCTTACTCCGTGACTCTTCCTAAAACACTTGATACCACTTATTATTTATTTGGACCCCCGGGGCTTCAAAACACGGCCAGCAATCAATCCAATCAGAGAAAATAGTATTGACAATAATATTAGTTCCCGGGTGGCTTAAAAACATGCACGGCAATCAACCAAATCACAGAAAATAGTATTTGACAATATTAGTTCCCGGGGCTTAAAAACACACGTGGAATCCACCCAATCAGAGAAAATAGTATTGACCATATTAGTTGAAGAGATTTTTTGGAATGAAAAGTTGAATATGTTATAATAATTATAAACTTAAATCAAAACGAAAGTAGTTCAAAAGGATTCAACCCACTGATCCTTCCTGTAGCGCTTCAAGTAAATAACGAAATGATTGATATTATTAGAGATTAGTAAGTAGACAATTTATTGTATAAATAGTCCATGAGGAAATATTTGAAGTTGACTGGCGGAAGGTGTTATATTTAGAATAAGGAAATAGTTGAATATGTGTTATGAGGTCATTAGATAATTTCCCTACAAGGCATGAATTTGAGCAAGGAAATAGCGTTACTTGATTACTAATCACAATCTAATGTGGATGGATTGCTAGTTTTAATTTTTACTCAGTTCGTTTGGTTGATTTTTGAGGGAATGAAGAACAAGTAGGAAAAACAAACGGAAGTTCAACGACTACTTTTATTTTCGTTTGTAAGGGCAGGTCACAGACTTATCTGAGACTGTCTCAAGAAGAATAACGTCGTATTGGGGCAGCTCCGGCGGAGACCGTCTCTATAAGAACTGTTGTAGTAGGGACACTTGTAGCGTGGACAGTGTGGACAGGAGGAGGGGGGGTGCGATATGTTAAACCGGGACTGTCAATAGAAGATTGTCTAGAATTGTTATACCTCTTATTAGAGATTCATGGAGAGGGTAATAGTTATAGCGTTCACGGAGAACAGTTTTTTAAACGGAAAATATAAACCGTTTTCATTCTACTATAAATGCGGTTGGTAGTCAGTACAGCAACACAAGCTCACCTGTTGGACACAGATCACGGATCTATGCTGTTCAAGAACTAGACCATTTGTGGAAGTTGAGGAAAACCTTGCTAGCGGGAAGTAATATGTATCAGTTAGATTGTGACATGCCATGCCATTTTTATCAGTCACTGTGTTCTACAATAATTCACAGTGTCTGTAATAATGGTTTGATGGGTCGCTTTATTCATCCGTTTATTCCTCATACCATCTTCTCTGAATCGTATGGAGTGACGTAGCCCCACCGTATGGAGTGGTTACTTCCTGACTTAACCCTGAACCGCATGGAGTGGTTAAGTTTCGTATACTTATTGTGTTACTCCAGACCCAAGAATAGAGAGTAATTGTGTACAAGATGAATACTAATTATTCCAGCATGAATTCATTAGGTTAGTATTAAACCTCTTTATTTGGTCTGGATAGCAATTGAAATCCAACTGACTCGGGTTCGTCTACGTGTAAACCAACGTGTAGACCGGACTTGGCCTATAGTCACAACCGAATGACCACCCTACTACTAACTAACTAGCTTATAGATCCTACTAATAACAGACAAGATTTGTTAAAACTAAAATTTTGTCAAGTTTTGATGAAATCATTCAAATTTTAAATCTGATTTGTAGAATGCGCATGTCTGTATAACATCTTCCCCTCGATCTCGTTTTGCAACACTTTAGACTGTTTTGAATGAAGCGAACTTGTCGATGATTATTAGGAACCCATTTGAATTGTTTTGAAAATATCTCGTCTAATATTTCATTTATATCTGTCGTTGATGGTGTATTGTGTTGCTAGTTTTATTGTCCCAACAGAGTTTGAGTAACGGTAGGAAGGCAGGGCACCAATAATTCCACGATTGATTTCCACGAGGTTAAATGCTATTCACAACAGACAGAACAACAAATGAAAAATGTGTTTTCTCCAAATTCTTTATTAGGTCGGCCATTGAAAGTTTGTGATAAAGATATTGTAGTAGCCATAGTAAAACATGTAACTATCCGCTGAACACAGTACCGTAACCAGCTTCTTATCCTTCCGCCTCTAACCCATGAATAGTTACCAAAACCTGGCGTAATTTATTCAATGTCCCCATTTGCAATTCTGTGTCGACAATTTTTTAAAAGCTAGCAGATACAATCAAGAGAAAAGAAAGCTTCTGTAAACCATATAAACATTGAGTTGGAATCCACCTGAGGAACAATGGCACTCTATTGTCAGTGACACAGAACAGGCCTCCGTTTCACTAAAATAGATCTAAAATTTAACCTGTTTCACGAAGATCGATTGTAACTTAAAATGCGATTTCAATAGATTTTAGTTAAAATTGTTACGCCCGCGCAGTGCACATTTCCGGCGTGGGCACATAGGATGTAAGCAAATACGCTTAGGAAATGAAATCTATACCAATGGATCGTTTGATACGCTGTAGCATTGTTTGCACGTGGTCAGACAACAGTTATAGCACATGAAATAAACGAGTTTATTGCGTATTATTTGTTTCGAAATGCGTCGGTGGGTTTGTCTTGAACTTGCATGCTGTCTTATAGGTTCAAGAAAATGGCCATTTTAAACCATTGTAGGCCTACACGAACATATTTGTTTGATAGATGAGAGTGCCCCTCTGTCCATGACATTAGATATAATGTGAGTTCACATTCTCGTTTTAAGTTCTGGGTTTTTTTTGTCTGTTAATTTTTTGAAAATATTATAATTTATACTTGTTTACTAGGGTTTTGAGGGTTTGATTTTGTTCTTGGGGTTCTAATTTTGGACGCCATCTCATTAGATTGCCTTACATTAAAATAAATGGATGGGTCGTCAATTTATTTTCCATGCTATGAAAAGAAATTGAATAAGAATTTTTGTCCCCCGCCTTTCGAAAATAGAATTCGTCCGTCTAAGTTTATCCGACACACTTTTGGGACACAGTAACTATCTTTCTAATTAAGCTAGAATGTTCAAATTGGGTGTATGTGTTGATAACTTTGGTTATAATGAAGTGAGAGAGATGAAACTCCGAATATAGATTCATATATAATTACCTTGATGAATTTCGATGATGCGACGTTTCTGCTTAGTCTATGGAGCCATACGCGATTTTGTTGGTCAAGACTTTGGAACATATAAATTCTGCTTTTAATTGAGGTAGAATGATTAAACTTGATGTAGATGTTCATATGGCGAATGTCTTGACCGAGAACAGAGCTAAGCAATTCCTCTTCCAATGCTTTGGCACATGATAACAATGATTCGATCTGATAGTAAGTGCACGGGGACTGCACCACACACAATTCTACTCAAAACAAATATATGGACTATACACCATACTCAGAGAAAAACAAACAACACACTTCACAAAGAGTGAATGGATCCGGAGGCTAGCTGTAAGCGTCCACTACGCTGTACATTCCCAGGCCTGTGGTGACACAGAGTGGAAAAAACTAGCGCATAGATGATAAGCAGTTTGATTGCTCGTTAATTTTGAAAAAAATAAATGTGCGATTAATTAATATGTAACATCTGATGTATTTCGGGATTTCGGCTTGGGACACCAGTCTCACCGTTGGCTTCTTTTTTGAATGATGGGATGTTAAAATTATGTGACCCGGACCATTGGCAATATTATCAATATTTTAAATATATCTATATGTCGTAATAAATGCAACAAAGTAGCCCTAATTAATGTTTGTTAATGTTGTGATTTTATTTAACATTGTCCCTAAAATAGGTTTGTGAAAATATTAATTTACTATATTATTTTAGTGAATGTTATCTAAAATTCTTAAGATTGTTTTGTGAAACTCATCTATCTTAAAGTGTCTAACTCAATATTATCCAAAGTCTTTGAGAATTTAAGTCAACATTGATGTTGTGATCTTACCAGAGAAAAATGAGCTTCTTATATCCGTTATTTAAAACAAAATAAACATTTTACCATTGATACACGAAATGTCTACCAGAATGGGTGTCCGCGCCATTTGAAATAAGGAACTCGAAGAACGAGGCTAGACATATTCCACAAGTCATGTCAAATAGTGACGACATGTTCTATCTAGAGAGCATGCGCAATAAATACTATCGATGTAGACTGGAATAACCAGACGCTAGAGATTGCCATTCAATTGGGACTTCTGGCTTATCTCGCAGAACATAACTGATTTGAAATTACAGTATAACAGAAACGATTGATACATTCGTATTACATTATCATTATATGCGTTATGACCCATTTGTATTAATTTCTACGTGCCAAACATTAGAGATTTAGCTTATTTAAGTCGGGATGGACGACTAATCGTTTGCTAGGAACCCACGTACATGAACCTTTTGACATTTGATAAAAAACATGCCGAAATGAAATGAAATGGGGTTTAACATCCTACTGTTCTGCTCCGAACTGGGCTAATGAAGAAGGCATACGCCATACAATGTGCTATGAGGGAAATTTTGCCCGGACAGCGGCACTACGGCCTACTTTTATATCGAATTCCAACTACCAAGGGATCTTTTATGTGCACGCCAATGTGTACACGGGTATCGAATTCCAACTGCCAAATTTATCCCTTGGCGTGCACGCCAATGTGTACACGGGGCCTCTCGGTTTTTCGTACCATCCCAACGATTAGACAGCAGTCTTTGACAGGTTCTACATCCGGCATCACTGACAAGGAGGAACCACTGTGGAAAATCTGGATGAACTTTCTTGGCCAATGCAAGGATCAAACATCCGACCCCATGCTAGCGAGTCAGCGACTTATCCACATAGTGACCGTGACCTCCCATGGCGTCTGCACGTGTAGTAGAGATAATTAGGTCATTAAAAACACATCTAATTTCAACGATTAATACCCTGCACCTTTAAAACCATATATTTATAAAAATAAAAATAAAGGTTATTTCGTCCACATTGAGACGCATCTGCTGTTTACGAGTTTAAACATGTTTTTTTCTTCAAGAATTATTATCTTTATCAATAGATCATTATGACATCATGAAGTGAACCTATTACATCCCTATCCCATAATTCCTGTGGTCAGTTACACAATGGCTGCTTACCAGCTGTCGTACAAATCGACTGGAAAATACACAATTTTAGCAGATAATTTTGCATACAGCTGTGGAGTAAGTACTTTATAAATGACAAAAGACACCCTCATCTAAACTATTAATAAAGGGATAGTCCTGACATAAAGGACTACTGTGAGTCGAGGTCACCTAGATATGGCAAATATTTAGGTTTCATTCACAAAACAGTGGACGGCAAATATTTCGTTCTTTTTGATCGTTTAATAGACCCAAGTAAACGAAGTATTACAAACATTTAAAAATATTATTTCTATTACAACAACATGTATATCATGCTTCATTGACCAAACTTCCAACGGTCGGTAGAAAATACAAGATAAAGATTTGACTGTCCCAGATCGGTTTGTTTTGGAATTGGGAAATCCATCGCTCAGAACGGATCCACGATGAAGTATAGGGTATCGTGAAGTGAGACAGAAAATGTTTTCTATACAACCTCACACTAGACGAGTGAGATACCTATCTCAAACAGCAAACCACTTATAAACATGCGACTAATTCTCTAAATTATAAGACAAGTAATTATTTCCCCTTATTTCACGATGGACAAATGTAAATGGCCCATTTTTCCCTTAATTTTTTCCCCTTTTCTGCATTTTGTGGTGACTTTTTAGTCTAGAATTGGAGCAAAGGACCAAATTTGCAATTTCATAGCAGTCCTGGGTAGAATAATACTGATGATATTACAGTTGAGGGATAGAGGGTGTAAGTGTTTTTCTTCCGAGCAATCATCGTGTCGGAAATGAGATTTTCATCCCAGTAAATATAAAATCCCCGTGACAAAAAATCTAAAAGGTCAACTCCTTACAAAATTATGATTTGGAGATTGGTCCCCATTGTGCCTATAAGAATTGGTACCAGCGGAAAGTTGAGCAAAATGTTACAGCCTGTGATGTTATTGCCAAAATCGTCTATTATGGGCAATTTCGTACTCAGTAGAGTGTATTCTTTCATTTAAAATTGGTTTTGACCGGTACCTGGAATGTATGAGTTTAACCCATTTTGGGGGTCATTATAGGGGTCACACCCATGGACTGGGCCCCGGCAGACGCCCACGTTTGTGCATCCCCGGTTAGTATGTAGATGCCTATATGGTCAGATATTGGTACCTCGTTCATCTAGGTTCCACCCTCTGGGCTCCCGGTCTATATAGTGATGATGTCATGTGATTGGTTATCTGCGCCGAATCATGTTGTCACGTGACGGAACATACGTAGTCAGGCTGATTCCACGGAGAAACAGAGTGTGACTGGCTTGAGGTTTAACGCGTGTACTACACTAGCCGGACTAACGAAGACAGTCCAGGTGAAAATGCTTGGGACTCGGAACAACTGAGATACAAAGAGACAAATGAGGTTTAACGTCCACTCGACACAAACTAGGTCATTTCGAGACTAACATATGATTATATTTGATTTCAATGAATCGCTTACGCGTAGGGGTCTTTAGCAGTGCGAAGAAACCGGAGGACCCGGAGAAAACCCACGAGGTTTGACAGGCGACCCTACTCCATGTCACGTACAACCAGGGATAGGAAACCACGCCAATTGACTCAATGACAGTATTTATGATCTGAGATACAAGGTTATGAAATACTGGAAATCCGTTGAATATAATTCCGAATAGTTAGTATAGATTATTTATTTTTTATTATGAACATTAAAATCTATATACAACACATATGATAAATAAAATGAATAATATCTAATTATTTCACACATCCTGAAAAACCCCGAACATGTAAAAAAACCTGGCACCTAATCCACGGATGATCTCATTGTTTCAATTAAATTGATTGATATTAGTTTCATGTGTTACTTTTAAAGATACACTATGTAAGATTTAGATAAAGAGCTAGCCATTTTTTGCTATAATAGTTCGAAAATAGATAATGTAAAATCAATAATTTGAACATTTCATTCAAATTACTCTATTACGAGGAAAGATATTAGCCTTTTGAGGTTTGGCAAGACGTGTGCAATAATTTCAACCACCGTACTGGTTGTTCGAAGCTAAGTCTCGCTCCTCCATTTTTAAATTAAATCAAATTATGGCTAAATCATTCTAATCTATTTAATATAGGAGCAATCCGATGCCATCGAAAGTTAATTAATGTCTAATTAATAACTTAGAAAACATTTCAGGGCTACAGAAAGACCGGCAATAGACAGGGTGATTGGTATAATTTTCATTTTCGCCATTTTCTTCGGAGGGTGGGGAATGGGTATTAAATTTAAGGCATCATGACGGTAAAAAAATGGCGGTGATTCTTGGCCATGCGATCTTGTAATGGAGGCCCAAGTAAGATACTGTGGTAGGATACACGGGGTTATTCAGGGTGATCAAAATATACACCGTATTATATAATACTTATTATGATAATATCACGTGACAATCGTAGTTACTATAAATAGATATATACATATAGAGGGGTGACCACATAGCAACAATTGAACATAAACACGTGACACAATGAGCTATAAAATCTAATAAATTAAGATGCTGCCGAATTATTAATATGCAGTTCAAACCTTTTCGATAATTTGACGACAGTGACATTTTTATTTCAAAATAGATGTAATTAACATATTAATTAACTGTTCTGAATATTTCCATTACTTCCGGCTGGTCATTCGATTATGTCTTGATTCTGAGTTTTCCAGGTATATTGTCCCGTTTAAAAGGAAGCAATTTGTACATTTAAAGAGTTTGTTAGGCGTTTACTGATCTGAAAAAGGACAAAAAGGTATGGATTTATATTATAAAATGTATTATATAATAATTATGAAATATTGAACCAACTCTCCATGCTGTCAAAATTACAATATGGAAATCAATGACATTAGTACCATCGCTCCATGTATGCTGAATCACAAAATGAAAAGTAATAGCAACCTCCAAACCCTAGAAGTTAAGCAACCTACACGTCCAAAATGACTAATCCCTATACTAGTATAAAAACCAAAAACTGAATTTCTATTTCTCTTTAGCCACGTTTAACGACATAAAACCTCTATTATTTAGAAAAGCCACAAAACAAGGCGAAGTGTAATTACAGGGAGACTACTCCACAATAAAACTAGTGACAGGTGGATTAGCAACTGACACCCGATTGACAAATTATACGATAAATATCTATTGAAATTGTTAAACACTCTAATTAAAAGACCAAATTTATGCAACTTGAAGTGTAATAAAGACAAATAAAACAAAATTTTGAACTATAAAAATCGAAACGAAATAAAATCTGTGTTTCAATCAGACTAGTTTATGAACAACAGAAGGTCTTTACCTGAGTCGATTAACAGGCGATATCCAGATTAGGAACAGCAATGGTACAACCAAGAGCAGATGATGAATCACTACCTCCAAATGTTTCTAATAATTTAGTTAAATAACCATTTAATAATATCTGTATATCTCGACATTTCGAGTTATCAATACTTTGTGTAGCAGCTGCTGTAACTGGGATGGTAACCGTTCCAGAACTTTTTACAACGGCACAAGCTAGAAAACAGAAAACACACCCCATATAAAATAATGATGATATCTAAAATCTTTCAGATATTGTCGATATGTAATACACATCGCATATAAAGTCATTCAAATGATGACGATATCTAAAATCAAATATCTAATTTGTTAGGTTTCGGTTAATAAAATCAAATGCAGCTGAAGATAACTTGCATCAGATATGTTATCCACTGCAAAAAACCCCAAAAAACTGCAGTCCCACCTTTCTGAACCTTTCCGGTCTAATGAATGCGACCATACTCAGTGTAGCGTGCTCTATGGGCCAACCGGGATAATGAATGCAAGCATCCTCTTCTAACTTGTACTTTCTGGGCCAACCGGGATAATGAATGCGAGCATATCCAATGTAGTAGTCTCTGGGGGGAACTAATACAGTGTGCTAGTTACGAATTCCAACTGCAATGGATATTTTGTTCGCATGCCAACTAATTTTTCATAGATGCATTTTCTTACCAGACGCTTCGCCCTGTTAAAAAGGGCTTAAAATCCCGGAGAATTTTCTCGCTTTGTTTCAAATATGTATAAAGGGACGTAAATCTAAATGTCTTATTATTTATACACGGCGAGCAATCAATCCAATCCTCTATTATAGTGCTGTGATTACACTATCCGATAAACTAGACATTTTATTTATTCTGATAACGCCTTCAAATGTAGTTTAACGTCCACGCAGCACACACTAGGTCTTTTCGGGACTAACGCGTGGTTTGATTTTATTTTAATAATTCGCTTGCCTTATAGGGATCATCGACAGTGGGAGGAAACTGTAGGACCCGGAGAAAACCTACGAGGCTGGAATAGGAGACCCTACTCCTTGTCACGTACAACCGGGGAATCGAAACAACGCCAGTTGACTCAATGAGTAACCTTATGATACAGCGCGCACATGCTAATCATTTGCCCTCCCCCCATCCCGCCAAGATGATGAAGATTTTAATTAAAGTAATTGAAATAATGAAGACTCTACTTACTACTTTGACTGATGGAGGCCGATGTAGCACCACTCGAGAAGGGTGGAACTAGACCAGAGGAAAGACCACTCATACCGTGACCAAGTAACGAGTTCATCAGAAAGAAGTCACGAGCTGTTTTGGAGGTGTTTAAGTTCGTGTCTTTGTTCCTAGTGAGAAGAGTTCGACAGCCGTCCGTACAGAATGGATCCTCTTCTAAAAATGGCGAGTCAACCATTGGTGGAATAAATGGGGGAAGCATGGACGCTATGATAACGATGTTAGGTAAGTCAGCTAATGATGGTGTGGCCGATGATGGTGACATTGTTGTAGATTGCATCATTCCACCAATTGGATATGGCACCATCATGGAACCGCCCATCTGTCCTGTCATACCCTGTCCCATCATTTGAGGTTGTCCTATCATTACACCTTGTCCATAGCCTTGTTGACCCATCATCCCCTGTCCATAACCTTGCTGGCCCATCATGCCGTGTCCATAGCCTTGTTGACCTATCATGCCTTGTCCGCCCATTAAATTAGAGAGGAGGCCACCGGCGTAAACACCCTTATTGCCCTTATTACCTCCCTTGAACAATGGTTTAAATGTTTGCGCTTGGTTAAAAACTGGTTGTTGTGGATAATAACCTGTGCTCTGTCCTTTACCCAAGAACGGGCTCTGTGCATAATTTCCACTAAGGAAAGGATTTTGTCCGCTGATAAACGGACTCTGTCCATAACCACCGCCAATGAAAGGACTGTATCCGCCACTGCCACCGAGAATTGTTCCATAATATCCCCCATAACCGCCTGCCCCAAAACCACCTGATCCATAAACACCCTTTCCATACCCTTTGCCGTACCCTTTTCCATATCCACCCTTCCCATAGCCTGCACCATATCCACCCTTTCCATAGCCACCACCAAACACGGGGATTCCATAGCCACCACCATAACCACCATATCCGCCCATCCCAAAGCCACCACCATATCCCCCGGAACCATGACCACCACTGCCTCCGTATCCACCTGAACCATGGCCGCCACTGCCTCCATATCCTCCTGAACCTTGTCCACTACTTCCTCCATATCCTCCTGAACCATGACCGCCACTTCCTCCATATCCTCCTGAGCTCCCTCCGTATCCATAACCACCCCCTTTGTTTCCTCCGTAACCCCCTTTATTTCCGCCATAGCCACCATCACCTTTATTGTTATGGGCGTGCGCACCGGAGATACCTGTCCCGTATCCAGAGTTCGTACCACTGTTGTAATTAGAGCCGTGACTATGTCCGTGCGATTCATAGCCTCCAGAATTACCGCTGTCATAACCTCCGGAATTTCCACCGCCGTAACCTCCAGAATTTCCACTGTGATAACCTC
Organism: Patella caerulea; assembly: GCA_036850965.1. Lineage (NCBI taxonomy): Eukaryota > Metazoa > Mollusca > Gastropoda > Patellidae > Patella > Patella caerulea. Next base: position 78,105,482 of record JAZGQO010000010.1, on the reverse strand, counting down.
CAGAATGTCCACTATCGTAGCCTCCAGAATTTCCACTGTCGTAGCCTCCAGAATCACCACCCTTGCTCCAGCTGTCAGAATCACCACCCTTGCTCCAGCTATCAGAGCTTCCGCCATAGTAACCCGAGTCACCACCGCTGTCATAGTCACTGTAATCACCATCATAATCATCATCATCATCGTCATCATCATATCCTTTATCATAGCCTCCACCCTTATTACCACTGTTATACCCACTGTTGTAACCCCCACCCCCTCCTCCTCCGCCTAAACCTTTAGATTTAAGACCGACAAAATAACCCTTGCCGAAACCTGTATTATACCCGGTACCATAACCACTGTTATAGCCACCCTCGTAATTTCCATCATCATCCGAAGAACTGTCACTGCTTCCACTATCTCCTTTACTGTAACTGCTTCCACTATCTCCTTTACTGTAACTCTGACTATAGAAGTCTTCATACTCATCCATTTCCCATGAGTCATTCTCATCCGCGGCGCCGCCTCCGCCTCCCCCGCCCCTTCCACCACCTCCGCCGCCGCCTCCTCCCCCACCGCCTCCACCATTACAGTTGACATCTTTCGGCCAGTTACAGACATTTAGAGTCATATCAAACAGTAGGTTTCCAGGACAATTAAATCGGTATTCTATGGAATTGGCGCATTGATAAAACACGCTGCAATCTTGAGGGTCCCGTCGGAACGCTCCGGTTTCACAATTTGCAGGTACCGCGTTCTGGTTTTGGAGACTGCTGCTCTGCCATGATCCACCAAATACCTGCGATACACCTGAAATGGATACATTATTTCATTAGATAACCTGAAATGATTCAGGGGCGGATCTAGGAATTTTGAAAAGGGGGAGGTGCCGCAAAATGAGGGCACTGACCACGGAGACGGGGCACGCCGCTGAGAGGGGGATGGGGCCCCAAGAAAAATATCCGTCATTTCCTTGCATCTGTAGCCGATATTTTCGTCTAAACGTTTGGAAATCGTAGAATAGGAACCTCAAAATCGAGCAAAAAAGCTAGTTGAAAGGCACTTTCAGTAGTAAAAAAGGGCACTGTCGAAAATAAGAGGGGGGGCCCCCCCATTGACTCCGCCTCTGTGATTAAATATAATTGGCACCGTACTGAGATCGCGCACCAGATTTAAATCACATGATAGTCCTTTAGTAATTATATATTTGAATAAACTATGCCTTGTGTTAAAACAGCCGACCTTACACCTTGCCACGTACAACCGGGGATTCGAAACCATGCAAGTTGACTCATTGACAGCCTTTATGATACAGCACGCATGTGCTAACCATTCGGTCATCTCCCCTTCTATTTTAAAGACATGAAATGAATTCCAACTGCCAAGTAATCTTTTACGTGCACGCCAATGTGTACACGAGACCTCACTTTTTAGTCTCATACGAGCGACTAGACTGTTTTACTTGTCAGACCCTGTATTTTAAAGAAGAAATTCATCAATATATGAAACATATCTGTTAGAAAGATAGTACGAAATTAAGAAGAAGCCAAAACAGAGAAAATAGTATTGTTATATTAAAAAAATAATGGCAGCAACATTTAAAGTATATCCACAAATTACCCACGAAAACAAAATAAGTTTAAACTAATATTTTCTAAAATTTTATAATAAGAATAACAGAAATATTTGAAACATAGTTCTATAAACAATAATCACGAGAAGAAACTAAAAATATTTGTATATTGTTTTTAATCTTTAGTACATTTGCCGTAAAACTTGCAGCCATTTGTAGAGTGTAGGTAATATAAAATCTTTTGATGGTTGATTCTGTTGGAGTTGTTTGATGGTACCATGTATCATCAGTATAAACGTATTTACACCACCTCAACATTCAGATTAACCAGTTAATCTGTAACTTTACTGGCCGACCACGTCTTCAACAACTCCTCGTACTCGGGACCAGACACACAGTTATTTTGTCACCAGCACGGAAATAAACAAAACAGGTCAACAAATAAACAGTAGTCGTCGTTTAAAGTCGACTTCAACTGTTCGACATTTTGAACATGATAATCACCAGCAGGCATGTTAGAGGGGGAGGGTCGGGGTGGGGTGGATAGCTGAATGGCTAGCACGTGCGCGCTGTATTATAAAGCATGTCATTGAGTCAACTGACGTGGTTTCGAATCCCCGGTTGTACGTGACAAGGAGTAGGTTAGCCTGTCCAACCTTATGGGCTTTCTCCGGGTCCTCCGGTTTCATCCCACTGCTAAAGACCCCTACGCGCAAGCGAATTATTGAAATAAAATTGAACCATATGTTATTCCCGAAATGACCTAGTTTGGGACGAGTGGACGTTAAAAACCACTTCTCTTTCTCGCAAGCATGTAAATGCATTACACTTGGGGAAAGGAGGTCATCAATGACTTGAGGTAGTGAAAGCGTATGTTGCTTCTCAACTTCGTGGGTTTACTCCGGGTACTAGTAAAAATGATTTTTTTACAACTTGTCTGTGATATCACCACCAGTGGAAGCGGGCCTTAAACACCCCACAAAAAACTCAAGAACAACAATACATTACAGGGACATGGCGACGCTTTCTGGTACGACGCTTATAGATATATCAGAATCAAGGGAGACGCCAGAACAAACAAAAGCTGTACCCCCCCCCCCCCATACACCACTCTCGAAACGGTCCCGATACTCTACATGTATTTAGAGGGATGGAGACAGGACAAACGCACGTACAGCGAAACCTCAAGGGGTTGCCCTTTTTTACAGGGAAGCGTATCGATAGTTATTATTCAGGAAGGCTGTAGTGTAGGTCACAATTTAGGCAATAGACCACCTCCCAGACCCCTCCCCCCCCCTCCTTGCGCCAATCAAACACACAAAACAAAAAAAAAGACTTGTTCGTATCTGTATAGGTGATTCAGAAAAAAAAACGTCTTTAATAAATTAAAGCACGATTTCACTTTGACTGGGCGTATATCACATTGTAGCCATTTAAAAACATTTCACCAGCTTTGCATAAATTGTTGGAAAAAATGCAGAAAACGTGAAAATTATTCAAATAACTTTCAAGTTTAATTGTTAAGACTAATTCAGTGAGTTTATAGCACATCACTTTGTCAAACAAATCGCAATAACAGTGTCAATTTCTTTTCGGATTTTCACCGAGTTTTGTTTGTTTTAAATGATCGTCATCACAGAAAAATAAAAAATATTGTTTTCTTTCTGTCTAAGTATTTCAAGTCGATGCTGAAAATAGTTTCATCGTCTCAAACGTATCACGTCGGGATTTCAAAAAAATCATCCCGTCTTCTGACTTTGGTTTTGTAATTTAACATAGAAGACAATAATACATTAACGATTCCTTAAAAAGATGATATCGGGTGTTCTTGAACTACAACACGTGTTACCACAGCAACAACCCCGATACTAACATTATATTAGATCACGAGCTTCAACAAGCCAATCAAATAATGTTTAATCGTAAATCCTCAGACAACGCAGTAACAAGATCTGCAAGTTTAAATTCTATCTGGATAATGGTACGCGACGGGTCTCCGTGAATTTCAATATATTCCTTGAACTCGGAGCGATCTGTATTCAGGAATCGAAATGTCTAGAGAAATCAGAAATTAGGAACAATACACATTCAACACCTTTCTCCGTTGATAAGTAAAAAGATCCGGAAATTAAACGTCGTAAAAATATTTTAGTCTTACCTATAAATAAAGGCAAATAATATCCAAGTCGTTCTATCCGCATCATGGCGAATCAAACTCTTTCAAATAGTCCGGATAATTTTTTACGTCCTCGTTATATAGACGATAGCGCTATCATGGCGGAGCAGAACATAAGAACCACAGTTTCATGTCAGAATGGTGAACAATTGTTAAGGTCACGACTTATCCCCCCTGATCAACTCTCTCGTGTTGAAATAAAAGATTACGTATAAGATGTAACGTATGACGGTGAAATAGTTACTAGGTGATCACGTGATGAATAGAAGCGACGGTACCATAAGGTAAAGTTGTTACACTGGTACAAAAAACTCTCAATGAGAACAATGTTGTTAAGATGGACGTCAATAAACAAAGATACCTCTAACAGTTCACTGGTACATGACCAATACCCGCGTAAAAACACGTGGACTTATGTACACGTCACACGATACATACAAATACGTCACCAATGTGTGTAAAGTCATTTTAAAACTATCCTGTTGACCCGACTAGATTTATTTATTTTGTGGTTTGAGTTGATTTTAAAGGATTAGAAATCTGTGTCAAATTATTGAACACCGCGTAAAAATTTGGCTTGAGAAATAAGATGAAACAATTCGTAGTGCTTTAAAAAAAATAAAACAATAGTTTGAAATAAAAATCAAACTGAAGAGATTTGGGTAAGGTGTGGAGTGTAGGAAAAATTGTTATTTTTAGAGGCTTCACTCTGATGCTTTTCATGAAACGATTCATAAATACTAAATGAAAGACAGTTTAATAAGACTATAACGTTTATAACCCAATGTTTACATGTTGCAAGAAGAGTTGTAGCATATTTGAACTATATTTTTAAAAGTCCTGTTTCAAAGTGCGCATTTTCGCGACGTGTCTGCGTGCGTTTATGTCGGTTACATTGAACTCGTCCTATAACATTTGCATTTGAACCGGAAAAGCTGCATAAACGCGTTCATGGAAAACGAGCGTTACCTACGAACCTATAAATACAGCAGTGTTTGTTATCCAGTGGCGCTGACTCTTTGATAATTCCTGTAATATTGTTTCATTAATCATTAATTAACTCTAGGTCATTTGGAAGGTAATTAGTCGCGTCAGGGCTGTAACTAATTCAGAGCAGTGGAGGGGAGGGGGCAGGCGGGGGTGTTCACAGGGGTGCTGTAAAAGCTGCCTCGTCCCCTAATGACGGGCCTGAGTCGCTTGTTTGAATTGTTTGCGCGTATTTAATTGTTTCATTTCCATGATAAGAACAAAATTGCTGAGACGTCGCTCAGTAATAAACTGCACTTGTGTCCTTTATAACTGAAATAGATTATTTGGTTACTTTCGATTTATAAAAAAACTATAGCGATCAGAAAGGAATACACACTCATCAGCATATTCAATTTGAATAAAACTATTTCATATTGCCATGACAGCTGGAATTCGATATAAGAATAGGCAATATTGCTGCTGTCCGGTAAAATGCACCTCATCGCACACTGTGTAAAGTATGCCCGATTGCAGAACAATAGCACGTTAAAGAAGGTGAATAAGTGGGATTTAAATCCGGGCGTCTGCGGAGAAACACAGAGAGATGTATGGTACATACGTTTAGGTTTATAACGAACTAGAAAAGGCGACAGGATTATTGAAAAACGACTCCATCTGTAGAGATGATTCGGAATATATCCTTTAGTTAATTATGGTCCGTACTACATTCATGGATGAATGGTGGACGCAGACCAAAGTTAAATTGTGGTCTGAATCCTATATATAAAACGTCTGGATGTGGACGGGTGGTTAAAATTTGAAGACTTGATCTCTAAATTGTCAAGAGGGGGTCGATGGTTGAATGGTTAGCATGTATCATAAAGCCTGTCATTGAATCAACTGTCATGGTTTCGAATCCTCGGTTGTATGTGGCAAGGAGTAGGGTCGCCTGTCCAACCTCGTTGGTTTTCTCCGCGTCCTCCGGTTTCCTCCCTCTGCTATAGACCCCTACGCGCAAGCGAATTATTGAAATAAAATTAAACCATGTTTAAGTCACAAAATGACCACGTTTGTGTCGAGTGGACGTTAAACCCCATTTCTCTCTCTCTCTCTCTCTAAATTGTCAAAACATGTGATATACAATTATATGAGTATATCCTCCCCCCTCTCTCTCTCTTTCTCTCTCGCTTTCTCTCTCTCTCTCTAAATTGTCAAAACATATGATATATGACTGATCCCGCAGTGAATATTCGCTTGGTCGCTACAATCACTGATAAGCATGACATCGACGAGGCTTAATGAGTATGGCATATTAACTTTTTTACTCCGACATTAAATTCTCAAACATTTTTTTTGAGGTAAAAGAAAAATAAATAAAGACGTTTGAAGTATATGTAGTTAAAAAATATTTCCTATTTAGTGTAAATGGGTATTAAAATGAGTAAAATGCATCATTTTGCCCGAAGCAGTTAGGTGTTAAGTAAACATTGCACGAGCCGTTGAGCCAATGACTACGGTGCGTGCAGTCGACGCACGTGTTGTGGACAGTCATCTGTGGACAGAGATAATTCGTAAGTAATTCTCTGTGAAACAGATTGGTTTTGAGTATCAATAAAAGGAAATGGAAGATATTCTTCATGCACTCACCAACCCTTTTTCCAACAGGCCACTTCGACTTCGCAGACCCCAAATAATTTTTTGACGTACCCCACGATAAGAAACATTGTGCTAGAATCCATGACATCAACCACGATTTGGTTTGTAACACAATTCTCCTTTCCTAAATTAATCTGATCGTATTATAATATTTCATTTAAACAGTATTCTACAATATTATTATGCAATGAAATGAAGTGAAATTGAGTTTAGCGTCCTACTGTTCTGTTCCAACTGGACTGACGAAGACAGACAGTGTACTATGGGGGAACTTTGCCCGGGCAGTGGCACTACAGCCTTCTCTTATATCGAATTTCAACTGTCAATGGATCTATTACGTGCACGCTAATATGTACATCAATATGTACCTCGGTTTTTCGTCCCATCCGAACGACTAGACAGCTGTCCTCGTCAGGTGATATTGCATACATACAATATTCTGCTATATTCAGAGAGTAAACTATGAATGTGTAGCGTGGGTAAAATATAACTGTGTTGTTTGTTTTTCAGATGTGACTTTTATAAACCTGTTTATAAACATGATATTTGAAGTTTTCAGGGGAAGCTATTTACAGGTTAATATTTGTTTAAACTTTCACATAAAACTAAACAAACTCTTTATGTTAATGTTTTTTATTTTACTTTTTTTAAAACAACAATCATACACACAACACAAACACCAATATGGACAGTATATTATACATATATTAATATATCATAGTCAACTAGTCAATACATATAGCAATATATCATAGTTAACTAGCCAAAACATGCATCGATATATCATGGTTACAATACATATACTGATATATCACAGTTAACTATCCCAAACATATATTAATATATCATAGTTAACTAATCAATACATATATTAATATATCATAGTTAACTAATCAGTACATATACCAATATATCATAGTCCTGGTACTGAGTTGGATGGTTCCTGGTACTGAGTTGGACCCTGTAAGATAGTCAGTATCATTTATAGACCAACTAAACACTCAAAGATTTAACATGAGTAAATTTGAAGGTAGTTGTCTTTAACTACCACCAGAACATTTTACAGTATGCATTAGTTTGCTGCAAGATAAACAGTATCGTTTCTAGTCCAATTAAACATTTTGATATAAAATAATGAAAACTGCCGAGAAAAGAATAATATACATTATTGTATGAAATTGTGATATGGTGATGAGCTGGATAATCAAATCTTTAGACACGGTTACACAAATTGTAAATTTATATCTAGATGAATAAAGGGCGAACATGATAATAATATGAACGTATTTAGGGGTTGTAATAAGAACCTTTCATTACTTAGGTTATATTATCTGTCTACGAGGAGGTGGGTGTTGGTATGATTGGTCGAATGCTGATAGAGTAGGCGGGGAGGGGTGGGGGCTCATTCATAGTAAGGATGTTCAACCCAAAGACGCAGCGTGGATTAATTGATAACAGTGGGAAGGGATAGTCAGGGAATACAGATAAATAGCTAATCATGAAACAGCTTATTAATAAATAGCTAATCCATAAATAGCTAATCAATCAATAGCTAACTATTAAACAACTCATCAATCAATAGCTAATCACTAAGCAGCTAATCGATAAATCGCTTATCAATAAATAGCTAATCAATCAATAGCTAATCAATAAATCACTTACCAATAAATAGCCAATCAATCAATAGCCAATCGATAAATAGCTAATCAAGCCATAGTTTTAAAATCACTAAACAGCTTATAGCTAATCAGTAAATAGCTTATCAATAAATAGCTTATCAATAAATAGCTAATCAATAAATAGTTAACCAATCAATAAATAGCTAACCAATCAATAAATAGCTAATCAATCAATAAATAACTCATCAATAAACAGCTCATTAATAAATAGCTAATCAATCCATAAATAGCTAATCAATCCATAAATAGCTAATCAATCAATGTTATGACAGAATTCTTTTCTATTTAAGAACGAGAAAAGTTCCCATATAGAAAAACTATCCTTTGTTGGCACACAAGGAACTCACAATTATATATAGATCTTATTTTATATATAATAAATGATATAAGCAAGAAAAGCTATTTTACAGAAAATGGTTCAATAAATAGCTCATCAACAAATACAGCTAAATATTCACCATTGAGTTTATTGAAAGTAAATACTAGTAATGCACCTCGAGAAAGGGGAATCAAAATTTATTCAAATTTGTGAGGAAATAAATTGCAGATAGATCGCATGATGAGGAATATGTTAGGGATGATAGCATGCTACAAGGGTAAGAGATTAAAGGGACGGGAACACAAGCATTCAATTCATTCATTCATAATTGATTTATTCATTCATTCATTCTTTTAACAACCCATTGAATAAAGAAATTAGCGTGAGCTGGAATTACAATCAAGCGTCACTTCTCAGAAGGTATGCATTTTAATCTAAATTTTACAGGATTATTTTGTTTTTAACCCTAATTTCCTTCTTCAATAACAGTTTATCAAATATTAAGCAAGGACGATTATCTGCACAACAGACACCCGAAATAATTTGATGCAGCCAACTTCTATACAAGTATTGATTAACTGTCGAATTATTAAATGTACATTGTATATAATAACAGGTTGGGGGAGGGAGGGGGTTACAATACATGATAATTACAAAAACAAAACTTCAGTATTAAAAATCTAAGTTCTACCTTCTCCATACATGCGATCTCAGACAAGGGAGCGGTCAGTGTTTGAATTGGTGTGGGATCTCAGACAAGGGAGCAGTCAGTGTTTGAATTGGCGTGGGATTTCAGACAAGGGAGCGGTCAGTGTTTGAATTCATTGCTTACGACGAGAGATATCATGAAAGGGATAATTCATTGTCTAATTTCCGGTATAATTATGTTTTGATGAATGAAGATACGAGAGTGCATCCAGTGTTTGATTTAAGTTATGGATGGTTGAAGTTACTTTGATGACGTCATGATGCAGATGTTTATGTGATGATTGACTGTAACCAGGGGTAACCAGGTTTGAATTAATAACGAGTTTTTTTTATGGACAGACAAAAGTAATCAAGGTCATATTACAATTGTTGAAAGGACAGTTGGATAAATTTAAGAGAGCGCTGTTGGTCACTGATTCAAGACGAGGCAAGTTGGCACCGAGTTTTGTACATACATCAGTTTCCAGAGATACAGATTGGCGGGCACCTGCAAAACAAAAATAGTAAAATGTAAGAAGCTATTTTGTTGGGTTAAAAACAAAACAAAAATGTATCATTGGTGTGATAGTGTATGCAATATTGCCACTAAACTACATACACGTGAGAAATATAACCTTTAATGTAGACAATACATATAAGGATGTGTCTACACCCGGATAATAGTGAAATGACCATCTGTTTTGAAGGAGTGAAACGGCGTTTAACAGGCGTATAAGGACGGGGATCCGCCAGACTGTGTGCTATTAGGAGGATTAAATTTCATCTGTCAACACAACAATGTCTAAACAGGGCCTCGGTTTTCCGTTCAATCCGAGCGGTTACTCATTGTTTCCTGTCAGGCCCTCCGTTGTTCACGATGATAAGGGGACGTCAAACCGATAAATCGCGGAATCGAACCCGGAATCGTCTGGTTAGCAAGTCAATGCCCTACTCATTGAACCACGGCAGCGCCGGTCGCTGTGTACTCACCTGGTAAACTGCTTAATGGCGTAAAGGAAGGAATAGGTTGAGCTCCACCTCTTATGGTAGCCTGTAACAACTGCCAGAAGTTGACGTTCTGTTCCTGACACTTGACGTTAGCAGTGGTTGCACATGCTTTAGTAGAATAATCATAGGCTTGGTCAGCTGGGCAGGTTAGTAAGGAAAGGTTAAAGTTCAAACAGGACCAGTATTTATTACAGGTAATATCAGTCCAGTCGGGCATGGTACCATTAGCAACCTGGCAAAAGAGGAACTTAGAAAACTGGGAGGAATCTTGCTGCATTTGACCTTGTAAAAGAGGGTTTGGTCCTTGTGGGAAAGGGGCCTGTTGGAAGGGGAAGGGATTTTGTTGGAATGGATCAGCAGCGAATGTGTTTTGGAAAGAAGGCATGGGCCCTTGTTGTTGTTGGTATGGATAAAAGTTCTGAGGGAAACGACCAGGGAAAGCACCTCCTTGAAATGGTTGCTGTGGAATTTGCCCAGGAATCTGAGGAGGTACTTGTCCAGGAATCTGAGGAGGTACTTGTCCAGGAAGTGGTACAGCTGGTCCTTGGTTGATTTGTGGTGTTTGGCCATCGACTGCAGGGGGAACCTGTGGTTGACTAGATGCTGGAGGTAGAGGAGGCTGTTGTGCCTGGTTGGGATCTTGTACTGGGGCTACATCAGCACCACCTGGTCCCTGAGATGGTGGCACCTGTCCTTGGTCTGTTGCTGGGAAGAAATTAGGAGCAGACGCGGTGTCTTGTTGACAACTCGCTATACAAATCAGGGCTGAAAAGAAAATAATAACAAATGAAATTAACATGGGGTTCAAGTACTACTAATCTACACGGAGTGGACAAGAGAAGATGAGAATGCGGCATGCCGTGTGCTGTGGTGGACATTTTGCCAAGAGAGTGGTACTACGGCTTGCTCTTAAATCAAATTCATACTGCCACCGGTTCTTTTACGTATACGCCAATGTGTACAAGGGACCTCATTGATTCATATCAACAAATCACCGAGATAAGTTACGTTTAGTAAGAATGGGTAATCATAAAATACCAACTTTTAAAAAAATAAACAATGCGTTCAGTATGATGTTGCAACAGTTTTACAACATGAAATATATGTGAAAGAGTAGAAATAATGATATATTAATGCGTTTAAATCTCAAGGCGACATCAATGAACTAGTAAAATTAAACATAGACTTCAATTATATAAAAATTATTAATTTACCTCAGCGGTATATAAGTAACTAATTTATTAATATCATTACACATACTGGACGAATTCGGGATAACGTTTTTCTTTTCGTACCAAATAAATCTTTGACTCTTTTTAAGAACAAAACAACACCGTTACCACCTAATTAAAATCAATGTTTAACGTTTTAAGAAACCCACACTTTTGGTGTTTTTTTTCTTTTTTGTGTATACCTGAGGGTATTTTCATTATTCCAGTGGTTCAACTTAACCTAATGTGGCAAAATGTCACAACTCCTGTGATTTGATATTTATAATATTATTGACATATGCATTAAGTATAATTATTTACCTGCTAAAACAGTTATTCCCACGGTTCCTGTCATTCTCGAATATTAAACTTACTCTCCAACTAAGTGTATATAATTCTCAACACGCTGCTCATCTAGACGTAAACTGACTGAAACTATATCATCCGTGGTCGCTTATATACATATCGAGGAGACTATACACGATCTGAAACAATAGGTGGTCTGAACATACACCGTATTTTACCTATAGAGGTATTTTACAGGTGCCCGTTGGTGGTTTAACATTGTTTCACCAGGAAGTTTGGTAGGTCACATTGATTGTAATTAAATAGTTTGTATTAAAGCCGCTTACTAATCCGGAAGTAAACACCATTTTTAATTGTAATAACGTGATTAAAGAGAAATTATAATCGTTTAGTGATTTCAATCCATTGTTCTCGATCTCAGTCATCTGCATGTCAGACTGCAGCTGTTTTCTTTTTTAAATTTTGACTTTGTTCACAGAGAACATGACACATGACTACCTATTTAAAGTAAAAATGCAACCACTAACAATTTTTAGGATACTATGTAAAGCCTGTGACATTCTACCAAACATACTCAACAATAGCATGTGATCTGTAGTTAGGGACATGGAATTGTTCTATAATTAGGGACAAGAAATTTATCCTACGATAAGGGAGATGAAAAGTATACTACGATTAAGGACAGGAACGGTACATGGAAGGGACATGAAGGGGGAGTTACAGACAGGGAAAGTACCCTTCGATCTTTTTAAAGACATATTTTATTCACTATAACTGAATGATATCCAACGATTGTGGGTAGGTACAGTACATTGAAGGATGATTGGAGTCAGGGAAAGTACCCTGTGATAAGGGACCGAGAATGTATCCTGTGATTAGGGGACGGGGAAGTATCCTATAACATCACACATCCCCAGAAAGTACTTTAAGATTTCAGTCAATCGTCGACAACAGAAATATCCTTCTAGTTAATCACTATAAAAACATAAACCAGTTTTAATATCCACTAAACAATTAAACCTCTGGATCTTCACAAATTCAAAACGACACGTTACATTAGCTGCACAAATTGTTTTTCAACTATTATCCCTTTGTTATTTTTTGTTGTTGACAAGTACAGTTAAGCTGCTTGTTACTTATTACACATCTCTCATGGAATTTAAATCCGACATAAGCCTTATTTATAAAGTATTATTTTAATATGTTTAAATTTTTATATCATAAATTAAAATATTGTTATTAAAGATGTAAAGGGGTCGTTAAGAACATTTGTATATGTCATATTATATATAGCTCAGAGAATATTAAAACCACATCAAACTGTGGAATGTTTGGAGTGGTTGGTGTCCAAATAAACATTTTCAATGCACGTATATTAAAAGACGACTTACCTTAATCTACAGCAAGTTATTCTGATATTTTAAGGTGTGTTTTAAGGTGTAGTCCTGACCAATCGCCCCTCCCCCTCACAGGCCTACTAACAAATTTTCAAAAAAAAAAAAAAAATCCCGATAATCTTTGAGAAAAATGGACCGTTTTCTTGAAAAACAATCCACGTGATCATGATCAGCATCTATGTCAATAGATTTTACAATCTAATCCTTTCTCTGTTTGCCTGTTCATCCTCGTGGGTTTTCTCCGGGTCCTCCGGTCTCCTCCCACTGCTAAACACCCCTACGCGCATGCCAATTATTGAAATAAAATTAAAACTATATGTTTGTTTCGAAATGACCTAGTTTGTGTCGAGTGGACGCTAAACCGCCCTCCCCTCTCTTTCTCTCCCCCTCTGTCTCTCTGTCTCTCTATGACAGCATCGGATCATCAAAGTACTAAATTTGTATCAGGTTGATCACCACAATTTTAATTCACTAGAATCCATAGCAGAGTGAGGTCCGAATATCATATCTGTGTTACTGCGGAAACAAATCAACACTTCTTTATTCATTTTATTGTTCGGCTTAAATATCTTAATATGACAATAAACAAGGCACACAATACTAATTCAATGAATCTACATTAATTCTACATTTGTAAACAGGAACGTCTAGTCGGATGGGCGCGCTGGACAGTTGTCCAAGGTCCATCGAGCATATGTGTGACTTGCTGTCAATAAATAATTGAACACTGAATAAGTATAAGTTTAAATTCATTGACTATTTACATTTTTATTCGTTGTGCAGGTGGACCGCACTGTGCAATTCTTTACCTTGGGCCCGGGGACTAGCCGAAATCGCTACATTAGCGTGCAGGGAAGACTGAAAATATGGGAGAAAATTTTTTTACTAAATATAGTTCAGACAATATTTGGAGTACCGACATAAGGGGAAATATCCGATGGTCTGGCCCCAACGGTTTTGGACTAGCTGTTTTGATGGTGATCTGTAGCTATTGGCGGTATATATTACACTTTGGATGATAGTATATTAGTTTACCCACATATGGGCGATTCACATCCCCCAACCTTCTCTCGTTTGCCACTGAGTTATCGATATATAATTCTGGTTAAATTTGAGTTAAAAGGACAGTTCGAGCGATGCAAGTAGTGACATAGGGCTGTGGATTTGCCGTACCACGTCCGTTTCAAATACAGTTTCCAAGAAGAAAACAATCTAGGAGTTTAAGTATGCATTTTAGTTACGCGAGACACATTTCATACCAGACACGTCGTAGAACCATTTATCTCCATGTGTAGCTGTGTATTTAATTTGAACCATCAAAATCTATGCCGTATAATTACATCCGATAACGTTGATATCTAATCCTTTTTATTGGATACAATTACTACAAGAAAGGTGAAAGGGAGAGAGATGGGGTTTAAAATCCACTCGACACAAACAAGGTCATTTTGGAACTAACATATCATTCAATTTATTTTCAATATTCGCTTGTGCGTAGGGGTCTATAGCAGTGCTAACCATTGTGCATTCCAATCCTCCTGTGGTAGAAGGACTCGGAGTTTGTATTGTCACGGACTTTAGTTTCCATGGTAATATAAACTTTATATTTATAATGTTTATATTTACCCTAGGGCCAGGTCTTCAATTTATGCAATATTCAATTTGGTATTTTTAAGACAATCCATGTCCACACTGGTATTCAAGATATTATCCGATGTAAGATGTGTAACAAAGTACAATGACTATTTGGTCAAGCAAAATGTATTATGACATTACAACCATACCTCAGATAACGCTAGTGGAATAGAACATATGTTATTTGTACGTCGATTTCTGCACTTTCTCTCTCATACATAAACCACCTAGTCATAGGTGGTACCAGGTGTTTCCCAATATTAAACATTCTTATATCGTATTACAATTATAACCCCCACCCCCAAACTGACCTCGGCCAGCACACGGATAGTACACGTGACCTCTGGGTTAGGGAGTTAACGTTTTACGCTTTCAGTCAGCGTGGCTCCAGATTAATATTTCAACTCTATAACAGTGCGATTTGTTTTTTCGTTCCGCTGGTCTCCATCTTCAAACTGTTTAACATTTTTTTGTAAAATATCAACATTTAAAACAAGATAAATACATATATTTATTGTGTATTTATACAGATCATTATACAAAATATGGCAAGTATGACAAATATGACAACACTAACCATGTAACACTAACAAAACGAAACAATCGCGAGGATGGAACCAGCGATTTAATTTTTATTGTTTAAAGTTTTGAAAATAAATGGGGTTTAAGGTCCTACTATTCTGCCCCGAACTTGGCTAATGAAGACGGGCATACACCATACAGTGTCCTATGAGGGAAAGTTTGCCCGGACAGTGGCGGTACGGCCTACTCTTACATCAAATGCCATTTGTCAGGGTATCTTTTACGTGCATACCTATGTGTACACGGGTCCGCGGATTTTCGTCTCATCCGAACGACTAGACATCTGTCCTTGTCAGACCCTCCGTCCTATCTTACTCACATTAATCTGTAGTGAATAGTATTTTGAAAGTAAAATTGAGACATGATAACCGAGTCGAGAGTGTGCATCTGTTTATAAATACCATAGAAAATACAATATGGCCGAAGCATTTCCCTACATTTCATTTGTTTAATAACAAAAACATGGCTTGTGTCGAATTAAATAAATATATTTAAACTTCCAATTACATAATACAACAATGAAATAAAATACATGATTTAAAAAAGTTCTACAGCTCATTTATAAACAAAACTATTTACAATAGATTATCAGGAAATGTAATGTCTAGTAGTCCAGCTATCTGTTCACCATTTTATAAACACTAACAACAGCCATTCATCAAGTCGAGAACAATCATTGCATATCATTCTGATTTAAATACAGATCTATATTTTTTGTTTTTTTTTTGTTTTTATATTTTCGATGGCCTACACTACATGAAGATCTGACAAGTTGTAGTGGGAGGTCACGTCAGGGGTAATACGAGCGGTATTTGGCCCTATGACGTCAGATATGTGATTAACCAATTAGTATTGTTGGTACTAGTGGATTACCAACAGTTCCTTGCAAAACACGCTTAAAGCTTGTCGTAACATACCGTTTCATTGGCTACTCCCTCACACCGTCCAGAACACAACAATGATAACAGCTCTAAGTGTAGTAAAGACAAGTAAAACGAAATTTTGAACTCTAAAAAATGAAATAAAATAAGATCTGTGTTACTTATCAGATTGTATGTCTTTACACTGCGTTAAATCTCCTACTTACATATGTATGTATGACGAATGGCCAGGGTTTAGTTTTATGGCACTGTTTAAATGATGATCAATGATAAATTTAGTATACTTGTTGAAGTCATACAAAAAGATTATCACTATTTGTCCAGTCACTATGTTTTAACATCCGCGGGTAATGTATTGTTTACACTGAGGAATATGGGAACATCAGCATCGGTATTAACAATATCAGTTAGGGTGTTGTTAGCTACCACAACATCCGTTGCTACAGTTACGTTACTTTGGTTCGTGTTTGTCAAGGCCGAGACTGACCCTGACTTTACAGGACCACTGGTTCCTAAATCAAAACCCTGAAATCCTCCGTTGTTACCAAAATTATACCCCGAATTTCCAGGATAACCTAAGTTCGCCGGACTCAAAGAGACCGTCTGAGAATTCGGCTGACCGTTTATGTTAGTTCCTTGATTGTACCCGGTGTTCGTTGGAAATCCTACTGTATTGGGGAATAAGGGGTTTTGATTGTATACCGACCCTGGAAAACCACCAAGAACCGCCGTTCCACCACCACTAGAAGCAACACCTGTTGGAATATAACCACTAGCCGCGACACCTGTGGGTACATAACCACTAGAACTCATCGGGATGGTTCCGCCACTGTTTACATACCCAGCTGTACCAAATGGGTTCGGGACGTTTCCAGAACCCGAACCTGTTGGAATATAGCCACCTGATCCCTGGCCCGTTGGGGTATTGTCACCTGTATTACCGGTATATACAGGAACTGTCCCGCCTTTGTTAGAGACAGCACTCCCACCACTTGGGACATAGACACCTGCTCCGGACGCGCCTGTTCCAGTTCCCACCGGCACTGCTGCGCCAGTATTGGGGACATAGCCCCCAGTTCCAGTTCCCACCGGCACTGCTGTACCAGTATTCGGTACATAACTTCCAGTTCCAGTTCCCACCGGCACAGCTGTACCAGTATTGGGGACATAACCGCCTGTTCCGGACGACACAACTACTGTGCCGCCGCTTTTGGGAACGTTACTTCCTGTTGCAGTTTCCACCGGCACAGCTGCCCCAGTGTTAGGGACATAATCCCCTGTTCCAGTTCCCACCGGAACAGCTGTTCCAGTATTGGGGACATAATCTCCTGTTCCAGTTCCCATCGGCACTGCTGTCCCAGTATTAGGGACATACCCCCCTGTTCCAGTTCCCACCGACACACTTGCGCCTTTAGTCGGGACATAACCGCCTGTTCCAGTTCCCACCGGCACTGCTGCGCCAGTATTGGGGACATAACCCCCAGTTCCAGTTCCCACCGGTACAGCTGTACCAGTATTGGGGACATAACTTCCAGTTCCAGTTCCCACCGGCACTGCTGTACCAGTATTCGGTACATAACTTCCAGTTCCAGTTCCCACCGGCACAGCTGTACCAGTATTCGGTACATAACTTCCAGTTCCAGTTCCCACCGACACAGCTGTACCAGTATTCGGTACATAACTTCCAGTTCCAGTTCCCACCGGCACTGCTGTACCAGTATTCGGTACATAACTTCCAGTTCCAGTTCCCACCGGCACAGCTGTACCAGTATTCGGTACATAACTTCCAGTTCCAGTTCCCACCGGCACAGCTGTACCAGTATTGGGGACATAACCCCCCGTTCCCACCGGCACAGTTGCGCCTTTAGTCGGGACATAACCGCCTGTTCCAGACGATACAGCTACTGTGCCGCTGCTTTTGGGAACGTTACTTCCTGTTCCAGTGTCCACCGGCACAGCTGTCCCAGTATTGGGGACATAACTTCCAGTTCCAGTTCCCACGGGTACTGCTGTCCCAGTATTGGGGATATAACCCCCTGTTCCAGTTCCCACCGGCACAGCTGCCCCAGTATTGGGGATATAACCCCCTGTTCCAGTTCCCACCGGCACAGCTGCCCCAGTATTGGGGATATAACCCCCTGTTCCAGTTCCCACCGGGACAGCTGCCCCAGTTTTGGATACATAACCCCCTGTTCCAGTTCCCACCGGTACACCTGTACCACCACTGGGGATATAACCACCTGTTCCAGTTCCCACCGGCACAGCTGCCCCAGTATTGGGGACATAACCCCCTGTTCCAGTTCCCACCGACACAGCTGTACCAGTATTGGGGACATAACCTCCTGTTCCAGTTCCCACCGGCACGGCTACACCAGTATACGGAACATAACCTCCTGCTCCAGATGCCGCTGGCAGAGTTCCACCATAATTCGGAACATAGCCACCTGCTCCATAATTTGGAATAGTATTTCCGGTTCCAGATGCGATAGGAACGACGCCACCAGTATTCGGTATATAACCTCCAGCAGCGTTTGGGTTATATCCACCAAAATCAAACCCTGTTGGAACATTTCCGCCCGAAAGCGGAACGGTTCCTCCTGTGATGGAATTGCCGGTAGGAACAAACCCCCCTGATGTACTAATACCTATCGGAACCACTGCCCCAGATCGCGTATTTATTGTTCCTGTGTTCACTGGAGTATTCGTAGGGGTATCACTGTATCCGATAGGTACTACTCCGCCACTCGCACCATTATTTACAAATCCCCCTGTTCCACCAGAATTAATGGGCACTACGCCACCATTACTGGGGTTGGACCATGAACCAAAACCTGTTGGGAAATATCCGGCCCCTGAACTAACTGGGAATGTGTTATCATTTGGTGTTAAGCCTGTCAGAATATAGCCCCCAGTCGCCCCAGATCCAATAGGGGAAACACCGCCACTTACAGGATACCCACCCAAACTATTTGAGCCTACTGGATAAGTTCCCGTATTACCAGCCCCTCCAAGATTAACATTTGGAGTAATAATACGCGTTTGAACACCCCCGGTATTTAGATTTGTATTTCCAGTGTTTGGTAAGAAAGGGTCAGTTGATCCATAAAATCCTCCATTCCCAATTCCTCCTGTGCCAACATTAATGAATCCAGTGCCTGTCGTGCCAAAGATTCCCGAATCAACATTATTGGTGCCGAACGTCCCTGTATTTGTAGCGGTACCAGCTGGATATGCTGGTGTGATAGTTATTCCAGTACTAGTGAAGACCCCAGTTCCCAAATTAGTTCCTGGAGTACCGACGCCTGACCCCAAACCTAATCCCGGAATGAAACTAAATCCCTGATTTAATAAATTAGGGGAATAACTTGTCACGGGTGTAAAACCATTTCCGTATATCAAGGGTGTTATGGGGATACCAGTGTTTATGCCTAGCCAATTATTCAGTCCACCAACATTTCCAGACGCACCAGTACCATAAGCGGGCATTCCAAATCCAAATCCTGTTTGTGATGTACTAAGAGCTGGAATGTTTAAAATCCTAGGAATGTATTCGTTTATGCCTGTAAAACTCGGAACGCTTCCACCTAATTGACCTCCAGGGTATCCAAGAGAGGAGATATCTGGAACATATGCATTGATTCCAGTATCTGCAGGAAAAGCCTCGCTCAAGGGAATCAATGGGAATCCAAAATCAGTAACTCCAGGTGAATAAACATCTGGTAAGGGGAGGTTGTCGTAGCGTATATAATCCACCGAATCGGATCCAGGATATAACGGATAGACACCAGTATCCCAGGGTAAATCCGGAACATATGCGGGAATAGTCGGCAGATAGTCACTCGGAAACTCCAATCTGGGGAAGTAAGCCCCGTCGTCTAGGGCTGGGTATATCGGCAATGCAGGATCCATATAGTCGCCATCATAATATGGAAAATCGGGAAGAGGGAGACGGACACCCGCTCTGTCGTAATATTCAGGGTACGGCGCAATCGGAAATAAATCTGCTGGGAATGGATTGAAAGGAATATCAAGCGGATCAACCGGGAAGGGTGACGGGTACATTGTATCATCATAATAATAGTCTGGAGTACCACCTCCATAGTGCATATCATTCCACTGCTGTATCTGCCACTGGCACCAAACTTCCTGTTCCGGTTGACACACACGGTTCTGAAAGTGGAATTGGTAACCATCTTGACAACTGTGCAGGTCTGACTGGTATCGATGGCAACGGAAATACGTATCACAGCCCTGTGCGTCAATATTCGGGAAAACTCCTTCTGATGTTAAACAGACCAAAGTTAGTCCACCAGGAAGCAAAGATACGCCTGAAATTAAGAAAAATAAAACGAAATTAAGAATGCATTTGGATGTATCTGACTTCTATAAACAATTGCATGATCATCTATGTGTAATAGCTTTATTCAACGGCTGATTCCACAGAAGTGATAACACCTAAAATCACATTATAAGTGAGTCTCTACTGTTTGTTATATTAAGCACGCGTTTAGGATTCCATAAATGTAAGCGGTCGAATCACAGGGCTGAATAAGTATATCAAAAAGCCGCTTGTACATTTGCGGGGTAATAACAAGAAAACTTCCGGTAGAAAAAAAAAAACCCCAACCCAAAACCAGTTACTTTCATGTATGTTTGTAAAAAAATATTCAAAAGGTTTAGATTTACGGAATATCAAATTTATGCGCATTTATTTTAGTAACATTTTGGAATGTTCTAAAATCAAATCAGAAAGAAATGAAATGAAATAGCATACGTCATACAATATTACAATATGCTGTGAGGTAAATTTTACTAGGATACCGGCACTACGACCTACTCTTATATCGAATTCCAACTACCAAAGGGTCTTTTACGGGAACGTCGATGTGTACACGGAACTCGTTTTGTTGCGTGCTATCCGAACGACCAGACAACAGTCATTGTCACGTCTTCCCCTTCTGCATCACTGACACGGGGGAACGGCGCCGGAATATCTGTATGAACTTTCTCTACCAATGCAGGGATCGTACACCTGACCTTCAGGCTAGCGAGCCAGCGGCTTGTCCACTTAGCCACCGTGACTCCCAAATAAGAAAGAACAATATTTAAGAGAAATATAAAAGACTTACCTAAAGCCAATATGAAAAGCAACATTTTTCAGCTTTTCATAGAAGAAGTAATAATTAACTGTGTAATATATACAAGTAATATATCTGATTAAGTTGTATTTAAGACCGGTGAATAATATGTATACCTATATAAAACCTGATTCAACAATCACACCTTACTGATAAATCATAATACATTCAATATCTTGTATAACACGTTCTCCGGATTAATCGCAGTTACTCCCCCTTGGATTTAAGTGCGCGTAATCGGTCGTTAATCGCTCTCCTGTCAAACAGTTTACTTACTGTCATTTTATTCATTAATTAATCGCTTGATATATGCTGAAACATATAAACAAAAGGGCAGCCAAAAATCACCAAGGGCCAGAGTGTCAACCGCGGTTTCATTTCCTCAATATTTGATGTCCACATGACAATTAGTCTGTTGCGACCACGTGACAGTCTGGGCTCTGTTTCCCGAAATCTTAACTAAAGATAAAATCCAAATTTTAGTAGATAGTTCAATTTTGATTGGTGAAGCACCAAAATCAATCTGTTTCTCGAAATCTTAACTAAAGATAAAATACAGATTTTAGTAGATAGTTTAATTTTGATTGGTGAAGCACCAAAATCAATCTAATATCCAACCAAATTACTAAAATTTGGATTCTATCCTAGTTAAAATTTCGTGAAACAGGAGCCTATTTTGGATTGAGCCATAGAGACCTAATGACTAAGCCGCTGGTTCACTAACACGCGATCAATCCCAATGAAGACTGAGGATGTTCCTCGAGATTTTCCAAACTAAAACGGCGAGTTTACCCACGGGAAATGATTCTCTAGTAGTAAGTGCAGGGGGACTGCACCACACACAATTCTACACAAAAACAAATATACAGAGGTTGTTTCAGGAATGTAGGGCGGTGGGTTAAACCATGGGAAGAGTCACAATGATTGTTCGAAAAACGCCAAGATTCTGTATGCGAAAACGATGAATCGTAGGCGCGAACGCCAAATAAATAAATGTATTTTATTCTAAGAAATGGATACCGCTAAATATACAAGTACTGGCTGTGATGATTAAAAATATCACGGAGAATATTAATCTTATTTGTTTTACATCCTGTTTAGTTAAGTAATAAGTGTAACTGACAATGTGGTAGTTAAGAGAGACATGATTTAAGTGGATTAAATGACAATTGTCATTAAATAATTACAACTTAACAGACGATTTACATTCTTTGAAGTTTCTAGATTTATACAGATTACATCTATAAGATTAGTTTTATTATCAAAAAAAGTCGTCTGTTTTAAAACGCTGTGTCATTTCAGTTCGAAGAGAGAGAGGGAGAGAGAGACACACACACAGAAAGAGAGAGAGGGAGAGAGAGAGAGAGAGAGAAAGAGAGGATATACTCCTATAATTGTACAGTGGCTACTATTTATTTCATTCTGCAAACTTATTCTGCAAATACATTAAACCACTCAAAAGATATATCATTTACATGTACCTACAAATATGGCAGGCGAAATGTTATTCGCATCAATGAAATAAAAGATCCCGACAACTTTATCGCTATTAATACCAACTACAATATGCCCGTGTAAATGGTTTTAATGTCTCATTGCAAACAGAATCGATGGGCCTATTTTATAACAGACTGAATCCAGGTATGGGGTAAGGTGTGGGGAGGGGGGGTATTTATTTATTTTTTTTTATTTTGGTTTCTGAATTAAATGTGGATTAATTTGATATTTTAGTGAAATAAAAAAGCAAACAGCGTATCGTTACAATGTTAAGATACCATGACCTGAGTCACGTCTTACATTATACCATGGCGTGTATGACGTCACATTATGCCATGATATAATGTATGACGTCACTCAGGTCATGGTATCCTGACATTATATCATGACCTGTGTGACGTCATACATTATCTCATGACCCGTGTATAAAATCAGATCCATTCAACTATGTCATGTATTAGCCTAAATCATTTGATCCGCAAACATTCTCACCTGAAACCACAAATAATGTGACCTAAGCCTAAAATATAAAAACAAAAACAGTTTATTATATCCTTCCTTATTGTTTTAAATTATAAAGCTCGCATGTTGATTGAAATCCCCCCCCCCACCACCAAAAAAACAAAACAAAACAAAACAAAAAACAAAACGTTTTATGAATAATTAATAAAAACGTGTTTATATTAGAAACAATGAATATACTGAAGTGAACCAAAGCTTGTGCTGTGGTGTTTATACCATCAACAATATTTTTATATTTCCGGTATTTTGTTTGATCTTACATCACCATATTTAATTAATCCATTAATTCCAATAAAAAATGTTGAAATTGAATACATTCATACACGAAAGGCCGTTTATTCTGTATGATCCGAGATGAATTAATTCGGTGACATCGGATTTAATGTTACCTTATCGTTTATTACCTTTCCTTTAAAGGGTGGGGAGGGTGCCAATGGTCAAAAGGTCGTGGTTACGATTACCTGCTTGTACAAGACAGAGAGTGGAATCGACTACTGAGTCGATTGAGTGGTCGTTAGAGAGTTATCACCGACGATTATCGATACGTCCATTTAAAAGCGAGATCTCCACCGTCCTCCTACTAGTCCAGCAGTCCCGGGGAGTCAACCTAGCTGAAAAGTCTACCAATGTTCTCCTATATAGTATTGGGCCGAATGGTTAGCACGTGCGCGCTGTATCATAACACCTGACAAGGAGTAGTAGCGCCCGTCCAACCTCGTGGGTTTTATCTAGGTCCTCCGGTTTCCTTCCACTGCTAAAGGCCCCTACGCGCAAGCGAATTGTTGAAATATTTTTTTTAAAAAACATATGTTAATCTCGAAATGACCTACGATGAATGGACATTAAACCAAATTTCTCTCTCTCTCTCAGTTCCTATATGGTATCGGTGCATGCATATTGGGTATCATCAGAATATAAGTCTGCCGGGTATCTGTTGGTGGGTGTGGCTGTGATGGTTGTGATTCTGGGCGTGAATTCTTGGACTATATCAGCTCAAACGTGTACCACATGGAAATCGTACACTAGTGTAACGTACATCTTCAAGTTTTACAATAACACTTAGGCAGACATATCTAGTAGTGGGATACCACTGCCAGATCTATGTAATTGCAAGACATTTGACGTGGTTGAGTATCCTTGAAACTGTATATTGTTATAGATGTACTTCCATAAGCAAACGCTTATATTGCTTGACTACATTTAAAGCCAGGTAGGGTAAAGCGACAATTGCATCATAATTGTATGGGCGTGGCCTCATATCAGTTCCGCCATACATCCGAGGCTAGGGTACCGGAGTCTGCCGATATGCAACAGAACTGGAGGATTGAAAACAAATAAGTTAATTTGATGACCATTTAGGAATTCAAGATGGCAGGGATCAGGGTGCGCCATTTTTGGAGCTCCATATATTCTGATCCTCAGGCATGATTACACCCCTGTACAAAGATTCATTCTTGATTCAGTATGTGTCTGCTGGAAATTCCTGTATAACCATTTATATGGTTTTGATCTAACTGCGTGCATCTAAAGGGACATAATCTCATAAATAAACAAGAGTTATAGCTCCTGAGCAACTCCGTTAAATTGTGGTTCAAGTTGACCTAGAAGAGCAGAAAGAGAGAGGGGGGGGGGGGAGAGAGAGAGAGAGAGAAGAGAGAGAGAGAGAGAGAGAGAGAGAGAGATGGGGTGGACCAACATATGGTTCATTTTTTTCAAAAATTCTGTTGCGCGAAGGATACTTAGCAGAAGGATTTCACCAGAGGACCCGGAGAAATCCCATGAGGTTGGAAGGCAACCCTCCCTACGTAGGTGGACTAAATGACACACATTATCACACTAACGCGCGCTAACCACGGTGGTGTAATAATAAACATTTTTTTTCTATATATATATGCTATTGTTTTTATCTCCCGGGGGTAGGGGTGGGGGATGACCTAGTGGTCTACAGTGCCGCGCGTCGACCTCTAGCTGGCCGGTCACCTCTGGCTTGCGTATGTGGCATGGAGATAGGATTGCGTTCTTAACCTCGTGGGCGCAAGCCAATTATCGACATACAATTAAACCATATGTTAGTCCCGAAATGACCTAGTTTGTGTCGAGTGGACGTTAAACCCCATTTCTCTCTCTCTCTCTCTCTTTTTACCCCCCCCCCCCCTCCTCTTTCTTTGCCAGGTGAAGAGCTCGACGGGATACTGCGGTACATGTAGTTGTGTTCTGGAATGTTAGGAAAAACGTCTCTGACGAATTTACCCCTTGCGAATGTTTTTTCTTTTTAAAAAAGCCCTTCAGAGTAGCGATTGTGAATACAGTCATTAAATATGAATAATGTTACCCCCCTCCCCTCGTACTCAACCCAATCAGGGCCATGTGTAGGATTTTTAAAGTGGGGGTGCAGCAGAGTAGCTAGCAAGTAATTCCGTTGGGGCGCCATTTCTAGGGGCGCCTTTTTTTCTGGGAATGCAATGTACCCACTGCACCCCCGCTAAATACGGCCCTGGACCCAATCTGATAAAGTTTTATGCTCGTTGAGTGTTTTGTATCTGGATATCCACTCACCCATCCCAAGGGATTTATACACTCTGAAAATAAAACATCTGAAGAAAACTTATCAAAGATATTTTATTATCTGTTATTTTCTCAGTCTGATTGGAATACAGATCAATATTTCCTTTCGTCTATTTATACTTTCCATGGTCTACACTACGTAAAGATCTGATCGGCTGTTGCGATAGGTCAAGTATTACGTCCAGCTTTTGATCATATGACGTCAGCCATTGATTAATCAATCAGCGTTGACGTTTCTAGTGGTTTACCCACAGTTAAGTACATTGAAAGGTCAAGAACTCGCTGTAACAGGCCGTTTCATTGGCCAATCCCTCACATCACCCAGAACACGTCAATAATAACAACTTTTCCAGATCCTTGTGTAGTAGAGACAAAAAAAAACCCAACGATATTTTGATCTATACAAACGAAACGAAATAGGATCTGTGTTTCAATCAGATTGTTATTTTCTACAATTCGAAATAAAAAATAATAAAAGATATAACAGACAGCCATCGTTAGGATAATAAAAGATATAACAAGCAGTCGTCGTTAGGATAATTAGTATCTAAAGCATTCTCGACTTATACCATTATTACAAATAAAAACCCTACGCTATTTACAAGACTATTCCTAATTAAATTGCTCAATGACGATTTTTTCACCGTTTCTGTCGCGTCCTGGCGCGCCAATGACAGCATGATTGTCACATCGCCTTCGGTCCACATCCATTATATCGTCATAACTATCACTGCACGTGTCGCCATGACTACCGCTGTCTTGGGATTGGACGTGAGTTTACGAGTGTAACTGGTTATTTCGGAACCAGTTTTTTATTTTAATAATTCGTTTGAAGTAAAGGTATACCGAAGAAAGACCACAAGGGTAGTAAGACAACCTTACATAAAATGAAATGAAATGGGGTTTGAACATAATAATTATTTGCGCCGACTTTGGCAAGCGGGGTGCCACTTGCAAGCCTGCTCTCAAATCCACGGGACTCATGTAGATAATAGGTAACTAACACAATTAACACTATTTATGGATTAACAATTACTAAATGCCACTTAAAGAAGAATAGGCAACTAAACCCACCAACACCAATCATAGAGCTAAAAGATATTAGTGGATTTCAGCGACCACGTTAAGCGATAATTCAAACTGTTCTTTATTTTATCTTAAACATCACCAAGGAAACGCCTACATGTGTGGTATTTTAATACAGTTATAAAATCTATCAGTAAAGCAAAATGGGTACATGAACCTTATAGATGGAAATTAGAAAGGGTTCAGGCACCTTCTCACAATCATAATTACAAGAATCACCTTGCCTCACGCCAAATCCAACAACATTAGGACAACTTTTGGAGTGTTTATCACGATTGTTCTGGCAATGTGTTGAACGAGATTCCGACCACTGAAACCGCATCTGATGAACTTATAACAGATGTTGTTGATGTAGTTTTACTGATAGTTCCTGATACATCGGTGTTATGGTTACTGCCAGTTTTCTTAGATCGCACGCTTGTATTACTTCTACATCTCAAACCTCGAACATAGCAACACGATTTCTTCAGTATCGCTGAGATCTCCTTTCGGAATCTTGAACCACTGAAGCAATACAGAATAAAATTGATAGCGTTTCCCGAGTACATAAGTAAATTCTCTACACACCATATAAGGCTTTGTTCGGCCTTTTGTTCTGGTGTCGGAGATGGTAAGTAACTGCTTAATATAATATGAATAGAAACGGGTGTCGTGCAGATTAAAAACAAAATACTTATAGATATTAACATGGTTGTCATTGACGACATTTTCTTCTGTCTATTCAACTGCTGTCGTTTATCGGACATTGATTGCTGTGTTTGTAAAGTTGAGAAGAAAACTTTTCGAATGAGTAACGCATTTCCGACAATTATCAAACCCGTTGGTATTAATGAGTAGACACATAAATCCATCCACGGCCAAATATCTTCCAAGAATGTTAAATAGCCTGCATTGTTCGTAGCACAGTTGAAAGAATCCACGGCAACTTCCAGAAGTTCCAACCCAACCAGAAAATGACCGTTTACAAGCGAACATGCCACAATGACGAAACTTAACACAAAATAACAAACTTTTGTGGTGCAAAATGTTTTAACTTTATGTGGGACATAAACGGATATTAGCCTTTCTATTGTGACAGCTACGATTGTCCAGGCGGATATATCTAATGAAGTATAGATTAACCAGGTGAGTAGTTTGCATGTTACGATATGATATGACCGTATATCATACTCTGTAAGGTAATACAACCACTGTCTTAATATCCCGGAATATAAAACTACCGTGTCACTGACAGCTAATAGGGTTAAATATATGGATATCGTCGATCTAAAAGCCTTTCTACTGAATACTACTATAGTTAAAACATTCCCAATCGTTCCCAGGAGCAGCAGTATTGGCGGAACTATGGTCCAAAGGTGCTTCGCAATGACGGTTGCGATATGTTCTTCCGCTACATTTGTCTTTAACGTTTCCGTTGTGCTGTCGGTGATGTTGACGGGCGTATTGGTAGTCAAGTCAAAAAACGGAATAATCTGTGAAGTTTGTTCTTCAATAAGTGCTTCCATATTAGAGTTGGCCTTGTCTTTAAACCCACTTGAACACAGTTGTTGTGGTTTTGAACAGTCTCATAAAACTGTTGTCTATTTGAAAGTTGTTTTATAATGGATCAGAAGTTTTGAAACTCTATATCATCGATCATATTGATTGGTTGAATCTGTAATACAAACAAACCATTTAAGTAATGCTTTTAATCAATCAATAAACAAAAAGCACAGAAAAATACGAAATTATTGTGTAATCTATAGAATTTCATAGCTCAAAATATTGTTTGCCAGTCAACAATTCCACCACACAGAGACACGTCAGCTATGTCGTCCATAAGTATTGTCGAATTAGCTAGGTCGTCCGCGAGTCTATAAATATTATCCCATTAGCTAGGTTGTACGGGAAGTCCATAAATATTGTGGCATTAATTGCGAAACTTCAAGTAAATAACAATCGGTATCTATATACTGTAAAATATGGACACAATTCGTTGGTATAATCAAGTGTAATAAATCTGTAATAATCGAAACAACCTTTGTTTCAGTAAACTCATCAATTAAAGATACATTATGGGAGATTAGATAACGAGTTGGCAGTTCTCACTACAATAGTTAAAAACTAGCTAATGTAAATGTACTGAAAATTTCAGTCAAATTGATTCACTTAGAACTGAGCGAATGAAATTTCTGCTTAGCCTCGGTCATCATTACTAAAATCGGTAAGACAAAACCAGTAGTCTCGGTTGTCCATTTGTATTGGTAAATCACGATGGAAAATATTTCAACGAATCGAACTACAATCCAAGCAACATCTCGACATCGAGAGTTGATTATGGTCTGAATAAGTTAATTAATGTCTAATTAATAGTTTGTATAACATTTCAGGCCTAAAGAAAGACCTACAATGTTTAACAGATATAAACGCCAAGCTGATTGGATGATAACCTCTGACGTTAGAGCTGATTTTCCATGTGATCAAGTATCATAACTCTATTCATAATAAACAGAGGCAGACCACTAATAGGATAACTTTATTGTTAAAACTTCTACCTTTGGCCGACTGTTTCACAAAGTTTCGTTGCGATGAAAGGATTAAATCCTGACCTTGTCCTGCTTCGCTGAGTAAGGTGTTGGTTCGCTATTATGGAGGAGCCGTGTTACATGCCGATGTTAGCCGAGCGAGTTCATCGGGGTTGGTGCAGAGCAAACTAGACCAATTGTCTTTGTGGGGTAGCAGTCAGGATTTGTCTCATCCAGGAGAGAGGCTTCGGTTATCAGAAACGGAAGAATGGCACCCGGACGCAGTCTGGTCCACTTTGCCATACATGCTAGTGTGTTTGGTGGTATTAAGGGATATGAGCATGACTGTCGGATGGGCCCAGGGGCCAACTGAGTGTCGATCCTACGTTAAGGGGTGCAAGTAGTAGTACCCTCTGGGCGTTGTCTAGCCGTTGACCCTCACCAAAAACAAACAAAAAAAACAAAAAAAAAACGGCCCAAGGTCCTAGATATGCCTTTAAGTAGGGCCGTCCGACCAGCGGTGTCTCTTAGGGTGATCGCTAGTCCTACTCAAGCCCGCTTATGGATGTTAACTACTGGATGTTAATGTACTCTTACTAATTCAACTTTGTGTATAATTGACAAATCGCAATTTCACACGTCCACGATCTCGTTGTATTACGTCACATAACGCGTTTTATAAACATAATATGAACAATGTAGACGAGCTATTGTCTTCAATTGACACTTTAAGCGTAATTAACTTTGCCATTGGCGATGACGCGGTGTATAAATGCTGAAAGGCATTACAAGATATCAATTCTGTGGAAACGGACGTTAAAACACCAGGTAGTAGTAGTAGTACAAGATCACACATCAGGTTTAATTGATATTGGACAAAAAATGTTTACACGTTATCTTATAATCGTACTTCCAACATGTCAAGAACGATAACTGAACAAATTATCGACGAATTCACTTCTGCAAAGAAATGGTGTGTACCGTCCAACTGTTCTGCTCAGAGCGGGACTATTGAAGATGGGCGTACGCCATACAGTGTGTAATAAGGGTAATTTTGCCCGGACAGCGACATTACAACCCACCCTTTGATCGAATTAAAACGATCGTTTACGGGACCTCAGTTGTTCGTTTCTAACGAACGGTTAGACAGCTGTGCTTGTCAGACCGAATCTCTTATGAACGTCCTCGAAATCTAATACAAAATAAAGACTCTGTTGTGTTTATAAATGGAAAGGGTGACGACAATTTGTGTACATTAAAAATGGGGAAAATATATGTTGGTAAGTTATTCTGCAATTATTGAATCGTTATCTTATGATATCAAACACGTGGCAATGTGTGACTGTCAACTGTTACTGATATTCAACAGAAAATCCATTTTTCTATAATACATATTCCTTGGCATATTCATCCTCAACTATCAATACTAGATAATGTTAAAAGACTGAGTAGTTGATAGTGTTAAAGGATATTGGACGTTCTTTAGTCAAGTACCTTGTAAACAGCTTGCTTGAATTTAAAGGAAATTGGATAATATATGAAATGACTGGGCGGTAATGAAGACGGTAATCTTTTCCCGAGGAGAAGCGCTATGGCCTATTCTAATATCGAATTCCAACTGCCAATAGATCATTAACGTACACACTAATGTGTCCACGGGACCTCGGTTTTTCGTACAATGCGAATGACTAGACAGCTGTCTTTGCCAGACACCCAACCACTCGGCAAATCTCGGCAGATTCCGTAAACTACATATAGCCTCGGCTGTATGACAGTAAGTGATATGTACCTACGCCCATACATTTGCGATGCGGCTACTGGTTTACTTTTACAGGAAAACTTGACGCTATTACACAAATTGGTAACCTATTCGGCTAGCGACCTATTCGACCGATCGAGCTGCAACCTGTTCGTTGGAAACCTATTTAGAATAAAGACAACAGTCGCCTTAACTCATCTATTTATCAACCAATAAAATCCAACGTTATGTCTATCAAATGAAAGTAGAATATATTATTTTTTATCCATTCCTTTAGCTCAGAATAGAAGTGTAATTTCGTCAGCTGGATCGGTCGAATAGGTCGCTAGCCAAATAGGTCGCCAACATGTTTCATCCGGGACCTTTAAAGTAGTTCCAATATGGCGGAATCCATCATACAGCCGCGTTTAAATTGTCCGAAATCTTCCGGGGTTTGCCGAGTGGACACCCACCCTGTACCACTGATCAGAGGAAACCACTCCAGAAAAGTCCGATGAACTCTCTGGGCCAACACTTTGATTTCGCGACCTCCAAGCGAGCGAATATCTGACTCACTTAGCTGCTGTGACTTCTGGAGCAGAATAGTTGGACGTAAAACCCATTTCACTTCATTTTATTTTCCTACTCATGTATTAAGATATTATATGACATTATGTAATTATATTTTCAATAATCCAATAACTACATATGCCCGTGTTTAAGGCCAAACATAACACATATGTAAGGCCAAACAAAAAACACGCCGACCAATCATCCTAGATTTTAGAGCCAAATGCGCCGACATTTAACGTTTTTTCTTCTCACATCTCTACTGTTTAAAAACCAGATCTGGTCAAAAAAACTGAAATACCAGGATTTATAAAAGTCCGTATTGACATTATTTTCCAGAACTTGGGTAATTAAGCTAGAAATCTAGAATATATACATGACACAAATGCTAAAGAATTAAAGTAGCCGTGTTGCAAATGAAAGACTAATTTAATATACTAGTTCTACCCATTCTTACTGCATTCAAAACTCGTAAGGAATATCTTCGGACCAATCTACTCTATTGGCCAGGGCCACGTAACAACACGGCCTTAAATCATTGTTGTATATTGAATAAGGGTGTATAGAAAACTATCGGGAAAAGGTGGCGCCTCTACACGTATACACATATCTAGTATTAATCCGTTACTCAAGGCTACTGAACGACTTTAATAAGTTATCTAATCTTGTCGTTTTAACCTCCGCTATCACAAAAGTGATATCGTAGACTAATAAGTTAAAATGACCAACTATTATATAATATATTATTAACATGACGTTCTTAATGGGTTTAGATAAAATAGAATTTAATGTCCTATTGCTATACACCAACTGGGCTATAGAAGACCAAACGGTTTTATCTGTTACACGATATTTCCGTTGTATCTTTAACATCGTTCTCTGTATTTGTAATCTACATCTCTGTTCGATTTCACTTATACTGCTAATGAAGATTTGCATGTTGCTAATCATTTTAAATTCCTCACGCCCTGTTTCACGCTTTTCTACAACTCAAGTACTTTACTCTAAATATGAAGTCCCAAGTCCACTAAGCATTCTCAGGCTTCAGTTAAGAATTTATTTGAAATTGATCGCCTTATATTAACTAATAGATACCCTTTACAAACTTTTTGTTGTTTTGATCTATCATATACACCATGGACTATAAGGTCCATGTATACACCAATAAGAAATTGTGTGCTATGTTTTGTGTTTCTGGATCAAAGATATTTCTTATAAACTGTGATTGAAAGTTGATTAAATTGTTATCTTAAGTCTGAGAATGCTTTGTGAACTCCGGTCCAGAACTCATAAATATATTTATTCACCGTCTATCCATCACATTAAAGACAACATGTTCAGTGTACCAAAATTACATAAATAAAATATTAAAAACAAACAAACATGAACTGCTACGTACCAAAATACTGTACAAGTCGCTGTATAATATTCCTAGTTCTTTGTTTCTCGCTCACCACTACTTACTCTTACATTGTCCAGGTTTCTTCTGTTTCAGTTGAATGACGCCGTTACTCTCTCACAATGAGGCTTAATGCTAGGTTGTGTTACGTAACATTAGTATCACTTGAATAGTGAAGGGCACCTGTAACTGAACACCAATACAACAGAGGCATTAAAAAAAAACCTCCTTAATCTATAATATTAACCTTTTTAGCCACCAGTCAAACATACCCACCTCCACAACTATACTTATATATTGTCCTTTTCAATATCAATTAAACGTAAGGTACCTTAATCCTAAAAAGCCAATAAATTAATACACAGCCTTGCTACATTTAATTTGCAATGATTTTACAATAGAAGCTCAGTTTCACAAACGATGTATGAAATTTATCAGCAGTATATTAAAAAGTAAAAATGAATGCACGCACATGTGTGCTCTGCATGCTCTGTATGGAAGTAAATCCACTATTTGTAATAATATTAATTATATATGTTACAAATATAATGTTAATAAATATAATATTAGCAACATGAATTTAAATGACATATTAAATACGATTAATAAATGTGACACTGAACATAAGAATGTAAACGCTGTTATGGTGGCTAATCGAATTAGAGACTTTATTATGTTCAGAGACACAAAACAAGACCCTAACATTGACGAAATCATTGATTATTTGTGTATTTCATAAGAATGGTGTATAGCTTTTACTGTAAATACCTAATGAACTATTGTACATATTCATTGTGTTTTCGTTTTCCATTTAAAGTGTACAATTAAGTAGGAATAAGGATATTATTATTATTATTATTAAACCGACTCAACTCCTATTAATTGTTGTCATTTATTTTGTAATAACTCATTTTTTAACACTCGTCGAATTGCGTTTCTACGTACGATGGGCTTCCTCTGATAAATTCAGAAATGATCCGTGGTGGTAGTCAATCAATCGGATCAAAATACAGAGCTATATCAGTTGTCTGCCCGTTCTCCGGTTTCTAGATATGGGACGATATGAATCTCATCTAACGTCGTGAATACCACTATTGACTGTGAACACCAACAATGGACACGCTATCGCCTTTAATTAAGCAAATATTGGAGGTTGAATTTGTGAATCTCTCCTCCATCTTCAACTTACACAAGACAAGCTTTTCACTTTCTGCCAGTTGCCGAGGAAATACCCGCATTATGTAAGTATTTGATCACTGGCTAATATTGTAATAGGGATACAATTCGTGCATTTATTTATTCGTTTCTTTATTATTTCATTCATTCATTTAATGTCCAATGTGTTGTTTTAATAACTTATTTAATTTTCAATAGATATCTTTTAATACCAATTAGACCTGAAGTCACTAATCTTGTAACTTGGTAACCGATGGTGGACAGCCAACTCATTAATAGTTTAGACAGTCTGATATTGATAAGCTTAATCCTTGTTATTTCTATTATATGTAATTTTTGTCTTTTATGTTTTATCATTACCTACGTTCGTTAATTGTGTATATTTAAT
Organism: Patella caerulea; assembly: GCA_036850965.1. NCBI lineage: Eukaryota > Metazoa > Mollusca > Gastropoda > Patellidae > Patella > Patella caerulea. The sequence continues at coordinate 78,070,841 of JAZGQO010000010.1, read as the reverse complement.
TTAATCGTTAGACACGAGCTTCATTTAATGGTGGGCGGAATGATTTCGCCACGAAGTTTCGGAACCGCGTAGTTCGGAATTCGTTCTTAATTTGTTGTCGTTCCCAATGGATGAAGAAAAGGGCTAACTCTCATTCATATTATGTGTGTAGACAACTTTATTGTGCCATCATAGCAGTAACACATGACACCCCGCTTAAACAAAATCCTGGATCTGCCACTGGTATCGAAATGCAGCATGTTAATAATTAAATTTAGAAGTAGTATATCCACATAAGTGACTTTATTTTTAGCCGTATAGTCGTTCGGCTGGAACGTAAACCGAGGTCCCGTGTATACATTGGCGTGCACGTAAGATATCTCTTTGCAAATGAAATTCCTTATAAGAGTAGGCCATAGTGCCACTGTCCGGGTAAAATGTTCTTCATGACAGACTGTATGCTGTATGTCCGTCATTTCACGTAATGGTATTAATTATTTTATGGTTGAAACACTCTTCGTTCAAACGCTTATGGGTAATCATTGCTGTGACATCTGAATTTATGTCCCACTCTCAGTCAAGTAGGAAGGGGCGTTCACACTGGCGGTTTAATCCGAATTTATTTCAGAATAAAGTCTTATTCAGGATTTACACATAATTCGCTAAAAATCCGAACGCAGCTTCAAATGTTGACAACGAATAAATCGATTGGGAATAGTTGTTCCAGATTGAATTCAGAAAAATATACGGATTCATTAATTCAGATTCATTTCGGTTTTTCTCGAGTTGAATGTGACGTCAAATTCCGGAATAAGACTTTATTCTGAATTCAATTCAGATTAAACCCTCAGTGTGAACGTAGCTTGAGTGTGGCGCGCTTGATTCAGATAAACGGGTTTACGGGAACTGAATAACAGCTACTTCCGTTTTATCGCTTGTAGGAAAACGTATGAACGCAGATTTTAACTAAAACTATTAACAACAATACAATCTCATAGAACCTACTGCATCATTAATCGCTATAACACATAGCAATAACCTTATAATATAATTATGTTGTTCTTAGTCAAGGGGGCTTAACTCCTTCAACTATACTGGATTAAGACTAGTAATTATTGGGATAACACATGGAATTAAACTAATTATACGGTTTAATCTCACTTTCCCAAAATTTTTTTTTTTGATAAAGGATTAGGAGGTTAGTAGACCGTGGGTGTAGGACTATAGTCTGTTTTAATTAATTAGTATCACTGGTGTAAACTTCTCACTCTAATTATTGTTACTGGTGAACACTTCCCACTATCAGTAGATTGAGCAAATTAGTGAAATCAGTTTACTAATAAATTTACACAGTGAGCTATTTTGATGTAACAATTATTTTGCAATAAAATCAAATGAACTACTGATATTTAATCACAGATTAGCAATTGATATATATTATCCTCCGAATCGTAAATAAACATCAACAACGGCAACACAAATGGTCATTTCAAAATACATCAACTGGGTAAAATTAAAGAGTGTCTATCTACCGATAACGTGAAGCTACTCGTTCAGTCCCTTTTCATGTCTAAAATCGACTACCACAATGCTGTACTTATGGTGCCGCAAACTGCCACCCACAAAATATTCAACATGTTCAGAATGCTGCAGCACGGTTGACCAAAGGCACCAGAAAAAGAGATCATATGACCCCAGTATTGCGCGTACTTCACTGGCTTCCAATTAAATCTCGTATTAACTATCACATATTATTATTAACATTTAAATCAATAAATGGCACCGTTCCAATGGAGCCTCCAGATTACATATCCGATCTACTTGTTAAACCACAACACTCTCGAACTCTGCGATCAAATGACAAAAACCTCTTTGTCGTACCAAACATGAATCTCCAAATGTGTAGACGTTCTTTTAGATATGCTTCATCTGTATTATGGAACTCGATCGATCCTAATCATCCCCTTAAAAAGTCCAAATCGACTGACATTTTCAAACGTAGACTAAACACATATCTGTTCCAGTTACACTTTGGAACCGAACTATCATAAATTTTGTAAGCGCACTAGGGACTTTGTTACTATAAATTTCCGGATTATTATTATTACTCTAAACAATAGATGTCGGGAAAGTGAGGTGTCCCCAATTATACATCGTAATCTTAAAGGGACCTAACTCCTTCAGCTGTACTGGACTAATACTAGTAATTGTTGCGAGTTATAAAAAGACAATTCGCCCCTCAATCGTCCCCCTACGAAATTATGACGAGTTGATAGCCAAATGTGTCGGTAAAATTTGGAGCCAAGGGAATGTTGAGCAAAAGACTACATGCTGTGATATTACAGCCATTTAACATGAAGTCAATGGGTAAATAATTACTAGTCTGAGTTCTACTGATTCATTATGTAGATAATGGAGAGTTGTCTTAATGGACACTAATTAAAATCAACTATTCACTGATATGAATGAGATGAGTTGATAATTAACACCAACTGTTTCATTCATGAATTCATGTCATATGGTTTAGTGGGAATTCCATCCCCATGAAAACCGTGGAGAAAGAATACGAGGAACAAAACCAAAACCTCGAAAACCAAATCAAGTTCTCACACAAAAGGAACAAGTCATTAAAAACTTACAACAAGAAAACCAAAGGTTAAAACCAAAATTCTGGGCCTTGTGTGTCCATTGTTGTTGTGACCCATGTTGTGGGGCGTTCGGGTTGTTATTTGGAACCTTTAGAAAGGACTAGAAAATTTGTAAATAAACGAATCGTTTCAGGAGATTTTTGTTAATACAAATATATATTGGAAGATATTTTTATATTTATAATGTTTTATATTTATTAATAAGTAAGAGATGTAATTTAATTTACAATATATTTATTGGAGACATTATAAATGTGTTTTTGTTTATTGAATGGCTACCAGTTGGAAATATTAAGTTAGATATTTGAATCGCTATCATGGCGGACCTTTATACTTGATATCAACATGTCTTAAATCACGTTTGCCCGGTTGTTACTGTTCTCCAAATTTTGTTTGACTGAATGCCTTTCACGGTACACTATATTATACTATCAATTCTCCACCGTACATAGAATCCCTTTAAGCCCTCTTATCACTCTGCCTCAGAAATAACGCATATTTACCAAAACTCGAATGAAAATATGAATGCAAACCCTCTTATTCCATTTTAGACATCTATGCCAACAAAATTGCATTATGTAGGTAGTGACCCTAAACGGGACAGAGCTATACATATCGAAACAAAAACTTGAGGAACAATTCAGAAAGAATAGATGAGATAGATGGACAAAAGGTCTTCTAATCTCACCTCCCCACCCACCATTAACCGTTCTCGTATAGTAAGGTTTATGAAATCCATGTAATTTTTGTGTTTTGTATTCAATATTATATGAATTCAATGATATAACTATTGAAAAATAAAAATCAAAGATAGGCTGGCACTGCCAGGCAGGATACGCCCACATTTTCGAGAGATGGACAGAGAACAAGCAATACCGAAAGTGATTTTTCCTACATCTTTAAGTCCTGTATTTCATACTGTATTGGGAGCAGCCATTTAGTTGGTCAGTTCCAGTCTGATATTAATGAAATTCGAAGCCGACAATGATTATGGTGTGACGGTACACAACCTAGAAATGTGACTTTTCATCAAAATCGGATAAGAATTGTGACCTGTAGAGAGTCCACAACCATGATATACCATATTTTTACACTATTCGCGTACAAACGGCGACCATTTCGTCCGGCAATAACTCAACCTTCCTCATCAAAATCGAATTAAAATTGTGACCTATACAGGGTCCACAACCATGATATATCATTTTTTTAACAGTATTCGCGTACAAACGACGGCCATTTTGTCTGTCAATTTTGGTCCGATTTTCCCGAAATTCAAACTCAACCTTCCTTACAGTGTAACGGTGATATAATCAAACGTTTTTTTTTAAATTGGACCATAAGCTAAAGAAAGGGGGATTTTGCATATAACCAGGGGCCATAATTCAGAAAGTTACGATCCGATATGCGCAAATATCGAAAAGAACCAAGATCTTTGGGTTATAACCATGAATTTCAAGTTTCATCAAAATCGAATTAAAATTGTGACCTTTACAGGGTCCACAACCTTGATATACCATTTTTTTAACAGTATTCGCGTACCAACGGCGGCCATTTTGTATGGCAATTTTGGTCTGATTTTCCCGAAAATCGATTTCAACCTTCCTTACGGTGTAACGGTGATATAATCAAACGTTTTTTTAAATCGAATAATAATTGTGACCTCTAAGCTAAAAAAAAAGGCGATTTTGCGTATAATCAGGGGCCATAATTCAGGAAGTTACGATCCGATATGCGCAAATATCGAAAGGAACCAAGATCGTTGGGTTATAACCATGAATTTAAAGTTTCATCAAAATCGAATCAAAATTGTGACCTCCACAGGGTCCACAACCTTGATATACCATTTTTTAACAGTATTCGCGTACAAACGGCGGCCATTTTGTATGGCAATTTTCGTCCGATTTTCCCGAAATTCGAACTCAACCCTCCTTAGGGTGTAACGGTGATATAATCAAACGTTTTTTTAAATTGAATAATAATTGTGACCTGCAGAGGGACCACAAGCTAAAAAGGGTGATTTTTCGGACAATCAGGGGCCATAATTCAGGAAATTACATTCCGATAGCCGCAAATATCGGAAGGAACCAAGATCTTTGGGTTACAAACATGCATGTCAAGTTTCATCAAAATCGGTTCAAAATTGTGACCTCTATAGGGTCCACAAGCTAAAAACGTGATTTTTCGTACAATCAGGGGCCATAATCCATGAAGTTTTGATCCGATACATGCCAATATCGAAAGCAGCCGAGATCTTTTGGGGATAAACCTATATTTCAAGTTTCGTCAAAATCGGATAAGAATTGTGACCTGTAGAGAGTCCACAAACAAATTGTGGACGGATGGACGGACGTCCGGACGGACAGGGGCGACGACATAATACGTCCACATGAAAATGTGGGCGTATAAAAAGACATACAAAACACCATTGAATACCAAATTTAAAAAATATTGTGTTGTAACATTTGTAAATGTAAAGGGCCGACCTCCCCGCCAGGAGCATACAGTGAATGAAATGTTTATATTATAAATACATACTGTTATTATTATGTAATATTATCAGCCATTGTGATAAACGCACAGGTTGTGACGTCAACATATGACGCAAAATATGTGTAACTTTAATTAGTAACTTGCTAACAAAAGTCTGAACAAGCTTAAACCAGTCTGGCAATAGATCTACCAGAACTACTGGAACTGTGGAAGCTGGAATAATATTATGAAAACGTGACAATATGTGACGACTAGCGAGAATAAGGAAGTGACAATGTTAATCTCAACGCTAAGACTAATCCAAATCAGACAGTAAAAGCTCGTTTAAACATGAAGTTAAATCGAAGAAGGATACACAAAGTTCACAAGATAGAAAGTGTAATTTTAAAACCATAATTTTGAACGATTTAATCCGTGAGTCTATTTTTCATATTTTTGTTGACCGCACCAAACCTTGTAATATCTTAAAACCTACATTCAATTTCAATGTAATTTGTGGTGACATTCAACTGTCTATAATGTCATATTTTGGCTCATATTTCTCAGCAGGTTTGTTTTCAAATGTACAGTGATTATGTTCCCTATGACGATGAGAATCTTGGTCAGGCAAGTGGGCCTAGAGGACACAGATAATTGTTGGAGTAACCGAATGCGAATAACACATGACACAATTAAAAGGAATTTCTGGAATGAAGTTCTATATAACGTGTATATCATATGTAATTATGTCATGTTTGTAGAGTGCTGTAAATAGTTTTTTTGATGATATGAAGGAAGTCTCTCAGTATTAGTTATTAAGTTTTATTTCCTGTTTACAGTCAGTTGTAAAACTTGTGTACCCGATTATTTATACGCCCACGTTAATATGAAGGCGCGGATCCAGGATTTTTTGCAGGGGGGGGGGTGTCTAGGTTTGATAATTGCTTAACTAATTGCGCTCAAAGGATTAACGGGGGGTTTGGTAAATTAGATTCAATTTGGTGCATTCTGACGTATTTCCGGAAGTTAAATTCCAAAATTACAGGTCTAAAAATCGCCAATAAAATCGCATAAAAAATTTTCAAGCCTGGATCCGCGCCTGATATGGGGTGTTAGAACAATGCGTTGTTAATATTCATTGATGGATTTTGTTTTCAAATTCAAAGAGTTTGTTCATTAGGTGAATGGTGAACTGAAAATCAGTGGGATGAGTTTCTGATGGTGGCACTGGGGCCCAAGCAACTTTCATATCATAAATTTCGAATGGAGGCAGACCCACATTAAATTTCATCTCTCAGTACAAAATATAGTTCGTTTATTTATAACAATCACCCCCACACACTCTCCCAGCGTCTTTGTCCGCTTTTGCATGCCCATTTTTGTTAATTTCATGGTCTAAAATGGACGAAGAATATTTGAATGAACATTTTCCGACAGGTTTTGGTAAATATTCATGATTTAGAGGCGGAAGGATAGCAGAGTAAACAGGTTGGTTACGGTGACATGTGCGGCGAATAGTTACATGTTTTAGTATGCTTATTCAAGTTTGTTTATTTCATAACTTTTGGGGTCAAACTCATACATATTTTAGTGCAAAGACATGACCATTTGTTCCTCTGTCTATTGGGAGGAACATTCAGCACAAAATGAATTAAATAATATTAGTGAAAAAGAGTACATGTAAAAATGGATATAATATGGATTCGTATATTATAGCATTTCTAGAATATGAATAATATTACGTCTGGACTTAACTCTGAATTTAGAACCACCTAGCACTAAATTCTAACCTGCACTTTTAGTTTTAGCAATGTATCTGAAGTTAACCAGAGCGTTCGCCATTTTGGAATGACCGTTTGTGATTCAGAGGAACTATATCAAGTTATAGGCCTAAGCTGTGATAAAATATCAGTAGTTTATCTGTTTTTATTTAAAATTAATTATTACATCAAAACAGCTCACAATGTAAATTTATCAGTAAACGGATTTTACCAATTTGCCCAATCTAGTGTTCATCAGTATAACAATTTTTAGAGTGCGTGAAGCCTGTCATTGAGTCAACTGGCGTGGTTTCGAATCCTCGGTTGTACGTGACAAGGAGTAGGGTCGCCTGTCCAACCTCGTGGATTTTCTCCGGCTCCCCCGTTTTCCTCTTACTGCTGAAAACCCCTCCGCGCAAGCGAATTATTGAATTAAAATTAAACCATATGTTAGTCCCGAAATGACCTAGTTTGTGTCGAGTGGACGTTAAAACCCTTTTCTCTTTCTCGTTTCTTGCCTACCAACCTATGTCTTGAAATACGATGAACACTACTTGTTATAGCTTGAACGAATGGATCATATTTATAATTCATAATGTAGTTATTGACAATATTATTAACACAAAGGCTTTCCGAGAAAAGCATTTTTTAGTAACTGTGCGCCGTGGCGACCTTGTGTTGTGCAATATTTTAATTGCTGCCGGGAATTACACATTGATCGATTGTATATTGATTGAGGGTAATACGAGCTTTCGAATGTGTATAAATTTTAAACGAAAAGAATTAGGTTATTGTGTTTTTGTTAATTTTATTCACACACATTGAACATTGTCAAATAAAATTAAAAATGAAATGATAAATATACAATTAAAATTTATATATAATGATTTTTGGGGTTTTTTTTTAAAAAAAAGTCTAGTATATTAGAATGTAAACCCGCTTGGGCAAAAAGGTTACGTAGAGAAGGGCAACGGTAATACAATGTTTCCGTCGTATGTACTGGAGATGTTAGCACTCAATCAAAATGTGCTTAGGTATATGAAACTAAGTTTCAGCAATTTTGAAAAGGTTAATGTAAAATCGAGCTATAGTTTTGTCTAGATCTTTAATATTAATACTAATTGACGGGGAAGTAGGGTATATATTTCTCACTATTCAGTTTCTGTAAATAAATATGGTTTCAAATAAAAACCGAAAGACTATATAGCTTTTTTTTGGCAAATGACCGAATCTGAAACTTAAGTACTTGTTTATTGAACCATCAGATATTATACGAAATACGCAAATAACGACACCTGTACTTAATGGCATAATCCAGTAGACGTGGTACAAGGGTTAATCAGTGAACTGGATGTATGAGATGTGTTGTTGACGTTTGGGAAAGTAGGTCGAGGGGAAATGTGTAGGGAGTGATAGTTAGATGTATTATGAATTGTTACAGTGGCTGTGGTGTTACGTTGAAATACTATGCCGCTACCGTAACACCACAGCTTTATGATTTGTTAGACAGGATTGATACCGTAAGTCTGACAATAATAAATAAACTATTTCCGATTTTAATGTTGTCTTTTCCCACCGGCACTGGCCGTACGCCAGCAACTGAAAATAGCTGACGAAACAGCTAGGGCGTCGATTGTTAGTTCGCGTACAACTTGAAAAACCGAATGTCGTACCCCATTGTGAAACTGAAAGTAGCTGACGAAGACAGTTAGGGCGCCGATTGTTAGTTCGCGTACAAATTGAAAAAACCGAATGTCAGTATGATATTTCTGACATAATTGGTTATCGGTGACCTGAAAGCTGGTAATCTCGACTCAAAGCGAGTAATCTCGACTCAAAAGTATAGTGCATAACCTACTTACTGTCTACAGTCATCGCTACTCTTATTATTATAGTTCATTCATGATTTTTTGTGGACGATTTACTACTCAGTAAGAAAGCCTGTGCCCAAAAAGAGTTCTCGTCTGTTATTGTTAGTATAATGACTTCCTCATGTGCGGCAGGTTCGTTTGTTTTTAAAAACACTGTTTTTTGTTCCAAAAAATAGAAAAGTAATTTTTTACCAGATGATCATGGTTTTTCACCGAGACTAGATAATTTCTCTCGGTGTAAGGATATTATCGCTTCTGAAAAAGTTCATACACTGTTGAGAAAATAGTCCCATTGGTTTTCTTAGCTGCAAATACAGCGAGAATAAACTCTGTACTGAAAAATTTTCGCGTGATCTACATAAACTGTCTTCACACACTCGATTTATAATTAGCGATATACAGGTACAGTGGCAAGTGTTATGCTTCTCAGGCTAATACCTCAAAAGTACCTCCGCGCAAAACCCTCGATTTTGGTACATGCAAAAGAAAAAGAAATAGTGCCCGTGCGCGTGCCAGTAATAGGAAAACTAAGAGTTCGCGCATAAAAATGCACGAACGTACCAGGCGCGATGTCATCCAGCATAATTATGAGTATATAACAATAATCTATAGATTTAATGGCACAAGCATCTGATTAAAAGGCCGATCTACATTTTGTTCAGTTATATCACACTTACGACAGCCTGCACTGGATGAAGATCTGACCAGTTGTGCTGGAAGGTCACGTCAGAGGTCGTCAGGCATTCATTAATGAATCAGTGTTGATGTTTCTAGTGCTTTACCCACAGTTCCGTGCATGGCACGCCAAGAAGTCGCCGTAACAGATGCTTTCATTGGCTAATCCCTTACGCCATCCACATCCTAGTGTAGTACAGTAAAGTCGTTTTGACCGAGAAAGTTTTTTGGTATATTTCTGCGTGGTATTCCCGTCAATGGTAGAGGATTCAAATATACAATTGGAATAACATGCTCTATTTTCCTTTCAAAATAGGTTAGCAAAGCGGTAAAATATACACAAAATGGACCAAGAAAAAGGACGAAAACCGATGTCGCCCCAAGATCAAAAGCAAATACAAAAAAATTGGGGATTTCTGAGAGAAAATCTTAGAGACCACATCACTTTAATAAGAGATGCGTTATTTGCGAAAATGGTGTTGAATACAGTCGATAAAGCAAAAATAGACAAGGTGATTAAAACAGATGATGATGACACCGCCATAGATGAATTACTTAAAATATTAATGCGTTCCGATGATGGATCATTCGAAAAATTTGTATGCTGTTTGAAAGAATGTGGCTTTCATCATATGGTGACCGAGTTATGTTCAGGTAAGTTTAAAGCAGTGTAGCACATGTCAAACCTGGAATTAAAATAGAACAATATCAAAAGGAGATTTCAGGAAACAATGGCTCACTGTTCAAGAATCTTACGCAAAACTATACCAATCTGGAAGGGTTGAAAAGGGCATTAATTAATGTCAACCCTTGGGGCTAGGATTGTAGTGTTTGTACAATGTAGTGTTCTCTATAATAAAGGGGGCGCTCCATTTAGGCGTGAACTCCTAATTAATCCTTCCCAATGGTAGAGTGCAGATAAATTCAACTTTTATTAGAGCAAATATTTGTGACTGTGTGGGGCACCTAAGTTCTGGTCTGGTATCGAACACTAGTACAAGTGAGGAATGCTTACATAAGAGATGAATTATTCTAGTGCCGGGGCAGCACAATTTACGAAACACCATTAGGATCAATCAAATAAAAAAAAAACCCAACATATTTTGTAATTACCCGATAACTATCCTTATATAACTATCTTGTAATCACAAAATACGCAGAAACCCATTGAGAAAAAAAAGTGTTGTAACTAGTTTATTTCTTGGTCGAACTACACTGATTTATTGAATAGCTAGGCCAACGAAGTACTTTTTATGTTACGGAATCGGAACAGTCAGGTCATGCTCCCAATAATATAATTAGTTATTGCATGCCCATTCATTAAGTTCACAATCTCACCCACTTCGTACCCTCATTTGTTAATGATACATAGATTTCATACTCCCCTTAAAGCCACTGCACGCCCTTTCCATTTTTCAGAAAAAATTGTTAATTCAAGCCAGAATCTACATTAACTGATTCTTATTATTAAAGAATCAAAATCAAGATAACGATATTTCCAGGCTTGGATTCAATCAATCGAATTAAATAGAGGCGCATGAAAGTGGTTCAGCGAAATGTGGCAACAACTTGGCAACGCGGCAACAACTTGTTTGATATAGACTAAACCGCGCTAATCCAAAACGACCAAAACTTATATGACTGTGTAAAGTTAAAACGAACGAACACAGACAAAATGTGATAATAATTAACCAAAATATACGTCAGTGGATTCGTATTATATATATATTATGCAAGAGCCAAATCGGCCTAATGTAGGTCTTTTTGGATGCAGCTATGGCGGATGTGGTGCCAGGCAGGGTAAGCTTACTCTTCGGACACCTGTTACCACTGCTTGTCGTGTATTTTGTACCCGGTGAACAGTCCATTTGCTATAATTACGTTTTTAGTACTGTTACGAAACTAGAATTGTAACCACATTTTACCCTGGTTTCTGATGTCACATAAATATAGGCTTAGACATCCATAATTATTAATAATGATATATAATCATATTCACAGTTCGAGGGCCTGAGCTGTCATTTTATTTCACACGTTATAGGTGGGAATTTCCTCATTGTTTACGATATTACGCATAGTCATACCAATATATAGCAATCAAAAGGAAGCATTAATTACCACTGGTCCATATATTATGTATTTAACCACATACGTAGCTCTTTTTATGCATAATAGTATTAATAGGAGCCGTAATAATCCGCCAAAGAATGGTGATGTTTACTTTCTCGTCCATGCTGGAATATTAGCGCGTGCTGACGTCATAACTCATGCCGCGCAACGGTTGGTTAGTTGTGCTACCAAAAATAGACGTTTTGAATAACAGACGTGAGTCTTCCGGTAGTTCCCGTTGAGTTGAGGTCACAGGGTGCAACAAGGGAAATCCATCATGTCATCGGTATGTTTACATTAGGCCTATTTTAAATGGGCTGTAGTGGTTTGTAGCCTTATTCATTTATTGATTATTATTATATTGCTGATAATTGTTCCTCATTTACGTTGATAGAGGGCTCATTGGCAGTTTTTAGGCTATCCCATACTTTTCCTGAGTTTTGATGACTTGCGATTACCTAAAGGGTTTTCTCGGCTTACAGTGAAATGATTTGACTGAAATTTCCAGCATATTCCATTTGCATTACCAAGTTTTTAAATATTATTGTGAGAACTGCCAACTCTTTACCTAATCTTCCATAATGTATCTTTAACTATTTAAATCTGCTGCTTACAGAAAGAGATACTTAGATTTGTTGGTTCGCGAGAGACGTGACGATTTTTGGCCGTTTTTGCTTCCGTTTGTTTTGGCTTTGCACAGATTTAGTTTTGTTTTGAAATGTTAAACAATCGCTAAACTCAGGAACTTCTGCAGACAATAAAAACTGTGTAACGTCAAAACAAACGAAAACAAAAACAGCCAAAAATTAAAATTTTAAATAATTGTCCACAAAATATAATAGCGTTCTGAGTATGATGTTAATAATTGATATTAATGAGTGTATGAAGTTAGTGAGGGAGTATGAAGTTAATGAGAGTATGATTTTAATAGATTCATGAAGGAGCCATGCTGGCTAATTGAGTAAGACGCTGGCTCGGTAGTCTGGAGGTCGCGGGTTCGCTACCCATGTTGGCCGAGAAAGTTCATCGGATTATATTTGGCGTGGTTTCCCTTGTCAATGGTGCAAGACGGAGAGTCTGACAAGGGCAGCTGTCTTGTCCTTGAGAAGCTGTCTTGTCCTTGAGAGTCTGACAAGGGCAGCTGTCTAGTCATTGGCGTTTAGGCGGAAACCGAGGTCCCGTGTGGTTCCGTGTACACATTAGCGTGCACGTAAAAGATCCCTTGACAGTTGGAATACGAGTAGGTCGTTGTGCCGGGAACAATTTCCCTCATTGCACACTGTATGGCGCATGCCCGTCTTCCATTGGCCTAGTAGGAGCAGAACAATAGGACGTTAAGCCTTATTTCATGTCATTTTATCTGGAAGGATGAAAATAGAGAGGTTTCGCAACTTTACATTTACACTTACATTTACATTTAGAGGGTTAAACGTCATCAGTTTTTGTGACGTATGACGTGGTGCGCACGTCATAAAAGTGTGGCTGACGGATAGCAGCCTCGATAACTGTACGTTCACAACACTTAGCTGAACTTTGTTTAATGTCTATGATTCAGCCCATATTTTTTCTCTAAATTGTGGTTTTCACAAACTAAATCCACAAAAAAAACTTCTCCTTCAGGTAGACAAAATAAAAAGAGGCCGGGACAAAACATGTGCGTTCTTTATCAGTCCCATCTTCAACAACCTATCCGTGATGAAGGTCTTTCAAGATCCTGGACCAAGTTTGTGTCGCCACCTACTAAGTGTAAATGTAACTGTGAATTTAGCGAAACGTCATTCTGTACAATTACACTTTCGCTTATCTAAATGTAAATGTAAGTGTAACTGTTAAGTTGCGAAACCTCTCTAAACATATTATATGACACGAATGCGCATATTCTGTAACATTAAAGAAAGTACGGCATTTCCCTAGCTATTCGATAAATATGGTCTTCCGTATTAATATGTTTTTAAAGGGCCAATCCCGATTATCTTTTGAAGAATATAACTGCTCCATTTTGTGTTAAAACCCCCTTCTAAAGGGCAGACCAACTAACTTAGTATTTGTGATACGTTTTCAAACAACTTAAACACGTCAGTCTTCTTCTGCAAATTGAGACCGGTGTCCAAACTGTATTATGCAGTGTCTACGTAAAATCAGGCTTAGTTTTAAATAAAAATAACATGTAGTTGAAATTTACCTTTCGCTAGAAAGTACAGCACATGGGCCATTCACTATATAGACCTCTCAAGGAACGAGAATCGATTATCAGGTCACCAACGAAAAAATTGACCCGAAATCTTAAAATGGTTACGTGTCCGGATAAACATTTTTGACGTTCACGTCCAAACGACTCAATATATTGAGCTGAAATTTTGAGACAAGGTCAATACGCCATATCCCTATATTTTGGTGTTTAAATTTCATATGTATTCGGACTGTTATTTTGGAGATTATGTTCAAATCGGGACCGTCCCTTTAACCTCATCTAAATCATATTTTAGTCTGCCTAGCTTATGTCAAGTGGTCGTTAATCTCTCTCTCTCTCTCTCTCTCTCTCTCTCTCTCTCTCTCTCTCTTCGAGTAAGGCTACACACGCACACGATAATTTTCGACCGGTAATACGATTTTTATTCTTTCTGTCTATACTATGTATGTATATAGATCACAACTGGGTGTATTTTCGTATTCAACTTCACGTTGACAAACGTTATAATATTATGCATTATTCCAGAAGACAACCAAGATGAAGACATAGTAACAACAGGTGAAGGTGGGTAAAACAGCGAACCCTTCCTTTACTTTTCTCTATATTCGCTTATCCTTGTATTACAATTGATATGCGTATATGTCGCTTTGTTTAATTCGTGTAAAGCATTGATTTCTCAAAAACAGTCGGGCCCGTAGCCAGCTCATAAAATTTTGGGGGGTTACTGAATTTCTTGAAGGGACTGAGGATGTGGCCAGCTAAGAAATCATTTTTGTTGGCGAAATATTTTTTTTTGGGGGGGGGGCCTAATTTGATTATTTTAGCCCCCCCCCCTCGTGGCTACGGGGCCGGAAACAGTAAACACGGACACGTATAAATCAACTATGACTAATGAGCATAGCGGTTGCTATATAGTCCGGCGACAAAAGGGGGTATCAACATGGGTATCTGAGGCGTATCTAAAGGATATTATATGCGTGCCAGCTGTCGATCAGCCATCAAGAAGATATTTAACCAGGTCATATTATGAACTGATTTCGAATCTTGTGATGAAGACTATAAGAATAAACTAATATCTAAACATGTCTCTGGTTTAATAAGAGATGGACATGCAGTCCTAGCAAGTTATGTTTTAATAATATGTAACATGATCATCACATTTTCTTCTAATGTAGACATTGGATGCCCCATATCTCCATATCGCCCCCCTCGAACGCCTGATCATCATACAGATTCGGAATTTACACACACAAACACAAAACAAATGGAATACTGGCAAGAATTCTAAAAAAAAGGAGGCATTGATAATACTAACCTGATTAAAATTAACATACCGAAACCTCTCCACAATTTGGGGGTTGGCATAAGACATGCGCTTCAGATCAGTCAGGTCAAGTTGTATGTTTTCGATTTCACACTTGTACGAGACAAGGTTTTTCTGTGGGTCCTTCGGTTTCTTCCCACTACTAACAGTGGCACTACAGTGTACTCTTAAATCGAATTGCATGTGTCGCTTGCCAAGTCGTCGTCTGTCAATAAAACTGAAAGATGTTTGTCTCGAAATAATCTAGTTTGTGTCTCTGTCTTCCTCTCGTTTCAGAACGAGAAGTGCGGATTGTGGTTATTGGTAAAACTGGAGCAGGAAAGAGTGCCTTAGGAAACAGCCTGCTCAATCTAAAGGGGGATGACATATTTCCATCGAAATTTAGTGCGTGTTCAGTTACACAAACCAATCAGCTAAAACAAAAAGTTGTGCATGCAGAAGATGGAAATTATATTCTGAAGTTATTAGATACTCCTGGGCTATCAGACACTACCAAAGACAACAAAGAAACGGCGAAAGAATTGGTTAAATGCATCGAGTGGTTACAGCCAGGCCCACACGTATTTGCTTTCGTTTTCAAATTGGATAGAATATGCGACGACATAATTGATAATATACAGTTTCTGAAAGACACCTTTGGGAGTTGTCTTGAAAAGTACGGAATCATAGTTTTGACGGGTCAAGACCATTTGGATACGAACGAAACGTTTGAAACGTGGTTAGATTCAGCCAATGATAAATTCCAGCAGTTTCTTCGTGTTTATTGCAACGGTCGATATGTTTCGATAAATAACAAAGAGAAAGATCCTCAAATAAAACAACCGCAGGTGAGGCATGTGATAAACATCATATTAAAAACCATCAAAATCAACAATTGGCATTATTATAGAAATGAGATGTACGAAGAGGCTAAATCATTGCATGAATATAAATTAAAAAAAATCGAGGAGGAAAATTCGAGGATTGAAAGGGGACTAAGAGAAGAATTGAAAGCAAAAATGAAAGAGATAGACCATTTGAAAACGGTGGAAAACGAACACGAGGAGCAATACCGAAACCTCGAAAAACAAAAGGAACAAGCCATTAGAAACTTGCAACAAGAGAACCAACGGTTAAAAAAGCTTGAAAATGAGAATAAAGACACCCTTAAGAGAATGGACGAGTTGGAAATAGAAAATGATGCGTTAAAACAGCAGAAACAAGCCTTTGAAAATTTACAACAACTGAACAAACAGCTTATCACAGAACTCAATAAAATTAAAATGGAAGACGAAGAGAAGCTGGAGAAATTGTGCAGATTACAAAGAGAAAACGATGATTTGAAACGAGCTCGTAATGACGTACAACAGTTAGAACTACTGAATGTATCAATGGGAACTGTTACCAATGCACAACAGGGTACTACTGCACATTTAAAGGGGGTGGCAGTCAATTATTATTCGCATGGGGAATCCCCCGAACCGACGATACAGCAAACAAGACACATGGTTTCAGGACAAACAAGAGACACAGGTTTGGCAAATACTGAGTCAGATCTACTATCTTACAACACTGAACAAACTGAGAACCGTAAGTAAATTTTAGAGGGTTTAACATTCAAATACAAATCTGCAAGTAGTTTTCATTTTCGGGTTTATTTAGTCATCAAGGGAATCAATCAATATCCGTTACATTGTTCAATGTGGAGGAATTGTTAATATCCAGTCGTTGATTTAGGACTTATTCCCCTTTTTACTGATAATTTTTTTTTAAAAGGGTATAATGTAGAATTTCACAATTTTTGGCTCGATAATTTCGATCATATTTTGAGACGTGATACAGTACACAGGTCTCCGCGACATATTTTAAACTTCCAACTGATCATTTGTGCAAAGGCGATTCAGAATCTTAAAATCTTGTTAACGTCATAAGCGGTTGAATTTGTGACAATGTCCCTAATAGCACACTTTATGGTGTACGTCTATCTTCACTAATCCGGATTGTGCAAGAAAGTATTCGGCAAACACCATGTCCGGGCAAACTTTCCCTCCATAGCACACTGTATGGCGTATAACCGTGTTCATTAGCCAGGTTCGGACCAGGGCAGTAGGACGTTAAACTCCATTTCATTTATCGGATTGTAACTTCATGGATTATGGCTCCTGATTGTACGAAAAATCACGTTTTTAGCTTGTGAACAGTGTAGAGGTCACAATTTTGATGAGACTTGAAATGCTTGTTTATATAAGTCAAAGATCCTGCAGATGGTTGCGCATATCGGATCGTACCTTCCTGTGAATTATGGCCCCTGATTGTATGAAACATCGCCTTTTTTAGCTTGTGGTCACTCTAGAGGTCACAATTATTATCCAATTTACAATACCGTTTGAATACACCGTAATGAAGGATATGGTTGAATTTCGTAGAAATCGGACCAAAATTGCCGGGCAGAATGCGCATATCGAATTGTAACTTCTGGAATTATGGCCCTTGATTGTAGGAAAAATCACTTTCGCTTTGGCTTGTTCTCTATCCATCGCCCGAAAGTGTGGGCATATCCTGCCTGGCAGCCGCTGGTTTGTTAAGAATATATTTTGGCAAGATGTTGTTCTAGACCCCATATTGCTGAAGCATTAATTAAAGCTTTCGTGGATCTCTTTTTCAGAAATAGGAAATACTTCACCTTTGACACTACCAAATATGAACAGAATGACTGAAGATATGTCTGAATTCGAAGCCAACCAAGAGCTTGTTGATTTATCCGAATCACTACATACCAGCTGTGTATATGGCACTCTAGACAATGTAAGAGAGTTGATAGGCAGTGGCAAAGACGTTAATGGACGAGACAGAAGAAATATGACCCCTTTAATGTATTGCGCAAGATCAGCTATAGATCCAGTGGCTAAGATTCAATTATTGATGTCTTACACTAAGTCTGATATGAATCAGAAAGATGTACATGGTAACAACATATTGCACCATGCATGTCGCGTGGGTACTCTCGAAACTGTCCAATATTTGATACAAAATATTGTTAGGGATGTCAATACTAAAAATCGTATAGGACGAACACCCCTTTTCGACTGCTGTGAATCCAAAATAGATGCCATTGCGAAGATTGAATTACTAGTAGAAGAGGGTGCTAATATAGCCCACAAAGATAACAAAAATGATCAAATTTTACACATTGCATGCAGTGGTGGAATATTAGAAACCGTGAAATATTTGATAGATGCATTGAAGATTGATGTTAATACTACAGGTTTTAAAAATCGGACCCCATTTATGAATTGCGTATCGTCAAAAGCTAGTCCACTTGATAAGATGAAATTCCTAGTATCTAAAGGGGCAGTTACTGGTGCAATAGACCATACTCATTGCAACAATGCACTTCATAGAGCCTCTTCGTTTGGAACAGCAGAGGTAGTTGATTATCTTAAAGATATAATTGATGTTAACAGCAAAAGTTATCGGGACAGAACACCCATATTCTATTGTTGAGAATCTATGATTGAGCCTGTAGAAAAAATCAAATCTATTGTTTCCAAGGGAGCTGATCTGTATGCCGTTGATAGCCAAAACGTAACAGTGTTTGAATATGCGTGTTTAGCTGGTTTATACAAAACCGTAAATTATTTGATCGAAACGAATGATGAAACAAAGATGTTGACATTGTCCAGTATGTTTTATTCTTGTGAGTCACGAGTAAAACCTGTTGACAAAATCAAATTATTACGTTCTATGAATATTGACATCAGAGAACTTGATGAAAACAACGAGAGTATATTACACCGCGCCTGCCAAATGGGAAATCCCGAAACAGTAAAATATTTACTAGACATTGAAATAATTCCAGAATTAGACGAAGACGAAATTGATCTATTGATAAGTTATTGCAAAGAGTCCAATTTTAAACCAGAAGAAAAAGTAGCATTATTGACCACATACTGTCAGAAACACAAAAGGGCATGAGTATACCAGTATTTATAGAAGATGTTCTGTATTCTGTCATGAGTAATAGGGGGCTCTTAGTTTATTTTAGTTTTAAGTACATGTATCCTATTTCGTTATCGTGATTGTTGGAGATGCAGAGGATAGTTTGTTAGTTCAGTATTAGGACAAAAACCAATCCATATATAAGATGAAGAAGAAAAGGAGAGCGTAGGTCTATAATTAAAGATGCTCACTCGCAAACTGAACGACAGAACCATCCTACCTGCAGATAAATGACTCTTACACGGTGATTAGCATGATATCCATATGACGTTATCTAAACGACACAGGTCATGAGGTCAACGCACTACTTTTTTTTTACCGGAACATACAAACGAAAGTAAAATGGCTTCGACGAACAGAAAACCTGCGTCGTATCAGGGTTGTCTGTGCTATAACGCGGACACAACCCATTTAGTTTGATTGAATAATAAATCCCCGGACGAAAATGGGATTTTAACAGGTTTAGCAAGTGGTACCCAACATGTGACACACACTGAACGCTAAAATGGCTATCATCTCTTGCAATTATACCATGGGAGAAATCAAAACTGTCAGAAATACAACGTTACAGCAATATTCCTTTCGAATAACATGAAGAATTTTACTATATGATCTAAGAGATTGTATAGAGGAGTAATATAATAATAATCGAATTCGGGCAGAGTTTTGTCGGTAGGCGTTGGACATGTAATCATAAAAGACAAACTATAGACGATATGTTGGTGTACTGTAAAGCCTTATTGCAAAAGGTAAGAAAAAGTGAATTATTTTGATTTTAAAAATTAATATTCAGTTCACTTTCCCGATAATGTGCATACAAGTTATTTTGATAACAACCTATGTTCTTTCCCATGGAAACTTGTTGAATTGGGCCTTGGAGAGAACCATCAACGGATATTTTTCAATGAAGATCTGGACAATTATATGGGTCTTAGGAAAATTTGTGAACATGTGTCAAATATTAAATACGACCCTCAATTTCGTAGAACCCGAGATAAGGCTTTGTCGATCTGGACCCAGCAAAGGCAACCTCCCTGTATAATTTTCGTTTTACAAAGTTTGAAACCGTCTCTGTGTTATATGTACATGTACTAGCATTGTGTAAGTGAGGAAATCTGTCTTTTCATCCCCTTTGACATTGCTTTTTCCATATACAAGTTAGCCCTGCAAGATGGAACATGGATAGCAAAATATTTATGTTTCTGTTTGATCCCCCCCCCTTTAGGAATTTTGTATGTGTACTTCTTCCAATTATTTTCTTATTAATGGGCATAAAAAAACTGTATTTATTTTATATTTTAGAATGTTAAAACATGAGTCCAACACAAACCAATTTAAGGATATCAGATAGACAATGCATGGAAACTGACTGTAAAAACTGTAAGGCTAATACAATTTGTCGAGAAAAAGTATACTGTCTAATCCTAGAATTATAGGAGACATACTCCGGTATTTACATGAAATATGTCACAATTTGTCGAGAAATAGAATATAACTAGATAAACAGAAAACTGTGTATTTACTTCAATATTTTAACATTACATATTTTATCTGACTATGAGACCAATGTGGACCTACACCAACTAGTTATCATTAATTAGTCCCGAAATGATCTAGTTTGTTTCGAATGGACGTTAAACCCCATTTCTCTCTCTATCTCTCTCTCTCTCTCTAATCTAGGTCTCGCCTCTCCAATTGTAAATGAAATCAAAATATGGCTGAAGCGTACTTATCTACTTAATATCGGAGATATCCGAAGGCATCGAAAGTTGATTATGGTTTTGTTATATTGATAAATATTTCAGGCCTAAAGAAAGATCTGCAAAAGACAGATTTAGCTCTTGCATAATGCATGTTTAATACAGATCATTCAAACATCATGTAAATCTGACAATATTCTGCGAACCTTTTTATAGGATTATTTATTCTTAAGATTAAACAATATATTTAATTATACTTTAAATCCAAAACCATTTTGAGCTGCCACAATTAATTATACTGCGAACAATACACAAACAGGGTACAAATGATCGAATATATCAAAGTGCTATTTTTAACTTTTTGAACTGTATATTGCACTCACAAATATTTGTTTATATATGGCTTGGTCCACATCCATATGTTAAATAGACGTCTAGTTGAAACCACTAATTGTTGTTTTTCTTTTTAAACTTAACGGATTGTTAATGATTACTGTACAAGAAAAAGATGTCCCACTCCCAATGTCTCATTCCATTACAATTTATCAAAACTGTACCTATTTAAATCAAAGCTGTGCTGTACCTATTTAAATCAAAGGGAGTCAATAAGTGTTCTCCTATACAAGAGTCAGTGTAAAGTATAGTAGGAATATGAATATAAGTCTTGGTGAAGCAGAATCAGTCTTGCATTATAACAAATTTGTCTTTTGTTGTATGCCCGAGTTGGTTAAAAGCCTTCCTTGATAAAATGTTTAAATATCATTAGTCCTAAATCAATGCGACCAATCTGGATTTCGTTGCCAACAATCACTGACTATCAGCTGCTTCATTTGATATAACAACTGTATATTATTTTTCTGTGTAAAGAGTAGCAGTACTGTCATTATCTGTAGGACAAGGTGGTATGGGCAGCTCAGGAATCACGATAATCCAGTTTAATTCCGACAAGGTAACATCAGTCATTTACTCTTTTCCAACTCCCTCTACGATATGTCATAGTGTATCTTTGTATATATTTCATATGTTTAAATTAACATCTTATCAATTATTAGTATATAATTATTTTAATCCTAAGCTTGTATATATGTTCTATATTCTACTGTAACTTTAGTCTGGTGACCTGATCAGCTCGCCCTAGCGATACCCATCTCGTTATTGTGACCGTTAGCCAGTTTTGGACACTCTTTTATTAAAAGTACAATTTTAACTAATTATATGAGTTTTCGTCGTTAGTGTTGAATTAAGCTACAACCCCTAGAAAACAAATAATGAGATATCTTCCCTCAGAAACTTGCATACATTCGATTGTGTTTTCAACACGTTTCAACAATTTGATTTACTGACCTATGTCATAGTAGCCGAGTGGGATGGAGGTTAGCTCGCCAACCCTGTGGTCCTTTGTTCGATCATTGCGTTGACCGAGAAAGTTATCTTATTATTATTTTGATGTATTACTATAACGCACCTTTCACAAAGTGCTCAGATGCGCTTTACAATTCAATGAAATTATAAAAAGTAGAATAAAAACTAATTGGAATTATAAAAAACAATAAAACAAAAAACTGACACACATTAAAAGTATCACAATAATAATAGCGTAAAAAGAATAAAATTTAGCTGTAAAGTCTGTAGTAAAGTTCAATAAAATGCTTTAGTAAATAAAAAAGTTCATCGGATTTTCCGTCTTGGTTCTCCCTTGTCAGTGTTGTGTAAAGGAGGGACCGAAATAAGATTGGGCATAGAGGTTCGGAAGGGACGAAAAATCAAGACCCCGTGTACACATCGGTGTGCACGTAAAAAAGCCCTTGAGAGTTGGAATTCGAAATAAGAGTAGGCCATAGCATAGTACCGCTGCCCGGGCAAAATGCCCATTATAACACACTGCATAGCGTATGTCGCCTTGAGAGTTGGAATTCGAAATAAGAGTAGGCCATAGTACCGCTGCTCGGGCAAAATGTCCCTTATGGCACACTGCATGGAGTATGCCGCCTTCATTAGTCCACTAGCCCCCCCCCCCCACACCAATATTTCGCCACAAATAGTGATTTCTTAGGAGTGTTCCCGCCACATCCCCAGCCCCTCCAAAACATTCCATACCCCCCCCCCCCAAAAAAAAACATTCCGTAGCCCCCACCCCAAATTTATGTGCTGGCTACGGGTCTGCATTAATTTCCATTTCAATTTACTTTATTTCCTATGTGCCGTCTGCTAAATAAATATCATAGCTATATATGGAAAATTACGTAATAATTAGTCACTACAGTGAATTCAATATATCTGAATAGACTGAGATCACGTGATCAATATTTATATAGTACATGCTATAGACTTCTGTGCATTGACCTAGATATCCCAACCTAACATATGCCCAGTAAAAATAATCACTGGACCGATAAGTGTATGTCTTATATTAGATAAATAGGTGTAGCCATTTTGTAAATTAGTTGAAGATTAAATTCGTGTTATTTAATTCTAGTTTTACCCGGTTATCAACAGCCTTTGTGATCAATATATAGTAATGGCGGCCGTGTTGAATATAACGTTATGTCTGTTGTCCTGTTTGTTACCGTTTATACAAGGTAAAGAATCATATTTTATACTCAGATTTATAATATATCTACAATAAATAATTCATCATGTCAGGCGTTAATTCAACGTATTACTCCAGTGGCTTGTCTTAAGACCTGGTTTTACGCGGATTTTGTTTCAAATTTATACAGTAAATGGCTGAGCCGTGTGACAATCGATAGACTAATGTGTATCATTCTACCGTATATATTATATTATATAAATTGCTGATTTTACATATATAGTTAGTTTCATGATTATCAATTAATGCCGTGTTTATATCGCACACATCAAGGGGAGAATACCATACTAACCATAGGCTGTCGGTCTCCAGTTTGGAGAGAGAGAGAGAGAGAGAGAGGGGGAGAGAGAGACAGAGAGACAGGGGCAGAGAGAGATGGGTTCAACTTCCACTCGACACAAACTAGGTAATTTCGGGGCAAACATATGGTTTATTTTTAAGTCAATAATTCGCTAGCACGTAGGGTCTTTAGCAGTGGGAGGAAACCGGAGTACCCGGAGAAAACCCACGAGGTTGGACAGGCGGTCTGCAGTTTGTGAACAAACAACAAGCTAATTGACCGAAAATTCGACAATTTTAGTCGCTAACATTAATTCTGCGTAGTGAATTTTGAGAATAATTTATTCTGCCGCCATTTAATTTAATTGAATAGGTTTATTGAGTCTTTGTGTGTAGGCCAGCTGTGAAATGGAATAGAACCACATTTGAAAACAATATACTCAGTTTTTGGATATGACAGTCATTTATTCTTGGAGTATAAAGTAGATCGAACTTGGTGTGCAGAATGGGGCGACGTTGTGGGGTTTGATTGGCCTAGTCCCTTGTAGTTTCGATCCCTGATGTGAGCCTAGGGGCACCTTCTCAACCTCGCGGATTTATTCCGGATACTCCGGTTTCCTTCCACAGCAAAGATCCCCGCGCGTGCGCTAAGATCATTAAAATGAAAATAAGATAACGTGTCTGCCATATCACCTTCGGTGGAAGCGGCATTTAAAAACACTACGTACAGGGTCGAAGGTGTGTATCTGAAAATGGGCCGATGCTCACTGTGGGAGCATGTAGGCGAATCTCTTATTTTGTTTTGAAGTGGGGGGGGGACGACATAGTTCAAATGCATTGCCTTTTTAATAAAGAGAGAAATCACCAATTAATATGATCGATTAAATATAATATTGAAGAAATGTGTTGGAAGCAGTAACTTGAATATTGAATATTTTGATTTTTTTGTATTAAGAAAAGTGATAGCTGCTAAATATTTTCATGAGAGTAGGTTAGCTAAAGAGAATATAAAGCAATGTGGGAATCTGATAGTTAATGGACTGAAAATGAGATAAAATGGCCGAATTTATGTTCCCATCACAGGAATTCAATTCAAGACATACTGAGCTATTTAGTAACCAAAGGGGGAGGGGTTGAAACGTATTGGCACGTATTCTGACTTATTATATGATAAAACTGTTCACATGTATTTTATTTGTTTAATTTCAAGCTTCTACAGGCCAGCACTGTTCCTATTATCATAAAAGTACGTATAAACTAGTCACACAGTATTGCCCTTATGGCTGTTGTGACTTCGGATATGACGTCAACGTTACCAATAACGTATGCTGTGAATACGACGAATTCCTTAGTGGGGATTACAACAGGTAACATGATTTGTAGGAATATCTCCTCGATCATTTAAAGTTTCTTGTATAATTTTAATCTAAATAGAATGGTAAGCCAGCGTCAAGCAAATACATTTTAGCCATCTCCCTCTTACAGTTTTAATCTACTCCCAAAGAAATAAATTGAAATGAAATGGAGTTTAACGTCCTACTGTTCTACTCCTAAACTGAGCTAATGTAGACGGGCATACGCCATACAATGTTTTATGAGGGAAATTTTGTCCGGACAGCGGCGTTATATCGAATTCCAACAGCCAAGGAATATTTTACGTGGACGCCAAAGTCTACACGGAACCTCCGCTTTTGGTTCTATTCGAACGACTAGACAGTTGGGGAACCACGAACCTAGGATGGCTAATTTCTTTATAGACGTTTACAATATAAAGACATCTTAGATTTTGTGTTTGTATAAAAAGAAATGTTGAGTTCTTTTAGTGATGGATTTAATAACTTGTTAATGCTGGCGAAGTGCTGTTTTCAGAGGATGGGGTAGGGTGGGGGGTATGTTACGTTATCCCAGATACACGATTTATATTACTTGACTTCAGATACACAAGTTATATTACATTACTTCACATAAACAAGTTATATTTCTTGACTTCAGATACACAAGTTATATTACATTACTTCACATACACAAGTTATATTTCTTGACTTCAGATACACAAGTTATATTACATTACTTCACACACACAAGTTATATTTCTTGACTTCAGATACACAAGTTATATTACTTGACTTCTGATATACAAGTTATATTACTTTACTTTAGATACATAAGTTATATTACTTGACTTTAGATACCAAAGTTATATTACTTGACTTCAAATACACTTGTAAAATTAGAATAATTTGTTTTCAGGAACCTTATGAATAACATCATAGGAATAATAGTAGGTGTACTTGCGAGTGTTATAGTTCTCGTAGTGATTATAGTTATTATTGTATGCTGTTGCTGTAAACGACCAACAACCAAGGGTCATGTTATTGCAGCCTCAAACACAGCTGTGGTGTATTCGAGTAAGTATCTACTATAACTTACATTTACAGCAGCTCGGTGAACTGTCCTTTTCACCTTCATTATTCCCCCGTTTTGATGAAACCCCGGGGACCATGCCGGAAAATCGAACACCCCTCCTCTTGGCTAGCGAGCCAGCGTCTTACCCGCTTAGTCACCACGACCTCCTTGGGTGTGATCCGCTATCATCTCAGTGTCACTCGGTCATAAACAAGACTAAAGATTATAAAATACGTCGAGTAGCTGTGTTGAATAATTATCTTATTGTGGGAATTTTATTTTACAGATACTGCTCACCCAGGTGTTGCTTATCCTACAAAAGGAACGGACAATCCAGCATCTTCTCCATCTGGATATTCCACTCCACCACCAGCTTATGAAGCAGTTACCTCCCCTGAACAAGAAAAAAAGGGCTTTGATACACATATCAATATGAATTAATTAATTTGTGTGATAATGAGTGTTGCAAATATATATAGAAGTGTTTTTTTTTATATTTTATAATATATTATACAGACAGAAAACTATTTATTTTTTTAACTGTACAACATCGAATAATCCAAAACTATGTTCGCGCCACTAAACCCTTTTTAGATCTGTTACTACTACTGTTCCATTTTATTCATTTATTTCAACAATTCGTTTGCGCGTATGGGTCTTTAGCAGTGGTGGTTATCCGGAGACAACAGACGAGGTTGGACAGACGGTCTAACTGCTTGCCAATTACGCGCTTCGGCCATCCAACCCCCTAGCCCAGGCAAAAGTCAGTGCTATGTTGTTGGCGATTTGCTTCTCTTATAAGACAAATGCCAAATTCTTTGGGTTCTGTGCTATATGTTTGTTGATAGCCCCCTACAAGAGGCTAACAAGTTTAGGAAAGATTTTTATTTTATAATAAACATCAAGCAGATCCTCAACAAACAGAATTACTAGGTTTAATTAATTAATTAATTATAAATATTAATTATTAATATGCTATATTTTTATTCTTGTACATACTAAATTATTTATTGTAATTGTAAAGTGCCATTGAATGCATATATTGCAGTAATATTAAACTTAAACTTAAACTTAGTATATTAGTCTCTCTATCCAAATGGGTTAACGAAAACGAGTATAAGCTATACACTGTGCATTCTCGGTTTCCCCAGTGGTCTCATTCCTTTCTACTACACTATACCGTTGGTCAATCCATAGGACTTCCACGATTTCAAATTATCTTCCCTTGCCGTTATTGTAGCTAAAGTCTACGAACCAATCAAAGACAGTTTACAAACCAGTTTTTTTTTATAACGATAGATAACCGTATTTATACTGACTGATTAAATTTATGTAAATAATGTATATATTTCTAATAGATTTATATTTAATTGTAAATGTTTTTCTGATTTCAGATATGTATAACATTTATATGTTTTGACTTTTGATATTATTATTACTATTCATTCTTTGTCTGAAATGTTTCATTCTGTTCTGTTTATTATTACTGAACTTATAATTGGCAATTTGATTCACAACAAAACTCTTGAACCTACATGTATATCAACACCTTCATTTATGTTATATAATAATTGTAATTTGTTGTTACGCATTTAGTTTTGTCTTTTGAACGGAGGTTGGGATGGCCTAGTGGTCTAGAGTGCCGCGCTTCGACCTCTAGCTGGCCGGTCACCTCTGGCTTGCGGCTGTGGTTTGGAGCCCTGGTTTGAGCGTATGTGGCATGGAGATAGGTGTTTCCTCCGGGCACTCCGGTTTCCTCCCACTGCTAAAGACCCCTACGCGCAAGCGAATAATTGAATTAAAATGAAACCATGTGTTAGTCTCAAAATGACCTAGTTTGTGTCGAGTGGACGTTAAACGCCATCTCTCTCTCTCTGTCTTTTGAAGGGGGGGGGGGGTGCTTTGTGTTGTGCTTACTTTCTGCCCTTTGACAACTTCCTTTGCGGGCAACGATTGATGGGATTGGTCGATACAAAATAGCACAAATCATCAAGGGCAGATAACTTGAAAACGAGCCCCCACCCCCACTAGATTAACCCAGGGGCTAGTGGAGTTGAACGGAATGAGACCACTGGGGATAACGAGGATGTGTAGAGGAGAGGGAGAACGCGAGCTCGTCTGGGCCCCTTGAAGAAAAACAATAATTATGTTTGTGTGAGTTTAACGTGGGAGAAGTTTAACGTTCATCCGACACAAACTAGGTCATTTCGAGACTAAAATGATTCAATTTTATTTCAATAAATAGCTTGCAAGTACGGGTTTTTAGCAGGGGGGGCACGGGAAAGACCCACGGGGTTGGACAGGCGACCCTACTCCTTGTCATGTACAAGCGGGGAATCGAAACCATGCAAGTTGACTGACTGACGGATGTTGTAATCCAAGGAGCGCGCATTACCCATTCAGCCACCAACCCCTATAACTAAATACAATGAGACCACGTGATCAATATTTATACAGTAATGTAATTTTATACACTGACCTGCATAGCGATTATTCAACATGACGTATATTTAGTAAAAAATCACTGGACCGATGATTATTGGTTTTATATTAGATACATAGGTGACGACATTTTTATGAATTTGTCGAAGATTTAATTCTAGTGTTACCTGGTTAACAATAGCCTTTGTGATCAATATTTAGTAATGGCGGCTGTGTTGACTATAACGTTATGTCTGTTGTCCTGTTTGTTACCGTTTATAAAAGGTAAAGTTTCATATTTTACACTCAGTTAGATTTATAATATTTACAACAAATAATTCATCATGTCAGACGTTAATTCAAGGTATTACTCCAGTGGCTCGCGTAGGCGTATGGGCCCGATGACAGTTAGGGGCAGAACCCGAAATGCCCGAAAAATGTCGGGTTTACAAGGAGCCGGAGCTTGCCATGTATGGACCCCTACTATCCCAAGAAAATTTTGGAATATTTGACGGCCGCGAATACGTTATCCTGCTATTTCAGCCGGTGGACAAAGCAACTTCAAAGTATAGCCCAATTAAGGTGGCTGACTCAAAATTCCATTCAATCGTTTACAGTCCACGAAGACGGGAACATTGGGAGAAAATTTTGAAAATTTAACTGCCGTAAACGCGTTTTTCTATTCCAGCCTGTGAGCCTGTGAATACAAAAACTTCAATGTGGTTCAATATAGACTGACCCGAATTTCAAACAACCAATCAATCGTCGCGGGGTTTGGGGGCCTGACCCTCGTGAAGACGGGACCGTTGGTAAAACATTTTGAAAATTTAATCACCGCAAATGCGTTTTCTGCTATTCTACTCCGTGTAAGCAATTCCTAAAGTATCCAATGATTTTGTAACCAAAATCACACCCTGAATTACAAGCATTCAACCAGACTGTTGCAGCTACATTCACAAATAATAATCGATGCCCGAAAAATGTCGCACAGAGTAGAGTGCATGGCCCCAGACAGAATGTTTTAATCTATAGTCAAATCAGTACACATTCTTTGTATTCAATTAAAGAAAAGTACAAATTAGTGTTTTATTAGTGCTCGATGACAGTTAGGGAAGTAGAAATGCCCGAAAAAATTTCAGGTTTACAAACAGTGGCGCCGGTTTTCTTCGAGAGGCAAAGAAGCGAGGATGACCTTGGTTGGACCCCAAAGAAAATAATTGGAATATTTGACGGCCGCAACCGCGTTTTGTTGCGTTTTATTGGTGTTTTATTAGATTTCGGGCACTTCATTTTGCCAAGAAGATGAAATTAAATTTTTTTTTCACTTTATCCGTCTGCCCAAAAAGGCAGCTTGCCCCCACCTCCCTTGACCCCCTGTCTCGTACGTCTATGGTGGCTCGTCATAAGGAGATTTTGTTTCCTTGAGGTGATCGGGCTTTAAGCAATGATCGCTTTGTTAAACTTATATTTGGAACGTGTTTAACGAGTTATATCGATGAAGTACAGAATAAACTTGGCACAGTCTAGTTTTTGTTTACTTTATCGACTTGTATTGATATTTTTTGATACCAAAGAAGACTCGTAGATGACTTACCAACGCCGGATCAACCACGGGGCAACATGGGGCCCAGCCCCTAGGGTCCCCCACATTAGGGGACCTCCCACAAAAATCTCAGTTGCTGTAGTTGTTGTTGTTGTTGATATTTGTTGTGGATATAAGCTGAATTTGTTGAGATCCACATCATGATCACACGCAATATTCAGATTTCTTGATTAAATCTCGTATTACCATTTGGTACTTACAGTGTTAGACGTTCGTCAAAATTCCAGCTAGGTCGTAACGTTACGGCCTCCATTCATCAAATCATCGTGGGGGATATAATACGATTCCGAATCAAGTGACTCCGTTATTTATCACTGAGCGACTACAAAATTCGGTTTGATGTAGCTCTGCTCACTTACAGTGGCGGATTTAACGGGCTCAATGGGCTTCAGCCCCCTTCTCTAGAAATGCCATCATTTCATAGCACTCGTATGGATTGGTCCACTGAAATAACGCCAGAATGCGCTAGTTTTGTGGCAGAATTTAATTTTTTCTGGCGGAGGTACTTCTAAATGGCTCAAACACAAGTGCCGGAAATGCAAGGAAATCACGTTTTCGGCCCCAATTTCTGAAAATTTCCTGTGGGGTCCCCCCTACCCCCAGAACCTCCTACCCCCAGACCCCCTAACGGGGATTCGCATCTTCGGCGCTCGCGGTGGCAGTTTCGCTGATCAGCGCCCCTCGCCCCTCATGATGCATGGTTAATCCGGCGTTGTGACTCACCCCTTCTCTATATATATGTAAAATGAAGCGTTCACAGAAATGAATATGATTTTTTACTGAACCTGATAACATTACGGTATAGTGAATCATCATTATTTTTAGACAGTAAGTCACTCATTGCAAAGTCCTACATACTGACCTGGTGTTTCCTCTAAGACAAAGGGGGGGGGGTAGATGGCTGAACGGTTAGCGCGTGCGCGCAGCATCATAAGGTCTGTTATTGAATCAGCTGTCGTGGTTTCGTGACAAGGAGTTGGGTCGCCCGTCCCCTCCACGGCTAAAGACTCCTACTCTCCACCCAAACCCCTTTAAGACCAAAGCCAGTACAAAGAGAACACGTTCACGCCAATTGAAAACTTTCCTCCGACAATATTACGGGATCGAAAAAAGTAGTCCGTTTTTCATAAAATAGTAGTTCTTTTTAATTGTCTAATCAAATTCATGTAAAGCGATATCTACCGAACAATGTGTTATTTTTGGATATCACACACATCAGTGACGCATGCGTGTTTCTGGAAGTGGACTGGTGCTCAATGTGGGGTCATGGGGCGTAACTCTTATTTTATTTTTGTGTGGGACGCCTTTGTCGAGAAGCGTTTCGTTTTAAATAAAGAGACAAAACCCTTGATCGATTAAATATAATTTTGAAGAAATGTAAAATGCGGACGATTATCAATTACTTTAAATATACCAGAAGCAGTTTCTTGGTGAATTGAATTTTTGTTTTAAGAAAAGTGATGGCTGCTAAGCATTTTCATGAGAGTAGGTTAGCTAAAGAGAATATAAAGTTTTGTGAGATTTTGATTGTGGATAAAATAATGCATTCTACAATGAACTGAAAATGACCGAGTTAATATGGTTGAATTTATCTGCCAGAAATTATTGTACCAAGAAGAATTCAGTTCAAGATATATTAAGCTATTTGGTGAAAAATGGGGCAAGGGGGGCAGGGTGTGTGTGTGTGCGTGTGTGTGTGAAGGAGATGGTGAGGTGGGGTTAAAATCCCAGAAACAGAGGGTAACGAAACTGAAGGGACATGGTGGATTTTAGTCCTTAGAGTCTTCACAAATATTGTATTGTTTAATTTGTTACAGCCGAGTATTGTTACTATAATAATAATGGGTTTAATTCGTTACAGCCGAGTACTGTTACTATAATGATAATAATGATGGTGGGTTTGACTCATTATACCGAGTATTGTTACTATAACGATGGTGGGTTTAATTCGTTACAGCCGAGTACTGTTACTATAATGATAATAATGATGGTGGGTTTGACTCATTATACCGAGTATTGTTACTATAACGATGGTGGGTTTAATTCGTTACAGCCGAGTACTGTTACTATAATAGGTTTAATTTGTTACAACCGAATTCTGTGACTATAATGATGGTGGGTTTAATTTGTTACAGCCGAATACTGTGACTATAATGATAACAATGATAATCATCATGGCGGGTTTAAAGTGATGCAACAAAGAAAGTATTGTTCTGATGGATGCTGTTCTACAGGAAGTGACTCCACCGCTTACAACGTATGTTGCTACGAGACCAACGACGAAGACAGGTAGGATTAGTTGTAGGAATGCGTCCTTGTTATAGTTTATAGTTTTATTGTCTAATTGTAATATAAGTAGAGTACTGCGTCATGGTAAAGTGGCTATTATTTTAGTTATCTCAGTGCAGTTTTAGTCTACTCCCATAGAAGGTCAATCTATTTTCAGCTGTTAACGATATTATATCATATCCTCAGTTAAAGAGAGAGAGAGAAAGAGGTGGTGGGTAACGTCCACTCGACGGAAACTGGGTCATTTCGGGACTAACATATGGTTTGATTCTATTTCAATAATTCGCTTGCGCATATGGGTCTTTAGCAGTGGGAGGAAACCGGATGACCCGGAGAAAACCCACGAGGTTGGACAGGCGACCCAAATCTTTGTCACGTACAACCAGGGATTCGAAACCACGCCAGTTGACTGAATATCCTTAGTTAAATCCCTATATATACATCTAACCATCAAGTGTAAGCATATTGACGTTGTAAGGACATGTATTTCTCATCCAATACATTATAAGCTAATATAAACCGGTAATGGTATTATTATAATTAAGTGATTAAGATTTAAACCTTTCTTTGTTTTTGTGTTTGCGCAAAAAAGAAATGTTGAAATGTTTTAGTAATATGTTTAATAACTTGTTAATGCGAGAGAGAGGGAGAGAGAAAGCGAGACAGAGAGAGAGAGGGGGGGGGAATGAGAGAGAGAGAGAGAGTGGGGGGTATGGTTTAAGGCGTTTGCTATAGAGCATGACGTCTCCCATTGGTTCAGGTGGCCTACAAGTGACAAGTCACCTGTCCTACTCCGTGAGTTAACTCCCAATCCTCCAGTATGCTTCAACTGCTATCAAGCCCTATACGTAAGGGTATAAATAACATCGAATCATATGTCCGTCTCGAGATGACGTACTTTGTGTCGAGTGGGTGTGTTAATAAATCGTCGATTTCTCTCGGACACCCAATAAACATGTGTATTATTGCGATTAATTTGTAGATTTACAAGTACGTTCTTTCACTAAGCATAAGATGAATAAGTAGTTTTCCCTGACTTCCGATACACAAGTTGTATTAAAATGCTTTAGGTAAACAAGTTCTATTCTATTACTTGACTTAGATGCACAAGTTATATTACTTTACTTTAAATACACAAGTTATATTACTTCAGATACACAAGTTATATTACTTGACCGATAATACACAAGTTATATTACATTACCTCAGTTCATATTTAATAATGTAGAATTAAAATACTTTATTTTCAGACATATGATCAATACCATCATAGGTATATCAGTGGGGGTAGTAGCATGTATTATATCTATCGTGGTGGTTATAGTTATTATTGCATGTTGTTGCTGTAAGCGACCAACAACCCAGGGACATGTCATTGCAGCACCAAACACGTTTGTAGTATATTCGAGTAAGTATTTACACTTGTATGTCCGCTCACATGATAGTTTAAATATGTGTTTGGTGTCACCAGCTGTTATTGAAACTATTATGTTTATAACAAAGTGACATACGATAGTGCCATAATAATTCGTAAAATACAGATGTGACGTCACCCTTTGATGTTGACGTACCATTATTTCAAATGATGGTACAGGC
The DNA here is from genome assembly GCA_036850965.1 of Patella caerulea. Classification (NCBI taxonomy): domain Eukaryota; kingdom Metazoa; phylum Mollusca; class Gastropoda; family Patellidae; genus Patella; species Patella caerulea. Next base: position 78,036,953 of record JAZGQO010000010.1, on the reverse strand, counting down.
ACATTGCGAATCATACATTATTTTTAGTAGTCAAATAGTGACATATTTCACTGTAAAAGCACGCGCGGAGTGTCTGTATATTAAGTTGTTTAATGGTCTCGAGCTTAAGACATTGTGTAATATGTTGTTACAATATATTACTTAATGTATCGCTCTCGATCATTAAACAATACCACATCACAGTTAATACCACCCCACGTGTCATTCGGTTATAAACAAGCTTTTGACAGTTAAAAGTAAAGATTATAAATTACACAAACCCTCTTTAAATCTGTGATTAGCTTTATGTTTAATAATTATCTTATTGTGGGAATTGTATTTTACAGATAGTGTTCAAACAAGTGCGATTCATCCAGGAGTTACATATCCTCCTCAAGGAACTAATAACCCATCATCGCCCCCAACTGCATATTCCTCTCCACCACCATCTTATGACACAGTTACCTCCCCTGGACAAGATAACAAGGGCTTCGAAACACATGTCAATAGAGTTAATTAACTTGTGTGATTAAAGAGGTTTTATCAATCGTATATAGCGAGAGAACTGTTTATTTTATTAACTGTTGTATATAGAGAAGTGTTTGTTACATTAACTACTGTATATAGAGAACTGTTTATTTTATTAACTGTGATATTTATGTATTTTAGATTGATATGAATAAGTTAACATGTTACTGTTTCAATGTCATTTAGTGATTGAACTGGGGTAAACAGGTTACAGTTCTATGGAATACAATTACATGTATTGCTTATTACTGGGCGACGTTTCGATTAGGCTCCTCTAGTCATTATCGAGCAGTAATAAGCAGTAATTGTACTCCATAGAATTGTGACCTGTTAACTTTTTATGATTAAGAGTTTTTATATTAACTCTATTCAGAGAGCGTTTTATTCTGTTGATATTTTTATATTTGCGTTTGATATGAGCCTTCACGATTTTCAGTTGTGTTTCATATTAGGTCTTATAATATATGGATGAATGGCCTGTTTGAGTAACCGTGTTAAATACTTTCTGTCCTTATTTCCAAGCGACTCGATATTTTTAGTTGGAACTATTAAGACGAGGTCTATTTAATAATCTTTGTCACTATTTTTAAACGAGTCAATTTTATGAGCTAGAACTTTCAGACCATATGAATTAAAAGTTTGCTTAGTATAAATAATGACATTTCAAACTTAACCCTCTGTAAAATAAAGAATACAGTGAAGAAGCCAGGAGCAATCCTGACAATATCGATGGAATATCTGAGTTTTAACTATGTGTTGAAGCCATGTCTATTTTAACCCACCATTTATAGTCCCTGGTTTATAAACTTTCTAATAGATCTATTTATAATAACAGTTCCTGGTACAGATACCTCTAATTTAATATTATATATACCGTAGAGGTTATTTAAGGTCTCTAAATCATGCCCAGTTTAATATAACTATTCGTTACCTACATGATATGATGTGTATAAAACTAGACTAAGGAAATACCGAGCTGACAGGTATGTCAGTTTGCATTTCTGGAAGTGAGTTACTATGGTCCTGCCATCAAGTGCACAGATTAGTCTACTTAAATAGAATAATGTTAACGTAAAATGGTGCACAAACGAAACAATTACCCCTAAAATTGAATAAAGAATTATGAAAACTTTCTTTTATTTTATGGTCATAATCCCAAACTTCATTTTTGAAGAAACTGATAAAGATATCTTTTCCAATACATCGGTTCTAAAACATTTAAAGATACATTATTGAAGATTAGATAAAGAGTTGGCTGTTCTCACTATAATAGTTAAAAATTAGATAATGTGAATGAAGTTTGATGAAAATTTCAGTCAAATTGATCCATTATGAACTGAGATTTAAGCGATTGACATTTCCGCCTAGTCTCGATCATCATTACTAAAGTCGGTACGATAAAATAACACTTAGTCTCGATTATCCATTTCATGATTAAACATGAAAGTTAAGTAGCAAACTGGATCATAATCGAATAAATATCGCAGGCTAGCGATAACATTGAGATCTGATAATTATATACATTATTATTATTATTATTTACACACAATATTATATAAAGATAATTAGTTTTATAAAAGAGATATAATATTATTAATATCCCGTTATTCCTTGTGTATTGTTTTATAATACTTGAGATCCTTATATATCATACATCAATGATTCTTCTTGTCTATCTAATAGTAATCTTAAGCTGCCGACTCAACTGCCATTTATTCATCAATTTTGTTAATCACCCCATAGTGTATTTGTCAGGAATATTTCAAGTTCAATTAGGTTAAAGTAGTATGCAATGTTCTCGCTACCATATAAACGTTCACATAATCAACAAAGTAGGTTATTTACCTGTTTCAAACAAAAAAAAAAGATAAAATACAATATTGTAGTTTATAGAATAATTTAATCACATCTAACGAGTCTTTAATATTAGCATAATATTCATCAGGCGCGGATCCAGGATTTTTGTGCAGGGGGGGGGGTCTAGGTTTGATAATTGCTTAACCAATTGCGCTCAACCCATTAACGGGGGGTTTGGCCCCCCCCCCCCCAGAAAAATTTGGTAAATTAGATTCAATTTGGTTCATTCTGACCTATTTCCGGAAGGTAAATTCCAAAATTACAGGTCTAAATCGCCAATAAAATCGCATAAAAATTTTTTCAAGCCTGAGCAGGCGGGGGTCCGGACTCCTGGTCCCCCCTCTCTGGATCCGCGCCTGTTCATGAAGTATGGGGTGTAAGTAGATTGAATTATTCCGACTTGAACAATGTTATTAATATTTTCTAACGTATCTCCCCTTAGAGAAATGAAAGATCAAAGCTAAAAAGGTAAGCCAGACTGCCTTGATGAGTGCACAAAAAATGAAGTTTGTCAACGAAATGAAAATGTCACCATCTTGAAAACTGAAAAATTCCTTGGACGTTTAAGTTATTTTAACTACATACATTCGAGTTACGTGGTCGGAATATTTGAATGAATACTAAAACATGTCCAGAGCAGAATTTTAATTTCAATCAAATTATGATCATCAGTTTGAACTGAATATCAAAAACAGTAAATATGTCCACATTGAAGTGTTTGAAAATAAACACCATAGATCATACTGTGGCATATTGGTCTCTTATTTCTGAAATTAATTCGATTCTGGATAGCCTGCATTACGGCCTATTTCGGGATATTTGATAATTTCAATATTTCGAATATCCACTTAACGATTTTCGTGCAGACAAAGATGTTTACATGCAGGATTTTCTTTTCTTTATTATCCAAAACTTTGAAATCTGCTCAAATGTTGATGGTCATAATTTAAAATTTTTTTTATTAAAAATTGGTTGGCAACCTAAGGTTTCGTACAACCCTTAAATCCCAAATGTTAAGGGGTCTTTTACTTGTACGCCAATATGTACACGGGACCTCGATTTTTCGTCTCATCTGTACGACTAGACAGCATCCCTAGTTAAGCGCTCCGTCCTGCATCGTTGACAAGGGGGGGGGGGGACCAGCTTAAGTTTCTTTAGGCATCATTTCGTGTTCTCAGACGGGCGTTCCCATGGCCTCCTGGGTTGAGAAGTTGAAAAACACCACCTCAAAACACAATCTGATTAAAACACAGATCCAATTTCGTTTCGTTTTTTATAGTTCAAAATTTCGTTTTACTTGTCTTTACTACTCTTGGGTCTGGAGGACTTGTTATTTAACTAGTGTTCTGCCTGAAATGAGGGGTCAGCCAATCAAATGGTCTATCGAGTCGACCGTTTGACCTTTTCATGCGTGGGTAAATATAGAAATCAAAACAAAACAAAAGTAGATTTTAAAAAGCATAGCGGTCGCCAATTGGTTAATCGAATGACTGACGTTATCGGGTCAAATGTCCCGTGCTTGATACCTGAAGTCATAAAACGCGGGCTTCCACGATCTACATGAGTCTAGGCCATCGAAAGTATAAAAAAACGAAACGAAATATAGATCTATATTTTGATTAGATTGCCTCAAAACACAAGCTAGGAGACAGAGAACTTATATTTAGTTTATATTTAATGTCATAGCTGTGTGTGTAGTTTCCTGTATATCACATTTGTGGAGGTTATAAAGATATAAAAAAACATAGCAGTTAACCACTAAAGTGTTTAAAAATTAGTTCTTAATTTACTCACACATGTAACTATTAAAATGTTAATACGGTAAACTTTTCCCGGATTTTAATGATAACCATTTAAGATTTTGGACAACTTTAGTAACATCTGGTGGGAAGTGACGTGAAACATTTCTCATTGTAATTAAGTCAGTTTTTGGTCGACTTTAATAAGTGTCGTCATTAAATCAAAATTTGTTAAAAAACAAATTGCCAAACTTTGAAATCAGGTCAAATGTTGGTCACTGAAGATTAAGATGGTCATCGGGCGCTTGATTGAAAATTTTCAAAAATTGGTTGATAACCAAAAGTTCTGTGAAATTCTTATAAAGTTAAAACGGGAAATTCTGCCCAATTGAAATGGATAATAGATAATAATTCTTTTTACTTTAACATTCTTGATAAATTCAATAACTTCTAACGGGAAGGGATGCCTGGCTGAGATGTTTCTCGCTATATAAAATGTATTTTTTTTTTAAAAAAAAGAAAAACCTGCTGAATGTTGATCGCCGTGTGCTTTGTATCACCGGGTCTGTAACTGAGTCAAGTGGCGTGGTTTTGATTCCCCGGATGTACGTGACATGGACTAGGGTCACCTGTCCAACAGGTAGATATCCAATGGCAGCTCATATCAAGGGTTCGCGTTCGTTAAAATATCTAATTCATTAACTCAAATCTACCAATTTATTTCTGGGAATACACTAAGTTAACAAATTTAAACTGCCATCTATAATATTTGTTCAGTTAAATTCATCGTTCATTTTGATTGGATAATATTTCCAATTACTGTCTCGTATTAAGCCATTGGATACACCTTTCAACATCTGACAGTTATCGGTCGTAGTGCCACCAGGTGTCGCTTTGTAGTTGACACCCCAGCAGTCAACATCTGACACACATTTTAGTACGCAACCAACACGTGAATCAGTGACGTATTCTTCTGTTGGTAGGGAGAACTTCCGCCCATGTTGTGGTGTTGGATGCGCTGTTCGTCTGAAGACTGTTGATAACAACAAAAACACATTAATAACAGTTTATATTGCTCGATTCTCTGTGTCATACAAATATACCACATTAGAGATCTTCTGTTCAAGACAGATAACCGGAGACGAAAATTGAGTAAGTAACAATACATTAAATAAATGAGTAAGTAACAGTATATTGAATAAACGAAGACTTTTTTAGGTGATGATATAGGTTTAGACCAATCATAAACCGTGGCCGGCATTTCTATTGCAGCAACTGTCCGGAATGGTGCAAAATTGGGTTAAAATACCTGGACTAGTAAGAAACAGCGAATTATATAATTGGAGCATGAATTGAGCAATGTTCCTATCAAATGATGCTCGCGACAAGCGACGACCGGACTGTGATACCAAACCAAAATCATGAAATCTTTAATAAAGAAATGATCTTATCATACTTTTATGACCATAATCGCAGCATCATTGATATTTTTCGTACCAAGTAATTGAGTGTTTGCATCGTTGAATTATATGAAATACAATGACGCTTACCTGGACACTGACTGGGTTCATTGCTATTACCACAACAGATCTTCTTATCCCTGGTAAAACCTAACAATACAGCAATTTTGAATAATTGAAAAAAGATAGATCGATATGCATGTTTGAAAATTATAAAATCACAATAATTATTAATGAATTTTCGCTTTTAGATTTAAATGACAATTTCAATAATTTAGTGATACAATAGTTTGCCACGCAACATACGCCAACATTTTGCAAGAGATGGACAGAGAACAAACTCAAAAAGATATTTGTCGTAAAGTCTGGGCCATAATACAGGAAGTTACAGTCCAATGTGAGCGAATGCCGAAAAGAACCGAGATCTGATGAATGTTAACATATATTTCAAGTTTCATCAAAATCCGGTCAAGATTGTGACCTCGGGGAACGTCACAACGACTATCTGCTAAGAATTGCAACCCGTAGGCCACTCACAGACACACGCACAAACCATCCGTGGCTCTGACCCGGGAGGTCGAACATGCGCCAAAAATAACAGTGGCCATTCTTAGGTTATCAAGAATAAGTAGTAAGAATTGCTGCCTTTAGTTTTTAATATTTCGTTTTCGTTTTATGTTTTTTTTTATTTCACGTTGTAAGAATAAATAATCAGCTATCAACTATGTAAATACTAACGTAATATAACAGAATAATCGAATATTGCTAGAACGCGCCCTTGAAACGCATCTTAAATCAACACGATAAATATTTCTACTTGGATTTCTCTCGTTCAGTTCAAATAGGCACGATAAATATCCCTTGTTCGGTACAAACAAGTGACAGATCATAAACTGAACCTATACAATTATATTTTCATAGCAATGCACAACAAAAATTTACTACCTATGTGATTTTCTCAAACAAGAAGTGGTATTAGATGTTCAGTCTGATTAAATACAGATCTATATTTCGTTTCGTTTTTATACTTTCGATGGCCTACATGAAGATCTGACGAATTATAGTGGGAGTTCACGTCAGGAGTCAATTGAGCTGCTTTTGAACCTATGACGTCCGATATTGATTAATCAATCAGCGTTGACGTCAATCAGTGTTGACGTGTATCAAACGGCTAAGAACTGGCCGTAACAGACCGTTTCATTGGCCAATTCCTCACATAATTCAGAAAACGTTAATGATAACAACCTTTCTAGATCCTAGTGTAGTAAAACAAAAGTTGAATTTGAAAACGAAAAGAAGTAGGATATGTGTGAGATGTTATGTTTCCATAGCAATGCTAACTTATTGCATGTATTAGAAGGGGGGGGGGTCATATTCATCGGACAAAACACACATACATTTCAGAAGCCGAATATGTAACATCTAAGAGATTTGAAATAACACAGAGGTTGTAGACAAGCAACAGATTCAACAGCAAAAATGTTTAAATGTATAAAATACATCGTCAATTTATTAGCAATGTGAACCCCTTCTAGCTAGAAGTAATGTGAAATGGATAAAATACACCACTAATTTACTAGTAATGTGAACACCTCAAGCTAGAAGTGATGTAAAATATTAGTAGGTTTACCTTCAGGTACAGAACAATCTTCATCAATCAAGCCATCTCCATCATCATCTACAAACAAATAAATATAACTATTTATTTATTCTAAGAAAAAAATAAAATACATATATTGAATTTTCCCGGCTCAATCATTGACGGTGTAAGAATACAATACTCATGGAACACTCGGGATAAGACAATCTGTTATTATATATATTAGACGCTGATGGCTTCTAACCATGGATCAGGGAATCTAGCTCCTAACTATACGCCACGGAATGTAGTTCCTATACGCCACAGAATGTTGCTCCTAACTATACGTCACAGAATGTAGCTCCTATACGTCACAGAATGTAGCTCCTATACGCCACAGAATGTAGCTCCTAACTATACGTCACGGAATGTAGCTCCTATACGTCACAGAATGTAGCTCCTACCTATACGCCACAGAATGTAGCTCCTAACTATACGTCACGGAATGTAGCTCCTATACGTCACAGAATGTAGCTCCTAACTATACGCACCGGAATGTAGCTCCTAACTATACGCACCGGAATGTAGCTCCTAACTATACGCAACGGAATGTAGCAGCTCTTAATTGAAAGTCACGGAATCTAGCTGCTAACTATAGGTGACGGAATCTAGCTGCTAACTATAGGTGACGGAATCTAGCTGCTAACTATAGGTCATGGAAACCTACCGCTAACTATTGTGACAAAGTGATCTATACATATAGAACTGCTAGATTAGATATTATATTATATTTGACGTTTTCAACTCAATACAACTTCTGCTAGGCTCGGACTTATAAAAACATCTAATGTGTTCAATATGTTATTTACGGGCTACACACGAATGACCTCTGCTCGTTTTGACAAAAGGCACGATCTCATAAAACATAGTATTTATTCAAAGGAAATATGCAGTGCAGTTACAGATACTATAATCTCATAAATAAACAATACCAAATATGTACATCCGCTCGTGTATCACCTTTCTTAATTAATTGTATGCTTTATAAGTTAGAGTTTACTGTAAGTTTCAGAAGACATGGAATGGTGCTCCTCCCGGAGTATGCCTATTTTATGCTCTCAATAAAGGTCTATCAACTATGCTAATATTCTGTTGTCTGTAGTGTAACACTATTAGTCCACATATACTAATTGCTAATTATAGGCCATGTAAACTAGCTGCTAACTATATGTCATGGGAACTAACTGCTAATTATAGGCCATGTAAACTAGCTGCTAACTATATGTCATGGGAACTAACTGCTAATTATAGGCCACGTAAACTATAGGTCATGGGAACTAACTGCTAACTACAGGTCATGCTTACTACAGGTCACATAAACTAGACGCTGAATATAGGTCATCTGAACAAAATGTCAACTTTCGTACAGAAGTTATAGATGAAGGCTATTCAGTATTATGTACATAGAAAATGCAATATCTGTAACTTTATCTATAATCCCTATAGTGGATATCAATATACTGGATGACCTTCACATGTAGTCTGTATATCATATGAAGGTCATTCAATATATTGATAACATTGACTATTAAAACTGTCGAAAGAAAAAAAATGTATTTGCTTCTTAGGTAAACTGCTTATTAATTACAATCAACACAATGTCATAAATTATTTAAAAGTCGGTCCGCTTTTACGACTTGGACAACATTGACACAAGAGTTTAACTTGTCAATATTTAAGGCCTGGATTCTGGACACTTGACACTGGAAACAACTAGTTGCCGTCAATTGAAAGCAACTGGTCGTAAATGGGAAGATACGGTCAATTGCTGGGTTGTGTCGATGTACGTGCGCTGGAAAACTACTAGTTGATAATTATTAGCTATTGCCAGTTGCGACAACTAACGGTACCAAGTTTTTCTAAAATGATCGATTTTGTTACGACCACTACCCCACTAACTATGTATACACTTATGATAAAAACAAAGAAAATCTATTTTCGTAAAGGTGTTAAATTTATAGGCCTTTCTAAATTTCAGATTAATTGTTCAAGGTCTTAAAAGCGAATTGGCTTCAGAAAAATTATCAGGGGCGGATCCAGAGGGGGTGGGGAAGTTGGGGGTTCAAACCCCAACCTGCTCAGCTACATCAAAAAAAAAACCCCAAAAAACAACAATGCCTTGTAACAATGAAATTAAATCACAATGTGATCCTACATCATTATAAAAATGATTTCTCTCTTTAAAACGCTCAATTTGTATGTATGCCTATGTAATTTAGCGACGATGATAGCAGATTTCCAAAACAGGAACCTGGCAAACCCCCTCCTGCAAAAATTCCTGGATCCGTCCCTGATTATTTTAATATGAGACTTTCTATTATGAGGACATTTTCTATAAGATAAATAATGCAAGGTTGTCACAAATACCTGTCACAATGGACTAAACTGATATTTTCTAAACGCCGATAATATGACCTACAAGTGTATGTTTCACTGATTCACTGATGATATGAATTGAACATCCAACCAGTTCACAAATAGATAATGCAAAATAAAATTAATTGAAACGTTTCATCCAAATGACGTCATTCTGAGCCAAGGTATCCCCGTTTGAAGTTTTGACAAGGTGGCATAGATTGTTCATTATCGTAACACCTTACTCAAGAAATGTACACATAGCTAAATATTAATTGTTTATCGATCAAAACGTCTAACTTATGTTAGCCGATCGACTTAAACAAGAAGGAAAATGAATGCCAAGAATTAATTTCAGATGTCAACCAGGTATAACATTATATAATCATCTTGGTTTAAACAATATTTAATTTCGAGTACAACATGAGTATATACTATACTGATATAATGGATTTGTGATTGTCATCTAGACGACATAATTAATTACAAACTTATTTCATGTCGTGCCTTTATGAAAATATAATTTTTCACAGAAGAACATTATGGTTTGTTTTTGTATGCTGTTTGAATTGATATTAAACCTAAATTGTGAAGATAATCAGCGGTTTCATAAAATTCTACTAGCGATAGACAATAGTCACATCAGTTGGTAAAAATATTCAATATTTCAACCTTAATCAACGACAATGAGAGAGAGAGAGAGAGAGAGAGAGGGAGAGAGGGGAGGGGGGGAGGAGAGGGAGGGGTGGTGGTGAATATGTTCGACTACTACTGATTTGTTTTCTTCCAGGCGCCTAGCTGCTTTTTTATGTTGTAGAGTCGGGCGACATATTTATACATTGATAAGCAGCTGCTGATTTGGTTCCCTGGATCTTTAAGGTTCAAAATTTGTAATGTTCGTTCTTCCATTTGCGTTGATTACAGATTATGACAATACACCTCTACTGAAAGTTCAATCTTTTTAGCAGATGACTTGTTGGGCTGACTAAGTGGATAAGACGCTTGCCTGGAGGATGCATGTTCGATCACTGCATTGACGGAGAAAGTTCATCGGGACTTTCTAACGTGTTTTCGCCTGGTCAGCGATGCTGGACAGAGTGCCTGACAAGCACAGTTGTCTATTTGTTCGGATGGGATGAAAAAACCGAGATCCCTTGGCAGCTGAAATTCGAGTAGGTCATAGCGCCACTTCTGTGCAAAATTGCGCTCATGGAGTATGGCGTATGCCGGTCGTCATTATCCCAGCCGGGGCCGAACAACATGACGTTAAACCTCGAGGTTTCATTTGATTTCATTTCAGACTGGGTTACATTTTATAAAATCCATACACATGAATAAATGTGAGTGAGATATGTATGTTGTATGATGCACAAACAAGCACCATTAGGGATCTTTCGCATCTGTACGAAAACGAACACGTCATCGATTCGTGAGTACTTGTGACGTCAATCCGTAATGAGTGTTCGACCAGCGAAAAACGTTACGCGTGTGGAGCTGGATTCACGTACGTCTGCAAACGAAAATGTGTTTTGTCTCATATTGAATTTTCCACAAATTATCGAGAGGTTTTGTATATTTGTTGATTGTGTAGAGTTTGTAGAATGTTCCCAAATACAATATTATGCTTGATTGGTTGTACATTTACCAAAATATCGATTGAAAACTTTGCCTACACGACTGGACAGAGAAGTTCATGGTGTGGAAATTAAAGCCATCTAGCTATTATCGTACGTCGGATTACGAAACCTTGTGTATGAGGATACGAATACGAAAACGTAAACGAACATATGTTCGTTTTGGTGTTCGTTTTCGTGCCGATGCGAAAGGTCCCTAATGCACTTAACTCACGAACATGAACTTATGGGAGGGATACAGATCGATTTATACAACGCTTATTATATCTAATATCTATTTCCTTTTGTTATATATTAATGTAGATACTTGAAATTAAGTTACAGTTTGCAGTATAAAAGAGTCATCAATATTTCTCATTCAATTAATATGAAACTAATAACGTCATCCACCGTATCGCGAGGGGCCATTATAATAGAAGTAAAATCTATCGAAAGATAAACCAGCACAACGTCTTCTCGTATTTAAAGATCTAGTTACAGACATTTCACCTCATAGTTTCGATGCAGCATTGGCAGGCGTGGCGCCAGGCAGGGTAAGCTTACCCTTCCGGACATCTGTTACCACTGTTTGTCGTGTATTTTATACACGGTGAATAGTCCATTTGCTGATTACACTATTTTGCCTATATAGCGTTTTTAGGACTTCGAATTATGTCTTATGGGTTGAATTGTTCGTACTTGGTTGTATTTTATTTAATTCACCCTTGTATATATCACGTGAAAATAACAGTTATGAAAGTTTTATGAAATTTGAATATGATATGGGTACCTATAAAATATCTTTCCTTGTCGCTCACATTTTCATTGTATCATCAGGTCTGTCATTGAGTCAATAGGCGTGGTTTCAATTCACAGGTTGTACGTGACAAGGAGCACCGGCCCCTCCCCTCTGATAATGATCTGTACGCACAAGCGAATTATTGAAATAAAATTAAACCATATGTTAGTCCCGAAATGACCTAGTTTCTGTCTCCCACTCATATTTTTTATTTGAAAGATTTGCACCGTGTATTCAAATAGTCACGACGTTGATCGATTTGGAAATGAAATTGTTTATAGTTTACCTAGTTACACCCTTAATACTGTATAATTGACTAACTACTTTCAGTATGTACTAAATTGATAATTAGTGATGCTCTGTATCATTAAACAACATGAAGTTTCAAATATCAATTTATCGACCTATATGTCATTTGTTGGGTCTAAACGTCAACCGATCGACTCATTGGTCCAAATGTTTAAAGTGTTATTTCGTAAGGGTTCTTGAGTAATTACAGATGCCTTTGTTCTCCAATGTAAACATGCCTCGACCATTGAATACAAACAAACAGTTACAAAGATATATTTACTTACCACCAGAGGTATTTAATTACCTACCTATTGGTGTTTTGTCGATACAACAAACTTCTTCATCTGTCTTACCGTCACAATCGTTATCTATAAGATCTCCTGGTATGGACAGGCTGTTGATACAGGCCTAAAATATACAGTAAAATTATACAGGCCTAACATATACAGGCCTAACATACATAAAGTTTTGTAGAAGACTCTTGTCACTTAATTCAAATGTACCTAAACTGTCTGTCTGTGGTGAACTTGGTAGAAATCCTACACATCTTTTACATAATTATAATATGATCAAATATTGGCTTAAGATTTGTTTTATGCCTTTAGATAGTTATCCGAAGGCCTGTTATGATGTGCTTTATAAACTACATTATTCTGGTAGATTAACATGGGCATCACATGTCAAATCTTGTTTAAATAATTTAGGCCTTAGCTGTGCTTGGATTTCACAAGGTGTAACAGATGTAACTATATTTCTGAAAACTTTAAAACAGAGACTTAACGATACCTGGTATCAGTCATGGCATGAAAACTTACAAACCTGTGAAAAACTTTGCCTCTATAAAAACTATAAGTTAAACCTGTACTGTGAACCCTATTTAAGCACACTAAATAAAACTCATAGAAACATTATTGCAAGATTTAGATGTAGCTGTCACAAACTAGCAATTGAAACGGGTCGATGGCAAAATGTTGAAAGAGATGAAAGAATATGTCTGTATTGTAATAACACTTTTAAAAATAGTATTGTAGAGAATGAAATTCACTTCATATTTGAATGTCCACTTTATTCTAGTCTAAGAAAAAGGTAGATATTAAACAAAAGTCTTATAATTGTATCATGTCATATATTCAAATCATAAATAACTCATCTAGTAATTTAGCTGAATATATTGATAAGGGTATAAGACTAAGGAAAAGGTATTTAGATAATTTATTCTAAATCATTTATAAGCATGTCAGCGATTTTATATTCTTTATTGTATGACTCTAAGGTATAACCATTATTCTTATAACTATGCATATTGAATAATATCACATGTACTTTAGGCTGAAGGCCTGTTACTGTAAAAAAAAAATAAACAGTATAAAATACAGGCCTGAAACATACAGTATGACATATAGATATGTAACAAGATAGTATCTTAGTTTACGTTACACTATGTCATTTTAATTTACGTTACGTTACTTTATGGTATTTTAATTTACTTTACGGTATCTTAATTTACGTTATATTACACTATGTCATTTTAATTTACGCTACGTTACTTTATGGTATTTTAATTTACTTTACGGTATCTTAGTTTACGTTATACTATGTCATTTTAATTTACGTTACGTTACTTCATGGTATATTAATTTACTTTACGGTATCTTAATTTACGTTATATTACACTATGTCATTTTAATTTACGTTACGTTACTTTATGGTATTTTAATTTACTTTACGGTATCTTAGTTTACGTTACACTATGTCATTTTAATTTACGTTACGTTACTTTATGATATTTTAATTTACTTTACGGTATCTTAATTTACGTTATATTACACTATGTCATTTTAATTTACGTTACGTTGCTTTATGGTATTTTAATTTACTTTACGGTATCTTAATTTACGTTATATTACACTATGTCATTTTAATTTACGCTACGTTACTTTATGGTATTTTAATTTACTTTACGGTATCTTAATTTACGTTATATTACACTATGTCATTTTAATCTACGTTGCTTTACTTTATGCGTTCTGAAACTATCTGTTACGGCGACTTCTTGGACTGCGATGCACGAAACCGTGGGTAAGCCAATAGACACCGTGGGTAAGCCAGTAGACACCGTGGGTAAGCCAATTGATTAATCAATGTCTGATGTCATAGGATCAAAAGCCTCTCGTATGACCTCTGACGCGACCTCCCAGTACAACTGGCCAGATCTTTATGTAGTGTAGGCCATCGAAACGGAATATAGAAGTGTATTGTAATCAGATTTTATGTTAAGCAACAGATGTGTTCATGTTATTTCGATTGGGTAGATAAAATGTGGTAATAGGCGTCCTCGCTGAAAGAATTCCCACCAGGCGTCGCCAGTAAAAATGCGGTCCCACGTGACCTTGTCGATGGCAAAAGGATTGTGTTTCGACGTATAGGGATTAAGTTCCACATTAACGACAAAAAATAACGTTTATCAACACATCAGTTCGTATTGAATGTCAGGAAAACAATGCTGCGCGGTATACAATCAGGTCACGTGGGACCCACTCTTCTATGAAATTATCTCCCATTATCTCTAGCGAGGACGCCCATTGTATTTAGATAGAAGAGATCGCTAAAACCAATAATGACAGCAAGGCAAGATGCAACATACGTGGTGACATTATTTAGATTGTTGGCCAAGTTAACAAACTATTAATAATCACCGGTGTATTGGTCTTCTCTTGGAATGTTAGACCAAATGAATAGCCTTCACAAGTAGTCATTCCTTGAATATATGCCAAAAACTTCCCGCCATTTCCATTTGATACTTTTTGTGAATCGGCTAATGACGTGGTAATCATGACTTCCCCAACTACAAGATTTGGTTTACCAGTCACTGCCGTCCAAGTAGTCGTGACTGTTTGGTTGTTGAGTCGTAAGCCAGAAACATCTGAACTATTGATCACTATGGTAACATAAACTTTGTAGCCGGAATAGTTAACAACCGAAAACGTGTACGAGTCGCGTGCTGCTTGGAGTGGTGTTAGTATCATCATGGACGGGTCACCCGATCTGTACGTATTGTTATAGTTAGAGGTGCTGAGCTGTGCCACTAGAACTGGTTTAGAAGACTGAATGAAATAAAAATTATTTGGTTCTATGACAGATTCATGAAAATCCCCAGTTTTATTTAAGATGATTGTATCCGTTCCCATTTCAACCCTGGTTGCTACTTCGGTTGCTACGATACGGTATATCGTTGGTTCTCTGTACTTTGGCTCTGTTACCGTGACGTATTGGTAGCCAAGACGACGAACAGGTGGAAGTGAGTCCATTACGTGACTTCTACAGGTCTCCTGATAGACTGAGGTACGGTTTACACCACTTAAAACAGATATCGGTTTGTCTGCAACAATATGGGTACCGGTTAGGTCATCTTTCACCTGTAGCTGTAAAACCTGATAGGCTGACAGTGTTACCACGATGGTTTCTTCGGAACTAAATAGACGATCATCAAACATAAAACTTACAATCTTTTTAAAGTCTGGAAAACGAATTGAGATCTTGCTATCGTTAAATGGAGCCGTGATCACAATAAACGACGCCGACTCACTCACTCTGTTATCATAATTAGCTGACACATAAACCTGACCGAGAAGAGATATCGGCAACGCCATATAAGCATCTCCATTTGATCCCAGCCTGCTGAACACCACCACAGTAATATCCCCGGTACTAATAACTTCCACACATCTCGTATCAATAACACTTCCTGTAGGCATGCGTATGCCCGCAGAAAGTGGTATGAGGTATCTTTCATCTTGAGCTAAGTTGAATGACGTAGTTCCTGGTTGCACGAAAGAATCTGGTGCATGAAACGCCAGGTTCACCAGTATATCAGTTGTTGCAACACATGTCAACACAATTTCAACATTTGCATTGTTGTTGATGTAATTCTGAGGGAATGACAGTAGAAATTGACGACCAGGATACGATTTGCTTCCTGAAAATAAAATATAATTATTGTCAACAAGCGTGATTCAGCAACCAATATCAAGATAACTGTCAACGACCAATATCATTATAATTGTCAACAACCAATATAATAATTGTCAACAACAATCAGTATCATAATTTTGAACTACCCATATCAAGATAGCTATCAACAACCAATATAATAATTGTTAACAACCAATATCATAATAATTATCAACAACCAATATCATAATAATTATCAACAACTAATATCATAATAATTATCAACAACCAATATAATTGTTAATAACCAATATAATAATTGTTAACAACCAATGTCATAATAATTATCAACAACCAATATAATTGTTAACAACCAATATAATAATTGTTAACAACCAATGTCATAATAATTATCAACAACCAATATCATAATAATTATCAACAATCAATATCATAATATAACAGCATAATAATTGTCAACAACCCATTTTGTAAAAATTGTTAACAACCAATATCATATTTCAGGCACTGACTTTTGGTCTCACGTATTTTGATGGTTTCAGAGATTAAAGGTAACACGGGTTATAAAATAAATGGTTGTCACTGACGGTCGGCAACAATATAGCTCGACACAACCCAAATGTGCTTTATAAAAAGATTACATAGTAGTATATTTATGAGGTCATAAATAGCCATCTATATGAACTATTAAAAGCTAAATGTTAACGATTCTGAATAACAGTAATATTATTGTTACAGAAGGGTTAGAAAATGAAGTTCGTTTGGTTTTGGATTTGCGTTATTATGAACTATACCGCTGGGGGCAGCATCTTTTGGTTTCGTAAAATTAATATTTCCGAACCGCCTTTATTAGGGAAGAATAGAATATTATTAGTATTTTCGTAAATATTTTTTTCACGGCCATTATTTGGATTTCCATAAAATAAAACCAAGTACGAACAATTCAAACCATTAGACAGAATTCGAAGTCCTAAAAAAACGTTAGTTATAGGCAAAATAGTGTAATCAGAAAATGTACTGTTCACCGTGTACAAAATACACGACAAACAGTGGTAGCAGGTGTCCGGAAGAGTAAGCTTACCCTGCCTGGCGCGCCACACCCGCCATAGCTGCATCCAAACTATTAGTATTAGGCGAAATGTCGATGTATCATCGGCACATGTAGATGCCAACATATTGCATTAAAGCTAATGTAGAGGCTTTGGGATCCCCCAAAAGTGGTGTCACTTTATAATAACTTTTGCAAATGACCTATATCCAAAAATACACTATCGGAATATTTCCACCATTTCTCAAATAAATATGTTTTAATTTATAAAAAAAAGACTGTAACATAGGAAACGTAGGAAAATCAGAATAATTAAAACTTACCTGTTACGTAGAAAAACAATATAACAAACAAGAATAATTAAAACTTACCTGTTACGTAGAAAAACAATATAACACAGAAAGTCTTCACAACGTCCATGATTTATCCATATAATAAATTATCTAATTCACTGAAGTCTAATTCAAAAATACTTTCCCTCCACTCAACTTTGTTGTCCTAGTTTATCTGAATGTTTTATATAAATTATATCCCGTCATATATTTTGTAAAGTTACTGGACTGTCATTTTCTGACATCTAAAAATAATGGACAAGAATCAAAAGCAATTAGCAAGGTTTTAAGACCCAAACCATAATTGATTTTCACTGAGCGTGTTCATACAGCTATGAAATTCGTGTAAAGTTGGTAAAGGAGAATCGTTGTGTCATGACGTTGGACACAACGATATATATATCCAATACCTGTTCACACCTCACCTGTATATAGTCCAATTAATAGCAGCTCAATACCTGTTCACCGCGCCTCTATATAGACTAACTATTGACAGCAAAGTTTATCAATATTATTCTATGATAGGTTGTCAACGTTCAAAAACAACAAATAAGAAGCAATATTGATTTTAGTTTATACAAAAAAAAAAAACAAAACAAAAAAAAAACCCAAAACAACGACGCCCTGTCTTTGAATGGAGTTAAAATATACTATATTATGGTCATCTATAGGAATATTGAATACAACGTTCGAAACCTCTTAATGCTTAAATTGGTTGGCAACAAAGATGACGCTTGTTTACTGTCGTGCAATTGAAGCCCGTTACGCCCATTTCATAATCTTGACATCCCACAACGAGAAATCGAGACAGCAAGAAGCCGAGAAGTCGAAAATGACAGAACGATTGTTTAAGGATACAATAGGTGTCAGCCATTTTCACATATGTGATAGAACAATTTCCCAATACATGTAATTGTATTTTAGTAGTTTCGTGTTGCACATACACTGCCTAGGTCCCATTATGGGCATTAGGCCTCGGCGATATACTACTGATGGAAATGTCTGGAACAGGTTCCCGCAGTGGGACCCAGGCTTTACTATTTGAATTCATAATGAACATAATTATGTACAAAAAATGTGTCAAAACTCAACCACTGCAAGCTTCTTTAACGACAGTGTTAAATTCAGACAAAGGTAAAAACTAATGCGGAGTCAGTTGGGGGCCAGACTAATAGACGTTTAGATGTTGACTCGCTAACATGTGTTCGATGGTAATTGATTGGGAATTTCCTTCCTTATATTTCATCCTTGTTGGTTATGGGGGCAGGGCGGGTGTAAGGGAAAGTACGTTTTATATCTCTAGGTGGACAGGCGAGTCTACGATGACGTCTTATAAATATCTACGTGAACGTCTTTAAGTCACGTGGATAATTTGTAAACGTTATCGTAGACTCGATTGTATACCTAGCGTAAATTATTGAATATTGCCACTGGTTGACCGAATCTAGAGTAGTGAACTTTGGTCCCAATAATTTAATTCCAATCCGTTTCTCTTTAGACATATACTTAGTCATAGCTTAATGTTATTTTTTTAATATTTTCCACTTTACAGATCCCTATGGTCAAGATTGACGTATAGTAACAAATGCTTCGTACTGCTCAAGTTTATAACTCGCCGTCATCTTTTTAGAAACTGCCGTCTCAACCTCGTGGGTTTCCTCCGGGCACTCCGGTTTCCTCCCACTGCTAAAGACCCCTACGCGCAAGCGAATTATTGAAATAAAATGAAAACATATGTTAGTCCCCAAAATGACATAGTTGGTGTCGAGTGGACGTTAAACCCCATTTCTCTCCCTCTTTTAGATACATGTATTTATCGGTAAAATAAAGAACAAGTTGATTTACAATAATTTATTGTTTAGTAATATAAGTTTATATTTATATTAAATAATTGAATAACTTTAAAAGTTTCCAATCTGGATCAATGTCTTTGTTTTGTGTAGTTCTGCCTGTGTTAGTCTTTTCTAAAGGCACCAAATATCAGTCCGAACGCCTCACAACATGGGTCACAACAACAATGGACACACAAGGCCCAGAATTTCTGTAAACATCCGCAATTAATCTCCAAAACTTTAAATAATGGAGTGACGATCCAGACGTGGGTAAAGGCTATTCTAGCAAATTCACATCCCCATTCAGCAGCAATACACATACCACAACACAAGGTGGCGAGTTTATAGAAGAAATTTTTCCATATATTGAAACAGAAGAAGGATGCTTTCCATACACAATCTATACTGTGAGCTCCTTCAGGTTCAGCTAAAACATCTTCAAATTGAACCTAGAAAAAATCAAATAAGACATATTTGTAGCATCAACAGAAAAAATAACAAAAATAAAAAGTGACAACATGTAAAAAAACAAGATTTCGTTCAACATGCAAATTTAACTGAGAAGTTTTAATATATGATATAAAATAAATATTCTGTAAATATTAAGTTATTAAGATTAGATGATGCAGCAATATTGTTTTAAGACATATAACAGAAACTGTTACCAGATATTGAAACTTACACCAACAAAATCATTAATGTTATTAGGATCTCTGTTAATCATATCAAGATCAGCCATTTTGATGTCAAGTTTGGTAGTTGGGAGATTCGGGTGAAGGTAAAGGGTAAATGTTATTATGTTTGTGGGTATCGGGCAATTTATACCTTATATGTCGATGTCACGTGATACAAACATCGCCCTAACAACCAGAACTACTTGCAGTTTAGCGTTTATAACACCTAAAGATCCATTCCGTCACTACTTTCACTTTAGTTATCTTGTATAATCAACAAGAAACAAATGAATCTAAACAATTAGTGATCAATGGGGATTATATACATGGGAGTTATATTTCATTGATAATCCTCTCTAACCAACTTATCACGTTAATCTCATTAAGAAGATTATCTGATCAACAACTGTTGATAATATAATTAATTGACGGGTGGGGACTGTTTCAACTGATAAACACTATTAGTAAACAATACAATGATATATTGAGGTTTTTGGAAAAGCGAAGTTCTCGCGGTATCCTCCCCCCCCCCCCAAAAAAAAAAA
This sequence comes from Patella caerulea, assembly GCA_036850965.1. Lineage (NCBI taxonomy): Eukaryota > Metazoa > Mollusca > Gastropoda > Patellidae > Patella > Patella caerulea. Next base: position 78,016,290 of record JAZGQO010000010.1, on the reverse strand, counting down.
AAAATTTTATTCCGAGAACTTCGCTCTTCCACATGAAACAGCGGATTCTTTTTCCCACAGTGGTTTTTTTTATCAATCCGCTGCAATGGCATCAGTCCTGTTTTAACTTGTTTTCATTATGACATTGTGAGAAGATGACCAACCCCCTCTTTTCACGACAGCGATTTTAAAACTGTGCTTTAAATTGACTTTCAGATTTACAAGAACTTTATATTTTTCAGTGTGTTTACCTATCTTCTATATATTATTTATTCAGATGTAAATAATTGAATTAAATCAACCTGTCCATAATATCATGTATTATGTAATATAACTGTAATAAACAACAACAACAACAGTTTGTGACAGATTATTGTAAAAAATTTCCAGTTAAAAGGCAATAATTACATCCAGTTTATCATTTTCATTTTTTTTACTGAAAGAATAAAATAGACTTTATCCCGGAACATATTATAAAATTTTCCAGTATTTTATTATTTTCTAATAATAATTGTAAGCTATCACGTCCTTATAACTTCAGGGGCCTACATGACTAGCGATGTCTGTTGTATGAAAGGGATTCGGCTGCCCATTGGGTTAACCCAATCGCTTTAGATCGTAAAATCTGCTATTGAAGCAACTGGGTAATTTCTTCCGTCCCAATTCGTGGTTTTCTTGCGGGTCCCCCGGTTTCCGCCTACTACTATAAACCCCTGAAGAGAACTATTGAAATGAAATTGAAAAATTGACGTTTGTCAATCATGTATTAGCACTAACTGCTATAAAAATCGAGAATAAATTTAGTGCAGAATAACAGGCTTATGATTTATTCTAGCAAAAAGCTATCCTTTAGTCACAGTGTTTTTATTTCTCTATGTGTAAAGGTTGGTGATGGTAACCTCGTTCATAAATTCTGGGGTAGACCTGAAGATATGACGATGGCTGGACCAGCTTTCTCCGCTTCGCTATCTAATTCAGGAAGTGACGTAGCTGGTCAAACGGCGGCGGATTTCGCTACGGGATCCATCGCCTTTAAGAAAACAGGTACATCTGAACATATGTTATTGCATTGTTAATTCAAACAAGTAAATCAGTTAATTAGAGTAGTTCCAACGAATGGTTTGAATGTCCGATGGGGCTTTATGGTTACAATAAAAACACAACAATTTATATTGAAACCAATCACTCGTTTATACCCTTATAGCACAACGCTTCGATAAGTATTCTCGTATTGTTTTCAAGCACAAATGATTGTAATCGTAACAGCTTCTTTCTTGCACAAAATGTCTAATTAATACAGTTTAATACGATTAAATCACACAAATTATTTATATTGACTACCTTCACTGGTTCACCATGTCGCAAGACTACATGGTGAAGCATTCCACTGTCTGCCATACTAAACTAAGGCTGTCTGTCTAAAGTTAGCTCCACATACTAAACTAAGGCTGTCTGTAGACAGTTAGCTCCACGTGAGTACAGACATTAAGCTAGTTGACCGACATTTTAAGACCTAAATCGACGATTTTAGTCGAAAATTCAAGACTTATCCTTCGATTTAATGAAATATAAAAAGTTTATGTGTGTGTATGACAAATATAAAACCGAGTGGAACCGCAGTACAAAACAGTATACGCCTTTTTGATATTGCGGCCATTTAGGGAAGAGTTATTATAATTGTTTGTTGTATTTTAATTGTGCTCAATCACCCAATTCGTTCGTTTCTGGAGTTTTACGTCACAAAGGGTGATATCGTAGACAACTTCACTAAATACTGAAATAGAGTTGTTACATGGTTTATACAAACTGGTAGGCGAAACAGATAAACTACTTGATTACATTTTTTCCCGTTGTATACTTTCTAGATCCGGCATTTTCTGAGAAACTCCTTCAAGCTTCCAAATCACTGTTTGCCTGTAGCTAGGGTGACCACCCGTCCGGCATTTCGCGGGACAGTCCCGCAAAATGTTTCCATGTCCCGCGTCCCTAATACCAGTCAAAATGTCCGGCAATTCCTCACATGGACGATTTCTATTACAGTAATATGCGTGAAGCTAGTCTTGCAATAGTCTATTTGAGTATTAGTTTAGTAAAAATACTGAAAGACCCACCACAAATTCCTTTTGAAGGTCTTTTGGTACCAACTTGCAATTATAGATGACCTTTCTCTGTACAAAATACCGAAAATCCACCGGTGCGGTCCCCCCTTGCCACTGTTGCAACACAGTATACTCATGGATAACGTATACTAATTCGGATGAGACGTAAAAAAATACTTGGCAGTTGGAATTCAATATAAGAGTAGGCCTTAGCACCGGTCCCGGACACAATTTCCCTCATAGGACACAATATAGCGTATGCACCTCTTCGTAAGCCCAGTCGGTCGTTAAACCCCTATTTCATTTACATTTATATATGTAATAAACATAAGAATTAGAAAATATTACGCACAACCAAGACAGAAATTAACGAATATAATTTATATAACATTGACACCCCATCCCCTGTCTTACATTACAACTAAAACCACCAGCACAATCGACAACATCACGACTGACACCACACAAAGAATATAAAATTTAATGAATATAATTAATCCACATTTTATAATTGAATACATTTTGTAAAACATACATCTTCTAAAACCTCCAACTATTAACTTACTACTTGGAAAACGTGCTTTGTCCTACGCTACACCTTGTCTATAGAATAAACAACCAAAGTCAATCATTGTCAGTGGGCCATTTAAAACTCAAAACAGTCGAGAGAGAGAGAGAGAGAGAAGAGAGAGAGAAAAAGAAAATGGGATTTTAGGCCACTCGACCAGGAGAAAGACCAGGAGAAAAACCACAAGGTTAAACAATCCCCCCACACACACACACCTCTTACCTAAAGAACAATAAAAGTAAGTAAATAAATACTAGTATTTGTTACATAGTGAATAACATAAACCTAGAAAATTAGGTGGGGCATTTGCCGTGCCCGAAGGGCATGCATTTCTATTTTATATACTGTATATATATATTTACTATTTTACTCTGTATTATATACACTTAATCTAATTGAGTATCAATTGCATTCGCTTTCTTGTCTCTGAATTATTAAAATTCAAATAACCTATTGATGCATAACAGATGATGGTGTAAAGGTATCTTGTATTATTAATATGGCATGGCATGGTGATCAATCAGGGAAAGTTATTAGATGCATTACGTAAAGTTTAGATAAAGAGCCGACAGTTCTGGCAATAATAGTTTAAAAAATAGATAATGAAAAGGGAATATGTTGAAAATGTCAGTAAAATTACTTCATTCTGAGAGGAGTCGTTTACAGAACGGTGTAGTTAGTGTTGATTGTCATTTTTAAATTAAATCATAAATCTGTTGAAAATCAAACCCATCCGAAGTTCTAGAGAGTTGATTATGTATGTAAATAAACGTTGCACAAATTATTTATATAACATTGAGGTCAAAAGAAAGATCTGCAAAAGGATAATTTAGCTCTTAATTAATGCATCTTTAACCAGCATAACATCCTTATTATAATACTCAGTTATTGTAAAATGTTTCACACCATTCAGCATGGTTAAACATCAGCGATAAAATCTCAATACGCTTCAATTACGTTCGGCATGATTTAATTTTAGCGATAAACAATTAATGTACCTGGGTGATTATTCGGCAGCCATTTGATTGTAACTTTCATTCAACGTCATGATATATATTTACACTCACCCTTTCAAACGGTTCTGTCGTGCAAATTAATAATTTATTTATTTACAGCTATAAAAGAAATTGTGTTTTCTTTTTTGAAATGCAAGATGATACTGGCATACGATATGAATATTATATGACTTGAATATATACTGTTGCTATGTATTATTAAATCAGTTAATTAGAGTAGTTACAACGAATTGTTTGAATGTCCGATGGAGCTTTATGGTTACAATAAAAACACAACAATTTATATTGAAAACAATCAGGCAGTGTGAAGTTGAATCGTTTTTCGTTATTCACCAATAACGAATAACGAGGTGACTTGCCTCGTTATTCGTTATTCCACTCCATATTCGGGATTCCAATATGCAGCTAGTATCCCCCAGTAGTATATAACACAGCAAAACGACCTCTAGACAAAAAACAGTAAACATTGTTATTCAAGCAGCGAATAACGAGCTGTTTGTTATTCGTTTTTTCACCTCGTTATTCGGGATTCACATATAAGCTGTTCATGTATCTTTAATGAAGATATTTCGGAATTTAATTCTAAGCGATCATTAGAAAAAACTATCTATCATCTATAAGAATTTTAACTTTTCTGATTTCACATTCATGCCTTTTGTAGACTTCCGTGACTCTTGTCAATGGCCATTTATTGCGTTGGTCATCTGCTTCTTTAGAGATAACCATGTCACCAACTTGTAGATATCGTTTGAAGCTTGACCATCTGTTGCGATGCTGTAAATTCTGCAAATACTCTTTACGCCATCGTAACCAAAATTCATTGGCAAGAAACTGAACTCTACGCCACCATTTCTGTGAATAGATATCCTCTCTCTGGAACTGTCCAGGTGGTGGTAGTACTATTTACGGTTTCATGATGAGGAGATGATTAGGAGTTAACGGCTCTGGTCCCTCGGGATCGGATACGTTGACGACTGATAATGGTCTGGAGTTGAGGATGCACTCAACTTATGTCATGAAGGTTAGAAAGGACTCGTCATCCAGTTGTTGACCGGAACTCATCAGTAACGTTTCCAAGGCGTTTAGTACTGTTAAGATCTGCCTCTCCCAGGCTCCACCCATGTGTCTGGAGTGAGGACAATTCATGTTAATTCACAATCATTCCGGAGCAAATATTTATGTACTTGATCTTGATCCATCTCGCTGAGGACTGCTTTCAGCTCGTTTCTAGCTCCAATGCGAACTGGACCTATTCGATTCAGGAATCTGGATAACGCGTTAATAAAGGAGCTACTGGAGAGTGACACAGCGGTTTCTAAATGTACTGCTGTGGATGACATGCAGGTGAACAATACTCCATAGCGCTTAACTTGACTTCTTCGTTCTTTAATCAGGAACGGACCACAATAGTCTACAGCACAATAAGAGAATGGAGGTGCTAGTTCGACCCTGTCTTCTGGCAGGTCTGACATTTTCTGTGTCTGTAAGAAACCTCGTATAGGTCGACAAGTTACACATTGGGAAATCAATCTGGCCACAGCTCATCAACCATTAATTACCCAATAACCATTTTGACAAAGCTCGTTGTGGGTGATACCTCTTCCCATGTGGTTTATTTTCTGATGGTAGTGTGTAATGAGTAGTTTCGTAAGATGCGATTTGCTAGGAATGATGCTGGATGCTTTAACTCTTGTGGAATGTTGGCTCTCTGGATACGACCACCAACTCTAATCAGGCCATCCTTGTCAAGGAAAGGATCAAGTCGAAATAAGGAAGTGTACTTCTTAATCTTCCTATTTCTGTCCCTAGTTGCTGTTCTATCTTCTACTTCTACAGAATGACTCTGTATAATTTCTAATTCTTTCTCAAAATGTTCTCTTTGCAGAATCTTTAAAATTTCCCTTTCAGCTTCTTCAAACTCGGGAACTCCTATTTTTCATTTTTGGATTTTTTTCTGGAGTCTTTCTTTAGTTGTAAACATGGCGCAACTGCTCGCTTGCATCTATACCAGTTGGACATGTGGATAAATCTGTCAGATTCTAATACGTTACATTATGATACTTTTGTAGAAAGGACTGTAGCTTTCTTGACTTCATCATCAGCTTCATCTAGACTGTAGACTATTTCTTGGTCAACACCAATGACTACCTTCTACCATAAGAACGGTGGTCCAGCTAACCAGGTTGAATCTTGTACCAGTTGTTTAGCGGTGAGTCCTCTTGAAGCCAAGTCTGCTACGTTGGATTCACTTTTGACGAAGGACCATCTATCTGGATCTGTCTGATTTCGTATCAGCTATGAAGGTGTCAAAACGTTTTGCTTCATTCTTCAAATAACCTAATACGATCCTGCTGTCTGTCCAGAAGAATTCTGGAACATTTTCGTATGTTAGCTCGTTGAGTAGGAAGGTACTCATTTTAGCGGAAATGGTAGCTCCTACGAATTCTAGTCTAGGAACTGTTACTACCTTCATTGGAGTTACACTAGCTTTTCCAAAACATTTTCGTATGTTAGCTCGTTGAGTAGGAAGGTACTCATTTTAGCGGAAATGGTAGCTGCTACGAATTCTAGTCTAGGAACTGTTACTACCTTCATTGGAGTTACACTAGCTTTTCCAATTACAAAGCTGCAGTGAACTTCTCCAAGATTGTTGACGATTCTGAGATATGAACTTTGGCCTATTCCACTTTCTGAAGCATCGGAAAAGTGGTGCAATGCCACGGCTTTGATGTCCGCGAAGTCTTTCGGTTTGTAGCATCTGGGAATTTCTAGTTTCACTAGCTCCATGATGTCCTGTCTGCATTTTTCCCAAACTGGATGTAAATATTCTGGAACAACACTGTCCCAGTCTAGTTTATCTTTGCACATTTGCTGCAAGATCTATTTTCGTTTCAGGGTAACTGGAGCGACATAACCATTTTGGATCATATATTGAGCTGAGAGTAGCTAGTATTCCACGACGAGAGAAGGGTCTGTCTCGAAATTCTATCCGGAACTGAAATACAGCTTTCTCGACACACCAAACTATTCCCAGAGCTCTCTCTAATGGTAGGGGATCTTTCTGTAGATCTAACTCTTTTATTTTTTTGGATCTATCTTCATTGGGTATAGCTTCTAAAACTTCCTTTCTGTTCGAAATTATCTTGTGTAACCGCAAACCAGCTTTGGCACAAATCTTCTGACTTGATTTAATTAACTCAATGGCTTCTGAAACTGTTCATACTGACTTTAATCCGTCATCAACGTAGAAGTCCTTCTTGGTAAACTCTGCAGCCTTTTCTCCAAATTCTGCTACAACATCATCTGCGGCTTTCTTTAACCCGAAGTTAGCGCATCCAGGAGAACTTGTGGCTCCAAATAAATGAACTTTCATTCTGTAATGGACTAAATCTCTTTGTGGATTTCCATCCTTCCACCAGATGAATCTTAGTAGGTCTCTGTGTTCCTCGGACACGAAAAACGGATGGAACATACCCTTGAGATCTGTCATGAATGCAATATCCCCTTCTCTAAATCTACACAGTATTCCGAGTAGACCATTTATCAGATCAGGACCTTGTAGGAGTATGTCGTTTAGTGATATTCCCTGGGCTGAACAATCGAATACGACTCTAATCTGGTCAATCTTCTTTTTATGGTAGACTCCTGTATGGGCTATGTACTTGACTCATGAAGTTGTAATCTGTCCCTTGGGACTCTTTCTGCGCAGTTGTCGATTAGGTCTTTCATGAAAGCTCGGTAATCTTCGCGGAATTTAGGATTCTTCCTAAATCTTCCGGTTAACTGATTCCATCTCTTCAAGGCTAGTTTGGGAGTGAGACATCGCTTGACTTTAATGGTAAAGGCATTTCGTAGTGTCCATCAGGTCTTTTCTTGATACCATCTTCTAAAGTCTTCAGGAACTTCTCATCTTCAACGGAATAAGGTTTCCTCAAAATATCTGTGAAGTCTGTCTCCATGATTCTTAGAAGTCTTTCACCATCAAAAATTTCTTTATCTTTGGTATTGAATACAAAATTCCTGTACGTTTCTCAAGCAACTATTTTGTTACAAATTACGTTGATTTCTTTATTATTTTCAGACTCAGGTTTTGACTTGCAGACTCGACCAATAACTCCCCAACCTAGGATCGACCTCTGTCCATAAGGTTCGTCTTCCTTTCCGGTGACTATTGCTCTGGGTCTTACAATCCTGGTGCAGTTATTTCCTATCAATATCGAAATTTCGACATTTGAGTTGTAAGGCATCAGTTTATCAGCAACTTCTTGTTTCGGTATCTGCGATCGACTAGCTGGAATTGAATCGCGAGTAAACAATCCTGGTAGTTGAATGACATTTTCACGTTTGAAATCTAAGACTTCGAGATCATAATTTTCCCTGCTGTGTATGACTTCATTACTTCCATGCATTGTACTTAATCGGAGACTGGTTTCAGGACTGGTTATGTTAAGTTTGTCGCAAACATTATCTAAAATAAAGCCGACATTTGATTGATCATCTACTGCAAAGTATTCAAGGGTCCTATCATACTGTGCTGTTTTCCATCTTGTTCGGGTTGTGAACAAGAGAGAGAGAGAGAGAATTGGGGTTTAACGTCCACTCAACAAAACTAGGTCATTTCGGAACTAACATATGGTTTAATTTTTATTTCAATAATTCGCTTGCGCGTAGGGGTCTTTAGCAGTGGGAGGAAACCGGAGTGCACGGGGGAAACCCACGAGGTTGAGAAGGCGCCCCTATCTCCATGCCACATACGCTCACACCAGGGCTCGAAACCTCAGCCGCAAACCAGAGCTAGAGGTCGAAGCGCGGCACTCTAGACCACTAGGCCATCCCAACCCCCCAGGTAGTGAACAAACGGTGATACAATGTGATGTAGCTTCATGCTCAAGAGAATCAAGTAAGATGATCTCCCTTACAAATTTTACAAGTTTTCTTCTTGTTGAAATCTGCAACATAGTGTGACCTTGAACTTGCGCATCCCATACATAATCGGTTACGGAAGAAGAAAGCCTTTTTTTCGGATCTGCTTACAGTCATCTATATGGTGCTTCTAGTTGCAAAATAAACAACTATTACTGTCTGCGTAAGTGTTGACTGCGTAAGTAGGTTTCTTATCTTCGTGTACACCTGACGTAAGAAACGATCTTCCATTCGGTCTATTATTGTTGTAGGGCTTACATGTATTAGAAGTTGACTTTATATACCCTGCTGGCTTGAAATCATTATTTTAAATTCAGGCAAATTGGCTTTCTCTGCTGCCTTCTTGACAAATCCTGCAAACTTGGTAAGTGGGGGAAAACTGCTTTTTCCATTTGCGTCCCTCCAGGATAAGATTATGTCTCTCCATCTGTCCAAGTAATAAGGCAATTTACCAACCATCTTGGCATTTTCCTTCGCATAGTCTAATACACCCAGTTCTTTGATATTGGTTTTGGCTACTACAATTTCATCTAGAACATCTGAAAAACCTCTCAAACCAGTGGTATCTCTCAAGTCTATGTTGATTTCCCCAAGCTTAGTTATTTAATAAAGATTCACATTTAATCATAGTAGTTCCGAAATGACTCTTGATTTGATTGCTTCGCAATGTTTATGCAGCAGACATCGGTATTGATGCTACAGAAAATCGTCAGTGGGCCTTGAGTCAAATGAACTATATCATTGGTGATAATAATTATAAAATGAGTTACGTCATTGGTTTTTGTTCCAAATATCCCGAATCACAGAACCAGGTAAGCATTCACATTATCAGGAATACCATCCTCTGGCTATTATCACGTTTATCTGTTACGGTTATCCCCCTTACACCTAAATAACCGCTTGATCCGATTTATTGTATTACATCCATAACTTTATACCCTATATAACGACTTGACAATAACTTATAAATATATTCTCATTATCAGACTTCATTTAATAATATTGTTTCCAGTAATCTATAATGCTAAGTCAATGAGTTACAGACAACGCTCTATCAATGATACAATGAGTTAGAGATAATACTACATCATTGATACAAGTAATGTCTACGAGTTACACATAATAATATATTACCAAACAAGTAAATTAGTAGAATAGAGTACAATTTAAATACAAAATGTCTGTTATCTAGCAAAAAGACAACCCCAGGGAATTTTCTATTCATAGTTCTTGTCCTAACCTTAGTCAACAGTGTGGATGGAATTTCTTTAACAGTAAAACCTCCAATCCTCATCTATAAGTCGGTGCGTTAGTTGGTGAACCTAATAAAACAGATGACTACGTTGATGTTCGTAGTGCTTATGTTAGGAAAGAAGTGGCTCTAGATTATAACGCTAGTCTACAATTAGCTTGTATAGGTAGGTATAAATGTAATTGTATATTACTAATTTGCAGTACCAACGAAGATACGGAAATGAAATGGAGTTTAATGTCTTACTGTTGTGCTCCAACTGGAAATAAAATGAAATGGGGTTTAACGTCCTACTCTTCTGCACCTAACCTGGGCTAATGGAAGACGGGCATACGCCATACAGTGTGCTATGGGGGAAATTTTGCCTGTGACACAATGGTCTACTCTTACATCGAATTCCAACTGCCAAGGAATCTTTTATGTGTACAAGGGACCGTCGCTAACCATTCGGCCACCCCACTCCTACCCCAGTTCAATTGAGCAGTGGTATCAGATTTTTGTCTCAACAATAAGCATATCCTGATACGTGCACAATACCCATCACTACCGAGTATTGGTTCGGACCTGTATTTATTAAGGGGTTGGTGACAGAATGATCAAAGACGTGCGTTTTAGATCATAAGTCTGTTATTTGGTCAAGTGGGTTGTTTTCATTACACTCTTGTACGTGACAATGAGTTTAGGGTTGTCTGTTCAAGCGAATAATTAAAGATAAAATTGAACCATAATTGACCTAGATTGACTTTAAAGTTGATTTCTCTCTCTATCCCTTTATTTCTGAGATCCTAGCCTAGTAGCCGTGTCTAAATTACCGAGAGTAAGCTATTGTTGTCATGATTAACGCGTTAATAGGCTTAGTTGCAACATAATTCTAAAAAACGCTTCTAAAGTCAACTGTAGATAAGGTAATCGCGTATTGTTTATCCATTGGTCGTTGTTATTGACAGTAAACTGAAAGTAGAATTGTGGTAGTTATGGCGATGTTTGTATCACGTGATCTATGACTATCGGGTATATATGGTGCTATCATTATTAACATAACATCATACACCTGAGTTTTACCTACTCTCATCAACAACTAAAATATTTTACCAAAATGGCTGATCTAGATATGGTTAACAGGGATCCCAATAACATCAACGATTTCATTGGGGTAAGTTTTATTTCATGATCTTTGCACATTCGTAATTTCAGTATTTAGTTTGAAAAAAAATATACCTAATAACACCCACGGGGTATTCAAAGATAGTAAGGGGTCGCGAGGTTGTTATGAAACCTCATTGGAAAATTCGGACGCGGTTTCCTTTTGTCAGTGAATAGGACGAGGTGGGGTTGGTGGCATCTTCTTAAGGTGGTATGAACAAACAAATTATACACTTTGGCGTACACGTAAAACAAAACTTCATAGGTGGATTTTGAACTACCAGTACACTGAAGCGCTGCTGTCCAAGTCCGGGAAAATTGCTCGGATTGTGCAAAAACAATAAACAATAATGCCGGTTAAAACCCCATTTAATTTTTACATGAAATTGAATAGTATATATAAGGAAGTAGTGTCAAATAGAGTACGAATAATCTGGCCAGCGATAGCCCATATATTTATCTGTTGTGGAATCAATTATATATGTTGAACAATTGAGGAAGGGTGTTCATTAGGATTTCCATAACAAAACCGAATGATCTACTTCATCCATCTTAATCCCTTTGTCAATGCAGATTATCCATTAACGCAAACAATTCTTCAGATATGCGATTTTAAGGTCATGTAATTTATTTTATTTTATATTCTTGTCAAACTAAGTCCTCAGTATTTCGTATTTTCTAGGTTCAATTCGAAGATGTCTTAGCAGAACCAGAAGGAGCTCACAGTATGGACTGTGTATGGAAAGCATCCTTCTTCTGTTTCAATATATGGAAAAATTTCTTCTATAAACTCGCCACCTTGTGTTGTGGTATGTGTATTGCTGCTGAATGGGGATGTGAATTTGCTAGAATAGCATTTACCCACGTGTGGATCGTCACTCCGTTATTCAAAGTTCTGGAGATTAATTGTGGATGTTTACAGAAATTCTGGGCCTTGTGTGTCCATTGTTGTTGTGACCCATGTTGTGAGGCGTTCGGATTGTTATTTGGGGCCTTTAGGAAGGATTAAAGGAAATACATTGGCCCAATTTTGTGTTACCCCTGAAGCTACACCTCTTCAATTTTCGACAAACTTTCGAATTAATTTACCTTAAAAAGTGTATAAAATAGTATACAATTTGATATACAAACACAACAACAATTCTGTGATAAATTTGTTGATAGTTTTTGTATTATTGAATTAAGGACATTAAGAGATATTGTATATAATATTTATATATGTACTAAGAAATATAATAATTTCTACCAACTTCAGCTAATCTGTGATATTTTGTAAATAGGAGCTTGATGTTTATGTGGAAATTGGTTTTTTGTTTCTTTTTTTATCAGTATTCCATTCTGATGGAACGATGTTAAAATTCTATAAACACTACTTTTACAGACAGTAATTTGTTAAAACATAGGAACGTATTGTTGGGTTTTAATTGTTAAATCTGTGAAAATATATGAGCTGTTATTTACAATTATTTAATACCTGAACATTGTTTTACGAATTATATTTATAAACCAGATGAGACTTTGTATTATGTTATATTCCTGTAAACTCTATGTTTACACCATCCAAACTTAACCCTGATATTTGTATAAAAATTGTAATAAATTAATTTGTTATTGAAGAAATTATAACTATTATTTATCCACTTGTCTGCTTCCACCCAGGGTGATATCACATACAAGTACTCTTAGTTTTAGTATATTAGGGTATGCCCACGGGTCTTGCACGTGGGGGAAAATTGAGAAGGCGCGCCCATCGCCAAGGAACATGTGCTCACTCTCCCCTCCCCGGTATGTCTTATAAGGAAGATGTTATCTAGTCAGCAAGAATGTTCACCGATTGCATGTCAAAGGACCATCGATAGAGGGTAGCAATGCCTAAGTTTGTGCTGTATTGTCGCACCCCCCCCCCCCAGCATTGAACGTTACTATAGAAACAACAAACCGCCTGTTTGTCTCGACTGTGTTAATAAGGATGAGCATGCGGAAAAGATCACGTATTTCAATAAATTGATCAATTAACATATTTCAGGACATAATATTAGGTACATGTATTTAATGGAAGATAAACAGTTGACATATCTGCTATAATAGTTCAAAAATAAGCAACCAATGAAAAGAGAAGATGTTGAAATTGTCAAATTACTTCATTCCGTTCCGAGTTATCGCCGCCAGGGCGACCTTCGGATGTAGACTATGGTCGCGACTACAGTCTGAACCATCAACCGAACGCAAATGGCCTTAGCCATTGACGGTGGCAACCATGTCAGTTGTTCCCCCTGCTATATTTGCTGCTATTTACTCGCGTATTTTTAAAAACTGGTTAATTTTCCATACTGCGATATGAAAGCAAGCTTAAAATTGATTACAAAAAGGATTAGTCAATATCAGAATTCTTTTCATTGGATTTATGTCACCCAACCCAAGATCATTTCACAGGTACAGTTTTTCGTCGTAGGGCCTATATATATATATTCGATTCAAATATAAGAAGATCCTAATCTGTCAAATTCATCAAAAAAAAAGACGGAAAAAAAATCAAACCTAAGATTATTACTCCAATCCCCATTCACTAACTTTAGGGTGTTAACATGGACCCTATAATACCGACCAAGGTGTAAATAACTCAACGGCAATCGGCAATTTTATTATATTTTTCAGAAAATCTTCTCAAGTGTCAGTTTTGTCAGCCATCTTTGGACTATCCCGACAGCGCTTTATCGCATGGTACGGCTGGTCGCGACCACTGGTTGAACTAAATGTCATTCGGATGCAGATGGTTCGACTATAGTACGAAAATACATGCAACCGAAGGTCGCCAAGTCGGGTAGTCTCGAGTGTCAATGCCACCGTTGTTAAAATAATCAACATAGTTTCGATTATCCATTTATCAAATCATTCAATGTCAGTCGTATTTAAATCTCGAGCATCTGCTGGCATCAAGAATAGATTATGCTCTTGGCAAGTTAAAAAATGTCTAATTAATAATTTATATAACATATGTAACAGGCAGGTTTGGCTCTTGATTAATGTCTCTTTGATAAACATCAGGGTCTTGTTAATCTTTAGCAGCCCAGATAATTCATAATACATCCTTCCGCGATCGTCAGGATTTTCACATTTAGCATCCGGTGATTGCGACACTTCACCAGTGATATATAAATGATCAAAAGCTTCCCTAACGTCCGCCTCCACAATCGTCAACACTGCATTTCATTACTCGTTCAACGTAACAATAATATCCAATGTTGTATTCCAATTGTTAAATATTTTCTCGTGGATAATATCTGGTTTCCAGTTCATGTATTTGTGACTGACGGATTCGTCCTGGCATACCTCGCCCTGGGTACTCAACAACCAATTTGTACATATTTAATATATCCGTGTGAAAAATTCAAGGTTTGCATTTTTGGATTTGAGGGTTTTTTTGTATTTAGTGAAACTTTATCACTACATGCCTAAACGTCATACATGACTAAACGGCATGTCCTGAATGGGCTAATGAAGACAGGCATACGCCATACAGCGTACAAGAAGGGATGTTGCCCGGGTAACGACACTATGGCCTACTCCTATACCGATCAATTAGTTTATCAGCCAATGCAGTGATCGAACACGTGACCTCAGCTCCGGGCTGGTCAAGTGTCCCAGTTGTCCCATCCCAAGCCAGCGTCTTACCCACTGATACAGCGTGGCTTTCCATCAAGACATATAACGGATAAATATACATAAACACAACGAGACAATAGGAAAATGTCGATTAATTATTTGTTTTTTACATTTAATAACTTTTACATTTAAAGATAAACTATTTTTGGGTATTATTAAAGTAATTTAGAATTGTTATAGTAGAAACAAGTCAACAGTGAGGTAGGTTGATGTCCCCCGGCGAAATTTAAAAAAAAAAAAAATTCTATTTATTTATATCTGCTTATTTGTACCATAACTAAAATAATGTAATTAGTTGTTGTCTGTATCATATATAGTTCGACATTGTACATATATTATACACCCAAACCAGAAGGAAGTAAACTGTATCCTATTACTTCTGCTTTTTGTATAGTATTATATTCTCGAAATAAATACTGTTTAAACCAATCAAAATGTTTATCTATGCTTAGCCGTAGTAGAAAATGTGCATGGCCGAACTCTGTCAAGGCATTCACATAATAGACACCTACACCAAGATTCTCCCCCAATTATATTGACGTCTCTACTTTGCCTAATCCCATACATTCTATGGGAACTAGGAGGAGAATTCATTAAATATTGAATTAAATCCGTTTAAATTTAAATCACAACTGGATAAAGGGAACTAACTCGTATACAGAAGCGGCTTCATCGTCTTCTTGGTACACGTCAGGATTCCATTATTGGGGATAATTTTACTAAGCAGATTGGTATTCCGATTAAATTTCCTTTCGCTTTTGGAATTTTATACGTCCAAATTCATAATGGACAATGACTATTTAGTACATGTGGTAAGGAAGAATTTTAAAATACCCTTATGACTACAACACACGAAAATTAACTATGAAGTGTTGGACTGCTGCAGACCGCAATTACCAACCGATATCAAAGAAACTTCTCGATTATGATCAGATGAACAATATATTTGATAATGCAAAGTTTCGGTCGCTTCCGAAGCTCTTGATTACTCTCGGCATGTAGGATTTTTCACACAGATAATCTCTTTACCTGGAAACCTTTCTGTTGAATTGTTTGGAAACAGTGAAAAATCTGAATGCCACGCATACACATCGTTTACCCTGATGTGTATACTAGAATAGATTCTTATATTATGCAAGCGACATCTCTAGTGGACATGGAAAAGGAAGTCGGTGTATATGGAGCGAATAAGACAGTCTAAAATATCTCGTGAAATGCATGTCAGAAAATGCAATCAGACAATGTCCAAGTTCTGTATAAATCCTCCACAATGATTACATTGCAATCGATCTGCTAGTGTATTACTTTAGATATTCCTTCGACATCTCATGAAACAAGTGTAGCATAGATGATCTAGAGAATTTATACCTGTAAGAAATGATAAAACACAATATCACATAACGAAATGTTTACCAGTCCCTTGTCCAATATTCATGTCATCAAGGATCGAGCATTTAGATCCACTATATCTGATCTTATATATGGAAGTTCACAGAAAGGTTCCGAAAGGCAAAACACTCCAGTCAGTCTTAACAAAAGCAACAAGGCAAGAAGGCATAAACTAGCCTCTTGAATTGACAATAAAAAAGTATTCTTGTGGGAATATAAACAGAGGCACAGGTTCCATTAACAATTCATTACCATTTTTTGCCAGACTACCTACCCATCGTCATCAGCTGACTGAGAAGTCGATAGGGGTAACTGAATTGAACCAACTGATTCATTTCTCCAAGGAATACCTTCGTGGGGGCGGGGGTAGCTGAAGGGAACAAAATACATGTACAAAAGATACTTTTCGTCCAATATTTGTGTGTAGCAGAGCATGTTTTGTTAAGATTATGACTGACTCCTTTATGACTTTCATGTTTTAAACAATGAATATATTGTCTTGGCCTCAATCCGACTACAGTTTTGTTCATCAATGTGTTGACCGAACGAGTGCAGTGGGACTAAAACCGTTCCCTGTAGCCACTGACTCGTAGTTTCGGAAAATGTGGCATCAGTTGGGCAGTGAAATAAAGTATCCAGCAAATATGGAAATAGCAATAGTATCCCCAGTGCTTGGAAACCGTGGTCACCGCCATTCTTAAAACATTAACCACATGCATGCAACATGAACAACTTGCACTGTGGGGATATTCCGATTAGTATTATCGTTCTTAAAACAACTTACATAAAAATCGGTATAACCTTTCATAAAAATACCCATTTCACGTGCATAATACGCATTAAAACAAATGGATCAAGTCCTCTTTATTGACGGCTGTGGATACCAAAATCGAATTCATTATTTATCGAATGCATTATTGAACACTGATTATCCAGGCCCCGAGTTCACAAAGCATTCTCAGATTTAAGTTAAGAATTTTCTCAACTTTCAATCGCTCTTAATGAAAAATATTTTTGATCCAGAAACACAAAACTTTGAACATGGTTTCTTATTGATGTATTTGATACATTAAAACAACAAAAGTTCCTTAAATGGCTGTATTTTAGTTAAAATAAGACAAACAATTTTGAGTAAATTCTCAACTTAAGTCTGAGAATGGTTTGATTTTGATAGAAACAAATCAATAAATAAAACATTAGGCACTTTTAACGAAAAGGTATTTCTTTTTTATGCCTATTATAAATAGTATTTGTTAATTACAGAAATTGAAATTTAATACTTACGTCTAAGTTACAAGACGTAATTTGACACAGTAATGATATGAACATTAATTAAATGAAGAATTTTTAATACCCAAGTTAAAGTGAAAAGAAAATTAATTTAGAAGTATACAAATTAATTTGAAATGCAATAAGGTGAATTGTCGTATCATATTGAAATTGGTAAGAACATTAATTTAGAATGATACAAATTAACTTAAAATGCAATGATACGAAATGTCGCATCATATTGAAATTGATAAGAACAGTAATTTAGAATGATAGTAATTATTTGAAATATGAAATGTATAAAATTTAAATTAAATACCCTGTAAAATAAAAAGTGTAAATTTTAACATGTAATAATACACCTCTTGCTTTATCATAATATTTTAGACTAAGGTTGGATATGGGGGATATGATTAAATTTGTCGTTGTTATTTTTCCTCTTTCGCACTTTTGCGATTTTCGAGATGAAACGTGACAATATTCCTAACCGTGTCGCTATATAGACGTAGATTTCTGTCGCTTTAAAACATCCACTCTAGTATGGTGATAATGAATATTTTCATTGAAGTAGTGTATAGAAGGAAAGTAACTTTCACTAAGCATTTCTGTATAAAACAAAGATGGGTAGTTTTACGTGAATATTTAATATGATGCAAATACCAAGTGAACATGGAGGGGTGTTATGGTGACCTAAAAACAACACACTCTCACCCGAGTCCAGCTGCTATCGTGGCAGAATGTACCATGTTAATGTTACCGTTTATATTCCTGTTTTAGCTGCTTTATGCTCTGTTCCGTTGTAAATAAACTCTATGTACGAAACTCATCTCTGTTATCACCAAGGTGGTATTACACAATTAGTCATGGTGCATCGGCCGGGGTGATCCCGCAGTGGGTTATCAGTTACTGTGCTTACACGTCGATGACGGGGCAACAGCTGGAAACAGATATTTATATAATATGATTCATAATAATAATATAATTCTTATAAGCACTAACTCCAAACAATAAAGTCTGCTCAAAGAGCACACAAAGTCAATTCTAAGTTACATTTAATATCTAGAAAACAGGGAGCCGCTGAAACTTCAAATGATTTAAAACCAAATTTGTTCGGTTACACTTTTATACTGTAATATGCAGGCAATATACGTCCATATCCCTGGGTGACAGAGCATGCATCAAAATAAATAATTGCCGCATTTACGGTATGGGGAATAAATATGTAAAGTTCCATTTTTGGCCTTAAGACGTTAAACATAAAGAATCTGCGTGACTCTGCCCCTGGGGCTGGGACATGCGCCCAAAATCAATAGTTCGCGTCCTGAGGCTATAAAGAATACATATGTAAAGTTTCAAAATGATCGATTCGGAATTGCGGCCTGTATACGATAAACATAGCAATTGTGCATGGTTGTCCATGGGGTCTGGATAAGCACAAAATCAATAGTTGCCATCCCGAGGCCATGATGAATGCATATGTCAAGATCCAAGACGATCCATTAAGAATTGTGGCGTGTAGGCAACACACCAGCACACAAAGACAAAATGGGTGTGGCCCTGTCCCAGGGGTCGGACATTCACCAAAAACAATAGGAAATCATCATTACAATATAACGAATAAGTAGGAAATGTTTTCAAGACGATCCTTTAGGAATTGCCGCCTGTAGGCCACACACAACAGGAAAATGGGCTTGGTTGTTCCCCTGTGGGTTTGGCAAACAACACAAGCTATAGGGATGATCCGCAAGGTATAAAAAATAAGTACGCAAAGTTCCAAGATGACCCTGTTGGCGACAAACAGACAAATACAAAAATTAGGCGTTGCTCTGTCCCTAGGTGACGGGCATGCACTAAATAGCCTGTAAGCGACACACAAATAGAAAATGGGCGTAGGTCTGTCCCTGGATGTTGGGCATATACCACAAGCAATAGGGATCATCAACAATATACGTCCTATGCTAAATGAGGACGTATAAAAACAAAATGACACAATATTGTACTGCAAACGAAAACAAACTTTGAATAATGAACATAATCAATAGGAGAAAAGACTATTTATTACCAACGATAAACAATATATTGGAAACATTTTGAATCATATTGATGGAATAGAACAGGAAACAAAATAAACTCTGTTATACAACGTAATAAAATACAGTTTAAAATTTATAAATTGTAAGAAAAACTGTATTCACAAGCCAGTAAATCAATACAAGCATAAAATATTTTAATAATAACAATCACCTGGATTATGAATATCAAACTGCTCTCAAATCATTCAAACAACAAACCGTCAGGTAATTAGGGGATTAATGTGGAATTTTACAGAAAACAGTGGCCAATTCTAAGGATCCATGTACTACATTCGTTCAATCCCACCATCGAAAATGGGAACTTATCTACTTTTCCGAGACAATTGGTAATAGGACTAATTTCCAAATCCGTAAAAAATAATAAAATTCAACCGACTAATTGATGTAGTACTTTCGGTTTTTAACATCATATGACATCTTTAATTATTGGTTACAACTTTCTATAAAATCAAATCCCATGTACTAATGAAAATAAATGACAGGTTTATGTATAAAAACAGTGATATTTTGGTAAAATCCTTACCATTGTCAAAATATCCACCCAATTCTATCTGTGTGGATGATAGACCAAATAAGGTAATATTTGCCCCCTGGTGTTGGGAGAATATTCCATATAAAGGAAATCATCGCCAAATACGATACGTACAGAAATAAGGTAATGCATCCCCTTCCCCTGGTGTTGGAGGAATGGGGATGTTTATTCCATATTTGGGGAGGAAATCAACACCTAGGCGAGTCTATAAGGCACAGAAATAGGAGGTATAGACGAGCTCGCCCAGATATTCCGAGCAGCTATCACTTATACTTTATTGAGAACGATGGACCTTCGAAGCCAACCGGTTTAACAATAAAGTTATAGGAACAACTAACCTGTAGTATGTCTGTCAGAGTGTTTTGTGAAACCTGAAGATGTGCGTTAAACTGCTGTGTGAATTTCATGTAGTACACTTTTGAGCTAATCTAGACTAGTTGAGAGGTATCGCATTTTGGACGTGGAATACCACAGCCACCACCAGACTTACATTTTTATGATACCAGATATACATGCATTGAGACAATAAAGGAAAAAATTGATACAATTTTCAGCTAGGTTACCCCCCCCCCCCCGGTCTCCTGCTCTATATGGTCAAAAATCGTTAAAACTGATCGTTTTTGATGATGACATAACTTTACTTCAGGATTTCAAATCGGCACGAAATTTTAAGGCAATCGGACTTTGAAATGAATTCTATTTAAACTGAGATAACAGAATTAAATAGTAGAAATTAAAACATTCAATCAACTGCTAATGAATTTGGAATATTCAATATTGTTAATTTACTTATATTGTGATTAAAATATAATTATTATTTATGTAGAATTAAAGAATATTTTCCAAATAGCAGAAAATGTATTTTACACAACTGCAGTAGACGGATACAACATTAATGTCGTAATTAGCTAATACACAGACTTAACAAAGCTATGGTATCAAATATTTCTATATATAATTTATCGTTCCTTATTGTTTCAAAATGCATTATTAATTCTCATTACTAGTTTAAATTATCAGTGAATTAAATGATGTTTTTTTTAATAACAATAATTGTTGTTAAGGACCGATTGGGACACAATTTAAAGTTCCAATTTCACTTTTTCTAAGAAAGTCAAAATATAATTATTTCTATGTTTTTTGCTCAAAAGGTTGTCAACTCACTATTATACGATCATGGACAAAATTTTTTGGGGGGTAAAAGGGTGACACTGCTTGATTGAGGAAATAGTTACTCAATTACCTCCCTTGTTTTCCCATTCTTCTACATGGACGGACATCTTCAAACGTTTGAATTTGAAGTTGAAAATGATATTTTTGCCAATTTCTCCACTGGCAATAGTGAATTATAGGATTAATAGGATTATTCTTTAACAAGGTAGGACTGTTTATAGGTTCAATCTATTTTGGGGCTTTATTTTCATAAATTTTAAAAATATAACTTAAAAAAATGCTATTGGAACTTTAAGTGTTAATATCAATGACCGGTTGTTAATTGATACATAACCTGTATATATCGTCACATGTACGTGTCTCTCATTGGTGAATACACTAGTTGAAATTCATATTTATTAGGGACATGATAACATACTCGAATTAAAGACTCAATTTCTATATTCAAGGGGGTGGTTGTCTCTTTAGTCAAATTGGTGTTTGTTCGATAGTTTTCACTGTGTTGTTTGCAATATTTCATCTATTTGTGGTGAATCATTGATAAATAATTTTACCGTCGTTGAACAAGTCTAAGGTATGAAGTAGAAATATACAATAACAATAATATTTAATAACTTGTTTATCTTTTCATAACGCTATTTACTTCAATTAACGTAAACCAATTTTCCTCTACAAAAGCTATTGCCATCTGTTTGGTTTAAAAAGAGATCGCCTCCACAATACTGTATACTTGTTTTTGACTTCAGGTTGAAGATGTGTACTTTGTTGTTGATTTCCGTTGCTGTTGGCTTTGCAGCCATTTTGCCAAGCTGTGCTGCAAGCAAGTATTACTATTCTATAGCTAAATGGTTTGAGTGCCTTTGATTTCTTTCAGATCATATTAATAATTGTCATAAATCACATCAAATGCATTACATTTATTTGGATATAAGACATTAATTTCCATTGTTTGTTTTTATTGTATTAAATGGTATTTGCAATGTCGACCATGTTTTTGTACATGTACCGTTAAAATTTGGAATGTATCCTGTAAGTTAGGAACTCATCTGGAAAGTTCCCATACAGACTTCGTTCATCTGTTTAGCTTCTTTTCTGCCAAAGAAGTGCGATTATACATAAAAATAATTTATTCGGACACCCCCACAAATATCTATATTTCGGGTGACCCAGAAAAAACTATTACACTATTTCATGTAGTACCATATCGACGTTTGAAAACTACTGGCAATAATAATGTTTTGAGAGGAAACTGCAGCAAAACGTTTGAATATGTTTTTATTCTAATAGATCATCAAACCAGACAGTTTGTAAATGGGGGGGGGGGGCTTTATTAATCAATACATATGACTAGGCGGGTAACAGTTTGCAGAAATTTAAAACATTAGAGCTTGTCTTTAGGCTGTAATACAATGACAAAACGTAATATTTAATGTAAAGGAATACAGGCTTGCCTCTTTCACCTTTGATTTTAGGATTTTGATTTCAACATCTGAATTGTGATGTAAATATAATTCGTGGGTATGTAATCTAGAAAATATCATATACGTGCACTGCATGATCAGATGTTGCGGTGAACTCGAACGATGGACCTGGCAGATTTCCCTTGGAGCAATGATTTCTTGCATCGGGAATATATTACATACAGGAATAACTGTTATTTACGATATTACCAATATTATACTTATTTTACAGAGAGAGTATGTAACCCGAACGTATGTCGAGTTCAAGGAACTGATGAGTTTTCTTGTTACGGAATACAATGTGTTTCTCATGGTAAGATACCCAGTCTTCTATCGGCTACATTTGTAACTAATCCAGTTAAAATCCACGTTATACTAAACAGAACTATATGTTTTATATTTCAGCTGAAACATGTGATATGGATGACGACATTTTCAAGTGTGTCCCTAGGGGTATGACGATGTACACTAATTATTTAATATCTATGTAACAAACCATATCTATATTCATGTTTAAACCAGTGTAAGAGAAATTATAAATAAATTAGTAATATATTGTTATAACGTCCAACACTTTAATAGTTCAATGGTTTCAGGTAAACCTTGTGGGGAAGGTGAATTCTGTAGTGGTTACTATAGTGAAACAAATAAATGTGTAAATGACACGTGTCGACGTAAGTATAATGTTTATATATATATATATATATATATATATATACTAACATGAGGAACTTCTTGTAACACAATGGGCGTACGGCCCGATTTTCCCTGAGGGGGTGTATAAATTTTGCCCTCAAAATACGGAATCAGCGACCAAAACCTGAACAGATAAATTCGCTAATAACTAAAATGTCGAGATTGGCGGATCTCATATTGTGTAATCTCTCGTCACGCCTAATTAATGATTATCGTATATATATATACACCATTCATGTGAAATTAATATTGTAATACCCCAACAACCTGACTTTAAATCGGTATATAGTAATCTGGCTATGACGACCGATTTTTATTGATGGGGGGGGGGCAAGATCGTTGGAGTAGATAAGGGTAAAATGTGAAATGCATGCAGTCCATAAACAAATTTCGCACCGGTCAAAAGCATGAATCGGCTGATGTTCAAAAATCGCAGGCACAGTCGCGAGATGAAAATCACAACAAAATGACCGTAGTAATATCTTGAAAAATAAGGACAAGTGTAGTTTTACTGCGGCAAACCAGTTCCGCAAAGGGCCCAGCTGGACGTGCTGTCTAGGGCCCATCAGAGCCTTGATCCGCCTCTGAAATGGTCATATTACGTTTATTTTATGATAGATAATCATAAACATAATTCTATATTGTAAATTATATTTATTTAAGCTGTAGATGGCTGTGATGTAAAGACTGATGGAACCGTTTGCAACCGTTATGGTTCTGGAATTTGTTCGGGTGGTGTTTGTCTCAGTAAATATGATTTATATTATAAGACAATGAGTAATTTATACAAAACCTATTTATTTATTTATTTTATATTTACTGTTTCTAAGAATCTGTAAATCTAACTCATTTCTGTGATAAGTTCAACTTTTGGTCCACTTCCACATCTAGACCTCATATCTGTTTGTCGGTAGATAGTTTTCTATTGTTTTGTGTATTATTAATTACTTATTTTTTATAGGGAAATGTAAACGTGACGAGAATTGTTTGGGTCAGTGTATCGATGGATTCTGCGCAAGTAAATATTCACTATTCTATTTATAATCACCTATCAATATGACCGGATTTGTATATAATACGGTTTTTTGTATAACAAACAAGCTATTCACCCAATAATGTTATTAGTCGTCCATCTTGGTGTACTATAGGTATACATTGTCTTTTTACAAAACATTCATTACTTTAATGTACTTGAAACAAATCATAGGAAGGATGGGTATGATTTGACAGAAATAATACTATTATAGGATATCTGAGAATTTTGTTAGCTGTTTATACATCATAGGGGCGAGGGGCGGATGTGGTTTGGTAGAATTAATAATATTATTAGCTGTTTTACATCTGGTAAACCCAAATCACAGAAACATTTGTTTAGATAAAATGGTGTATTAATGTGTAATGAATCTGTTTGTCTTCGTACATTAATTGTCTGACCCGGGTTGTCAATGGAACCGGTTCCCTGAAGGCTTGTGGCGGCTTGTTTATCCATGATGTATAAACCATGTTTTGTATCTTCCAGATATTAAATGTGGAGAATCAATTTGTCTCGAAGGCTAGTTTTATTAGGCTTAACCACTGTACTGTGAACACCAACTGCTGAATTTGATAAAACAGTTTGATATTTGACCACTGAAAAATATGTTTAATGCAATAAATATTGTTATATTCAACCACCTCTTTAAAATAATTGAATACTATTTAGTTTTTTATTTATAAATTATAATTCTAAGTTGACAATATATTCATGTAAATCAACAACTACAAATAATCATCTGTACCTCGTTATAAAAACAGATAAACCATCAAGTACAAGATACCTAGATTGAAAAATAAACAGTTAGTTCTTTCTTTGTTTTGTTGGGGGTGGGGGGGTACTTCATGTTGCTATGTTTGTCAGACGTCCATGTTGTCCGCGAACAGTAAAGTTCTTTCTTTGTTTTGTTGGGGGGGGGGGGGGTACTTCATGTTGCTATGTTTGTCAGACGTCCATGTTGTCAGCGAACAGTAAAGTTAAACTGTTCATTTTTTACGATTTTAGCTTTAAATCATCTCGTGGAAGGGTTTTAAAGTGACTCGATTTGCCCTAATCAGCGGTATTCATTTCTTTGGAGACTAACCAGGTGAGAGGATAATTGTAAGTGAAAACTTAATTGAGGACCAAGTGAATGATAACTATGAAGACACTGAGGCATTACAGAAGCGTGCTAGCAAACAGAAGGAGAAGTAACTTATCTACTTCGACATTATGGGAAGTCTAGTCGGTAATAACGCTCAAACAGACTTGTGACTGGTAAATGCATCGAAGTGGTTGTATTAGACGAAACAGTGAAAGAGAGAAGTTACCTCTTCTGCTCATCATCACACTTCTGTAATGCCCTTATGTCTCCATGTTCGGCGAAATGCGCCAGAAGTCTCAATCGAATGGAACCTCTAGCGTCTGGTTATTCCAGTATACACCGATAGTATCTATTGTACATGGTCTCCTGATGAAAATATGAGGTCGCCGTTTGACATTACTTGTGTAATATGGCTTGCCTTGTCCTTGAAGTCTCTTGTTACGAGGGGGATCACTGGCTAAGTGGGTAAGGCGCTAGCTCGCTAGCCAGGAGGTTGGGTGTTTGATCCCTACATTGGCCGATAAAGTTCATCTCGATTTTCCAGCATGGTTTCCCCTTGTCAGTGATGCAGGACGGAGAACCTGACAAGGATAGCTGCCTAGTCGTTCGGATGCGACGAAACACCGAGGTCCTGTGTACACATTGGGGTGCACATAAAAGATACCTTGGCAGTTGAAATTCGATATAAGAGTAGGTCGGTCGTAGTGCCACTGCCCGGGCAAAATTTCCCTCATAGCGTATGCCCGTCTTCCATTAGCGCAGAAGAGTAGGACGTTAAACCCCATTTCTTTTCATTTCTCTTGTTACGAATGACAATGAAACGCATTATGGTACACGATTCGTGTATCAATAGTAAAATATCAATATCAGATCTTTTTTCCGGTAAGATCACAGCATCAATGTTAATTAAAATTGACAAATAATTCGTGTTTTCATTGTCGAAGAATTTGGATGATATTGAGTTAGAGACTTAGCTACTTTAAATCAACATTGACGTTGTGATTCAAACGGGAAAAGGTGGGCTTCTGACATCCCAAATTTAAGACAAAATGAACATTTTACATGTGTACCATTTGTGTAACAAGCTACTCGAAAACAGGGCTAGACATATTCCACAAGTCAGGACGGTGACCCCACATTCTTACGTGGGGCGTTTGTGCAATAAATACAATCGGTGTAGACTGGAATTACCAGACGCTAGAGATTGACGTTCGAGTGAAACTTCTGTCTGGCGCAATTCATCAAATATAATATAACTGATTAGAATTTGCAGTAAAAAAAAAGAAATGATTGAATAGAAATCAGATTCTATACATGTAGGAGTTGTAACAACGGTACCAAATAATAACTACACTACAAATATAACAAACAATACACATCATAATAATATTGTGATCTTTACGGTCATCGTTCTGTGTTGAGCTGTCCGGCTCCTCGCTGGTGAATTTATACGTGAGGTATGAAGTTAATTAAGTATACGCATACATATTAATAATATTATTGATATTGAATAAAAAGAATTAGGATAACAGCTGAATATTAATAAATAAATTAAAGGTCTGTGGGTTCTCCGAAATGAACATTTCTATATGGCCATAGCTTATTGTTTCACTACTCATGTTGATGTTGGTAACAGCGGATGTGCCAATTTCTTGGTCTCAAATATTAGCGTTTTAAAAAATAGTAAAGAATTAGAAACAAGAAGGAAAAAACAATAATATTTTTCAAAACGTTTCCCCATGGCAAATAATAAACTTATAAGAACATGTTTAATATAGATTCTCACGATAATTAGGCCTATCTGTATAATACCAGCTTTGTCATTTCTTGATAAGTCTCTATTTTCAGTTTTTTCTTCAATTCTTCCCACATTAGCCACTCTGTTCCCAGAGCTTGTCAATCGAAGGAAAAAAATCACGCTGGTCGAAATCGAGAACAATAAATCTAGCTGACTGACAATTATATATACAATTCAGGCAGATTAGACCTAAGACGGACTGTCTAGAATATCACTAATGAGTTTGAATTAATTGTGTGGTAGTCCAAGTCATATTAATCCCTATTCCCTTTCACATTCCCCCTGATCTTATGTATTTATTTATTTGCGACAATAGCGTCAACACGCGGAGGATATCCTGGTTAGGACCACTCGGCAATCCTCGACAGATTTCGGAACCTACATCTAGTCTCAGCTGTATGACGAATTCTGCCACATTGGAACTACTTTAAAGGTCTCGGATGAAACATGGCTGCGCCCATGCTGTCTTGTTTGTTTGTTATAGCGTCAAGATTTCCGGTTATGGTAAACGGGTAGCCGCATCGCAAATGTATGGGCGTACGTTTTTTTAGGACTTCGAATTCTGTCTAATGGTTTGGATTGTTCGTACTTGGTTTTATTTTATTTTACATATCACTTACCGTCATACAGCCGAGACTAGACGTAGGTTCCGAAATTTATCGAGACTCGAGATTTGCCAAGTGGGTTAGGACATCATGAAAAAATATTCTAACCCTTTACGTCGTCAGGCTTTTCAAATGTGATTTGGGCAAATACTTTCGATAATTAACACAACAGGTAGGACACTAACACATCTAGTACTTCCAATAGGTATTTTTTTCTATTTTCTGGAGCTGTAAAGCCGACCGGAGTGTTATTGCCACTTTAAACGAAGATTCACGGTAATATTTGGACCACCAGGACGTTGGTGTTCTAACCTGGAAATCACCTGTTCGATACCTGCATTGGTCGAGAAATTTCATCGGGATTTTCTGGAGTGGTTCCCCTTTGTCAGTGTTGCACAGTACAGGGGGCTGGGCAAGGAACAGCGCATAGTCGCTCGGAAGGGACAAAAACGAGGTCCTTTGTACACATTGGCGTGCACGATAAAGATCATTTAGTAGACAGAATTCGATAATAAGAGTAGGTCGTAGCGCCGCTGTCCGGGCAAAATTTTCGTCGTTGCACATTGTATGGCGTATGCCCGTCTTCATTAGCCCAGTCCGAGCAGAACAGTAGGGGGTTAAAACTTATTTCATTTCCTGGATAACACATAGATAAGGGAATATATATCACCATAGTAACGACACGGCCCGTGGGCTGGAATGGGGCGGGTACTTCAATCAATCGTTTATATTCCAATATATATATATTGGACCACATTTAAGTTGCTGTACTCACGGACTGGAATAGCAGGAAAACACGGTTGCGGCAATCAAAATCTGCTCCCGACGGCCACGTCTCCGTGGAATATAAACGATTGATTAATACCCAATTAACTAATGAATAGCAGAAAGTTGCAGAAAAAGTAAATGCGTGACAAACGATGATATCTAAACAGATAAAATACCTAAATTACTGTCCAATGTATTAGGGATGATCCCAGATTAAACGAAGGGCTGTCAAGTTGTTGGCCAGCAATGGCCAGAGAGGGGTTTCTAGGGCCATTGCTTCGGGGATATGGTGGCTTACCTGAATCCCAAACAACCACCGCATATGCGTTTTTTCTGCTATTCTAACATAAGAGTAAAGTAATTTCCAATCGTTTTGTAACCGAAATTCCATTCCACGCCGACCTGAATTCCACCCAACCCATCGCAGCTAGATTTACAAATAATAATCGATGCCCGAAAAATGTGGCACAAAGTAGAGTGGCTCCAGACAAAATGTTTTAATCCATAGTCAATTTAGTACAAATTAGCGGTATTCAATTAAAAGAAAAGTAAAATTAGTATTTTATTGGATTTCGGGTACTTTATTTTGCCAATCAGATGAAATAATATTTTTCACTTTACCCAGTGAAACAACCGGGCAATGATTTGCAATGTGACCCAACATTAGGTCTAGATGAGCTGATTTTTGTTGAGCTACACGTTTTGGGTCCGGTGCGTCTCGAGGGTAATTTTGAAAGCCTCAAAGGGGTTCTGCATTGGTTTTCTTTAGCCATACTGCACCATCAAGCCGGAAAGATGCGAAATTGGGATCCAGTGAAAGACAATATTGTAGGTTCTGTCGCCAAGATTCAAACGAAGTAATATTCTCGTGTTTGGTGAGACACCACTGTTTTGTTGCACGTGTATTATTTGCCATTGGTGAATTTGCTGGCTTACTACACAATAATATACCCAATACAAAGTATGGGAGAATTGAGTGAAGACGCTTTATAGTAAAAAAAAAACCCGTTTCGTCCAACCGCCGTTTCGGTAAGCGACGACACTGTTGACATTTTTTTTTTAAAAAAAAAACACCTAATGTATACGTTTATAATGAGTGAAAAGTTCGTATCCCACTCCAGCCGCCACGCCAGTCAATAGTGCCACACTTTTGACGAACACTCAACGAACAACTTTGTAAAGGATGAATATTTAATAATCCGGCATGGTCAATGAAGGAACCGGCAGAGAGAGAGACACACACACACACTCGATGACGCGAGTCAATAATACAAACATTCAGTACCATTCGACACTACTCGGTACTGGCGTCGTGCTAACCCCCTGGAATTTTTAGACGAGTAGTAGTAAACGCCACTGTCACAAACTATGACATTTAGGGGCTGAGAAATGGTACAGATTTATTTCCATATGTTGCTTGCATGGAGGGATCTTTAGCACTTAGGTTGGGGGTAGGGGGTAGGCGTCGAGATTATGTGATAATGCAGGCGCGGATCCAGAGGGGGGGCAGGGGGTCCGGACCCCCCTGCTGAGACTTGAAAAATTTTTATGCGATTTTATTGGTGATTTTTAGACCTGTATTTTGTCAATTTGAAAACTTGCACCCATGTTAACTACTTGGTATCATGTAATAAATTATGTTTAAAGCATATATTTGTACTAGTTAATAAATTGTTTTAAGCTTTCGAATGTTGTAAAGCTATTCCATGATGTGTTTTTGTATCCCATGTCTTTGATACTGTATCTAAATGTTTGGGAAATTTAGGCTAATCTAGCAACGTCTAGACTTTGTAAAACTCACAGTTGTTGCTTCAGGAACCAGATAGACGTTATAATCTATGTTCAATCGGGTTGTTCAGTGTTATAACCAGTACTTTGTTCGAGTTAACGACATTGCGTAATATATTGAAACAGTACTCGGCTGACACCCCATTTTGTATCAATATATTATGCAATGTCTCGCTCTCGGCCATTAAACCACCAGGTTAATGATAAGACCTTTATTAAGAATATGAAATTAACATGATTCGCGAGAAGCTCTATTCCAAGTCTGACTTACTCTCAGTAAACCACTGACTATACAACAATTAGGGAAAATGGACAAGAGTGATAATAATAATCTTTGGTAATTATAATAATAATAATAATAATAAAAATCTTCGGAAATAATAATAATCTTCGGTAATAATAATAATAGCAATCTTCGGTAATTATATTTATAGCAATCTTCGGTAATAATAGTAATCTTCGGTAATAATAATAATCTTCGGTAATAATAGCAATCTTCGGTAATAATAATAATAGCAATCTTCAGTAATAATAATAATAGCAATCTTCGGTAATAATAATCTTCGGTAATAATAATAACCTAGGTAATAATAGTAATCTTCGGTAATAATAATAATAATCTTCGGTAATAATAATAATAATAATCTTTGGTAATAATAATAATAATCTTTGATAATAATAAGAATAATAATCTTTGGTAATAATAATAATCTTCGGTAATGATAATAACCTCGGTAATAATAATAATCTTCGCTAATAATAATAATGATAATAAGAGTGATCATCATATATGGTATTGTTTACTTATCATATTATGGTATCTGTGATTGCACTGCCTATTATCATGTCCTGGTATGATGCGCTGACCACTACTACATTCTCTTTGAAGTCATGCCGAGTATTGTACATAGATCATACGTAGCTTGTAAATGGGGTATTGAATTTATTACATGTATAATTACAACGCAGACAATCATGGCTTAAGAAAAGTGCACACAGAGTTAAAAGGTCAATATTATATAAATTATCAATACAGCTGGAGGTCAATAACCTCAATTGGATAAAAGTTATAGGTCACTAAGTGACATTATTCCAATTTATCGGTAATTTACAGATTTTCCCGACCATAATGGCCGTTTACACAAGATAAAAAATGTATTTAAATCACAATGGCTGTTTACACAAGATAAAAAATGCATTAAAACCATAATGGCCGTTTACACAAGATAACAAATATATTTAAACCATAATGGCCGTTTACACAAGATAACAAATGCATTTAAACCATAATGGCCGTTTACACTAGATAACAAATGCATTTAAACCATAGTGGCCGTTAACACAAGGTAACAAATGCATTAAAACCATAATGGCCGTTTACACAAGATAAAACAAATGTATTTAAACCACAATGGCCGTTTACACAAGATAAAAAATGCATTTTAAAAAACCATAATGGCCGTTTACACAAGATAACAAATGCATGTAAACCATAATGGCCGTTTACACAAGATAACAAATGCATGTAAACCATAATGGCCGCTATTGTCTGCACATGGTATGTGGAAAAAGGGGGACAATTCTTGACTGGAAGGTCCTACTGCACCAAATTAAAGAAACACATCATTAAAATCCACAGCCTCTATCACGTTAGCAGACGTAGTTATTATTCATATCATGTAAAAAATATTTTACTTATTCTTTTAAAGGTGTGGTGATTTTGTGTAGTTATGTTTAATATATATATATATATCCTTTGAGGCCATATTTGATAATAACATATGCATTTAAACCTTGAATCACGTACATTTTATTTGGTCCCATTTGGTGTCCGCTAACACAAGTTTTGCTGTGTTTTCGCGACCTCTTTTATTCCACAATTAAACAAACGATTGAGCGACAACTTCAAGGGCCATGTTGAATAGTTTAGGACACTACATAGATATTTTCCATGCGCTCTTCGTCAGTGGTTTCACTTCGGTGCTGATGTTTTGATGTTGCAGCCTTGTCTTTCTTGGATTTCCTTTTTCGCCAACTGAAACCAAACAACAACAAATTATTCAAGGATATTTTCTTTTATATTGATTGCAATGGACACAGTCGTTCGGATGGTCCCGAGGTCCCGTGTACATATTGGCACTCAAGGATAACGATCCTTGTCAGTTGAAATTCGATATAAGAGTAGGCGGTAGCGCCCCTGCCCGCAGCAAAATCTCCTCATAGCATACTGTATATTTAGAACTTAGAAAGTTTGTTGATCTATAGAGACCATGACAAGGGTACCACTGTATAAATTAGTAAAATATAAGACAACACAATGTAGTTGCTTATTGCATTAATAACTAAGGATATATTATAGAAAACGAGATACAGAGATATGATGACAGTGAGAGAGAATCGAGAGTTGATCGTGGTCTTGTCATGTTAATAATTGTCTAATTAATAATTTATATAACATTATCTCAGACTCAAAGAACCTGCAATAGGCAGATTTACCTCTTGCATAATATATGTTTAAACCTTGATGGCCTACTAATTTACATATTATTAACTTCCATTTTAATTTTAAGATACATTAAGTAAGCCTTATATAAAGTATTGTCCGTCGTTGCTTTAATAATCCAAATATTGATAAGGTAAATTGAATATTTTGAAAATTTCAGTCAAATTCAGTTAAGATATAAAAATTTGACGAGATACTCTCGATTGTCAAGTACCATTCTATGATAATAAACAAAGCCTCGATTATCCATTAGATATCGAAGCCACTCGATTATCATATTCCTGAAGCAATGGCGCGAGAAATCCCTCTCTTAGTTCTAATCAAACGAAACACTGCGCAGGAGTATGCTCGATTATGGGCGTGTTTTGTAGTAGATTTAGTTTTGTGTAATGCATCTTTTAAAGGGTTTTGTTTATTTTGTAAAGCTTACCACACGAGGATCGAGTAACTAATAACCAACCCTAGACCGACAACAGCAGCAGTAAGAACACCTAGAAAATATATAGAAAAATATAAGAACTAAGAATTATGTACTATGTTTATATGTTATATATATTACACAATTCTTATATTTCTATAAGTATAAATATGCATAAATGAATAAAAAAATACGTCCAGGTAAACAATTCTCCACTTTACTTCATTCTGACATACATTAAATATAAGCTAGCTATCTGCGTTCTATGGGCGTCTTCAGGTGTTAATAATATATATATATATATAAATATAAGAATTATATACTATGTTTATAAAGAATATATAGTAGAATATAAGAACTGTCTACTATAAGTCTCCAGTGCTTGATAGGTGGGGGTGGTGACGGGGTGTCCACCAATTGTGCATAGAACGAAATCCAACTTTTCTGTAAATATTAGTGTGTGTAGAATACGATGCCGAGGGGTAATCGGTCTACCGTTGGTGCGTTTTCGAGATATTCAGGATCAAAGGTCAAATGAGGTAATTTGCACTGAAAGGGAATGTGCAGCCATTCCTGTATCATAAAAACACGCTGAAAATGATCGAAAGTTATCACCCTTTCAATAATAATATATACTTGCTAAATTCATCTTTGTTATTTGTGACGCCGGGTTTCAAAAGGTCCAATTTGATTTAAAGCAATAAACATGTCAACGTGAAATATAAAAGCTTAAAGCGAATCGTTTTATAATAATATTTTACCTATCAATGTGTACGCCATTGTGTTAGAAAGACTGGATGGTGGTTGTCTCGGTTGACCAGTTGTTGTTACCCATATGTTATTTGAAGTCGATGCCATGTCTCGTGTTTTAATGGGATATATGTAGTAATAACTACTATCTAGTGGCCCGGCGTTCCACGTTGCCATTTCTAGGTAATTGGACATTCTGGCTGAATTACAAAATAATAAAATGATTTAGTGACGCGCATGAGTACCCCTGGCCTACTCACAATACTACTTTTACAATACTCCTGCCAACTGGGATACGAACCCTGGTAAAAGTTATGAGGGAAATTTTGAACTGGCGCTATGATCTAATCTTATCCGATTTCCCGTAACCATAGGAGATTCTGTAACGTACAACCAACGGTCTACACGGAACCTTATGAGATTAACATTTCCTTTGTTAAATTTGGATGTTTTTATTTTCGTTTTTCGTTTAATCATGCTTGAATCATTATAACAAACAATCGCCTTAGCGAAGTACCATGTTCAAACCCGAAATGACCTGAACCAATTAGAAAAGGACCATGTTCACCCCGAAATGACCCGATTAGTTGATGGTTAGAATGGATATCCGCGCTTATATAAAGCCGAGAGATATGGTTATCCAGACCGATATACCTTTGCAAACCTGTCCCGTGTTATGGCAGTTCTTGCTATAACAAGTTAAAAATAGGTTATCCGGTCACAAACAACGTCTAATGGGGGTAACTTGTCCTAAAACAAGATGTTGACGCCCGTGAAAGTAATTGAAAATTTCCATTTCAAAAAATCCATTTGGCTGCATGCCAGTTCAATATCAAACACTCTTACTATTTTCTATTGTTAATTTTCTCCCTTCATGGGTCAAATTTATGGTTTTTAAATAAATCCCAAATCGTCGTCACGATTCATTTTTGTTTAGATTACTGCAAAAATTATGGGATTTATTGCGGGAAGGCACGTAACTCTTACTTCGCTTGGCCAAAGATACTGGATAATCAACCACATCAAAAACCAAACTCCGACTTACGCATGGGGCAATGGACTTTACGTCAAATATTGACAACGCTCCTAAAACCTCCGTACGTTGAAGTCTAATGAGAAGGGGGGGGGGGGCCACTGGGTAACCAAGACTAATGATCATACAAATTAACACATTTCGGATTTTTCACTAACCCAAAGTTAATAGTTGTTCACTACATCAATACACAACAGCCACGGATCCAGGATTTTGTCGAGGGGGGGGGGGGGGGTACACATTAAAGCAAAGGGTAATACGTTGCAAACTTCGATTGCTTGGGCGGAGACAATGCTAAAAACATCATTTATAAAGCCTCTATTAAAGAGAACATATGTAAACTACAACAGTAAACAAAGCAAACGAAAATGAAAATCAACTATGTCACTGGGGCTGAGGGGGGGGGGGCAAGAGGTAAAATTTTATAGAAACACAATTGTTTACATATTTGCCAACCATTCACATACTTTTGTATTATTTGATTGATAAAGACGAGAGGACCCTCGTCGGTTTGTATTAAAATCAGTAATTGTGTATCCATAAAATTGTATCTTGTGTTATCAATCAATGGCCGGAGAGTCGTCGTTGAAACGTCGATTAGTATTTAACTCAGTAATTGTGTATCCATAAAATTGTACCTTGTGTTAATATGTTCAATTACTAAATGCCAATCAAAGAAAATATCAAAATATATTAAATAATTCGTGAAAGCGTGGTATTAAGAATTCAGATTTGTAACTCACACATTGTTGTAGAAGATGTATCTTGGCTACAGATAGCCAGTGCTTCCTTGTGCATCAGATTGAATCGGTAAAATGTCTGCTCCGACACTTCTTAAAGTGACAAACATGCCATCTTTCCTTTAAAATGACCAATGCCTGTTTCATTCACGTCATTTCCTAGTTGAATATAACCCACGCCAAGCCAAAACTGATGACCAGGACTGCTATCCACACGGTAACCATTGACGTGCAGATAGAAAGTACCTTTCAAATAAAAAGATGTTAGTAAAACATGGTGTAATCACAAACAAGACATGCCCCGAATTATATTACTATTTATGATTTAGGACATGCGCTCCCGACTTAATTATCTCACAGATTCGACTTGATTATCCCTCCGATCCGACTTTGTTATCCCACAGATCCGACTTAATCATCCCACAGATTTGATTTAAGCATCCCACAGATCCGACTCAATCATCCCACAGATTCGATTTAAGCATCCCACAGATCCGACTTAATCATCCCACAGATCCGACTTTATCATCCCACAGATTCGATTTAATCATCCCAGATATACTATTTGTATATCTGTCTCACTGCAGTAAAACAAAAATATAAGTTTACCTGATGGTGAATCGTAGCTGAGAGCAAGACTTGTCCACGTGTTGGCCAGGATAGAACCACCCGCCATAATAACCTGTTTTACGACCACATACAGCACGCCTTTTAAAAGCTGAACTATAATTCCTGGAATATTATTACCACGATAGTGCATTATAACACCGGATTCTGTTTCAGGATAGACCTCTAATGTTATTGTAAACGAACCGAGTGGGTTTTCGATGATTTGTTCTGTAGTGTCGTAACAGGAGACATAAGTCATAGGTCCGTCGTATGCCAGAAGCGGTTGGTGGTTAGCTGTTATACTTTCGTAACAACCTGTCGGATGTCCCAGTGACGCCGGAGCAAGCGGCCACGTGCTTATTGGCGAAGGAACTGATCCCCGTGTATGGTATGGCAACAAACTGAAAACTAAAATCATGAATTTGTAAGAATTGTTTCTTTTTTATTTAGCGAACAATAAAACTGCTGCTGTGTTATTTGTAACAGTATTAATCAATTAAATTAAGACGTTTTAATGACGACTGTGAAGTGCGCTTCAATCTTGTTAGGAAGTATGACTTGCTTAAATACGGTAATTTGTTAGAAAACCAACTAAATTATCTTGTAATATTTAAGTCTAAACCCAAGCTCAATCCAAGCTCCGACAGATTCTTTTCAAAAGAAAAATTATCTTTTAATTTTAAGGTAGTCCCCCTCACCACAGTAGGTATGTCTAGGGAAAAGGACAACTATAAACTGTAGCATATCTGAAAGGAGAGATACATGTTGTCTAAATTTGATATGACCCTTGAAGAGATCTGATAATATCGTGTTTATAAGGGTTCCATGACATGTATTATAACAGATAGTTCTAGAATGACATGTATTATATCACTGTAACAGATAATTCTTGCATGGCGGATATCAACCGCATTCCACCTCGCCGACATCAAATGCTTCACACCTAATTTGAAAAGCAAAATTGTTTATCCTCCGACTGAAAAACAAAATCGCCACCACGCTGTCCCAATGATTCACGCCAACAATTCGTTAAAGAATGTCGCCTCTATTGTGTTCACAGGGTTTTCAGGAAAGGCAGCGCATCGCGAAAAATCGATTTGGTTCGCTTTTCTATCACTGAAACGAATGCTGAAAACCATATTTGAAAATGATACGTTAAAAATTGTATCATCTGCACACGGTTTTGGGAAAATGGGGGATAATTCTTGACCGTAAGGTCAATATAGTTCGTCCTACAGCACCAAATTAAAGAAAAACCCCAGCCTATACCCCAGACTTAGTTATTATTTATATCTTAGTGTAAAAATATGTTTAACTTATTCTTC
The DNA here is from genome assembly GCA_036850965.1 of Patella caerulea. NCBI lineage: Eukaryota > Metazoa > Mollusca > Gastropoda > Patellidae > Patella > Patella caerulea. Next base: position 77,978,581 of record JAZGQO010000010.1, on the reverse strand, counting down.
TAAAGGTATATTACCATTTTGACCCGGTCTGTCAATATCTGATGATTTCGTGTAGTTTTATATAAATATCGTTTCAGGCTGTATTTGATTATATTGGTGTGATATAACATTTCTTAATTCTTATCTAATCTGTTTTTAATATATTTCCACAAATGTTAGTATTCCAAATATATTTTGATTATGTTGCCTTGGTTTTCTATTTTACATTTTTAATGTTCAATAAAATTAGATTAACCTCTATCAAGCCAATCTGATCAGTATCATATTTGGCGTGAATGATGTGGTCAATATCCGCCCCCCCCCCCACCAATTAAATATTATCGTTTAGTAATATATTGTTAGTGAGTCGTTATGCCGTATTTAGATAAAAGAGTTGGACATTCTTCCTATAATAGTTTAAAAGTGAATAATGAACAGTGGATATGGGGTGTTGATTGTTTATTGGTAGTAATGCCTCTGAACATACCAGACTTAGCTTCGATTGTTCATTTAAACGTTAAATTTTCATGTCTCATAGATGTTGAAATACATCTAAACCTCGTCCATTCGATGGTCTACAGGGTTGTTTATAGGAATTTGGTGTTAATAAAAGTAATAAAAAAAACGAAAAAACAAAAAAAAAATGCCCCGTGATTGCCAGATTTATATCCTGTTAAAATATCAAATTTGTCTCGGCTAAATCCACTCTAAAATGTAATCGGATAGAATTTTTGAAAATCTTTTTTTGATACCCGCATCCTCCCTCCCCAGCCCTGCTTTCATTCAATCTGATTTCAAACGGGCCCATCAATAATGTTCCCGAGCAACACAATGACGGCGGCGGCGGGTTTATTACATAACATAGACAGGTGACATTTCAATTCGTAAATACCGACAGGAATAGAACTATTTTCCAAATCACATGAATTCTAAAAGGAACCCATCAATACAACATGTGTATGTATTTTATAACAGCCCTGAATGACATTATAATCGAATGGCGTGAATATCATGAACCTACAATTAGATTTTGTAAATTAAATTCATAAATAAGTGTCCATGGTTGCTCTTGGTCTGAGTATCATTCCTTTATTTCAACGTTTTCGGAGATGATTTCATCTGGACCTGACCATACATAGTTGTATATAATCTTCTACTTTCTAATAATAATACGAAATGAAATAACTATAGTTATATTTGGCCAAAACATTTTGAATTATAATTTTTTTTTAATAACCTTAATTTCACCCTATTAACATGACACAATTATATGGAATAAAGTGTACTTGAGAGATTTATTTCAGCGACGTTTGTATGAGGGTTCTCCCGTCTTTATCAAACAAAGAATGACAGCCACAGTTCAAATGAAATGTGGTTTAACGTCCTACTCTTCTGCACCTAACCTGGGCTAATGGAAGACAGGCATACGCCATACAGTGTGCTATGAGGGAAATTTTGCCCGGGCAGCGGTGCTACGGACTACACTTATATCGAATTCCAACTGCCCAGGGATCTTTCACGTGCACTCCAATGTTTACACGGGACCTCGGTTTTTCGTCCAATCCTTGTCAAGCCATCCGAGAAATGTATATAAAATATAGAACACAGACAACCATTTATATTCGTGCTAGCTTGACGGCAGAGTGTCAATACGCATACAGTTTCTCGAACATTTTTTAATAAGTTTGTCTCGATGCCCGGCTATTTCAAGATTCTTCCGATGTGATAGAATGTACTTCCTTTGAATGGTATGGTGACGCGTATGGGTGAAGGATATATTCGTACTGGCTTGACGGTAAAGTGTCGAGACAATATTGTGGAATTAATGGTGTTATTGATTAGCTGCTTAGGGTACTGGTTAAAGATGGAGAAGACTGATCTGTGGAAGGTCACAGGTATTGAGGATGCGGTTACTGAGTGTTGTAATGATGGCTTATAGACCCCCTCTCCATAAAAGTACAAACATAAATATATATTGAAAAGTACAGTAAAGTAAAATAGAGGAACAATTAAATTATAAGATGGCTATATACACTATATACACGATATGTACAAACTACAATCAAAATGTCTATATTTCATACAGTTTCATAAGGAATTGTCAAAGGCGTTTGGAGATCTCGACGAAATTATGTACTGAAGAAAAAAATTCTTCAGAAGTGTTTTTGTTTCCAGTTCCGAATAATAAATTATAAGAATTTTGATAAAGTTTTGGAAGTTTTGATATAGTCGCAGATCGTGCATCTGATCGTAAGGGACAGATTAAAAGAAAATGTTCGGAATCTTCAAAGGGGTGACCACAACCGCATATAGGGTTGTCAGAAATATGCCTGAGAAAACGATGTCCGTTTAAATCGCTCCAAGAGAGTCGAAGGCGAGAGTGTTGAATTTGATTTTTCCTGTTGCCAGAGTAGTATGATGAAGGTATGATTCGATCAAGGCAGCCTAGTTTAGATTTAAAAGAAGATAGAGTAGGTAAGTTTCTAGTAGAAAGGTCAAGTAGATTCCATTCTCGAATTGTAGATGGTATAAAAGAAGAAGAAAAAAAAAAGTTCTGCAGAGGTATGTTGGGATGTTACTTTGGTTACGTAGGCAATAGGAATTGATATTGGGTGGTAGGGAAGGGGGAGTAAAATATCTTTCTGCGGAGCAATCATTGTGTCGGAAGTGAGATTTTTACCCCAGTCAACTTCAAATCCCCGTAGCAAAAAATCTAAATGGTCAACCCCTATGATGAGGAGATTGCCAAATGTGGTCCCCATTGGGCCTAAAAAGATTGGAACCAACGAAGTGTTGAGAAAAAAAACTACAGCCTGTGATGTTACAGGCATTTAACATTGAAGTCAATGGGCAAATAAATCGACCGTATATCGGTTATCGCCCTTTATTCCAGCCAGTAATAATGATAAATGTTTCTTTTCTGTGTGTCAGTCACTTCATAGTTGGTTGCTAATCCACCGTAGCAAAGACCACTCTGCTCATATTTTGTTACGAATCAACCGTACCAAAGATCACTTTGCTCCTACTTGGAATGTATTTAACCAGTTCTATCACACGTAATATTGGTGGACACCAACATTATGCTTTGCAAGAAATGCTCTGTGGATATTGTAACCTATCTTTCTGGACAAACAGCCGACAGCCCAGCCCCACTCTTAATTTACGTTTTAGCAAATATATTACTGGTGTCTAAATTCGTCAGTGATAACTGGTTAGTCATTGAAAAATGGTTGTTGCCTTGGTATTGCCAGGCCACTCAGTTTCCATTGAACATTACATGTCTCTTGTCCGCTAGGAATTGTCAGCGGTGTCTTGTAAGATGTTAACAGGGCATGTATTCCAAATCATTCATATGGTAGGAGCGTATGATTGACAATTCCTACTTTTTTATATTAGACTGACAAGGACAGCTGTCTAGTCATTCGGATGGGAAGAAAAACTGGATCCCAGCTCTAGTGAGCGCTATTCTTGAATGGCTGCCCTATAATGTGCTCTGTGGTTTTGTACTATTTATTCAAGTGTCCTGATCTATTTATGCTGGAATTTGTGCTATGCATGTGTACAATGTCGTGGTGAATCTGTGGATGTGAAATTTATGAAATATTTTTGGATTACTTTGGAGAAATATACACTTTTTGTATCCTTTGAAACCAATAGTGTTCAATGAAGTATGACAGTCAGTCTTTTCTAAAACAAACTGAACTGAGTTCATTAGCCTTTTGTCTTATTCTGATTATGTTCACTACACTATCAAGTTTTAAACAAGGTGTAATCACACTAACTAAAGATAAACTTCTTAGTAAATCACACTGTGATATTTTATTACCTGAACAGAAAACATTTCTTAATACATCTACTGATTATATAATAAAAAAGTTCAAACCCACAAGACGTGGATGTGCATCTGGAACCAGAAAGAATCATAAGATAAATAACACCCCCGTAAATACACAAATTACACATGAGGAAAATGTGCATGTTCACAAACTAAAATCTGCCTATCAACCTAAATGTTTCAAAGTAGAACTTTGGAACACACAATCATGCCGTAATAAGACTACAGAAATCTTTGATCTGATTATTGAAAATAACCCAGATATTCTTGTTATCACAGAATCATGGCTTAGGCCATATGGGGATGAATCTCACATTGCTGCCATGACACCTCTGTCTTATACATGTACCCACCTTGCAAGATCCAACACAACTGGTGGCGGAATAGCCGTTATTCATAAACGATCTATTAAAGTTGAGACCACAAAGGACAGAGTCCAAGCCAAAACATTTGAGCAACTATCTTTGAGAATCACCACAACAACTAAATGTTTTACGCTCATCTGTATTTATAGACCCCCACCTTCCTCTAGAAATAAACTTTCTACGTCAGATTTCCACACAGAATTCTCTTCACTGTTGTCTGTACATTCTAAAATAAATACATTGATACTTGGCGATTTTAATGTTCAACTCAATAATTTAAACAAGCATGATTCAAAAAAGGTGTTATCTCTGCTTGATCATACAGGATATAATCAACACGTAGACCAAGCAACCCACAAGTCAGGAAACACTTTGGACTGGGTAATTACTCCTTGTGATTCCTCTTTGGTGCAAGATATACAAGTTGAAGATAGGCAAATATCCGACCACTTCCTAATTACTGTTAATTTAAATTTGTGTAAACCTCGTAATCCACAAAGAAGTATTATCTGTAGGAATATTAAAGGGATTAACTGGGACATTTTGAAAAATGATTTGTGCAGATCTAAGCTTGTGTTGGAACCGTTGACTGATGTTGATGAACAAGTTGACCTCTACAATGACACTCTCCTTGAACTGCTTGATAAACATGCACCTGCTGTCTCTAAAACAATTACCATACGAAATGCACCGTGGTATAACAGTGATGTCCAACTGTCAAAACGTGTACGTAGACGAGCGGAACGGAAATGGCGTAAGACAAATCTAGAAATTCATCGTCAAATTTATCATGAGTCGAAATTGAACTCATTGAAAGCCATCCAGCACGCTAAGCGATTGCATTGTCAAACATACATTCAGAACTGCTACAAGGATCCTCGAAAAATACACCATTTTTTAAAGTCACTTCTGGGTTGCCCCAAAGAATCTAAACTTCCACATACAGATTCTAACATAAATCTTGCAAATGGATTTAATAGCTTCTTCGTCGATAAGATAGAGAAAATTCGTCATGGGCTTAAATCATCCACAAATAACACAGATAATGAGTCGGAATTCAAGTTCTTCAGCGGTCAGCAGTTAGACTGTTTCAGGCCTTTCAGTGAAAAGGAAATAAGAGAAATCATCAAATCATCTAAACCTACAACTTGTCTTACAGATCCAATTCCTACTCCTTTAATATTTCAACTTCTGGATCAACTTATACCCTTCATCACTCAGTTGATAAATAACAGTTTAACTACTGGTGTATTTCCAGCAAAATTCAAATCAGCTGTGGTTTTTCCGCTTCTTAAAAATGACAGCCTGGATCAGGATGTGCTCAAGAATTTCCGCCCTGTGTCCAATCTTCCTTTTCTATCCAAGGTTCTAGAGAAGGCTGTAAGCATACGGTTAAAGGAACATTTGGCTACAAATTCATTACTTGATAAATTTCAATCTGCCTACCGCCAAAATCACAGTACCGAAACTGCCCTGCTCAGGGTGGTTAACGACTTGCGTGGAGCTGTTGACAGTGGTAATATTGCCTCACTAGTAATGTTGGATCTGTCGGCAGCATTTGACACTATAGATCACAAGAGACTTCTTGAAAATCTATCCAAATGCTGTGGGGTTGTGAACATGCCCATAAACTGGTTTAGATCGTATCTAAAAGATCGGACCCAGTCCGTTCTAATCGGTGATGAGCTGTCGGACAAAACTTCCTTGAACTGTGGTGTCCCCCAGGGATCGGTGCTCGGTCCTATTCTCTTTGTGCTCTACACCAGCCAACTAGCATCTATAATTGAAAATCACAATCTTTCGCACCATTCGTATGCTGATGATACGCAAGTCATAGATGATTTTCCACCAGAGAGTAAAACAGATTCCTTTCTTAAAACAGAAAAATGCACACAGCAAATCAAAACCTGGATGACAGCAAGCATGCTTAAATTAAATGATGACAAAACAGAAGTAATGATCGTGGGTACAAGACATAATCTTCAGAAACTTGATTCATCAACATTAATTATTGCCGACTCTTTAATAAAAACTCAAGATAAGGTTAAAAATCTCGGTGTATTTTTAGACTCAAGCCTAACAATGGAAGCTCATGTAACCAATCTATGCAAAATTTGTTATTTTCATTTGAAATCCATAAGTAATATCAGACACCTGCTAACAAAAGATGCTACCCACACACTTGTCCGGTCTTTAGTGTTTTCACGATTGGACTACTGCAATAGTATCCTTATCGGTCTAAAACAAAGTTTACTCTCTAAACTTCAAGTTATCCAAAACAATGCCGCCAGGATAGTTAGTCAATCATCTCGACGATCTCACATTAAACCCATACTGAAGGAACTACACTGGTTACCAGTTCACTCAAGAATCGACTACAAACTTCTTTGTGTTGTTTATAGATGTCTTCATGGTTCCGGTCCTGCATATCTATCAGAGCTAATAAATCATTACGTACCATCCCGTAACTTAAGATCCCAAGATATGTGCTTATTACGCATTCCAAAGTATAATCTACAAACTTTCGGCTCAAGAACATTCCAGTACAGTGCACCTTTTTTGTGGAATTCCTTACCCCATTATCTTAAAACAGCTCCATCACTTGAAAATTTTAAAACGAAATTAAAAACTCACCTATTTACCACCGCATTTTAGTTGGGGTGGATCAGGATTTTTGTGTAAATAGTGACCATAGAGTACATAGTACGCGCCTAGAGCATGCATTTGTGGATGAATTGGCGCTTTACAAATATACATTATTATTATTATTATTATCCCGTGTACACATTGGCGTGCACGTAAAAGAGTCCTTGACAGTTGGAATTCGATATAAGAGTAGGTCGTAGGGCCGCTGTCAGGGCAAAATTTCCCTGATAGTACACTGTATGGCGTATGTCCGTTTTCATTAGCCCAGATTAGGAGCAGAACAGTAGGACGTTAAACCTCATTTCATTGCTTATATTAATTATTAGATACTTACTGTATAAGAAAAATATCCAACTACAACCAGTCATTTTAATTCTGTAAAACTGCTCACGTCCACATCAGTAGAGCATCAAAGATAGAAATGGTGATTGGGCGTGGTGATACTCTCCTCATATTGACAGCAAGGCGTGGCTTATATAGTAGTGTATACTGTTAACAGTATTTGTTATACGTTTACTTTGAAAGGGGGGAGGGGTCGTTTAGGAGAGACAATACGGGGGACTACCTATTGGTTCTACGTTGCAAGAAGTAAATATCGTGTTGCTACCATCGTGGGTTACCTTCGGGTCCTCCGGTTCCTCAGAATACGGAATTGAAAATCCCAAAGCCGACCAGCGAACCAAATATACGCGATACGTTTTCAAACAGTTTAAACCTGACAGTTTTCATCTGGAACGGAGGCCAGTGCCCCAAGCTGTATTATACGGTTTCCGGATAAAAACCAGACACTCATTCTCAAGTAAAACTCTTGAAACATGTACTGTATCGACCTACAAAGGAACAGCGATCGATTATCATGCCACCCAACGAAAATTTGACCCGAAATCGTCCAAGGATTACGCTCCCGCATAAGCGGTTTTGGTATTCAATATTCTGAGCTGAAAATTTAAGACAAAGTAAATACACCATTCAAGTTTATTTTTGAGACTCTGTTCAATTCGGGATAATACCTTAAATTTGAGTTAATTTCAATGTTTGCATGTCGTATTTGTATTGTGGTTCATATATTTGTATTTGTATATAAAATAAACGTCAGCACGATTTCAAAATCAGAGAGGCACTTCCATCAAATTATTCTAGAAAACGACTTACTAAATGGACCAAAGCAGTTTTTCTATTGTGAACAGTATGTTGACACATTTGTGATTAATTCATCACAATTCCAAGACATTACACGAAGGTTTAGAGTCTGTGTACAGTCTGTACATCAGTATCTGGTGTGTCTACCGCGAGTGTCAATAGCAGCAGCACAGAGTCTGTACATGGAAAGGACCAGACGACTGATGAACCCCATTGACACCTGGAATGACAATCTCAGAATAACCTGGCACAATCCATCGGCTGCGTTTGGTCTCAGTGCGACGCTATTCAGTCCCTTCTGCATTTCATCCCAACGATGTTCTATCGTGTTTTTTTTTTATATCCGGACTAAGGGCTGGCCAGTGAATAACACCGTTCTGCTGTAAAAAATCCCGAGTAACTCTGGTGGTGTGGGCACGGGCTTTGTCATTCTGGAAAACGTTGTATGACTTGGGGTCTGGGAGCTGGGTCCATGTAGCGCACTGTTGTGTTGCCGCCTCCTCTCCCTGGACCAAGATTTGGGAACACCATTGAATCTCCCCTCTGGTTCAGGCCGATTCCACCAAAACCGTTATGCTTTGACGTCCCCATGCGTCTCATTCCGTTGACTCCATATTCTGGTCCTACCATCTGCAGTTGATACGCAATACCGAGGGGTGAGCATAGGTCCACGCTATGGTCTTCGGCAATGGATGTTCTCGGCGCTCTATCGGTCTGTCTGACGTCTGTCTCAGATGCCTATGTGGAGGGATTCTTACACGTGCAGTCGCACATCATGTCGGTCTTGTCGCCTTGTGGTAAACCTTGGTCTACCAGTTCGGGGTGATCATCCGCGGTGTTGGTGAACCGAAAGCATTGCTGAAGCCTGTAGCTGGTCCGAAGATTGACCTGGAAGTGATTGGTTACGGCTTGGGCATTATGGCCAGCGTCAAGTCTTCCAAGCGGCTGGTTCCTATGAGCTGCGCGTGGATCGTGGTATGCTGTTGACTTTGTAGTGTGAATGGTTCAACCAGGTAGGGGGGGGGGGGGCATTTTATAGGGCTGGTCCCGGTGAACAGCATAGCATGGGCAGCAAGACTTACATGAAAATCACGGAGAACACATTACCATCTCAGAAGTCAGGTTGCGTTTTTGAGAACATTTCTTGGGTCAACTCTATGTTTGGAAACAAGGTCTTATCGCTCAGGTAAACCTAGCTCTAACCAACCTCACGTTTCTTTTGCTGCTTAGTATATAATTTACCATTTCTTTAAATGACATCTAAAAGCACGGTTTACTCAAGGTATATATCGATTTTCCCTTTTCCTTAATTAATATTAACTATTTCTAATAATTCATGTGTCATATACAAGATAAAAATTTAAAACTATCAAATTTTAATAATAAAGATTATTTGTTTCATAAAATCATTTTATTCTGTCTGCAATAAATATCACCTGGGTCTAATTACGCACAATGTTTCATATAACAAATATTCAAACGACCACAGATTAATATATTAAATAAAATAAAATGGGGTTTAGCATTCTACTTGTGTTATATTTATAATGGATAATGATGATCTGGAAGCCCCGTTAAGTTTAACGTGTCATTAACTTGTCGTTATAGTTAACGGATGTGTTGGGCTAGATTACCAGTGTTATTTTCTATCGAATATTCTAGAGGGTTGGGGAGGGGGGGGGGCTATTCAGGTTTTCTATAGGATGAAATTCGATAGTATTTCGCAGAGTTTTGGGGATCTATATAAAACAATGGACCTAAATAAGTTATTCCTACATAAGTATTCTAACATTTCTAAAGAAAAATAATAAAGTACTCTATGATATATTAGAACTAAAAACATATTCAAACGGATTAATTTATCAAAATTTTGTTTAAAATCCTTCTCAAAACAATACCCGGTTGTACGTGCGTGGCAAGGAGTAGGGTCGCCTGCCAAGCCTCGTGGGTTTTCTCCGGGTACTCCGGTTTCCTCCCACTGTTAATTCTTGAAATAAAATTAAACCGTATGTTAGTCCCGAAATGACCTAGTTTGTGTCGAGTGGACGTAAAAACCCCATTCTCTCTCTCTTTAAAACATTATAAATGCTACGAAATACCCTGCCGTAAAAAATCGATCAAAAGAGGTCACGTTCGTGTCACGTGACTTGCTTTTCCCCACACGTATAGCAACGGCGGCGAAGTCGCAGGAGAATTCATTGCATACGCAAGACGATGTTGTCTGTATAATCACTGACTATTTATTAAAATTCAGCTAATAAACAAACTGTTTCCCCTTTTATAAACTTGAATCAATCCGTTAAATAAGGGATAATGAAATTGACTTTCCAGCAACAGAAATTTAACGGAATGTTAACAAACGACACGTTACCAAGTTAACGACCCGTTTCTGTTTTCTGTCTTGTCTGCCGGTTTATCTTGTAGATTTTTGTTTCGTGTGTAGTGCGGTATTCTTGCACTTACTATTAGAGTTCAAATTAGTTTTGAGCAACCGGTCCCAGTTATTTAAGTGACAACTATTCTATATATCAACATGCAGACAGCATGGATGTTAAATATGGGGGTATATTAGGGCCAAAATTCTAACATGCTATCATCTAACTTCTAACGTGCTATCGTCTAACTTCTATTCGTGTAGGGGGGTTGGGATGGCCTAGTCGTCTAGAGCGCAGCGCTTCGGCCTCTAGCTGGCCAGTTACCTCTGGCTTGCGGCTGTGGTTTCGAGCCCTGGTGTGAGCGTATGTGGCATGGAGATAGGGGCGCCTTCTCAACCTCGTGGGTTTCCTCCGGGCACTCCGGTTTCCTCCCACTACTAAAGACCCCTACGCGCAAGCGAATTATTGAAATAAAATTAACCACATGTTAGTCCCGAAATGACCTAGTTGTGTTGAGTGGACTTTAAACCCCATTTCTCTCTCTCTCTCTCTATTCGTGTAACTTCTTATCTAAGACAATGTATATTCTAATTTCTTCATTTGTTCCTCGTAAATGGGGCCTTCTTATCTTGCAATTTTTATTCTATTTCATGTTATTTCTATTATTGTAAGGACAAATTTTCATTTCAACAACGCTTAACATGTTTAGAATGAACATTGAACAAATTTAGAATGAACATTGAACAAATTTAGAATTTGATACGTCTATCTAACAACCGTCATTATGACGTCGTTTGGTGTCGCCACTGTATGCGCAGCTATCCACGCAATTACTGCTCACGGCCGGAAGTTTAGACCGTTTTACGGCAGTTCGTGAGAGAAAAGTAAACATGTTTTTGCATTGTCCGTATAGATATACGGTCCATGCTTGTACAAATGACAAGATATCAACTTCAAGATGGTACACCAAGAATGTATTAACTTTTTAAGTGGCCGACTTCAACGTATTATTTATATACTTGAAAGTAACAGCTATAACTCGTTAGCAGACATTGTGAACAATTTGGAAACATTGATGGGTACATTTGCTGATGTTATAAACAGTCCATCCAATTCCAATGATCTTGACGAGGAGATGCCACATGCAATTTTACAGTGTTTGCACTTTTTATGTGGCGCAGTGGATCAGCTGGATCGATTAAATACGGATCAAATAGTAACACAGACACGACACCCTATTGTGGGGACAAGTACTGGCCAACGAGGTAGACCAAAATTTTGCATTCCAGTAGAGACATTGGAATACTTTTTGGATAACGACTTTTCAGTCCCACAAATAGCGCACTTACTTTCATTGAGCAAGAGAACTATTTTTAGAAGGATGTCAGAATATGATTTATCTGTTAGAAACTTATACAGTGGTATAACAGATGAGGAAATTGACACACAAGTAATTAAAGTTTTATATCAATATCCAAATATTGGGTGTCGCAGCATCTGCAGCCATTTAAGAGCCTCTGGGTTAAGAGTTCCAGTCAGTAAAGTGCGTGACAGTTCTCGCAGAGTTGACCTAGATGGAGTGGTATTCCGAAAACTGACTTCAAGTCCAATTCAAAGAAGAATTTATTCTGTACCTGGGCCAAACTGTTTGTGGCATGTAGATGGATATCACAAATTGATCAGGTAGGTATATTAATACTAGAAGTTAATGTTGGAACAGGTCCAGAAAAATCCAGATGAACTTTATCAGCTGCCTAGTCGTTTGGATGGGACAAAAAACTGACGTCCTGTTAACAAAAGGGCGTGCACGTAAAAGATCACTTGGGAGTTGGAATTCGATATAAGAGTAGGCCGAAGCCGCAAAATTTCTCCAATAGCACATTGTATGGCATATGCCCGTCTTCCATTAGCCTAGGTTAGGTGCAGAAGAGTAGGACGTTAAACCCTACTTCATTTCATTTCCAGGTTAGCAAGCCAAAGATTTTACTCACTTAGCCACTGTGGCTCCCCACCACATTACTATGTACAAGATTGATTAATCAGATTTCTCAATAATTATATAAAATGATATTAGACAATTATTTGTAGTCCAGAAAGTCTATATTTTAAAGGCATTTTAATATTTTTAATTGCAGTGTTAGAGTTAGATTACAAGTTAGATATGTTTTGCTCAATGTTTTAGTTGGCGCTTTGTTATTCATGGCGGTATTGATGGATATTCTAGGCTTCCGGTGTATCTTAAAGTTAATAATAACAATAGGTCTCAAACCGTCCTTGATTGTTTTAAACATGCTGTCCATGAATATGGAGTTCGCGAAAGGGTGAGATCGGATAAAGGTGGTGAAAACATTGGTATTGCAGAGTATATGCTGAGAACTCAAGGATGTGAAAGAGGTAGTCATATAACAGAAAAGAGTGTTCTTAATCAGAGGTATGGTATATTTTCTAAAAACATGTATTATTTGAAATGGGAGAACACAGCCTACAACATTTATCCAAAGCCTGTAGTTTTAAATTGCCATCTCTATAAAGGATTCACAAATTTCAGCTACTTCATGCATGACCCATGTTTCATTCAATGGTATTTGAAACTGAGGTCTGAGTTGGGACCTATTTTTATGCAGCAACTTGAAATGTGGTAGTATATTACCCCACTGTCTCTTCACATCAGTAATAGTGTATGTTTTTAACAATTTTCATTAATTAAGAGAGTGACTTGAAGAATTTTGTAAACGAAAGTTTTTACAAAAAAAGATGGTGTATCTACCATGGGTAGCATATCCCTGTCCAGTTTGAATTCACATGTGTGTTGATGTTTGATTCAGGTGTTGCTAGACAGTGGATATTTTCCTGCAGTTGAGGGAACCGACTTAGATGGGGAAATAGTTTCTCTCTATATGTGTATATCTGGTTTTTAATATGAACCAGGGGAGGAAGAGAACCAGATTGACTCTTGGTCTCAATGTCTGAATATACAAGTGTATTATTTCATGAAACAGAGATTGTGATTCGTTGATCCCCAGAAAAATAATGCGAATTGTTTTTATTGTAGAATTGAGAGATTTTGGAGGGATCTGTGGTGTGGTTGTGTTAATGTATTTTACAATCTATTCTGCTATATGGAAACCAACAACATTCTTGTACCTACAGACTAACTTCATCTTCAAGTCTTGCACTATGTATTTTTACCCAGAATTCAACGTAGTCTTGACCAATTTTGTGAAGCTTTCAAAAGAAGACCATTGAGGACAGAACATAATAAATCTCCTCTTCAACTGTTTATTGCAGGGCAGATTATCCACTCAACTATAGATTTACAAGAGTTACACCTTATTGCTATCTTAAACACCTGTTATTTTTTTTTACACCCACATCTCAGTATGGGCATATAATGTTGCCACCCAACAACCTGATTTTTGTTAATTTTGATGAGAATCATTGGGGTCATGAGAGGACGAACGACATCAATATTTAGCATTTCGCAACCTTCTGTTCCTCCCTTCCCTTTATTTCTCGAAGATATAAAGGGTCCCCATTACAGTAAATTTGGGCTTATTTCCATCTATTGCTAATTTAAAATGTAGAGTCGTAACTAGAGCATACAAATTATAATTACTCATGCTGATGATAGTTACTTTGAATATTGGGAAGTATAAGACAAACTTTATTTTTCAACAGAATGAATTGCAAGATTATGGGAGGAGTCAAGAAGGCGTTTCAATGTCAGGCCATACTTTTGATACAGTGGAGGTTCCTTCAACAGAATTTCCAACTGAACATCAGATGCAGAGATATTTTAATTGCCAATAATGTGTAGAACATAATATGTATGTTTATGTACTTAAAGATACATTATGGGAGATTTTTTATAAGGAGTTAACTATTCTTGCTATAACAGTTCAAAAATAGATGATGAAAGAATATATTGAAAATTTCAGTCAAATTACTTTATTCTGAACATAGTTACTACCAGTGTCATGTTTGACTAGAAATGGGATTGAACCAGGGTTCATTGTATCATTTGAGGGACTAGTCACTATATTCCTTTTCAGCCTGGGGGTTGGATGGCTGAATGGTTAGCGCATGCACATTGTATAATAAGGTCTGTCTTTGCGACGACTGGTGTGGTTCCAATTACCTGTTGTTGGGTCGCCTGTCCAACCTCTTGGGGTTTTCTCTGGGTTCTGGGGTTTCCTCCCAATGATCTGATCACTGACAAGGGGTCCATACTAGTATCCATTCAGATTTGAAACAACTATTTAAAATACAAGAAATAAATATACCTGCCACCTCCTTCATGTAGGCGAGGAAGAATCTGTACATATCTTTTCTTGGATATACCCATTCGAACCTTCCTCAGAAAATTTTACTTTTAACAACTTAACTAATGTTGGGTAGGTCAGCAGCAAAGTTTTCTCATTATTCATGTCGAACAAAGACATTAGATCTTTCGTAATTTGGCACAACTGAAATATATATTGGTAATACATATTTTATCTGGTTATCAGATATAAAAATACACTATTCTGCTAGGTGTATTTAGGTTATTTGTTAACCTTGTAATTGCTTAAAATGGGCGGTCTATCTGGATTGCGGATGATATTTTGGGTAAATTAGGTGTCATGGAAACAAACTAGGTCAGCAACATCAACCATCATGTAAGGAGGATTTAGTCATAGCCGTTGGTGCCCACCCCTCACAGCTAATTTTTAGAAATTGGGGCAAGCAGTATCCATATTAGTAAACTGTGTTTGCAAAGTGACCAATCTAGTAAAAAGTGCCCTGCCATCTTGGTGGACGGGGTTCAGTCTTCCTTGATTAGTTCCTGTTGGCTGCCATGAAACACGTGACAGTGTCACACTGTAATAGTGTAACACAGGGTAGTGCTGTACACATATGTACACAACGTGAATTGATCGCAATCCAGAGACATTTAAACTTTCTTATTTTTAAAGGCTTATAACAACTATTATTTTGTTGCACTGTAAAGTGCCCTTGAACACATCTTTGCGCTATGTCAATTTTGTAATAATTATAATTTAAACACTGTTATAACACATTAAACTTTAATACCTCCAAAATGCCAATTCTTTTCAATCCAATACTAAATTGTTTCATTTCTTGCGTATCTGGGGTCAGAAGAACTCCCCTTGGATCATTTAACAAATAAGGCACTGGTCCACCTTCTAATAAAGACAATCCTGAAAGTAAAGATGGAAAGTCCAATTTTAAGTTTTTAGCGAATATCCAAAGTTATGGATGTTACTAAAAACTAAAGGCCAATTAATGCTATGAGAATAAAATGATCTAACCATAATATATTTTTAAGTCATAATTTTACTTATATACCTACCAACAACAATTCCAGCAATTTCAAAAGCCTTTTTGTGAAGCAATGTCAAGTATGCTTCATGCCCAATATCCTTCTCAGATACTAAATAGCCATCTTTTATCAATCTTTCTTTAATGGCTTGCAGAGCTAATGTAAGAAATTCTCGTCTGGGTCCTCCCATGTCAGATGCCTCTTCACCAATGAAAGTGACGTCTAGCAAAAAGGATATATCTACATTTCTGGAAAACTCTGATAACATGTCATTAAAAATATCATCACGTGATATGAATATTTCAAAAGCTGTATTCTCCTTGCTGTTATAATCTTCTCCAAGTACACCCATATGTACTTATAATGAGATCCGGCCTTTTTACATCACACCTGTGAGGTAAACAAAAGTTTCAAACAATGCCCACCACTGCCCTAGTCGCCCAAACAGATATGGGTTAAACAACTCATAAAAAAATTCAACAAGATGACTTAGGTCATCAACTTTCCATGGAAACAAAACAATATATATCCAAAAAGATTCCTAAGTAGGAAAAGGCACAACTACTATAATAGGTTGAAGTGTGTACACAGTTTAAAAAAGATATCTGGAACACTTTATATATATATGCTCCGGAAACAAAATCGGGACAGAGGCTTCCTTGTCAATATCCATCCCTATCTTCGTCTGGTGCAGGATAAAAAGAGCAGATCATAATTAAATGAGAGCTCAAAAGCAAAAAAAATTGTTTTCAAGCATTTTAGGATCTAACAATATTTTGTAGCAAAGGCAAACAACACTGAAAGTTATATTATTTCCTCCTACGATGATAGACAACTAATATAAATTTCAGGGATCGATAATTATCGATAAGTGTTGAAAATCTACAGGCTTCTTCATTTCATTGAGATACACAACCCATATCAAAATTCACACTGAATATTACCGGAATGAAATTTGAATGAAAGACAAAGATAAGCATTTGGTATGAATACAGTAATGGGAAATTTCAATCAATGCAAGTTTGACCAAAATATTACAACCATGTGAAAAAGGCTATACAATAATTAATAATTTAAACAGCAGGCAATCAATAAGACCTACTTTCTTGAAATTCTTGCATATAAAACCTCAAGAATAAACTATGGGATAAAGTATTTCTATTTTAATACCTACACGATGTACATTTTCATCTTCGCTTCTTATACTACAAATACAAAAATAATTTAGAAATTAGTGTGACCCAGCTTGAATATATAGCAATATGCTATCAATGTTTCAAATTTGTCCTCCATTTTTTTTTTCTGTATCAAGCTAGACTAACAGTTTTATCGCTTTTCTGTTACATTATGTAAGATTTAGCTGAAGACCCGGACGTTTCAACGTTAATAGTTTAAAAATTTAATCATAATTACTTTATTCTTAACTTGTTCGATCCCTGCATTGCCTGAGAAAGTTCATTGGGATTTTCCAGCATGGTTTCCCCTTGTCAATTGTCAGAGGCAGCTGTCTAGTTTTTGGGATGGGACAAAAATCTGACATCACCTGTATATCTCGGTGTGCATGTAAAAGATCCATTGACAGTTGGAATTCAATATAAGAAAAGGCCATAGTGCCTGCTCAGGCTAAATTTCCCTCATAGCACACACTGTATGTAGTATAACCATTTTCATTAGCACAGCCAAATGAAGTTACGAATGTATGAAGTTTGACAAGATTTAGCCTAAATCGTCTTGGTAATCAAGTGCCAATGCTACATCAATCTATGAAGTCATGTGAATAAATGTCTAAATAATAATTTATAGTTAATTTGAAGCCAGACAAAAGATCTACAATAGACAGATTTGGCACTTAAATATTGCATCTTTAAATATGTTACACTAAAATTTTTCAGTCATTTACCTTAAGGCCGGGATTCCATGTGTACGCAGTGCGTGCGGAATGCGTGCGGAATGCGTGTTAAGTGATGCGTGTTGCGTAACGCGTATTGTCAGTTTCCATGTGTGCGTGAGTGGCGTATTATATGTGGATGAGAACCGAATATTGCCAGTTTGCCGATTGGAAAACCCCTGGGGAATCCCCGTTTCCGATCTCCGTATACACGCGTATTGCGTATTCGGACACTCTTGTCAGCGTCCCGAGAAACACGTACTACGCTCTGCGCATCACGCTTTACGCATTACGTGTACATGGAATCAACTCCTACCATTTTAGTGCAAAGTGTTAAATACGCATTACGTACTACGCATTCCGCATTACGCAGTACGTACACATGGAATCCCAGCTTAAGGCAGTCACAACCTCTGATTGTTTGTCATTCTCCCCAGCACTAAAAAAAGAACATTTATTTCAACTCTTACTTGCAAAACTTTCATTCAAGGCTTCAATTTAATACTTTGATTTATATGACTTTCTTGGAGAGGAGACAGAAGGTTTAAAGTCTACTCAAGAAAAACCTGGTAATTTCTAGGCTTACGTGTGGTATAATAATATTTCAGTAATTTGCTTACGCTTAGGGGTTTGCGATGGGAAAACATGGAGAAAACACAAGTTTCTCAGAAAAGAAAATGCAAAAATAAACAATACAAATAAGAATAAAGTTTTCGGTACAGACCCATAGTTCTTCTCAGTTCAATTTCACAGTTAAATACAAGTCATCATAACATACTATTGATGCAAATGTTCAACAGATTGAGGTCAGAAATACCTTTCACTCAGACCATTGCAGGTTGAAGAATGAATTTCTATGACATCTTTATTAAAACTGTCTTGACACAGCGGACACTGAACATAGTTGGTTCTGAAAAATATTTAAATCATAATCCAATAAAGATATAACTTATAAATACCAACATATAATATACAAAACGAACACCTGAAAATAAAACAAACCAATAGAGAGGCTGATCTTCCCATCTTAATCCCAAAAGAAACATTAATAAGTTGCACATTCGTCTCGTAATAAAGTATCGAGCAATCAAATTAGTTATCACTCTGTTAAACCAGAGCAGAAAATATTCACTAAAGAACATACATAAGTTTCATTACTCTTTCTCAACAATCTAACACTATGGCTGTTTATTCCCAAATGAAAAGATGACCCAGATTTGTCTTGGTTTTGATTTAGGGAAACTATACACCAAGTTTCATCACTCTCTCAGTTAGAATCAAAGTAATCATGTCCCAGAGCATCAACCAACCCAATTGCATATCTCTGCTCAGTCCTTGCGGAAAATTACAATTATCAAACTCTGTCAAGGCATTTAACTGATCAACATCTTAAAACCGAGTTATTATGTTCCTTAGCCTAAAATTCACATCATCAAACTTAGTAAGGACACCCACACCAAGTATGAACATTAATTCTACCTTAATTGGAAGAAGAGTTATTCTTTGTACTTTTTTCAACTATCTACTAGTTAATGGCATTAAACAATATTAAGAATAAACAAGCCAACAGTGAGGCTGATGTCCCCCGCCGAAATCCCAAAATAAATAGATGAAACATATTAATTAATCGCACATTTATTTTTTTCCAACGTATAGAGCAATCAAACTGTACATGAAGTGTCATCCAAAAGTGTTTTATAAAGAAAAATGCTAAAACCGACGAGAAAAATGAAAATGTACCCTAGTTAGGGGGACCCTAAAGGCAGACAAAAGGGCCCCTCTGGCCAAGGGAAAGGGCCCTCGTGTCCGAGTCATTCGTTTCTATACACTGTTACTGTCGAATCCATTACTGAATGAGAATGCAGTCATTGTATTGGCATAAAAATCATCAATCAAGATGAACCAAAGTTATCTTGTCACAAAGTATCAACCAATCAAATTGCTTATCTCTGCCTACCCTAAGCAGAAAATGCTCATCTTGGAACTCCATCAAGGCATTGACCTAATAAACATACACACCAATTTTGAACATATTAACTCAATTAGAAGGAGAGTTATTGTGTTCCAAAGTCTAGGCAAATCAAATTGCTTATCGCTCTGCTTACCCTGAGCCTAAAATGCTCATTATCGATCTTAGTCAAGGCATTACTGTAATGAAACTATACACCAAGTTTCATCACTCTCACTTAATTAGAACTAAAGTTATCTTGTCCCAAAGCATCAACCAATCAAATTGCTTATCTCTGCTTACCCTAAGCGGAAAATGCTCATCTTCGAACTCCATCAAGGCATTGACCTAATAAACACATACACCAAGTTTGAACGTTCTAGCTCAATTAGGAAGAGAGTTATTGTGTCCCAAAAAGTGTGACGGACAGACAGACAGACGGACGAACCCATTTTAATAGTCCCAACTTTCTTCGAAAGGCGGGGGACAATAAAATGTGATATTAAACATAACAAGTGCCAGTATGAATGGGAATAGTGAATCTCAACAATGCGTAAAATAAAACATAGATAAGGTGCCCCACGCAGCGAAAATTTGCTCTAATAACCGCTGTTTACCCTCAAGTGATTACACAACAGAGATAATAAGCAGTATGGTAGTGTAAATATATACATCTTTCAAATTAATATATGAATATTTTGGCATTATTATCAATATGTTTGGAGATATTTTTTGATGGTGGGGCACCCTATACCAGACTATTAATAACACATTCAAATTATTTTGCCGGAGTTTCATCTAAATTTTCTGTACATTTCACTGCCTGAAATAACAAGTTCAGTAAACACTTCCACCATAATCAGACATGAAGAGTTATTTTTGTACAGCAATTTGAAGCTTATATCATAAACCTCAACAGTGACAATCATTTTAGTAAAATATACAACTGGGTAGATTTTATGAAAGTTGATCAAAATTTACCAAAGTATTAAGTCTGTTTAAATTCATTGCAATTCTCTAGTCATGAAAAATAAATTAAATTAACACCCTTATTAGTTGCATCAAACATTTCCCTGGATTTAGATTGGGATAACGGTAAATTGAAATGGGGGTTAACATGTGGACGTATCAAATTCTTAATTTGTTCAATGTTCATTCTAAACATGTTAAGCGTTGTTGAAATGAAAATTTGTCCTTACAATAATAGAAATAACATGAAATAGAATAAAAATTGCAAGATTAGAAGGCCCCATTAAATACGAAGAACAAATGAAGAAATTAGAATATACATTGTCTTAGATAAGAAGTTACACGAATAGACGTTAGAAGTTAGACGATAGCACGTTAGAAGTTAGACAATAGCATGTTAGAATTTTGGCACTAATATACCGCCATAGTTAAACACCATTTCACTGTATTTCTGTTATTCCTTATCACATGTATAGTGTCGTATCTATAGATGTTTTTAGAACAGGCATATTGGAAGCCATCTTTGTCAGTCTGTCTGGAAATTTAATTTGTAAATCGGCCCAGTTTGCAAAATGGCTAAAATCCCGGTATTTCAAACAGTAAACATGCAAGCAGCATTCGATGCAAAATTTTGAAATTAGGGACAAGGTCAGTCCATCCCTCTGTCACACATTTTGGTAGACAATAACTATTCCTCTAATTAAGCTAGGACACTATAAGTGGTAATTCAGCATTTTCTTCGGTCTCTAAACACTAGAGCCACCGATCGCTGCCGAACCATCAATTCGTCGTAGTTCTGGTAGATGTTTTCACTCCACTCGGGCCCAAGAAACTGTGATGTCAGGATGGACCTGTGATGCATCTTTCGCCCTGCTTTCACGTGGGCTTAGAATATCACGAAAACCCGTAATATATCATTGTATTATTTAATATGTTTACGAATAGTGTTTATCAGCAAATTAATTATATTATCAACAGTTGTTGATCACATAATCTCCTGAATGAGATTAACGTCATAAGTTGGTTAAAGAGGATTATCAATGAAATATAACTCCCACGTATTAACCATATAATCCCCATTGATCACTAATTGTTTATAGATTCATTTATTTCTTGTTGATTATACAAGATAACTAAAGTGAAAGTAGTCACGGAATAGATGGGTGTTATAAAGGCTAAACTGAAAGTAGTTATGGTTGTTAGGCTGATGTTTGTATCACGTGACATCGACATATAAGGTATAAATTGCCCGATACCCACAAACATAATAACATTTACCCTTTACCATCACCCGAATCTCCCAACTACCAAACTTGACATCAAAATGGCTGATCTTGATATGATTAACAGAGATCCTAATAACATTAATGATTTTGTTGGTGTAAGTTTCAATATCTGGTAACAGTTTCTGTTATATGTCTTAAAACATTATTGCTGCATCATCTAATCTTAACAACTTATTATTTACAGAATATTTATTTTATATCATATATTAAAACTTCTCAGTTAAATTTGCATGTTGTACGAAATCTTGTTTTTTTACATGTTGTCACTTTTTATTTTTGTTATTATTTCTGTTGATGCTACGAAAATTTCTTATTTGATTTGTTCTAGGTTCAATTTGAAGATGTTTTGGCTGAACCTGAAGGAGCTCACAGTATAGATTGTGTATGGAAAGCCTCCTTCTTCTGTTTCAATATATGGAAAAATTTCTTCTATAAACTCGCCACCTTGTGTTGTGGTATGTGTATTGCTGCTGAATGGGGGTGTGAATTTGCTAGAATAGCCTTTACCCACGTGTGGTTCGTCACTCCATTATTTAAAGTTTTGGAGATTAATTGTGGATGTTTACAAAAATTCTGGGCCTTGTGTGTCCATTGTTGTTGTGACCCATGTTGTGAGGCATTCGGGCTGCTATTTGGAGCCTTCAGAAAAGACTAGAACAGAATCTAGTACAGACAAAACTAAATTAAACAATGACATTGAACCAGAATGTAAAGTTTAAAATTATTTAATTATTTGATATAAATGTAAACTGGTATAAATAAACTGTGAGTGTAATACACTGATCAGCAGAATTTTGTCACGTGATAGAGTGTGGTCCCAATGAAATGAAGTGGGGTTTAACATCCACTGCTCTGTTCCAACTGGGCTAGTGAAGACAGGGGTTGGTCCCAAAGTAAGATTCTTAATAGTCCCGAAAAGACCTAGTTTGTGTCAAGTGGACGTTAAACCCCATTTCCCTCTCTTTCTCTCTCTCTCTCTCTCTCTCTCTTTCTCTCTCTCTCTCTCTCACTCTTCCAGCTGTCTATGGCGAATTAGGGGGGCGCCCTATCCATGTGACACATAAGTATCCAATGACCAAATCGATGCCATAGTGCTGAAAGGTCTTAAGTGTCAAAAATTGACGGATTCAGTTTTTGAGATATTAGAGGAAAACCTATTTCAATCTTTATAACACAATAAAGATATCAACATTTCAATAGCAATGTTTTTATGAAAGTTACGACCTTACAGTTCTGAAATATTGTATAGAGAACCTCTAAATGTGATAAGTCATCATATGCATAAAAGCTATTTGGGTCATAAGTGGCACTTACAACTTTCCAGAACTATGGCATCGAAATATTGGATCAAAATAACCCGGATGTCTGCCGATAGATATCCTAACGCATGTTATGAACTTCTGTATATTTTACATTGTATGGGCCTAATATCGAAATGTTTCTAGATAAGTTGGGACTACAACACGCCTGCATAGAACAAAGTGTTGGTAGCATTTCCTGGTTTTTAAGTTTAGTTACGAGTCGTTTATTCTGTATTAGTGAAGAAACTTGGACAGAAAATTTGATGGCATCTGAAAAACACTATCTTTATAAGAAGTATAAGAATAGCTTAGTAGTTGAAAATTACCTTAGTTGTATCAATACCAGATTCCACAAATCTCTCATAAGTCGAATTATCTGCGGTAATCACCATGTTGCAGTAGATACTGGTCGATGGTGGGGCACAGCAAGAGAAAATAGAATCTGCCTTTATTGTTTTGAACGACATAGCGTGTGTATATTGGAAGATGGGGTTCATTTTATCTGTCAATGTCCATTGTATGAGACTTTAAAAAAAACATTATCCCACAAGAATATATACTTAATGATTTAAATACATTGTTTATTCAAGTTATGTCTGAACCTAACCTAGCCTTAGCTGTCTTCATTCATAAAGCTATGAAAATACGAGAACACTGTGTTACAAACGTGTAATGAAAATGAATGTATTTTATCTACTTTATCAAGGCATGGAATATTGTTTTATATTTTGAGAATGCAATAGAAATATTTTCCCTTTGATGTTAATTGTCTGTAATTAAATCACATGTACTATGGGCTGATACTGATGTTTCAATAAAAAAAAAGAACGAAAAGAATATTGAAATAGAACCATGTCATGCCATGGAAGAGAAATCCAGCCAAACGATCACTAACAAAGAGCTTGGCAACGACGAAATTAGAATGCCATATGATTATTCATACGCACGCCGTTAAAAAAAAGAAAAAAGTAGTCAAGCATATGCTAGCAGCTAGGGAAGAAGGCTGAGTTTCCAAACTAAAACACGATAAACTCATTTTTGTTGGATTGTAGTTCGATTCGCTGAATTATTTACCTTCGTGATTTACCAATATTAGTCCCGAAATGACCTAGTTTGTGTCGAGTGGACGTTAAAACCCATCTCTCCCTCTTTTTCTCTCCGATTTACCAATAAAAATGGATAACCGAGACTACTGGTTTTGTCTTATCGACTAAGCGGAAATTTCACTCGCTCAGTTCTAATTTAATAATGGATCATTTTGATTGAAATTTTCAGCAAATCCCCTTTACACTATCTATTGTTTAACTATTATAGTGAGAATTGTCAACTCGTTATCTAATCTCCCATACTGTATGTATCTGTAAATATATAAACAATTTTGATATTGTAGGACTCTCAGAAACCTGGTGTGGTGAAAATATGGACCTCAATGACAATTTCCCTCATCATATAGTGCATAATTGAGTTCATTGGGTGGAGCTAATCAATACTTCGTTTCAACATGACATCCGCGGAATAATCGAAAACTCGTAAGAAGTGATATTCTTAAAGCTTGACAAACATTTCACTGGCTGTAAAAATGATTATCTTTACATTGCATAGAAATCGTCACTAGTACACACAAATGACAGTGGAAATGTGACCTCGAGATCCAGCCTACGTACATTAGTAAACTCATAGGACCCAGACCCCCAAGATTTGTTACGGGGCGACGTCAACGCTTGAGCAGGCCAACTGCAAAATTATGTGTGATGACTGTACGAAATATATTCCAGGCCTGGGTGTCGCAGAATATTCGTTTGACAATTTCGAACAGCACAGTTGTTCATCGGCCTACTGACTAGAACTAGTTAAGGTCTTAATATCCAATGGAATAAATCCCCAGCAACATTAAAGGAAGCCCGAGTCCTTTAAATTATCCCTGAAACTTATTTAACAATGAATACCAAACGTGAGAGTGAAGCTCAGCGCCATCGATTAGAACAGTTCTAGATGAGAGGCGCTTTCATTATAATTCATTATTATTATTAAGAGCAAAATTATTACAGAATCTTCGACTTCGACGCACTCGACAGCAAGTTTTGGTCTCACTTATCTATTATTTCAGAAAGTATATGCTCTTTTTCAGATTTACAAAGTATTACAACCCCGCGAAAAGTTCATCAAAAGTAATGATTAAATTCCAATGTTTATAATGGTTGAAATCACATCAAATATACACCTTCATGTTCTAGGATGCACATAGATTCATAAAAAAAAAACGCCACAGCACAAAATTTCAGCGTCCAAAAGAAGCAAAAAATGTGGTAAAAAGACGACGATGTGATAGCGAAGTTGTTAAAACAGCATAGTTGCGAAAGAAAATGTGTTTGTTTTTGTTTTTTTAATGCATGATTATGCTGTTTTCATATGACACGTGAATACTAAACACGATATCAATATTATATGACTCGAAATTATATTGTTGCTAAAACACTGGTGTTAAATACCAGATGATGACATATGAATACAAACCAAGTTTCCAAACTTATATGAATATTTCATAGCTATATATCGACATTTTTATATTTTTATTTCTATTAAATGACGTCAAGCATACTGTCTCCAATTTTTGAACGATAATAAATTCCCTATCATGACGCAACAGGATAACTCCCGTGAATATAAGAATAAACCACAAAAGTCACTTAAGCCCTGTTCGCATTCAAAATATTTACTCGTGAATGTAATTGTACTCTTATGCATTATTGAACATGTGTGTAATTGTCCATTCGGTTTTTGATCACGAAACAGTCTAATATCAATAAACAGACGGGAAAATCTTCGCGTTTATACTACATCACCTCAAAAATCCGACCTTCCGATCGAGGCGTAGCTAATGTTGTCCAACCACTGGACGAGCGAAACGCCCAATCTTCTGGGTAAGTATTTATTGTTCATGTCCACTTTCAGTACTTGTTGGTATAAAATCCAACCCATGAGCATGCCGTAGGTCACTTCAATTCAGCTGCAGTCCAAATGTTCTTCGTAGAAGTTAACCAAAGTTAAAACAATAAGAATTGCGCCTTTCACACTCTTTAAATGAATTATTTATATGTTTATTTTCAGCAAACAACGCTTTCATAATGAAACTTATCTAAAATGGGATACCTGATGAACAAACTAAAGAACTTGGTTTAGAAAAGATGAGTTTGCCGCCTTCTAAGTTAAAGAGCACATAAGATGGACGAGAATACCTTTCAGTACGTATAGTCAATGGTTACTATATCCCTCTACGGCAAGTTCGCACCAATTTGATTAAAATTAATTCAGCTATCTTCAGTCAAAGTCGTACCAAATTCACAAATAATAAATGTAATAATCCTCATCTGAAATATATTCTGTTTTCAGTAGGCATCCAATTTTAAGCTTTGTGAAAAGTATATAAACTCTGAATAAACTGAACATGGTCTTTAACCAAGGGTCTAGATCGGCAGGATGCTGTCCGACCAATAGTCTGTGACTCTTCAGTAAGCTGAAATAAGAAAGAAAAGGGAAGAATATAAATCAAAATGAAATGGGGGTTTATCGTCCTATTTTTCGGCACCGACGGGGGTATGGCGTTATGTACTGATTGTAGGGGTGGGACGATTTACCCAATACTACCCAATTCTACCCAATACCACCCAGTACTACCGAAAAATCACCACATGCTACCAAATACTACAACATAATACTGCAAAATGTGCATATCAATTGAATTTTTTCAAAAATAATTAGTTATACCGTGGGAATTGTACTTCAAATGCGATTACAGATGTCTGGCTGTTCCTTTTGCCTCCCTATATCACCTAAAACAAGCAAAAACTAACCAAATACTATCAAATACTTATCACATACTACCCACTATCATCAAATAACAACCTTATGTTGTCAAATAGCAAAACATTTGTTTAATTACGGCGACGAATATTCGATAATTCGCAGAGAATGGAAATGAATGTGCAGTTATCTCCCTTTACAACCGATAACTGGATTTTAGATTGATTTGCGGATTAATCATCTTATTTTGCGTTGCGGTTGGTTTCCAAATCGACGAAATTAAAATAAGAAATGCAAGTATTTTTTGTGTATATTTTAATCATTGTGTATAATTAACTACTGTATTATTATATAAGATGGCCAGCAGTCTATAAATAACTACATGTATTTAAACCCTTCCATGGGTATCGTCAGGAGGTATGTCCATTAACAAATAACAAACAAAAAATTCGTTTGTTTTGGGGGTTTAACGTCCACTTCCACACAGGGTGATATCGTAGACAAACAAAAAAACAAGTGCACATGTTTATATTTATTTTTTCATGTCAACTACTAAGTTATTGCATGTTTAAAATTCGTTTGTTTCTGGGGTTTAACGTCAACTTCCTCACAGGGTGATATACCTTTCCACCAAAAATTCCATTCTTAAGTTATAGTTCCTGGTTCAGGACACAATCCTTTATCAAATGCCACTGAAGTGGGTCCCGCACCTTGCATGTTGAATAAACCGATTTTTGCGGGTACTATGGGTGTTGGCTCCTCCTATCACACCCACCACTAGTGCAACTTAAGAATTGTGTTTCTGTGGTCTCCTAACCCAGTCATACACCACTAGCATCCCAAACCTTCCGCACCTTTCATGTTGAATGAAACCCACCTAGCTCCCGGACTATATTTTTTGGTAGCAGTTTAATCGAGAGATAAAATAAATAAAGCAGAACTTGATTACCCAATCAACAATCTTAACACCCGTTGATTAATTGTTAAGTAAGGTGGTGTATATACGACTAGAGCATTATACATTTGTAATAAACAAATTACGTTTATTTTCAAATGACAGTAAACATGCAATAACTTAGTAGTTGACATGAAAAAATAAATATAAACATGTGCAGTTGTTTTTTGTTTGTCTACGACCAGGGGCGTTTTAAGGTTTATCATGGTGGAGGCTATACTATTTTGAGGGCCCTTTTCGCGGGGGTGGGGGCGTCTTGGTTGATGATTTTATATCAATGCAATGACTGCATTCGCATTCAGTAATGGACGCGACAGTAACATTGTATAGAAAACGATAGACTAGGACTCGGGGCCCTTTCCCTTGGCCAGAGGGGCCCTTTTGTTAAACGTGGGGGCCTTTTGCCTGCCTTTAGGGACCCCCTAACTAGGGTACATTTTCATTTTTCTCATCGGTTTTAGCATTTTTCTCCCGTTTTACTTTTCCAATTTCTTTGATTTTTTTCACGAGGAGGCTGGCGCCTCCAGCGCCTCAGCTATAAAACGCCTTTGTCTACAATATCACCCTGTGTGGAAGTGGACGTTAAACCCCAGAAACAAGCGAATTTTTTGTTTGTTATTTGTTAATGGACATACCTCCTGACGATACCCATGGAAGGGTTTAAATACATGTAGTTATTTATAGACTGCTGGCCATCTTATATAATAATACAGTAGTTAATTATACACAATGATTAAAATATACACAAAAAATACTTGCATTTCTTATTTTAATTTCGTCGATTTGGAAACCAACCGCAACGCAAAATAAGATGATTAATCCGCAAATCAATCTAAAATCCAGTTATCGGTTGTAAAGGGAGATAACTGCACATTCATTTCCATTCTCTGTGAATTATCGAATATTCGTCGCCGTAATTAAACTAATGTTTTGTTATTTGACAACATAAGGTTGTTATGTTATGATAGTGGGTAGTATGTGATAAGTATTTGATAGTATTTGGTTAGTTTTTGCTTGTTTTAGGTGATATAGGGAGGCAAAAGGAACAGCCAGATATCTGTAATCGCATTTGAAGTACAATTCCCACGGTATAACTAATTATTTTTGAAAAAATTCAATTGATATGCACATTTTGCAGTATTATGTTGTAGTATTTGGTAGTATGTGGTGATTTTGAGGTAGTACTGGGGTGGTATTGGGTAGTATTGGGTAGAATTGGGTAGTATTGGGTAGTATTGGGTAAATCGTCCCGCCGGATTGTAGATTATTACCGTACCTTTAAGATTAAGGTAAAACAAGTTGTAGTCGGGACTGAGGTAACTTTAGCCAGGCAGTTCGATTTATTGAAATCTAGAATAAAGACGTCTCTCTTAGAACTTCTTGGTGTTATATTAAATCCTAATCCAATACACAATATACGCCATACAGTTTGTTGTAAGGGAATTTCTTGCTGGACAACGGCACTACGGCCTACTCTTATACCCAGTTCCAAGTCTCAGAGTTAGGTGGTATAGGGTTAGGGCTTATAAGGTTAGGGGATAGTTATGCTGTGAACCAGATTTTGATTTCGTTCATTATATAACGATCAGTAATGGTATAGATATAATTATTGTTTAATTTATCCACCATAATATGGAGAATAACATTTTATAAATCTTGAAGTGTAACATGTCACGCATATTTATTGTCCATTATTAATAATTTCTGTAATTAGTTTTATTATTCGTCATAGTACGCTAACCAGATCGTAAGTATTTTCAAAAATTTATAACTGTATGTTTGGATCTAACGTCCACTTCCACCTAAGAAACGGACGATTTTGACGGCAGTATTAGAATTTCGCTTGGCCAATATTGTAAGAGTATGGTCTTTAAGACCATATTGTGTCTTTGGAAAATTATTAAATTCGCTGTCTACAAAATTAAAATTCCACGTACCTAGTAAACGTAAAATATAACCTATACATAAAAAGTCCTGTTATTGGACCTATGGTTAGTAGACATAATATGGTGTCATCACCTGCTTTATTTGTGTGAAATTTAGGAGGGTATTACGCATTTGGAATGGAAATTAACGTCAAGGCTAAATCTTGGACGTGCAGGGATGGGGGTATAAATTTGAGCGTAGACGAAGCCCCAGTAGAAACTCACACAGATAATCAAGCAGCCATTATCTGTTGAGAACAACGGACCTGCGAAGTCATTCAGCTTGGCAATAAAGTTCTTATACCTTAAATACTGTGGTATTATTTACGATCACAAGAAGAACACAACAAAGAAGAAGTCCTAAAAGTAGCAGTAGTACTACAATGCAAACTGAACCGGTTCGTCGTTACAGCGGAGACCCCTGAACTGGTACGATAGTTTATGGGTATCGGCCGTGTACCTACGTCGTGGCTTGTATACCGACGGAAGTACAATTTGTAATCCTATCTAACTGCTATTACAGAAACTAATCTGGAGTGAATCTGATGCACCATTGGGAGGGAATATGTGGTTGTGGATGAGGAGCTCCTTAAATACGTCATATATTCAAAGGCTTTCGCACATATGGCTTTATTCTGCAAGCCAAAATTACATTCATTTAGACAATGACAATAATGACAATGAGACAATATAGGCTTATAGACTTGAAGCACGAAAACGACTAAAGGGAGGTAACCTATACTATAAGTATTACAAGCAGTGCGCGAATGACAAAATTCTTACAGGCCGGTACAGGTCAAACAAGCGTTATATAAATCTAATAATAATAATAATTCTTATTATTCAGTTTCACCTTATCAGTGTATTACATGCAGATAGAAGCATGACCCCTGCGAGTCACAGATATTGGGAAAATGAATCTTCCATGGAAGAAATTAACTGATCGAAATTCAAATGTAAATAATCTCGACATGCGCATTAAATTGCTATTCCCAGCTGAATTGTCTCATTCCTGAAATCACAATTTATATGGTTCGCCGTCTTGGGTCTCTCCAAATTTGAACAAATATGGTAAAGAGAAGTCAACATAGGCCCAGCCTGTTCTCCAGTCCATTTTCAAATGAAATGAAATATTGTTTACAAAAAAGAGATAGCCCCTAACGCAGTCACAATATGAGTATTATAGCTGCAAAACGATGTGGAAAAGCATCAGGATTTGTAATTCTATGAGCTCAATGTTTCATATAAAAATCAACTCATTAAAACACCCCTTATCGTATTCATAAGAGGGTTTCTCATTGTCAGTGAATAAGACATTGGAGGTCCTGTGTTCGAGTCCTGCGTCTACCGGGATTTCCCGCCGCTGTCTCACCTTGTCTATAGCACAGGACAGAGGGCTTGACAAGGAACAGTGTATAGTCTTACGAACGGAACGAGAAATCGAGGTATCGTGTACACATCGGCGTTGATCCCTGGCAGTTGAAATTCGATATAAGAGTAGGCCTTGGCACTACTGTCTATTGATGGCAATTCCTCCTCTCCCTTCCATCAAACCCGACTATTCTCACTTTCTGGATACCCTCAATCGAATATTAGTATAGTAAGATTAAACTAGAACAATTTTAAAATCAAATACGAAATAACTGAGTAATGTGATATGTGTAAATCATTACATCGCCATCCGTATAGTGTGGTAGCTCAGGAAGAAGTAACGTCATCTTTACGTGTCTTGAAGGGTAGGTTTGGGTGGATAAGGGCTGATCGTGTCACTTTAATACTAAATCGCGAGACGTTTCAAACTGAAGTGGGTTTTTAAACTGTTCTGCACTAATGGTATCACATTCGCGAGATGTTTTAAAGCTGAAATTCTAAAAATGAAATAAAGTTTCAAAAGCTGAACTTTATTGTTTTATAATGGCTGACATTTTGCCCTGACAACTATTTTTCCGTCTACTCACTTAACTTAACAAGATACGGAAGATAACATGGATGACCGACAAACACAGGTCATTACAAGATAAACATATGATACAATTTCATTGCAATAATTCGCTTGCACGCAGGGGTCTTTAGCGGTGGTAGGAAACCGGAGAAAACCCACGAGGTTGGACATGCGACCTTACTCGATTTCATGTTCAAATAGGGAATCGAAACCACGCCAGTTGACTCAATGTCAGGCCTAATGATACAGAGCGAGCACCCACACTAACCAGTTGCCCATCCCAACCCCTCTCAAACACAACAACATGAAGTAAACAAAATAAACAACAAACACAGAGCAAACTTTTTATTTGTCAATCTAGGTTACATTTTAAAATCTTAGTTTATCTGGTTTTTATGAAGAAAGACAGATGAATAAATTGTAGTTTTTGGTTTAGATGAATATATTGGAATTATAATTTATAAAGAAAGATCTAAATATCATTCAATTATTTTAAAGAAGTGGTTAAATATTACAATATAGTTTTTTTTATATTATAATCAAATTTATTGTATTGAATCTGGAATTATTTGTTCACTCTACATCAAATGAATAATTTCATGCAATAAAACAATACGATTCCCCGCAGTTGACATCTGGAAAATACAAAACAAGTCAGAGAATAAATTTATATACGAAAATAAGATTCGTTGGAAAAGTAACATGTTAGTTTTACAGCATCAAGTAGAACAAGTAAATTATATATTTTAATGGATTGAAACGTGTGTTGGCCGAATAATACCTGCGTTCACCACAGAGTTTGTGTATGAGTTTACTCACAAACAACATGACATGTTATTACTTCATTTTGTCCAAGCTTCTGTCGCTCTGGTTTGAGTTTACTTGAGATTAAACATGGTTATATATACAAATCAGGTCATATTGATAGGTTATTATGAATAGAAATAGAAAAGTTACTATTTACCTGCACAGGATCCACTAATACATGGAACACCACGGCAATCACGGTCTTCAACACATGATACTATAAAAATAAGTATATATCATTACACTAGACAATATATATCTATCTATCAATAGATGTTGAAGTAGGTGTTATAATAACCCCTCGACACTAGACGTTTATTACAAGGAAGAGATGTGATGGAAGCAACAACTACTTGTCTGGTTAGCCGATCTTATAATGTACAGCCAGCCAAAGCACTCTATCCGAATATAGGTCAGGTGAAAATAATTCAGGTAAAATATTTGTTAATACTTAGCTGGAGACATGATGATCATATCCCTGACAGTTGTAAATGAGATAGATTTATAGATCTATAGAAATAGTATTTATTAATAAATACATCTGGTTTGTATAAATGACTGTTTATAATATAAAATCATATTTACTGAGACAAGCACCATACGAACAAGTACCAACAACATTAATATCTTGGCTGCAAGAGCTACCATCATTCTGCCCAATACACCCATTTTCAACTATAATAAATATAATTTACAATATAGAATTGTGTTACAAGGTGTTCCTCTTGTTCAAGTATTTAGCATATCCTGACTAGTAGATAAGAATTAAAAGTCATAACTTAATGTTTGTTGCCATGATGAGGGGTGCTTGAATCTTTTATCTTATTCAAATCAAGAGGTTAAACATGTTTATATATACCAATCAGAGCATATCGATAGGTGATTTCTAAATAGAATAGTTAATATGTACCTGCACATGATCCATCAATACACACGTTACCACCACAATCACTGTCTTCAACACATGATACTATAAAAATAAGTAATATATCATTATATAATAACAAACTATCTGTCAACAGATGTGGAAGTAGGGGTTATAATAATCCCTCGACACTAACGATTAGGCCCTTTATTCCATCTAGACATGTTTTACAAGTTAGGGTAATCTACAGCATGTACGTTAGACCACTCCACCAACCAAACCCTTCTATCTTAATATTATCTTTGAGAGACATTTAGTAACTGGATAGAACAATAAACTATAACACATACTTGTGGAAAAACAGCTTCTTATTTATTTGGGCGACGTTTCGAAGATATTCTCACAACGTTATCAAGCTGGTACAGTAATACAAATTTGTGACTATAACAACAATTCCAGAAACCACACAGGACAAGAACAAGATCAAAGGGGGGGGGGGAGTCTATTAATAAATACATCTGGTTTGTAAAAAATAAAAATCATATTTACTGAGACAAGCACCACCCGAACAAGTGCCACCAACGACAATGATATGACTGCAATTGTTGCCATCACCCTGCTCATTACACCCCAGTTCAACTATAATAAATATAATTTACAATAAAGAATTGTGTTACAAAGTGTTCCTCTTGTTCAAATATTTAGTATATCCTGCTAAGTAGAACATCATTAATTATAGAAATAAAGGTGTTATAACGAATAACATATATCTATATTATACTTACACCTGCACGCGTTGTTTACACATCTACTACCTCCAGCACAGAATCCTTCCCCACATCGTTCAGCTGAAACAATTAAACTATTAAAGTGCTGGAAGCTATTACAAAATGTGTTTGATATATATATATAGTTTCTCTCACCTAGCCCAAAACATGAATATAGCTTTGAGTTGTGACATAGATATTAAACAATCAGTGTATATCATCGTTCATTTGATAATATAATTATTTTCTAACATGCAGGCTGTTTATTTGTTGTATAGTCCATCTAGATATTGTCAAAATAAATAATATTGCAAGTTAGTAAAATAAACAACATACCCCGATTAAGACACCAGTTTTCTATGCCATCTACAGTACCACAATTTTCACCTGAAATATACAACATGTATATCATAGTATTTATAGACAGAACGTCATATTAACATATTGTAACATGTCGGTTAACCATTTGTGTCTTATCCCCTGTTTTCAGACTGTTTCGTAAAATTGTTATGTAATTATGAGGTTGTTGTTTTTAAACTGTGTAAACCCAGAAAGTCTTACAGTTCCATAGTTTTTACCGCAATTATGACTTGTATTACGTCTTGAAAATGTTTTAAAAATAATCATTTTTTTAAATAAATATTCTAACAGGTTTGAGAGACGTATTACCGAGACGGTTTCATCAATTTTATTATAACAAGTGATCGTTTGAACTTGAGTTAATATTTCAACTGTTTATAAAGTAGAGGTTAATGGTCTACTGTTTGTATCTACAGACATGTAGAATGTTATACTTACTTTCGACTTCACAAATACCATCAAGACACACAACATCCTCAGCACAGTCGTCACAATCTAAATTTAAATAATTAACAGATGGGGAGACTGACAAATTACACATTTCAAGAAAGGAAAAATTACTAACGATAAACCATAGCCATTTTAAAAATGACTCTGTGAAATGTGACAAATCAATGGACAGAATATGTCTAGTAAATATGTAAATTAATCCACAGATTATATGATGGAATTTTAATTTTATCAGTAAATTACAATATTATAGTTATTTTAGTGTTACGTGGATAATAACTGGATAATAAATATAACTGATAGAAGACTGGGTATCTTACCATCGGTTTTACATCTGTTTCGATTACACCGTCCCCCTCTATCACTACACTCCGTCACATTACATACTCTCACTGTAAAATAATATCATACATAAACGGGGAGGGAAAGGATTCCCTCAGCCCAGAAAAGAAATACA
Source organism: Patella caerulea (assembly GCA_036850965.1). Taxonomy (NCBI): domain Eukaryota; kingdom Metazoa; phylum Mollusca; class Gastropoda; family Patellidae; genus Patella; species Patella caerulea. The sequence continues at coordinate 77,943,197 of JAZGQO010000010.1, read as the reverse complement.
TTTTCTCAGTAACCTGGAAAGCCCCTTCCTTGGAGCCAATCAGGTGCCATAATCCAGTTTTATTCATGCTAATATCGAAGAGAACCAATATCTTTAACATATACTGTCCATAATACACATATACTGTCCATAATACACATATACTGTCCATAATACACATGTGCATTGCAACAATATATTCACTATATGATGGAACATTAGAGTCCAGTCGGGCCTTAAAGAGCTAAATCGTTAACATTTGGGACCTAGAAATTGACACAAGTGGATCACAACGCATATAATACTGTAATATGAATGTATATAAACTGATTTACATTCAATGGTTTCCGTTTTTTTTAATTTAAAAAACAGTTATGTTCGGCGAAATAGACAAATTGATTTTCACGAAATTCGAACCCAACCCGGATAATTGTGACATCCAGAGGGACCACAAGCTAGAAATGGCGATTCTTCGTATAATCAGGGGCCATGATTTAGGAATTTACGATCAGATATGCACAAATATCAAAAGGAAACAAAATCTTTGGGTTATAAACTTGAATTTCAAGTTTCATCAAAATTAGTTTAAAATTGTGCCCTCGTCAGGGTCCACAACCTTTGTATACCATATTTTTACACTATTCGCGTACCAGTGGCGGCCATTTTGTTCGGCAATGTAGGTCCGATTTTCACGAAATTCGAGCTCAACCTTCATTATGGGGTAACGGTGATACAATCAAACAGTTCTTTAAATCGAATAATAATTGTGACCTCCAGCGGGATCACAATCTTTTTCGTACAACCAGGGGCCATAATTCAGGACGTTGCGATTGGAAATACGCAAAATATGCAAATATCGAAAGGAACCAAGATCGTTGGGTTATAAACATGCATGTCAAGTTTCATCAAAATCGGTTTAAGATAGTGAACTCAATAGGGTCCACAACAAAAAAAGCGTGATATTTCGTATAATCAGGGGCAATAATCCATGAACTTTTGATCTGATACGTGCCAATATCGAAAGCAGCTATAGTAAGTCCATCAACAATTGTGGACAGACGTCCGGACAAACAGGAGCAACGACAATATATGTCCACATGAAAATGTGGGCGTATAAAAACTGCCTTTACGAATGTATTGACTCGGTGACACTAATCAACTCAATTGATGTCAATCTGGCACCATCGAAATTAGTCGGAACACATAGTAAATATTGTACCATTAATGATTGACTGGACGTTATAATGGAAATTATTTGATAAAATTTAATCTAAACTCTTCCTTACCCTCACAATACTTTCCGCTCGTGTTAGCGGGACAAAGGCAGGATCCTTGTAAGCAAGTACCACCATGTTTACACTTATATTATCACATGAAGATAATGATAGAGACACTGAGATATCAATTTCCGCGACAATGTCCTGTTTTCCCTCATCACCATGCAAACCTGTATAATTACAGAACATTATGTTGTTACCAAAGGCTACAGATTTTGAGTAATAGGTAAGACCAAAATAGAACTCATCAAAAATATTGTGGTCCTTAATTTACATGTATATATTAAATTTTGCGTGCATCCCACAATTACATCCAACTTATTAAAAGCCAAGGGTTGGGGGTTGGGGGGTAGATATTTCAGCCAAATGCACGGCTTCCTATATGAAACACTAACCAAATACATGTGTCGAATATTTTGGAAACAATTTCTAACGGGTCAGTACTGTTATTGTGCTGTCTACGGGTAATTATTGTTTTTGGGCCACACTAATTTGAATTTACGTTCCTCGGGAATAAAAATCTATCACCAATTTATCTAAGGAAATACTAATTAATAAACAAAGAGAAGTCAGTTGCTCTTCTCAAAAGTTTAATGTTCCAAGTATTTTAATAAAATATAGCATACCCAAATTAAGTGGTTTATTTATTGATAGAACAGGCCCGAAAGAACTAAGTCTTACGCGTATATAACAGTACAGTGGACTCTGTCAAATCCGACATCGTACGGGGTCGTTACAATATGTCGGATCACACACAGTGTTCGGAATGCCCAGTACTGTCAAACCGGAAATATTGTAATGTAGCTTGGAATCACCAAAGCGTTATTCCCTTTAAAAATGATAAATTGTATTCCATGAAATTATGACCTGTGCATTTCCACTCCAATTACTAAATGTCAGCGTAACAATTTATAAGATAAAATAAAATTGTATCATTGCATCCACTAAAGACATCATACAAAGTTTAAAAAAAGGTTGATCCTACAGTTATAAATGAAATGAAAAGAGGTGTAACGTCTTATTGTTCAGCTCCGACTGGGATAATTATAAGATAACATCTGAGTTGATCATTTAATGATGTACAATATTATATATGTGTTTAACATAGAACTTACTAGCAGGTGCTATGGAGGCGACGTTCAATAATAGCAGCAAAAGTAACAGCACTGTCTTTTTTAAAATGTAGTTAATTTCTAATGGAAGAGACAAAATATAATAGTAATAGAAATAATAAAAACTTTATTTAATATGTCAACTTATTTAATTTGCAAAAAACAAATCTTCCATATCTAATATGGCAACTTATTTAATTTGCAAAACAATAATCTTTCATAAGTCCCTCCTACACTATAGCTAGAGACATATTTACATTTTTACACATCTTTAAATCAATAGACAGATTGTACCATTAAAGGCATGCAGAATAATGAAAAATACGTTTCATGGACTCCCTTTTGCATTTCGGAATGACAGGAGATTACTGGTTTGTGAATGGAACAAGATATCAGTTTTGGAAAAAAGAGATTTTTCAATAAAATAGGAGTTTGGATTAAGTGGAGTATTCAATGTAAAAATTTCATTTTAAAGAATCCTCAGGGTTCAGTACTTTGGTATACCGTATTTTGGCATTAATTGCGTACAAGCGGCGGCCATTTTGTCCGGCAGTTTTGGTCCGATTTGCACGAAATTCGAGCTAAACGGGGTAACGGTGATACAATCATAGTTTTTTTTAAACATAGGATAATAATTATGACCTCTAGACTGGCCACAAGCTAAAAAGGGCGATTTGTTTTCGGACAATCGGGGGGGGGGGTCATAATTTGTGTTATAAACATGCATTTCAAGTTTCATCAACATCGGTTTAAAATTGTGACCTCTACATTGTTCACAAGCTAAAAACGTGATATTACGTACAATCAAAGGGCATAATCCGTGAAGTTACAAGTCCAATATCGAAAGGAACCGGGATCTTATGGTGATAAACCTATATGTTAAGTTCCATTAACATCGAAAAAAAATTGTGACCTGTAGAGTGTTCACAAACAATTGTGGGTTGACAGGGGCGACGACAATAAACGTCCATATGAAAATGTGAGAGTATAAAAATGTTGTAATTTCTAATCAGATATGTTTGGTGAAATACGTGAACAATTCCACCTGCTTACTCCATTCCACATTTAAAATTTATCTTTAGGTGGTCTTAGCACCGCCGAACTTTAACTTTGGAACGTCGAAAACGATCTTGAATAACACTTCGAAACCTGTTTCAAAAATACGTAAAAACTGTCACAATCAATGTTATACATAATGATACTAGTTGTCTTAAAAAAACAATTGAATAGTTTCATGGCTGGACTCCAGTTTGCAGGTCGAATCAAAACCTTCCAAACTTTTTCTCGGTAGCATTTACCAATAAGACATTTATACCCAGTGAACTATTATGTAGAATGCATCCGTCGGTTTTATCTGTGTCCATGCTCCGGTCAAATTCATCAACACTGATAACAATTTTAAAACTTTTAATGAAGTCGTCAGATACGTGTTTTCCCGTCACAGAGGAACGTCGGTTTTCCCGTGATTGCGATTCCTGGAAATCCACGTGGCCTTCTTCTTCTTCTTCTTATTCACTTAAAGACTCGGGTTCCAATTGGAACGTATTTGAATCTGGATGAGATGCGCAGGTGAGATCGATAAAACGTATTCGGTGCAGATAAAAGTAAACGGTGCGGTTAAAAGTAGTCGGTGCGGATAAAAGCTGGTTGACGTTTAAAATTGGAAGTCACCCAGCCCGCGCTTGAACTTGGTCAAGGTGTCTGCTGCGGTTAGGTGGTGTGGCAGTTTGTTCCATAGATTCACCGTCCTGGGGAAGAAAGAAGCCTGGTGTTGTGTCGAGAGGCATCTAGGCTGGTGTAGTTTGTTGCTGCCTCTTGTACGACTATCGCCTTCCGAGATGTATTTTCGGCTGATGTCTGTGAGCTGGGCCCGGATCCGGTACATCATGATCACTGGTGTCTTCTGTCTACGAGTTTCGAGGGATTCCCACCCTAGGTCAACCAGGAGGCGTGTGACGGCTCCTGGGGTCCTGTCCCGGTACTCGTGTTTGAGGAATCTGGCCGCGCTACGTTGCACCTTCTCTAGGGAGTTGATGTCTTGTTGAAGGTTTGGGGCCCATGCTGTTGAGGAGTACTCGAGTACTGGGCGTACGAGGGTGGTGTACATTGCCTCTTTTACATTTGGGGTGCATTGCCGGAAGTTCCTCTTTATGAAACCAAGGGTTCTGTTGGCTTTGGCCGCGGTTGACTCAATGAGCCTTGACCATTTTAGATCTTCCGCGATGATTACCCCGAGGTATTTGCTCGCTACTTCGACATCTAGGGTGTGGTGGTGTAAAGTATATGGGAAGATGATCTTGTTTCTCCTCTTGGTTGGTGCTATGCGTATGACCAGGCACTTGGTGGCGTTGAATTTCATCTGCCGGGTTGTTTCCCAGTCCTCGAGATTAGTGAGGTCTGCTTGGAGGGCCTGGGCATCCGATAGGGATTTGATGACGCGGTATAGAATGCAATCATCCGCGAATAGCCTGGCATCGGATGAGTCAACATTGTCCGGCAGGTCGTTGATAAAGATCAAGAACAGAAGGGGGCCGAGGACTGTCCCTTGGGGGACACCAGATAGCATATCTGCTTGATCGGATGATGTGCCTCCGACAACAACTCTCTGTTGGCGGTTCGTCAAGAATGACTTGATCCATTGTTTGGTTGTACCGCGAATGTCATAGTGGTCGATCTTTTGAAGTAGCCGTTGATGCGGTACCTTATCAAAAGCCTTGGCAAAGTCGAGAAGGATGACGTCTACCTGGTTGCCCTTGGCCACCTTGCTGGCTATTTCCTGGATGGTGACGAGGAGTTGTGTCTCGCAAGACCTTTTCTTCCTGAATCCATGTTGACTGTCGTGGAGGATGCGGTGTTGGTCAAGGTGGTCCATAATGGAGCTGTGCACTATGTGCTCTAAGATCTTACATATGATGGAGGTTAGGGAGACAGGCGTATAGTTAGCTGGCTGATGTTTCTCACCTTTCTTGAATATAGGCACAACTCTTGCATCCCTCCAGTCTTTCGGGGTTTGGCCTGTGTCCGGGGAGAGTTGGAATAGTCGGGTGAGGTTTGGATCGAGTTCTGTGGCAGCTGCTTTGAGGATGTGTGTAACAGCTTGAGGACACCTTTCTTATTGATTGATATCGTCTTCATGGCCTGGGTGTCAGGGGGGGGGCGTAATAGTGGGGTGTTGGTCGTGTCTTCTTGGGTGAAGACAGATGTGAAATGGTCGTTAAGTATCTCTGCCTTCGCCTTGTCATCGCTCTTTAGGAAGCCATCCTTGTTCTTTAGGGGGACTACGCCTACAGCTTCTTGCCTTGTGCTCTTGATGTGCTGCCAGAATTTCTTGGGGTTGCCCTTATAATCTTCACTGATAACCTCCTCCATGTAGGTTCTGGTCTTATTCCGGACTTCTCTCTGGACATCCTTCTGGAGACGTTTATAGCGTTCAGTATTTCTCTCGTTAGGTAATTGCCTGCCTCTACGGTGTGCCTTCTGTTTACGTTTAATTAAGCGTCTCAGGCTAGTGTCCATCCAGGGGTGGCTCGTCCTTGCCTGTGTTAGTTTTTGAGGTACGTGGTACTCGATTGCTTTGTGGATTGTCTGCTTCAATGCGTTCCAGAGGGCGTCTACGTCACTGAATGCCTCTGCGTTGAACTTTGCGATACAGGACTTTATCTTTCGATGTTCGCCTTTTTCCAAAGTTTGATTAGTCGGCGCTTGGGTTTCGGTGGTGTTATGGTTGTGTCGTACAGCACTATGTCGTGGTCTGAGTTCCCGATCGCTGGGAGGGGTTTACATCGCTGTTTATAGCTGGGGTGGCTGGTTAGGATGAGGTCAAGTGTGGCTTCTTTCCTGGTGGGAAAGTCCACTTGCTGTTCCAGACTGTTGTCTGTTGCAACTCCCATAAAGGCATCGTTAACACTTAGTGGGTATTGGTGGCCTGTAATCTGGGGTTTGGACCAGTCTATGTCTGGCAGGTTAAAATCTCCGCCAATGTATTTTGGTGCTTGTATATTTGAACAACAGAAATCGGCTATGTCCTTTCTTCGCCCCTTCTAGGTAGTGCTAGTCGGAATTGTCTGGTGGGCGGTAGAACACAGCTACTAAGACCTTCTTGCCTTTGTCTAGGCTTAGGGTAGCACTTATGATCTCAGATGAGTAAGTTTTGATGTCAGTCATTAGAATTTCGTTCTTGGCCGCTATCAACACAACGCCATGAGGGTCTGTTGGCCTGTCCTTTCTTGCCACTTTGTAGCCCATTCGATCCGGGAGGAACTCAGTCGATGCAACATTCCCGTCGAGCCATGTCTCAGTGCCCAATATGATGTCCGGGTCTGTTACGTCTATCATTGCCTCAAGGAGGTCGCCCTTTTTCCCGATGCTTTGGAAGTTTACGTTCAGGATCTTGAGTGCTCTCTTTTGGGGGAACCGGTTTTGTTGGGTGGCCCTGTTTGGGCCTGGTGGTGCTGGTGAGGATGTCATAGATAGGCCGGTGTTTGGGGTTGTGAGCGTCGATGGATGGTTAGTATCAGTTCTTGATGGCTGGTGGCGAACTGGGCTAAGGGTACTGGTGTCGCCTGTTGGGTCTCGGAGAGTGGGCGTGGTATCGTCTGGCGGGATCAAGTAGATGGTTGATGACGATTTGTTGAGAGAGCTGCAACGGGGGCAGATCCAGTCTTCAACACTTGCTCCAAGCCTGTGGTACTCGACAGCCGACATTGAGACACACCAGCGGTGGAACCAGAAGTCGCAGTTGTCGCAAGCAATACAGTGCATTTCAGTCTTGCACTCCTTTTGGCATTGGCCGCAGGGGTAGGCTGTGCCCGGGCCTGGGTTGGGTTCAATTCCTGCTACGAGTAACAGTATGAGGAAGTGGCTTTTACTTCTGTATGTCAGATTACTAGATGTCTGTTTGACATGGGAGACGCAGAAAAACACCGCTGTGTATGGGTCGTTGTACACAGGTTCAATGCATGCAAAATGTAAACATTGATGTGGAAGTAAACAAGAGTCGTACACGGTCTCGTGTACTGTCTCCATTCTCCATGGTGAAATAAGAACAAATAAATGTAACTCACTTGGGTGTCCGCTTCTATCGGTTTGGTTTAGTTCATGGGGGGGGGGGGGAATGGTTGTTTGACATGTACAGAAGGAGTAGCAGACGGCAAAAACTCACGTAGCTGGCGAATGCCAGCGCCATTTTTAGGGACCACCAGAGTGTATCTTAGAAGAGTCGAGATTTTCGGCCGTTCAGGGGCCAGTTTCACAAAGCAACTTACGATGAAAAATTTGCGTAAGTGTATCGTAACATAAACTTACGTAAAAATCGCGTTTCACTAAACTTCTTAACTTACGAAATTCGTAACTTTTATCGTAGAGTCTACGGCAACTCTAACCTTGTCGTAAGTTGGAAATTTTTCGTATCTTTGACAAAATGAACGCCTTTATACTTTATGCGTATCAGGGGGTAGTTTCACAAAGCATCTTACGATGAAAAATTTATCGTAACGTAAACTTACGAAAAAATTGCGTTTCACTAAAATTCTTAACTTACAAAATTCGTAAATTTGATCGTAAAGTCTACGGCAACTCTCACCCTGTCGTAAGTTGGATTTTTTTACGTATCTTGGACAGAATGTCCGCATTGTTACTTTATGCCAGTGGTTCCCAACCTGTGGTACGCGAGCACTTTCGGGGTCATGAACGTTTTTTAGTTATTTTTTACTTCACAAAAATGTTTATTGCCTAATACAAGATAATACCCATTATTTCCTCAGTCTGTATATGTTACCATTCTTATTATTATTTTGTATAGGCCTACTTACTTATATTTTATCTCTATACTTCTTTACCTATTTCTTGATTGATTAATCTTTTTTGGGGAAAGAAACAGATAGCCCACAGCCCTCGCATTGAGTTGGTTTTTTGTCCCCCGCCTTTCGAAGAAAGTTAGGGGACTATTAATAAAATGGGTTCGTCCGTCTTTCTGTCTGTCTGTCTGTCCGTCACACTTTTTGGGACACAATAACTCTCTTCCTAATTGAGCTAGAATGTTCAAACTTGGTGTATGTGTTTATTAGGTCAATGCCTTGATGGAGTTCAAAGATGAGCATTTTCCGCTTAGGGTAAGCAGAGATAAGCAATTTGATTGGTTGATGCTTTGGGACACGATAACTTTAGTTCTAATTAAGTGAGAGTGGTGAAACTTGGTGTATAGTTTCATTACTGTAATACTTTGACTAAGTTCGATAATGAGCATTTTCTGCTCAGGGTAAGCAGAGCGATACGCAATTTGATTGGTCGAGACTTTGTAACACAATAACTCTACTTCTAATTGAGTTAAAATGTTCAAACTTGGTGTATATGCTTATTAGGTCAATGCCTCGATGGAGTTCGAAGATGAGCATTTTCCGCTTAGGGTAAGCAGAGATAAGCAATTTGATTGGTTGATGCTTTGGGACACGATAACTTTAGTTCTAATTAAGTGAGAGTGATGAAACTTGGTGTATAGTTTCATTACAGTAATACCTTGAATAAGATCGATAATGAGCATTTTCTGCTCAGGGTAAGCAGAGCGATACACAATTTGATTGGTCGAAACTTTGTAACACAATAACTCCCCTTCTAATTTAGTTAAAATGTTCAAACTTGGTGTATATGCTTATTAGGTCAATGCCTTGATCGAGTTCAAAGATGAGCATTTTCCGCTTAGGGTAAGCAGAGATAAGCAATTTGATTGGTTGATGCTTTGGGACACGATAACTTTAGTTCTAATTAAGTGAGAGTGATGAAACTTGGTGTATAGTTTCATTACAGTAATACATTGACTAAGATCGATAATGAGCATTTTCTGTTCAGGGTAAGCAGAGCGATAAGCAATTTGATTTGCCGAGACTTTGGAACACAATAACTCTCCTTCGAATTGAGTTAAAATGTTCAAAATTGGTGTGTATGCTTATTAGGTCAATGCCCTGATGGAGTTCGAAGATGAGCATTTTCTTCTTAGGGTAGGCAGAGATAAGCAATTTGATTGGTTGATACTTTGGGACAAGATAACTTAGGTTCATCTTGATTGATGATTTTTATGCCAATACAATGACTGCATTCTCATTCAGTAATGGATTCGACAGTAACAGTGTATAGAAACGATTGACTCGGACCATTTCCCTTGGCCAGAGGGGCCCTTTTGTCAAGCGTGGGGGCCCTTTTGTCTGCCCCTAACTAGGGTACATTTTCATTTTTCTCGTCGGTTTTAGCATTTTTCTTTATAAAATACTTTTGGATGACACTTCGTGTACAGTTTGATTGCTCGATACGTTTGAAAAAAATAAATGTGCGATTAATTAATATGTGTCATCTATTTATTTTGGGATTTCGGCGGGGGACATCAGCCTCACTGTTGGCTTGTTTTTTTAGTTCTTTTGTGTGTTCCACTTGTGAAAGTATTCAGATAAAGTGCAGTTATGACGGATGTGGCGCCAGACAGGGTAAGCTTACTCTTCCGGACACCTGTTACCACTGTTTGTCGTGAATTTTGTACACGGGGAGCAGTCCATTTTCTGATTACACTATTTTGCCTTTTACGTTTTTCTAGGACTTCGAATTCTGCCTTATGGTTTGGATTGTTCGTACTTGGTTTTATTTTATTTGATCGAATTGAGTTTTTCTGGAACCAGGTGGTAGCCTACGTGGCGACTGTACGGGACCTCCAAATGGTACTCTATCACAAAAAGGTTTGCAAACATTGTTTTATGCGGATCGGCAATTCGGCGAGAGAGAATATTTAGTGACACCCGTACGGACGAGGAGTTAGTGTCACGTAATGAAATGAAATGGGGTTTAACGTCCTACTCTTCTGTGCCTGACTTGGGCTAATGGAAGACGGGCATATGCCATACAGTGTGCTATGAGGGAAATTTTGCCCGGGCAGCGGCGCTACGGCCTACTCTTATATCGAATTCCAACTGCCAAATGGATCTTTTACGTGTACGCCAATGTGTACACGGGGCCTCGGTTTTTCGTCCCACCCGAACGACTAGACAGCTGTCCTTGTCAGGCCCTCATTCCGCATCACTGACAAGAGGAAACCACGCCGGAAAATCGAGATGAACTTTCTCGGCCAATGCAGGGATCGAACACCCGACCTCCAGGCTAGCGCCTTGCCCACTTAGCCACCGTGATTCCCTAGTTTCACGTAACAAACTTGATTGGACCAGTAGGCAGTAGTTGTTCACTGTATTAATGATGATATCAAAACCGCAACTTGCCGATCGAAATCCTTCTGTACAACTTACAAGTCCTGATTGCATTACAGTAGGCCTACTATGCCACACCTAGCTTCCAAAAACTCATCCACATGATCACGGGGTTAGTGTACCATCAGTGTCTAGAGTAATTTATCGTGTTTCACGAGCAATAACAACCCGTGTTAAGGATTAATTATCAATAAATTTCCCCTAAAGAGTGGGTCTACGCCTATCGGGGCAAAGACGGACACAAATATTCTCCCAAGCTCAGTCTTTCGATTACCTAGTCAGACTGCTGCTCAATTTTGCTTTCAGAATTCCACAATTCTACGCCCTCAATCGAAACACCGAGAGCTGTTCCAATTTTGTTTTCGATTTTAATTTTCATGCTTTCTATTTCGGCTTTTGACAGACTGACAGACGACGTATGCTACTGTGTCTCACGCGCTATGACGTAGCAAAGAAAAACAAGTAAACAAAAGGCATTAAAATAGTTTTTTATTCATAAATACACAGCTACGCTTAGCGTATATATATCATTTCATCGTTTATGTTTCAAATGGTTAGGATAAAACCCAACATAACGGTTATAATGCCGAATTTGTCAACATTATGACTGGGGGAATGTTTACAGAAGTTTGAATGAAATGACGTGGCGTATCTACGTAAAAAGATACGAGAAAAAGTTAAGAAAAAACTTACGCCGACCTTTGTGAAACCCGCGTAAATAATTCGTATCTTTTTCGTAATTTTTTTTAACGTAACGTTTTTTCTTAAATTTACGAACTTTTTAAAAAACTGCTCTCAGGAACTTCGTTGGGAGAGAATATTCAGTGATAGATTAAACCCTCCCGACATCCATACAGACGAGAAGTTAGTTTCGCGGTACAGACTTGATCGGACCAATATAGTACATGTTATTAACTGTATTAATTATGATATCGAAACCGCAACTCATCGATCGAGATCCTTGTCATCTGTAGTGTACAAACTACAGTACAGGTGATTGCATTACGATAGGGGTGATCACGTGGCTAAGGCGCTGGCTCGCTAGCCTGCAGGTCGGGTTCGATCCCTGCATTGGTTGAGAAAGTGATGCAGAACGGAGGGGCTGACGAGGACAGCTGTCTAGTCGTTCGGATGGGACGTAAAACCGAATTCCCGTGTACACATTGGCGTGCACGTAAAAGATCGCTTGGCAGTTGGAATTCGTTGTAAAAGAGTAGTCCCCGTCTTCCATTAGCCCAGGTTAGGTGCAAAAGAGTGGCACGTTAAACCCCATTTCATGTCATACATTACGATAGGCTACTATGCCACAGGTAGCTTCCAAAAACTCATTGCTGATGGCACAAGGGGTTAGCGTACCATCAGTGACTAGACTAATCGCCTTTTAAGTTTTGTGGTCAGGATCGGGTATGCTGCTCAACTGCCTCAATCAAAAAGCGGAGAGCTGCAGGAGTCCAATTTTAGACCCCATTTCGGCTTTTGGCAGACTGACAGACGAAGCGCATGCTACTGTGACACGCGCTATGACGTAGCAAACAAAAACAAGTAAACAAAAGGCTTGAAAATATCAGTTTATTAATAAATACACTGCTAAATCTTAGCTTATATATAAAGAATATATCATTTCGTCGTTTATGTTTCAAAAGGTAATGATCAAATCAAACATAGCGGCTATAATGCCGACATTGTCAACATTTAGACCGTGGGAATGTTTGCAGAAGTTTGAATAAAGTGACGCAACATGACGTCATGAATGGTCACGACGTATTTACGAAAAAAGATACGTGAAAAAGTTACGCCGGCCTTTGTGAAACCGACGTAAATAATTCGTATCTTTTTCGTAAGTTTTTCTTTAAGCAGTTTTTTTTCTTAAAGTTACGAACTTTTGTGAAACTGCCCCCAGGTCTCCTTGGATCCTTAGGGGGTAAGCCGCCTGGTTTTGGTGTCTCTGTAGGTAGAAAACGTTTGGTATGGGTAGACTTTGAATCTTTTAATTGATAAATTTAGGTTTTAGTCAGCGCTGTTGTGGAAAACACGCCCTATCGCTCGCGCGTCCTTACCTGCTGGAGTTAAACCATGAAATTATTCAATTGTTTTTCGGACAACCAGTTTAATTATGTATAACAATCGTTGTAAAACTAAATCGGGAAGATTTCGATTTGATAGCTTTTAGGTAGTTTTAAAACAGGTTCGAATTGTTTTTGTTCTGTCACGAAAGCCCTTTTTCAGCGTTCCAAAGTAAGTGCACGGTGCTGGGACACCCCTCCGCACTGAGCATCCGGTCTAATACCATCCGGACCATAATCCACGAAGTTGCGGTCCGATACATGAAATATCGAAAGGAACCGAGATCTTTGTGAAATAACCCTATATTTTAAGTTTCGTCAAAATCGGATACGAATTGTCACCTGTAGACTGTTCAGAACAAATTGTGGACGAGCGGGCGGACAGAGGCGACAACAATATATGTCCACATGAAAAGGTGGGTGTATAAAAAGACAACAAACATAACGACTGATATTACATATCGATGTTAGATATAATATTTTATTTCAAAATCTTCAAAACAGCCCTTGATACGGTAGTTTGATATAATCACATCATTTTCCAGATAAATTCAATCAACAGTTGTGCTTATACTTTATTAAAGTAGATAAATACTTCAATGTTTACGGTAGATAAATCCCTTCTACGCATTTTTATACGTCCACATTCATAATGTGAACGTATTATGCCGTCACCCCTGTCTGTGTGTGTGTGTGTGTGTATGTATGTATGTATGTATGTGTCTGTGGTTCGCCTACAGGGCGCAATTCTTCATGGATTTTCTTCAAACTTGGTATACTTATTCCTTATACCCCAAGGAAGATCCCTATTGTTTTGGGGGCATGCCCGACCCCCAGGGGCCGAGCCACGCCCATTTCTAGTATGTGTTTGTTTGTCGTCTACAGGCCACATTTCTTAACTTATAATCTTGAAACTTTGCATACACATTCTTTGTACCCTAAGGAACATCTCTATCTTTTGGGGTGTATGCCCCACCCCAGGGGCAGAGCCACGCCCATTTTCTTTTCGTGTGTCTTTGTGTCGCCTACAGGGCGCAATTCTTACTGGATTTTCTTCAAACTTGGTATACGTATTCCTTATACCCTAAGGAAGATCTCTATTGTTTTTGGTGCATGCCCGACCCCCAGGGACAGAGCCACGCCCATTTCTAGTATGTATTTGTTTGTCGTCTACAGGCCACATTTCTTAACTTATAATTTTGAAACTTAGCATACACATTCTTTGTACCCTAAGGAACATCCCTATCATTTGGGGTACATGCTCAACCCCCTGGGGCAGAGCCACACCCATTTTCTTATCGTGTGTCTTTGTGTCGCCTACAGGCCGCAATTCTTATTGGATTTTCTTTAAAACTTTGTATACTTACTCTTTATACTCTAAGGATGATCCCTATCGTTTGGAGTGCATGCCCAACCCCCAGGGGCAGAGCCACGCCCATTTTCTTTTTGTGTGTCTCTGTGTCGCCTAGAAGCCGCAATTCTAACTGGATTTTCTTAAAACTTTGTATACTTACCCTAAGGATGATCCGTATTGTTTTTTGGTGCATGCCCGACCCCCAATGGCAAAGCCACGCCCATTCCTTGTATTTATTTGTTTGTCGTCTACAAGCCACATTTCTTAACGTATCATTTTGAAACTTTGAATGATTATTCTTTGTACCCTAAGGAACATTTCTATCATTTGGGGGTGCATGCCCAACCCCCAGGGGCAGAGTCACGCCCATTTTCTTTTTGTGTGTCGCCTACAGGCCACAATTCTTAATCGGTCATCTTGAAACTTAAAATACTTATTCCTTATACCCTAAGGATGACCACTTTTGTTTTGGGTGCATGCCCGACCCCCATGGGACAGCAACACCCATTTCTTGTATTTGTTTGTCTGTCGTCTACAGGCTGCATTTCTTAATGTATCATCTTGAACATTTGAATACTTATTCTTGGTACCTTAAGGAAGATCCCTATTGTTTTTGGTGCATGTCCAACCCCAAGGGACTGTGCCACGGCCATTTTGTTTTGTCTGTCTGTGTGTCACCTACAGCCCACAATTCTTAATCGATCGTCTTGAAAACTTGTTTTATACTTATTCCTTATACCCTAAGGCTGACCACTATTATTTTTGGTGCATGACGGACCCCCTGGGACAGAGCCACGCCCAATGCTTTTGTGTCTTGTGTTCGCCTACAGGATGCAATTCTTAACAGATCCTTTTAAAACTTTACAAACCTATTCCTTATACCCTAAAGATGACCCCTATTGTTTTTGGTGATTTCCTAACCCCCAGGGGCAGAGCCTATGTGTGTTGTCTACAGGCCACGATTCTTAATGGATCGTCTTTAAACTTGGGATATGTATTCCATATAGCCTAAGGACGTCAACTGCATGTCCCGACTCACACAGGCAAGACACGACCAATTTTTGTGTTTGACGTTTACAGGCCGCAATTCTGAATGAATCAGCTTGGTACTTGGTTTATGTATTCCTTATAGCCTGAGGGCGTCCACTATTGATTTTGATGAATGTCCCGACCCCCAGGGGCAGAGCCACGCCCACTTTTTGTCTGTAGTGTTAGGAAGGCACAATTCTGAATGGATTATCTTGGTATAGTTATTCCTTATACTCTAAGGACGGCAACTATTAATGTTGGTGCACGACCCTCAACGCTAAACAAACCAAACGCCTAGCCTTCTTGACAAAGTACCATATCAATCAAAGCAGGAATGTGGACGTATATTGTAGCGTTAGCGTTATGTTCTGTAGGTAATACCTTTTCATTTATTGTATATGATTATATTTGCAATTGTGTCGTTGCCAAGAATAATATCATTAGATTTTAGAACAAAAGACTTTGAAAGGGTGGGGTGAGGTGGGGATAAAGGTTTAGGCAGTCTATCTATCCAATAACCGATTGCCTCTATGTAAAGATGGTGGTTCGATGGTTTAGTGATTAAACGCATGCGTATAAAATTATAAGGTCTGTCAATGAGTAAAGTGGTATGATTTCTATTTCCCGCATAAATGATTATTTCGTACAAAAAATTTCATTGCTAAATTTTGGATTTTAAATGTTATTTACAAGTTTGTTTAAACAATGGATTTAAATTGAAGAGTTGTTATTTAGTTTGGTGATTGTCAACTGTTTTAGTGAACTGTCTTCATTTAATATCAAGTAAGACTCAAACTCTAATCATCCAAACAATGTGACGTATAATCACTTAAGAAAATAAACTGAAATGTTGTTTAATGTTCAATTTAAATTGAAGAGTTGTTATTTAGTTTGGTGATTGTCAACTGTTTTAGTGAACTGTCTTCATTTAATATCAAGTAAGACTCAAACTCTAATCATCCAAACAATGTGACGTATAATCACTTAAGAAAATAAACTGAAATGTTGTTGACTTGTTTAGTGTCTGTGAGCTGTTTCATTGAACTTTCTCTATTCAACAGTTTGTTAAACTTTCTCAATTAAAAACTTTGGTCAAAAAATTTGTCAACATTTAGAGGTTAACTTTCTGAAAGATCTTGGGATACACTGTAAAAATTATATGTATAAAAACATGAAATTACTGTAACATTTTACAAACTGTCCCGTTAGAAAACTATGAGATGTAAAATTACGTAAAAACTGTGTTTATAAACATTTATGTAAAAATTAACTTTTAACATCCGAAATTGTGTATTTTAACAACATATTAATGTTAAATTAGCAAATAGGAATGCAATCTAACAGATTGTGAATTTTAACAGAATATTCAAGTTAATTTACAAATCGATACACAGTCTAGCAATTACTCTGTCGATCGTTTGAGCAATTTCAACGTAAATTCATTTTAATAAAATTTGAATTTGTCACTTTGTTTGTCCTATATTTATATATTCGCGTCGGTCCCTGCTTCTTTCCGACCTTCTCTCGGCGTTTGCAGTGTTCTTGTAGCTCTTGTCTATTAACAAGTATCAATATGTTTTTGTTTTTTTGTTTTTAGTTATTTGGAATTCCATGCTTGATCAGCTGCTTACTTTGAAAGTATCACTACTATCCTACTAAGACATGAAAATAATTTTTTCAATTTTATTATCAAAATCTGTAGTTCATTTTATATTCTCTTTTATTGAGACTTGGCTGGCTTTAGACCGATATCAGAAAAGCTGGGGGTGTCTCAGACCAAGGTATGACATGTTTGACACTAGTATTAAATATTTGTCATAACCCACGGCTTCGCTCAATTGTGTGTAAAACGCTTTCACCTTCAACTAGTGGTGAGATTGAGAGATGCGAGGTACGTAGAATAACGAAGGGCTTCTCATCATCTACCACTGCTCACTTAGAACTGAAATATCTATGATTTTAGTTGCATTTCTGTAATATTACAGAATAACTGGTATATTAACGGCAATATTCTGTTAATTCACATAGTCATACTCATGGATAGGGTTAACGCAGATTGAACTAATGCCGATGAATGTTTGAATGTGCATTGATAAGAACAGTGGAAAACCAACAATAAGATGTTAAGCCTAATAATAATGTATGTGCGAAGGCAAATCTACAGCAAAGTTTGTTGCTTGTTTATACTTAGAGTCTATGATCTATAATAGGGCCTACACATAGTGGCCATAATGTATGTTTTATTGTGAATTTGGACTCGACCATGTTAATATTAAAGTGTAAGAAACGCGGTGGTTCAGAGAATATGATACTGGATTATTAACCATTAGCAAAGAAAGCTTTTTTTGCAACTTGGCCTTCGTGTCAATAGTGCAAGTTCTAATTTGTTCAGCTGACACTAACAACTGGGGCTATGTGTGCTATTGGCCGTACATGTTAAAGAACCGTACAAGTTCAAGGTGACATAATTTGTAAGAAGTGGAAGAAACGACAGAAAGTAGTAAACCTGGCCTTCAGAACACAAAATTTGAAGCCATTCAGGATCCCTTGCTTTTAATTTCTGTTAATTTTTAATATTTTTGTACGTTCATGACCGGAAAATTAGATTTACAGAAAATAAATTATTTTTTTTACAATGATTTCGTTTTATATTTAACCCAAGAATTATTTCTCATGGTGCAGTTAAATTACCAACAACCTGTTTAAAGTTCCAATAGCATATTTTTAAGTTATATTTTCAAAAAATCTATTAAAATAAAGCCCTAAAATAGATTGTACCTATAAACAGTCCTACCTTGTTAAAGAATAATCCTATTAATCCTATAATTCACTATTGCCAGTTGAGAAATTGGCAAAAATATCATTTTCAACTTCAAATTCAAACGTTTGAAGATGACCGTTCATGGAGAGGAATGGGAAAACAAGGGAGGTAATTGAGTTACTATTTCCTCAATCAGCCTGTGTCATCCATTTTAACGCCTGTAAAATTTTGTGATAATAGTGAGTTGACAACCTTTTGAGCAAAAGACATAGAAATAATTATGTTTTGACTTTCTTAGAAAATATGAAATTGGAACTTTAAATACAGGTCTACTTTATGCAACGTATGTTAAATTACAGCTTATATGTTATTTGACCTGCAACTGTAAGGGACGCATAACATACAAAGGTTAAATAACCAACTTCAAGTTAAATACAAATCTATTTAGGAGATAAACACCTCCTGTTTCGCATTTAGAGGGGTGTTATTGTCCAATAGACATGTCCTGAGATCATTAGGACTCAAGACACGTTAGCGTCGCGGGTTCTAATGTAAAATCTCAGGACATGTCTATTGGACAATAACACCCCTCTAAATGCGAAACAGGAGGTGTTTATCGACATTGTAACATGCTATTTTTGTCGATTTTAAAAGGACTTATTTTTATTGTGTAAACTTTAAAATTCGTCAAACTCCAAATCGGTTTTAATGACGTAAAAATCAAAGAAATCAATTTTGACGTAATGAGACGCCATGACGTAACAGGATAACAGGCTGCTCTCGTTAGATTTGGCTCGTTTATCGTTTGGTTGCTATAGTAGCAGTATGAGTATAGACACAAAAAAAAAATTCTCACTTCATTTTTTTAAAAGTATTTTTTAAACCAAAATGTGTTTTTTGTATTAGATTATTGTATATTTTGTTGTTTGTAGCTGACACCTGCCAAGGGGGTTGGTGTTTTAAGTTCATGTTCGGACAAATCTCCAAGTATTTCATCTCATGTACCAAGGTCAAAATTGATTGTCTCCATTGTGGTTATCGCCATTTAAGTAGTACGCATAATATTAATACGCAGTGATCTTTCTAAATCAGAGGGGTGTTATTGTCCAATATACAGTGTCTAATTAACCAATCAAAACGCAAGACTCACCCTTAAGCATGTTACAATGTTATTTAACATTGTGATATGTTATATCATTTTACAAAGCGTATGTAAAATTACAGGTATATGTTTTTAACCTACAATGCATTGTTAAAATAAATACCAATGTAAAATTACGAGAAAAAATGGCAACTTTTCTGTTAAAAAACTTTAAAACTTTTTACAGTGTATTTCGGAGTGGTCGAAGAAGTCGGGGAGGAAAACGTAAGATCTACATATACATGACCATTAATATACCAAACTTTACACAATATGATTCTTCATATTATGGTTAATAAATTGAAATGAATACTATAACATGATAATTATTGGGAATAATTATATATGTATACTTATCGTTGCATTTGAAAACATAAATAATCCGTTGTAGAATGGAATATAACATTTTTATCTCTGAACTTTCTGGTCATTCCACCGTTTATTCCGGAAAATAACAGAATTAAGTCCGTTATAGAAGGGAATAAAATATTTTATCCCTAAATTTCACGGAAATTTCCTGTTTAGTACTGGATATTCCACAGAAATACATAAAACAGAAATAATTCACACTTTTTTAAACAGAATTTCGAAAAAAAAATCCATCGATTAATAGAAAAAAGGTGTTAAACATAAAAAATGGATTTTTTTTACAATGTAGTATACTATACCCCTTTTCCCTCTAAGACCTATGTCAGCCCTGTGGTTTTTACACACTCACCAGATGAATAATATCTGCTTGAAGTTTGTCTATAATGTATTAGTACGTGGCGACTTTCTGGCTGCGCCTGTCTAAAACAAATCAAACAGTTGGTTTATAATCAGCTCGTCGGACAATGAAACACATCGCCACGTGAATATATTTTCTGCCCACGTAATTTAGTCCAATCATTACATGCCAGTTATATGGTTGTGTGCATGCAATTTAAATCAATTGAAAACCAACAGGATTGGTCCAGCACGCTCATATCTACGTGTATAGATACTGTTATTTAATAGTGTATGAGACAATTACACAAATTGTGCACAAATCTGTTTAAAATCATTCATATAATAATATGACATTTTATGTGTCAGACTCGAAAACACTTCTCAATTTTTCGATTAAAGCCTTAAAGGTTGTTGAGTACTCTAACTTGCACATCTTAAAGCTAGCACTGTAAGTTTTCTTGGGGGTTTTTTTTGGTTTTTTTTGGAAGATGACATTTTTTGTTATTTGGGGTGATAAACTATATATAAATCACCAAATAAATACTAGTTTTATTTTCCATGGTCAGAGCTTGGACAAAAACATCATCATAAAGGGTGTTCATGACAACCAAAGTCAAATTTTCACAGTTATACTTGAATGGATTTCCATTAAATCAGTTTATTGGTACCTAACATCATATGGAGTACACGTCTTATTACCGTATATTGACTGCACTATTCATTACCTAATATAATTTATAAAAAAAAATTGTATCTGGTAGAAGCGTTGTTAACAATCGACCTTTCTGGTCTAGTATTTTTATAGATTATAAATTGTGACTTGACTAAATTTGCTAATGTCAAATTATAATTTAAATGACGAAGGAGACCTCCAGTCTTTGATGATCAACACACTGAACTTGATGACCCAATCAACAATCCCAATCTCCTGCCACAAGGTATTAATTAATACACTAAACAAAGGGTAGATTACTAATGTATGAAAGTTAAACATACTTTATGCAAGCGCAAAATCTGCTTATTACACGTCTTTCTTTAGACCTGAAATGTTATCTAAATTATCATTTAGACATTAATTAACATATCCAGACCATAATAAACTCTCGATCTCAAGGCTAGCCTTCGATGTTGGCTGGATTAAATTCCTATATGCTGCTTAACGGCTATTGATAATTAAATAAAAAAAGTGGATAATCGAGACTAGCATAGTTTATATTAATGATTTTAGTAATGATGATGGAGGCTATGTGAAAATTTCACACGCTCCGTTCCCGACTCAGCAAATTACCTCTACACTATCTAATTTTTAACTATTATAGCGAGCGCTGTCATCTCTTTATCTTATTTCCCATAATGTATTTTTAATGGACTATTCTCGTTTTAATATATTATAACACTGCTAGAGGACACGTGGAAATATGCCCCATGTTTGGTGGCTGTTTCGTTACGAAAAGAGATAAATACAGATAGAACATATAATGGGGCTAGCAATCATTTCTCTTGACAATCTAGTTCGAATTAACAAAAATACCACCACTCTGAATAGCTTTTTATTAGAGGATTAAGGAATTAGTCAGGCGTTAATGAGTACACATCCCGGCTGTGCATAATTAATTAACATTTCTAATATGCATTCGGCCACTGTGACGTCACTGGCGTTTAAGGTTGATTAAGAATGTTTTCGATAATTGGCAACGCCTTTTATACAGGCGATCTATATTAGCGTCTTTGTGTTAATTATAATTAGATTTTTATGAACTTGTCTTAGAGTGCACAATATGGGAATCTGCATTAGAACGGTTTCATTAGTACATTCAATTAAATATATGAACTTAGATTGGAAGATCTATACATAAGCTTCCCCCCTACATAGATAGGGGTATTACGTATTATATTTTGAGCAATTACATAGCTCAATAATTTCGACTAGTTGCTTACCCAATAGTTTATAAACCCTTTGACGTTATTTTATATCGGTTATCACCATTTTTTGTGGTTTTCGAGACAGTCAACATTTGTTCGTTATTATTCCGTATTTATAATCTTTGAATGGTAATTATGTAGCACTGTTGTCGTTACGTCATTGTTTTCAATTTATTGATAAGGAATCGAGAAATAAGATGGCATATTATTTCATTAATTAATATCTTTGGTTCACATAGGTAGGTGTGTACTAAAATCAACTTAGTCAATGATTGAGATGGTTACATACAAAAAAGAGTTGCGTATAGCCATAACAAACTGGTTCTATCTTTCAACAAATTACATGTGCATGGAAGTTTACCTATTGCGTGATTTGGCTTAATTTATCCAATCATATTCTTAATTGCACAGGTTCATGGTCATGAACACGCTTGGGCCTGCATGATACCCATTAGGCTATTAAACAATCTATATTATAACTTTAAGACAGAAGACATTTAGATTCTAGAGAGAGATTACCATCTAAGTTCCGAGAGAGCAGAAAAATCGCTGAGCGAGTTTGGCTGACTAGTGGTTGAGAATGATGATTGTATTGTAAGCTATACTATGATTGAATGTATCCAGCTTGATATAAAATGTAGAAACTAGAAACTAACAGTTGCATTGTTATCCCTTGTAAGACAAACGACTTAAGAAAACAGCAAGAAGAAATACACAACGTGAAGGAGGAGACAAGACGACCCGAGACCTATGGTACTACATTTACGGATTGAACATAATATAACACAACACAGTTCTATGGATAACAATCACTATATTATACACAAACGATGTTTCGACAAGAATTCACTGGGGTTTTTTGTCGTTTTTTCAGAATTCACTGGTCGTTATCAAGCATAGAAATTACAAATGAGGAAAAAATGTGGCAGTGTTATATATAGGGACATTAAACAATAATAAGAAAACCATAAGTAACAATAATGCAACCCTAGTGTAATTGATTATCGAAGTAAGTATACTAAAATTTAATTATGATAGTACATAGTATAGTAACAACAGCTGATAAAGGATTAAAGAGGGCTTAATGAAAACACAGAAGATAAATAAAACCTACTAGGTGCAGTCAAATGGTATGTTTCTGGACATCACAGAGCATCAAGTGAATGGTGAAAAAGCAATTTAATTAATTATCATGATATGCGTATAGGACTTATTTACATAGTGACATGAAGTATAATTACATAATGTACATTCAGATAAATGAGGAATCTAGTTACATCGTATACACACAACTGCTTATGTGGAAACTTTTATGAAATTATATAGGGCTAAAAGACAGAATATCGTATGACATGAAACAGTTCCTGGCATTAATTATTCCTAAAAATTAAACGGTCATAAGCTTTGGGTAGAAAGATACCAACATCTAGGTTGAGCTCAGGCCGGGTTTTCTTTATATGGATAGCTTCTAGTCTTGTTTTCTTGTTTGTTTGATTTCTCTCTACAATTCGGTATTGTTGGAACGTGTATCCTATCTGGATTCGTTATGCCTCGATTCTATTGAATGCTAAAACGTTTCGGATTTGATTTAGAGCATTTAGTTTTAGATTACGTGTTGTTTATGCATTTCACCGACGTGGTTACGTCTGCTCCGGATCCATTCACTTAATTTGAATTTTTCTTTTGTGATTTCTGCGTTTTGTATTTTGTCCATATATTTGTGTTCGTGTAAATTATGTGTGGTGCACTGCCCAGCATTTGCTAATAGATACTTATAAAACACATACAAAGACAGAAAGAAACAACGTAGTATATCTCTGCCTCGCCCAGCATATCTACTGTGGTATATTGATATTTATGATGACTGTACACGGTATGCAACATATGTACGAGGTATCTATTGATTGTTTGATAATATCAAACCCTGGAATGTAAAATGGTAAACAAATAGTTAAACTTATCATCTACTGAAACTTTGCGAAAGCAATATATCTGTTATCAGATAGTAACAATCTCACAGTGATATGATGACTGTACAGTGAAATATGGCACCACATGGTCGTTATGTAGTGGTCTTGAGGACGGAAAGGGGGGGGGGGTGACTTCCACTCAACATTAATAAGGTCATTTGGGGAGACAATTAAGGAAACGGAATCTAAATAATATTACAGCGACTTGAATCAACTTCAAGATTAGTTCTACAAGAAATGTAGACAACCCTATGATGACTAATCGGTCATTCCACTACATATCTGAAACTGAATAAATTATTGATACATATTTTGTTTCGAAAACTTATCGGTAACTCATATCTACATTTCAAGCTACAGACTTTAAGTTGGCATAGTTGCTAGCTTTTACATATACAATAACATTTTTGTTTCCAGATTTATTCAATGGGGTTCATTTCCCACCCCTAGCCAATTTTACATAAGGAATGACCTGAGTATTATAACTAGTTATATATGATGTCCCTTGAACAACCGTTTTGTTTTTCAATCAATATATCTATTTTGAAAATCGATAACCTGTGACTATCGTGGGGTAGAAAAGTTTCTACAGCCGTTCCAAGAAGCTGATTGTATTGAATCTTTTCTTGTAAAAAGATTTATATAAATTATAGCATTAATTACCACCCTTGTAAAACATACATTAAGTAAGATTTAGTTAAAGTGCCGCGGAGTCTCTACAAACAAATTGTGAACGGTCGACAATGTACGTCCACGTGACAATTTGGGCTAATAAAAATTGACAATTAAAATGGACTATGAGGAAAATTGCAGTCACATGACATGACATGATATTTCGTTTAAAATTTTAAAATCTGTTAGCTCAGATTGGAGAGAAGGAGTGGGAGGAACGTCTACTCGAAACAAAGAAGGGTCGATAGCAGTTAGAGAAAATCGTAAGAATTGTAGAAACTCCGCGAAGTTCGACAGGCGACTCTACATTTGTAACGTACAAGACGATAATAACTGGCGCGCGCCGGATAATTAACTGGCTCGCGCCGGATAAATAACTGGCGCGCGCCAGATAATACCTATTGCGCTCTAATGAATGCCAGAATATGAGGAAAATTTTGCATGAGCAGCGGCACTGTGCCCTATTCATATTTCAAATTCCAACTGCAAAAACTCTTGTTACGTGCTTTTGTCCTATCCGAACGACTAGATACTGTGATGCTGTGTCTTGTAAGACACCCCGCCATGCCCAAAACATAAGGGACACATACGTCGGAGATCCCGAGGAACTTTCTTTGCCAACACCCGGGTTATGAACCTTTATTTTGGATTCAAATGTTATATAAATTAATAATTAGACATTTATTCACGTGACACAAATTAGGACATCTCGGACTAAGATAAGGGTTATTAGCAGTTGGAGAAACTCCTCTACGTTGGACAGGCGACCGTACATTCGTAACGTACAAGACGATACCACGTCACTCCATTCAATTTCCGACCTTATGATTGAAAACACACGCGTCAAACCACTCGGACACCCTTCTTAAAGAGGTGGATACAGTAAGAGTTAAACCGTTTTCGCTGTAATAAGCTCGAAATACTCAATGGAAAATGCCAGTCAATAATCATTGTTTAAAGTTTTGATAAAAGTACCGTGGTTTCTTTGGTCTTTGCAGCCATTGTTACGATATTAAATTAAATCGTGCTCAGGATTTCCGACGTAGGTGTCCCGTGTCTGTTGGGCAGGACAGGGGGGTGGGGTCTTTCAAGACACAGTATCTGGTCGTTTGGATAGGATAAAAACACGTAACAAGACCCTTTGCAAATGGAATTCTGAATATGTGTAGGACGCAGTGGCGATGCCCATCTAGGATACACATAGAGTCATAAAAAACGCCACGGCACAACATTTCAGCGTCCAAAAGAAGCAAAAAATGTGGTAAAAAGACGACGATGTGATACGGCCCTTTTCTGTAAGCGGATATGACGATTGAGGGTAGGTGAGGTCACTCATGTTTGGCATGAGCTTGGGAGTTCACAGTACCTATCCCAAAGGCGAGAAATGGTACTCTGGGAAACATTCAACAGTCTGGCTACATCTTTCTGGGATTCGCCTGCTTGTAACTGACCGATAGCATTGTTGCGTTGGTCTATGTTCAGATGTGGCGTCACTTGGTTCGTTCGGTGTTTACATGTGCAGCTGCTTTTGAACCCCGGGTTTTAAAGGCCTTGGATTTGGGTTTCATGCGAAAAGCTAACGAAGTTGTTAAAACGGCATAGTTGCAAAAGAAAACATGCTTGTTTTTTTCTTTAAATGCATGATTATGCTATTTTCATATAACACGTGAAAACTAAACACGATATTATCATATTATATGACTTGAAATTATATTGTTGCTAAAACACAGGTGTTAAATACCAGATGATGACGTATGAATACAAATCAAGTTTCCGAGCTTATATGAATATTTTATAGCTATATATCGACATTTTTATATTTCTATTTCTATTAAATGACGTCAAGCATACTGTCTCCAATTTTTGAACCATAATAAATTCCCTATAATGACGTAACAGGATAACTCCTGTGAATATAAGAATAAACCACAAAAGTCACTTAAGCCCTGTTCGCATTCAAAACATTTACTCGTGAATGTAATTGTACTCTTATGCATTATTGGACATGTGTGTAATTGTCCATTCGGTTTTGATCACGAAACAGACAGTCTAATATCTCTAAACAGACGGGAAAATCTTCGCAGTTACACTACATCACCTCAGCAATAACATTTTATAAATTTTAATATGTAACATGTCACGCATATTTAATGTCCATTATTAATAATTTCTGTAAATAGTTTATTATTCATCAAACGTTAACCAGATCGTAAGTATTTTCAAAACTTTATAACTGTATATTTGGATCTAACGTCCACTTCACAGATTTTGACGGCAGTGTTAGAATTTCGCTTGGTCAATGTAAACTGAACCGGTTCGTCGTTACAGTTTAGATCCCGTGCCTGCTATTTGATAGCACCGAAAGCTTATACCTGAACTGGTACGATGGTTTATGGGTACCGGCCGTTTTTACCTACGTCGTGATTTGTGTACCGACGGAAGTGCAATTTGTAATTCTATCTAACTGCTATTACAGACCCTAATCTGGGAATAATCTGATGCACCATTGGGAGTGACTATGTGGTTGTGAATGAGGAGCCCCTTAAATCCGCCATATATTCAAAGGCTTTCGCACATATAGCTTTATTCTGCAAGACAAAATTACAATTATTTATACAATGACAATTCAGACAATATACTATGTATGGGCTTAGACTTGAAGCACGAAAACGACCAAAGGGAGGTAACCTGCAATATAAGTATTACAACCCAAGCAGTGCGCGAATGGCAAAATTCTCACAGGCCGGTACAGGTTAAACAAGCGTTATGTAAATTGAATAATAAGAATAATTCTTATTATTCAGTTTTACCTTATCAGTGTATTACATGCAGATAGAAGCATGACCCCTGCGAGTCACAGATATTGGGAAAATGAATCAGTTCCATGGAAGAAATTAACTGATCGAAATTCAAATGTAAATAATCTCGACATGCGCATTAAATTGCTATTCCCAGCTGAATTGTCTCATTCCTGAAATCACAATTCATATGGTTCGCCGTCTTGGTCCTCTCCAAATGTGAAAAAATATTTTAAAAAGATAACCTCTAACGCAGTCACAATAAGAGTATAATAACTGCAAAAGGACGTGGAAAAGCACCAGGATTTGTAATGTAATTCTATCAACTCAATTCATTAAAAACACCCTTTACCGTATTCATAAGAGGGTTTCTCATTGTCAGTGAATAAGCATACTCCGCGCAGTGTTGCGTTTGATTAGAGGTAATCCAACTACACACTGCTATTATGAGTGGATATTGTTGTTTTAAATTTTGATTGGTCAGTAGTCCGTCTACCAACCAATCACTGTTTAAAACGAGTGCCAATATTGGACCAAATATGTTTACATAACGTTACGTCATGGCTCACGATTTTAATCACTGTCCAATGTTTTAGGGAAGACCCAGATGAAATGAAGGACTGCCATGTTGCCGTTCTTAAGTGATAGCTTTCATTGAACGGAAAAAAATAGGCACACTCCTGCATAAGTTCAAGAAACAGACGCTATTCCAGCAATGGCCAGAGAAGGATTTCTCGGGCCATTGTAGCCGGAGTAGGGTTTCCATTATTTTCTGGCCCTATATCTAACTCTGCCTATGATTCGAGGTCGATCCCCTTTATCAACATTTTCTTGTTATTTATTTTTCTATATTTATATAATGTATATTTTATTATCTAATTTGCCAATATTTGTTTAATGTGTTTGCCGTACCACCCCTTTAATCATGTCTTTATACATATACACAATCATAGTAGTGAGAGCGGAATATCGGCAGGCCTTGATCGAATATATTTGAGTCGTGTTTTTGTGTTTTATTTCTTCAAAATAGTATCCTGAACGCGTGCCTATCATTATTTTTGATGTGCAGATGACATGCCGAATTTTATTCATGTTAAAATAATTTCATGTCTTATTTTCTGTAAATGTAAGGGACATAACTCTATTTTCATTAATTATTGTTGGAATACAGTTTTCCTGAAATATTAATTATCTCCTTTAATATGTTTGTAGATTTTTAATGTCAAATTGTAGAAAATGTATATTTCCAATTTTGTATTAGGTTTTCGTAGTTGAGGCGGGGGTTCTTTTATGATTTTAAATTGTTTCCTTGTCTGAACTTACCAGTCATTTATTGTTTAGAGATAGTTAATATAATTTGCCTGCGCATTTTGACAAGCGATTTGATTTGATATGATTTAGATCAATCCCTGTTATTGCAGCAGTAGAGATTTTGGTGAGAGTTTTAATAGATTTTTTTACTTGTGTCCAGAATTATAAAGGAGATTAATTCTTGTACAGTAAATTTTCTTTTATTAATTTAATTATTTGAATATGGTTAGCGACGCCCAAAAAGGTCCCGAATCTGCCATATTATTATCTGATTACCCGGTGCTGCTCAGCTATCCCAACAACCGAATTATATTTCTTTCTTATTTGTTGTAAAAATAAAGCTGTTTTGGAGATATTTTACTGTGTTTTTATTTAGAAGCTATTCTGTCTATATTGAGCGGGTAACACCATTGCTTCAGGAATATGGTGAATAAGACGTTGGATGTCCTGTGTTCGAGTCCTGCTTCGGCCGGGATTTCCCGACACTGTCTCACCTTGTCTATAGCACAGGACAGAGGGCTTGAAGGGAACAATGTATAGTTTTACGGACGGAACAAGAAATCGAGGTATCGTGTACACATTGGCGTCGATCCCTGGCAGTTGAAATTCGATATTATTATTATGATGTATTTATATAGCGCATCTTTCACCTATAGAGTGCCCAGATGCTCTTTACAAACTTAAAAAGGAAGATACAATACATACAAATAAAAGTACACGTAAATAGTAGAAAACAAATATGAAAACAACATCGTATCACATAAAAACGTCTTGAGATTTGCTTTAAAAGTTGAAAGTATGCACAGTTCCTTAGGTTAAGTGGTAATTTGTTCCACAATTTAGGTGCCTTTATTGAGAAAGACTTTTCCCCAACCGATACATGTTTGCATTTCTTTCGATTAGCAAGAAGTTATCGTTACTTGAGCGAAGTTGACGAGATGGCTTGTACAAACACAATAGTTGCGAGAGGTATAGTGGTGCTAGGTCATTTAAACACTTGTAGGTGAAGAGCAGAATTTTGTATTCAATTCTATAAGTGATTGGGAGCCAGTGGAGATTAAACAGTATTGGAGTTATATGGTCATATCTAGAACAACCTGAGATGAGACGAGCAGCTGAATTTTGTAATTTTTGTAGTCTGTCCAGCGATTTATTCGGAACACCTAATCTAGTCTAGAAATTACTAGGGCTTGTATAAGTGTTTTTGTTGCATCTATTGTTATAAACTTCCTAATTTTGGCAATGTTTCTCAAGTGGAAGTAGCCTACTTTACACACATTGTTAATTTGGGACTCCATATTCATGTTAGAATCGAAGATTGCACCAATGTTTCGGGCTGCAGTAGACTTAGTGATGGATGTCTCACCAACACGGATGGATAGATCATCATCTAGCTTAGAGAGGTTGCGTTTTGAACCAATTACCAAGTACTCTGTTTTCTCATCATTGAGTTTAAGAAAATTCTGTGACATCCAGAGTTTTATATCATCTATACATTTTTCAATGTTAAACTTGGATAGATTAAAACTGTTCGGGTCTGATGGCTTGAAGGATATATACAGTTGGGTGTCGTCAGCGTATAAGTGACTAAGCCTTGTCTATTGATGGCAATTCCTCCTCTCCCTTCCATCAAACCCGACTATTCCCACTTTCTGGATACCCTCAATCGAATATTATTATAGCAAGATTAGGATAGAACAATTTTAAAATCAAATACGAAATAATTGAGTAATGTGATATGTGTAAATTGTTACATCGCCATCTATATAGTATGGTAGCTCAGGAAGAAGTATCGTCATCTTTACGTGCCTTGAAGGGTAGGTTTGGGTGGATAATGGCTGGTCGTGTCACTTTAATACCCCTTGGCGAGACGTTTCAAAATGAAGTGGGTTTTTAAAATGTTCTGCACTAATCGTATCACCTTCGCGAGATGTTTGAAAGCTGAAATTCTAAAAATGAAATAAAGTGTCAAAAGCTAAACTTTATTGTTTTACAATGGCTGACATTTTGTCCTGACAACTATTTTTCCGTCTACTCATTAAGCTTAACAAGATACGGAAGATAACACGGATGACCAACAAACACAGAAGAGAGAGAGAGAAATGAGGTTTAACTTTCATTCAACACAAACTAGGTCATTACGAGATAAACATATGATGCAATTTCATTGCAATAATTCGCTTGCACGCAGGGGTCTTTAGCGGTGGTAGGAAACCGGAGAAAACCCACGAGGTTGGACATGCGACCTTACTCCATTTCATGTTCAAATAGGGAATCGAAACCACGCCAGTTGACTCAATAACAGGCCTTATGGTACAGAGCTAGCACCCACACTAACCAGTTGCCCATACCAACCCCTCTCAAACACAGCAACATGAGGTAAACAAAATAAACAACAAACAAAGAGCAAACGGTTTATTTGTCAATCTAGGTTACATTTTAAAATCTTAGTTTATCAGGGCCCTGTTTCACGAAATTTTAACTTATGATAAAATCCAATTTTAGTAGATACTTCAATTTTGATTGGCTAAGCACTAAAATCAATCTAATATTATCCAATCAAATTACTAAAATTGGGATCTTATCTTAGTTAAAATTTCGTGAAATAGGCCCCTGGTTTTTATGAAGAAAGACAGATGGATATATTGCAGTTTTTGGCTTAGATGAATATATTGTTTGGAATAATAATTTATAAAGAAAGATCTAAATATCATTCAATTATTTTAAAGAAGTGGTTAAATATTACAATATAGTTTTTTTTATATCATAGTCAAATTTATTGTATTGAATCTGGAAATATTTGTTCACTCTACATCAAATGAATAATTTCATTCAAAAGAACAAAGCGATTCCCCACATTTGACATCTGGAAAATACAAAACAAGTCAGAAAATAAATTTATATACGAAAATAAGATTCGTTGGAAAAGTAACATGTTAGTTTTACAGCATCAAGTAAAACAAGTAAATAATATATTTTAATGGATTGAAACGTGTGTTGGCCGAATAATACCTGCGTTCACCACAGAGTTTGTGTATGAGTTTACTTACAAACAACATGACTTGTTATTACGTCATTTTGTCCAAGCTTCTGTCGCTCTGGTTTGCGTTTACTTGAGGTTAAACATGTTTATAAACTATTCAAAAAAAGTAGGGGATATTTGATTTTGGGGGCATAATACTAAAATATGCAAATGACTACGAAAAATGTCACTATAGAACCTAACAGAAGAAACATTTCCAGTTACATGTGACGCCCAAACGCACCAATAGCTACCGCATGGAATTGCAGGTGATGCTTGGGATCATCATGGGGGTCCAACCCAAGAGTTGCACGACTCTGACTTTGAATGTTACAGTCATTGTGGTATTGAATTCCACGGTGGAAACATCAGTTTAATTGTTTTAGTGACCAGAAAACAAATTTTGATATGCGTCGGCTTACCCAAAGTGAAAGGTTACGTGCCCTTGGCATGCTACAGATCGGCACAACACAGGCGGTTGTGGCGCGGACGATGAATGTTTCTCAGTCTGTCATAAGCAGGCTATGGTCCAGATACCGTGATACACAATCTGTACAGGACAGACCGCGCTCAGGTCGACCAAGGGCGACAACTCAAGCCCAGGATCGATTTATCCGTACCTTGGCCTTGAGAAATCGTGTCATCCCAGCAAATCAGATCAGCGCTCGTCTTCAAACAGACACTGGTGTGAGAGTGAGTGGCCTGACGATTCGGAATCGACTGCATAGGGGTCACCTTCGCGCCCGACGTCCTCGTGTGGTCCCTTGTTTGAGAGATCATCACATTCAGGCAAGACGTCGTTGGTGTAGGGATCGTCAACACTGGGATAATCGACGCTGGAGCAATGTGATTTTTTCAGATGAGTCAAGGTTCACTGTTGATTTTTTGGACAGACGTAGGAGGTTGTGGCGTCGTCGAAACGAGCGCTTCCAAGACGTTAACGTCATCAGATATGATCGATTTGGGGGCGATTCTGTTATGGTGTGGGGAGACATCACTGTTGCTGGAAGAACGGCTTTACATGTTGTTGCAGGGCGTAATACAGGCCAGTACTACAGGGACAACATCTTGGCAGTCCATGTTGTGTCGTTCGCACGACGTCATGGCCGCCGTTTCATCTTCCAGGATGACAACGCTAGATGTCACAGGGCCAGGATCGTTACAGGTTACCTCCAACAACATAACATCACCACATTACCTTGGCCAGCACTGAGTCCCGACCTCTCCCCCATCGAGCATGTCTGGGACATGCTTGGACAGAGGTTACGTCAACGTCAACAACGTCCTGCCAATGTCCAAGAAATTGCTGCTGCGTTGCAACAGGAATGGGACAATCTGGACCAAAATGTCCTTAGACGTCTCATTAGGAGTATGCCACGTCGGATCAATGCTTGTTTGGCAAACAGAGGAGGATTTACCCGTTACTGACTTTGTTGTGATGCTGTGGTAACTTTGCTGTTTGACCTCGGGTATCATTTTACCCTTATAATGGTCAGTCTGTGCCTTACTTAGTCTAACGATCATTTGGAATAAATCGATGAATGTGAACTTCATTTCATTTTGTCATTTGTTTCTTCGTCAGTTTCATTAGGTGATTTTAATAACACTTAAAAATCAAATATCCCCTACTTTTTTTGAATAGTATATATACAAATCAGGTCATATTGATAGGTTATCATAAAGAGAAATAGAAAAGTTACTATTTACCTGCACAGGATCCACCAATACATGGAAAACCAACGCAATCACGGTCTTCAACACATGATACTATAAAAATAAGTAATATATCATTACACTAGACAATATTAACTATCTATCAATAGATGTGAACTATCTATCAATAGATGTGGAAGTAGGTGTTATAATAACCCCTCGACACTAGACGTTTATTACAAGGAAGAGATGTGATGGAAGCAACAACTACTTGTCTGGTTAGCCGATCTTATAATGTACAGCTACCCAAACCACTCTATCCGAATATAGGTCAGGTGAAAATAATTCAGGTTAAATATTTGTTAATACTTTGCTGGAGACATAATGATCACATCCCTGACAGTTGTAAATGCGATAGATTTATAGATTTCTAGCAATAGTATCTATTACACTGAAAAAAAACTTGTGTTGAAACAACACAAACTTGTGTTGTTTTCAACACAAGTTGGGTGTTACTATTTAACAACACAAACTTGTGTTGAAACAACACAAACTTGTGTTAAATGCTGAAACAACACAAGACTTGTGTTAAAATTTGTCAAACAACACAAACTTGTGTTGAAACTTGTGTGAAAATCTACACAAGACTTGTGTTGAAAGTTCTGAAACTTGTGTTGAAATTTCTGAAACTTGTGTTGAAATTTTTGAAACTTGTGTTGAAACTTGTGTTGAAATTTCTGAAACTTGTGTTGAAATATCTGAAACTTGTGTTGAAATTTCTGAAACTTGTGTGGTTTCATATACAAACTTGTGTATAACCATCAACAAAAACTTGTGTTGTATTTTCCTCACTTT
Source organism: Patella caerulea (assembly GCA_036850965.1). Lineage (NCBI taxonomy): Eukaryota > Metazoa > Mollusca > Gastropoda > Patellidae > Patella > Patella caerulea. The sequence goes on along the minus strand of JAZGQO010000010.1, from coordinate 77,909,329 downwards.
ATATTCAATATAGCAACTTTTCCCCCCTTTTGCTCAGTTTAACCTGCAAAGTTTGATAAATGAGGTAACAATAATTTTTTTTGTTAAATTATTATTTATTCATAAAATGATATTTGGAATGTTAACAGAAAAATAATATTAATAAAATTGTGTTAAATACCCCCCCCCACCCTCAAATTACAAACTATAAAATAGCTATTTAAATTTTTCTTTACTCATCAACAAATACTAAGCATATAAAGACAGTATCCCTACCCCATACCCCCAAAATATATAATTTAAATATATTTAAATTTAATAAGATATATACCAAGCACTAATAAGATAAATTATCCACTAATTTGAATTACTTTCAAACAGTGAAAAGTGTTATAAGTCGAATTACAAGTGATTATTGAGTAATCTAGAAATAACTAGCATACACAGAAAATTAACAAAAGAAAAATGACCTATTTTACAGTAGTAATAAAATGATGTAGAACTCTTTCCTCATTAGGAAAAAAAACCCAAACAAAATGAATATTTTGTACATATACGGAGCAAAGCATCAACAAGAACTAGCATATAAAGACAGTATCCCTACCCCATACCCCCAAAATATATAATTCAAATATATTTAAATTAATAAGATACATACCAAGCACTAATAAGATAAATTATCCACTTATTTGAATTACTTTCAAACAGTGAAAAGTGTTATAAGTCGAATTACATGTGATTATTGAGTAATCTAGAAATAACTAGCATACACAGAAAATTAACAAAAGAAAAATGACCTATTTTACAGTAGTAATAAAATGGTGTAGAACTCTTTCCTCATTAGGAAAAAAAACCCGAACAAAATGAATATTTTGTACATATAAGGAGCAAAGCATCAAGACTGCAGGATTAAAATATAAAAATATGAGAGACAATGGCAAATATTGAATAATATGTACAAAATATTTATATACAATTACAAATCATAAGCAATGGGAAGCCATGGTGAGTATAAGGCGTTGGCCGAGAAATTTCAACTGGAGTTCCAAGCATAGTTCCTCCATGTCAGTAGTGCAGGACGTGGGAAGGGACAATATATAGTTGTTTGGATAGGACAAAAAACCTCGATCTAATGTACACATTGCCGTGTATTTTAAAGAAGAGATAGAAATGAGGTTAAGCGTCCACTTGACACAAACTGGGTACAAGCCTGAATCAAAGCCACTTTGACTGTGTTCACTTTAAAGTACCCTTGACAATTGACATATTTGACTAATTGCCAGACTTCCTGATCCAATGTGTGCCTGTTAACCATTCGACCCCCTGAGTTCCCTTTAATGAACCCTTGACAGTTGAAATATTAGATATAAGAGTAGACTGTAAGGCAGAAACACCCTAATAACACAGAAAAGTGGAATATTAGGATATTAAACCTTATTTCGTTTCATAAGCAAGGAAAAGACACCATAATGTAGGTCAAGGTTTTTTGTAATTCTGGGTATATCTGATCTACATTTGGTTTCTAGATAATGCCTATTAAATACTTTTATGATTTACGACCAAATTTTACGTGAGTTATATGTCACTTTACTTTCTATATTATACAAAAATTAATAAGAGGATTAAAATCTAATTGTGTTTTCGAAGAAAAAAAATAAATATTTAAAATTGGGTCAAATGCATTCTTTTCCAGAATTATAAAATAAATTGATGCTTGGTTTCTCTTCTTTTTATCATTCATTAAACTCTCCTCCGAGGGTGCTTGAGGTGCTTCAGCCTAAAAAATAAAAAGTGGGAAATAAGAATACTTTCTATATGGTTCATAATGTTTAAATAAACAATTTATTTTGCCACATTGAGACTTAGTTTCTATTTTGTTTCAACTTTGTGTAACACTCCTTTTGTCTTGTCAAGTTACAGGCCCAGACAGAATATAATGCTCAAATGAAATGGGTTAGAGTCAGAGAAAGATAGAAATTTGGTTTAACATCCACTTGACACAAACTAGGTCATTTTGGGACCAACATACAGATTAATTTTATTTCAATAATTTGCTTGCGCTGAGGGGTCATTAGGAGTGAGAGCAACCAGAGGACCCGCAGCGCGCATGTCCTAACCATCCGGCCATCCAACCGGCAATTCACCCCCACCCCCTTAGAAGTCACAAAAAAAGCCTTGAGATTTTGGGCTGAAATTTTGCACGGTACTGCGACCCTAAGGCATACTCTTGTATCAAATTACAATTGCCAGAGGATCTTTTACATGCATGCCAATGTGAACACAGGACCATGTTTTGTTGTTCAATCTGAACAACTAGACGAATGTCCTTGTCAGGCCCTCGATACTGAATTTTCTATGTCAACATTGGGAGCAAACCTGCAGCGTCTTACCCACCTCGACTCTCCACAAATGAGACAGTCATATGTGCACATACATGTGTGTGTATACTTTTACTATACTAAATTGAATTTTATATTTCAAATTAATAAACTGAAATTGGAGGCTAATGTCACCTCTGCTCCAACCGGGCTACATTGTGCCAAACACATTTAATGGTGAGATTTCAAATTACCATATCAACAATCTTTTCTATTAGAATTGAACACTCACCCTCCAAAAAACCCATTCTTTCAGCTCTTTCTTCTCCCATATTTGTTTTTTTTATCTTATTTTATTATATGATGTTTTATTTGCTATGGCATCTAATATGGAAACTGAAAAATATGAATATGTGACATGTAATTAAACTGTTTAAGATATCTTACCATATACAAACTGTGTGATATGAAATTGAAACTAAAATATCTACGGTATCCAAAACCATCTGAATCCTGAAGATTTTACATAAGCCGTGAAAATCTATTTTAATAACCCTTGTTTGTCATTTGACTGGACTGTCACAGTAATTAGACGATAGCCATGTGGCTGAGTGAGTAAGGTGCGGGTTGCTATTCTGGAGGTGGCGGGTTTGCTCTCAGTTTTTCCTGAGAAAGTGCATTTGTATTGTTCCATGGAACCAAAAACCTGCAGTCCCATTGGCGTGCATGTAACCCGATAGCATGGTATGGCCTTATATTTTTGTTCTGGGTATGCCCCATTGTTGGTTTTTAGAAAATACAGACTTTTCTAGTAAAGCTGTGGACACACCAGAATGATGTGCTCAAATTATTTGCCCAATTCAATTGGCACAAAATTGCAGCCGAATGAGTGGATACTCCAGGCCTAGTTGTCTAGAGTGCCGTGCTTCGAACTCTAGCTGGCCACTCACCTCTGGCTTGCGGCTGTGGTTTCGAGCCCTGGTGTGAGCACATGTGGCATGGAGATAGGGGCACCTTCTCAATCTTTTGGGTTTCCTCCGGCCACTCTGGTTTCTTCCCACTGCTAAAGGCCCCTACGTGCAAGCGAATTATTGAAATAAAATTAAACCATATGTTAGTCCCAAAAAGACCTAGTTTGTGTTGAGTGGACGTTAAACCCCATTTCTCTCTCTCTCCCTCCTCAGATTCACCACTCAGTTGACAGTTACATTACCTTTTAGGTCACATGATTTAACATTTGTCTTCAAAAAATTCATGTGACTGCTTGATATGAATGTGTGCTTATTGGCTAATGAATTCTAAAACCAGACGAATGCTTCAACAAAGCGAGCACACCAATCAAATATAGTTCAGCCAAATATATCAAACCTGTTTGATTTGGGCGAATGTCAGTGTACACACTACATGAATTTAGCGATGAATGATTCAGCAGAATCCTTCTGCTAGTGTGTCCAGCACTGCCGATTTACGTTTATACTTATGCAAATATCATATTTGAAATAGACCATTCTGTTATGCAACAAACACTAACAACAACTCCAAAGTTTATGTCGAATTAATATAAACACAACATACACAATGGTCAGTGCTCAGGAAAATAGCGGAAATGTAAGACCAGTCCTACTTGATTCTAGGATATATATCATTCATGGGCCTACTTGATTCCACCAATTTAATACAAGGACATGTTTATCGCACAGTTCTGTTAAGTGAAATTAAAACCCGATTTCCCCTCTCTCTTGACTGGATATTACTATAGATAGTGATATTATTAAAAAAAATATATTAAAAGAAAATGAAATACTTACCAGTTTTTCTTTGTGGAGTAGGCCTATATGCTAACATCAATGACTGAAATAAAAAGAAGAAATTATAGAGAAACTTCAGACGGCAGGTGTTAGTTTTTGAATCAGTACGTTGCTTTGATTAATATAAAAATAAAAGGTTTGTTTGGTTGTTTTTTCTTTTACACAGATAAGATTACATTTTGGAGATGGCGTTCTAAGTTGTAAAACTTGTGCCTTATCCACTTGGTACTTAGAACAATAAAATATGTTTAAATTAAGATTAAATTCCAATTAAACTAGTACAAAAGTTAGTATCTAGCTATAGTCCATGCCTGATATACACGTATTTCTCATTTTGCCCGAAACAAAGATGGCTGCCTGGCGAGTTATAAAATGAAGAGAAATTCTTACCTGCTGGTCCCAGTTGGTGTTGTTTTTTGCAAGTACAAGTATTTGAACAACGATGTAGCGCCGAATAATATTAATAAAGCACGTTTTCAGAAAAATTAAGACAAATTCGTTAGACTGCTGAATTACCGGGTCCGGGACGCTTTAGAAACAATCAAAAAAAATTTCTTGTCCGCCATTATCAAATACACACTTCCGGTTTAATTGTTCTGAGTTAGTCTCTAACATCCAGAAAAATATTCTACGAATAACGTACGTTGAAGATTACGAGGTTCTAGAACAAGTCTTGGTCTGACTTGTTTGTTTTTAATTATTAGTAATATACATATAAACAATAAATCGATGCTAAATTAAATACACGGTTTTATTTTTTTTTTAAATTTTACAAACCTGCGGTCTTGTATACTGTGTGACAATTATATTTTTAAAAATATCACTCTCGGTTGACACTACTACGAAACATGGCGTCCTACAGTTAAATGTCTAACTGAATGTCGCTGATAAAATATCAAATAGAGTATAGATAACTTGAAGAACCATTGTATCAATAAATCAATTATGAGACAAATCTGGAAGATTAATTAAATTTGATTGGTTACTGTTTAGTAAACCAATATACTGTCCAATTTCGATTACATCAACCAATTACATTACTAAGAGTTTTACTCATTGTTTTCCAATGCACATTGAATCAATTTTGACAAACACAAGGGTGCTGAAAATCACATGTACACTATATATTCCTTTGATATATCAGTTTATTGGATCAATAAAAAAAGACAACTAGACATTTCATCTTTATAGACAACTTAACACCAATTAACATTCAAGTCTGCCCGGCAATTGTCTGATTAATTAGTGCGCACACTCTTCCAGTGAAGAACCCCATGTAATTTTCGAGATTTGAATTAAACCTTTTATTTTATTACTTTTCTTAAACTTGTGAACTCCCGAATTCTGACTTTGTAAACAAAAAAAAAACAAAAACACCCCCCCCCCCCTCGAAAAAAAGAAAAAATCTTTGGTTGACGGTAGGCCTACACAATACTTGTGTTACTGATATGAAAACACACAAGATTTTTACAAATCTACACAAGTTTGTGTAAATGCAATGCAAAACAACACAAACTTGTGTAGATTAGTTTTAACACAAGTACTTGTGTTGCGATCCAACACAAGTTTTTTTTCAGTGTAATAAATACATCTGGTTTGTATAAATGACTGTTTATAATATAAATCATATTTACCGAGACAAACACCATCTGAACAAGTACCAACAACATTAATAATGAGATGACTGCAATTGTTGCCATCATCCTTCTCACTACACCCCTGTTCAACTATAATAAATATAATTTACAATATAGAATTGTATTACAAGGTGTACCTCCTGTTCAAATATTTAGTATATCCTGCTAACATCATTAATTATAGAAATAAAGGTGTTATAATGAATAACATATATCTATATTATACTTACACCAGCACGTGTTGTTTATACATCTACTACCTACAACACAGAATCCTTCCCCACATCGTTCAGCTGAAACAATTTAAGTATTAAAGTGCTGGAAGCTATTACAAAATGTGTTCGATTTATATATAGTTTCTCTCACCTAGCCCAAAACATGAATATAGCTATGGGTTGTTACATACATATTAGATAATCAGTGTATATCATCCTTCATTTGATAATATAATTATTTTCTAGCCCATCTAGATATTGTCAAAATAAATAATATTGCAAGTTAGTAAAATAAACAACCCACCCCTTTTAAAACACCAGTTTTCTATGCCATCTACAGTACCACAATTTTCACCTGAAATATACAACATGTATATAATAGTATTTGTAAACAGAACGTCATATTAACGTATTGTAACATGTCGGTTAACCATTTGTGTCTTATCCCCTGTTTTCAGACTGTTTCGTAAAATTGTTATGCAATTAATGAGGTCGTTGTTTTTAAACTCTGTAAACCCAGGAAGTCTTAGAGTTCCATAGTTTTTACCGCAATTATGACTTGTATTACGTCTTGAAAATGTTTTAAAAGTAATAATTTTTTTTAAATAAATATTCTTACAGGTTTGAGAAACGTATAACCGAGACGGTTTCATCAAATTTATTATAACAAGTGATCGTTTGAAGTTTATATTTCAACTGTTTGTAAAGTAGAGGTTAATGGTCTGCTGTTAGTATCAACAGACATGTAACATGTTACACTTACTTTCCACTTCACAAATACCACCAAGACACACATCATCCTCAGCACAGTCGTCACAATCTAAATTTAAATAATTAACAGATGGGGAGATTGACAAATTACAAATTACTAACGATAAACCATAGCCATTTTAAAAATGACTTTGTGACATGTGACAAATCAATGAACGGAATATGTTTAGTAAATATGTAAATTAATCCACAGATTATATGATGGCATTTTAATTTTATCAGTAAATTACAATATTATAGTTATTTTAGTGTTGCGTGGATAATAACTGGACAATAAATATAGCTGATAGAAGACTGGGTATCTTACCATCGGTCTTACATCTGAGTAGGTCACACATTCCCCCTCTATCACTACACTCGGTCACGTTACACACTCTCGCTGTAAAATTTTGATAATATCATAAATAAACAGGGAGGGGGGAACTCCCTCAGCCCAGAAAAAAGTACATTTTCTCAGGAACCTGGAAAGCCCCCTCCTTGAGGCCAATCAGGTGCCATAATCCAGTTTTATTCATGCTAATATCGAAGAGAACCAATATCTTTGAGATATACTGTCCATAATACACATATACTGTCCATAATACACATGTGCATTGCAACAATATATTCACTATATAATGGAACATTAGAGTCCCGTCGGGCCTTAAAGAGCTAAATCGCTAACATTTGGTACCTAGAAATTGACACAAGTGGATCGCAACGCATATAATACTGTTATATGAATGTATATAAACTGGTTTACATTCAATGGTTTCCGTTTTTTTAATTTAAAAATCAGTTATGTTTGGCGAAATTGACAAATTGATTTTCACGAAATAATTGTGACATCCAGAGGGACCACAAGCTAGAAATGGCGATTCTTCGTATAATCAGGGGCCATGATTCAGGAATTTACGATCAGATATGCACAAATATCAAAAGGAAACAAAATCTTTGGGTTATAAACTTGAATTTCAAGTTTCATCAAAATTAGTTTAAAATTGTGCCCTCGTCAGGGTCCACAACCTTTGTATACCGTAATTTTACACTATTCGCATACCAGCGGTGGCCATTTTGTTTGGCAATGTAGGTCTGATTTTCACGAAATTCGAGCTCAACCTTCATTATGGGGTAATGGTATTATAATCAAACAGTTCTTTAAATCGAATAATAATTGTGACCTCCCGCGGGACCACAATCTTTTTCGTACAACCAGGGGCCATAATTCAGGAAGTTGCGATTCGAAATACGCAAATGCAAATATCGAAAGGAACCAAGATCGTTGGGTTATAAACATGCATGTCAAGTTTCATCAAAATCGGTTTAAAATTGTGAACTCTTTAAAGTCCACAAGCTAAAAACGTAATATTTCGTATAATCAGAGGCAATAATCCATGAACTTTTGATCTGATACGTGCCAACATCGAAAGCAGCTGTAGAGAGTCCATAAACAATTGTACCATTAATGTAATATTGTACCATTAATGATTGACTGGAAGTTATAATGGAAATTATTTGATACAATTTGATAACTCTTCCTTACCCTCACAATACTTTCCGCTCGTGTTAGCGGGACAAAGGCAGGATCCCTGTGAGCAAGTACCGCCGTGTTTACACTCAATATTATCACATGGAGATGATGATAGAGACACCGAGATATCAATTTCCGCGACAATGTCCTGTTTTCCCTCATCACCATGTAAACCTATATAATTACAGAACATTATGTTGTTACCAAAGGCCACAAACTTTGTCACAGATTTTGAGTAATAGGTAAAACCAAAATAGAACTCATCCAAAATATTGTGGTCCTTCATTTACATGTATATATTAAATTTTGCGTGCATCCAACAACAATTACAACCAACTAATTAAAGGCCAATGGTTGGGGGGGGGGGGGTGTAGATAATTCAGCCAAATGCACGTCTTCCTACATGAAACACAAACCAAATACAAAGTTTAAACAAAGGTTGATCCTACACTTATAAATGAAATGAAAGAGGTGTAACGTCTTATTGTTCTGTTCCGACTGGGATAATTATAAGATAACATCTGAGGTGATGATTTAATGATGTACAATATTATATATGTGTTTAACATAGAACTTACTAGCAGGTGCTACGGAGGTGACGTTCAATAATAGCAGCAAAAGTAACAGCACTGTCATTTTTAAGATGTTGTTAAAGGCTTATTCTAATGAAAGAGACAAAATATAATAGTAATAATAAGAAGAAAAACTTTATTTAATGTGGCAACTTATTTAATTTGCAAAAAACAAAATGCAGATTCTTTAAATAGTAAAACAATAATCTTTCATAAGTCCCTCCTACACTACGGAGACATATTTACATTTTTACACATCTTTAAATCAAAAGACTGTACCATAAAAGGCATGTAGAATAATGAAAAGTACGTTTCATGGACTCCCTTTTGCATTTCGGAATGACAGGAGATTTACTGGTTTTTGAATGGAGAAAGATATCAGTTTTGGAAACAAAAGATTTTTCAATAAAATAGGAGTTTGGATTAAGTGGGGTATTAAATGTAAAGATTTTATTTTAAAGAATCCTCTGTGAAACTGGAAGCCAACCAAGAAAAGTAAATGAAGAGGTGGAAGGGGTTTCAACTGGTCCATCAACAATACAAAAATACGCAATAGCCAATAGCAGCACCCATGGGGTTCCGGGAAAAATGAGTGTCCGGAACGTCAATTAATATACCTGCAGAGAAAGATAATAATATACAGATGCTATTCATCCTTTCTAATTTCAATGTTTTATACAAACTTTGAAAAGCAATGAAGTTTCTCGACAAAAATTCAGGGGATAAGTTGAAAACGAAAAGTTACATATTGCAGAATACCGCAACGGTTTGTACTCACATGGCCAAAAAACGCCCCACAAAGTTTCAACAACATCTGTTAAAAATAGCTGTCAGGCAACAACACGTACGGCGATAGCAGCTAAATCGTCCCTGCAGGCGACAAGGTATGTCGCATATCAGATAGAATCAACCTAATGAACATCGTGATCAACTTTAAACATTCTAACTCAATTAAAAGCAGAGTTTTTATGTTCCAAAGTCTTGACCAATTAAATTGCTTATCCCTTTGCTTAGTCAAGGTTTTGATGCGATGAAATTATACACCAAGTTTCATCATTCTCACTTAATTAGAACTGAAGTTATCGTGCCCAAAGCATGAACCAATCCAATCACATTGCTTATCTCTGCTTACCCTAAGCAGACAATGTTCATCTTTGAACTACATCAATGCATCGACCTAATAAACACCTACACCAAGTTTGAACATTCTAGCTCAATTAGGTGGAGAGCTATTGTTTTCAAAAACGTGTGACGGACAGACAGGCACACTCATTTTAATAGTCCCCTGCTTTCTATATATCAAGTTTCATCACGCTCATGAAAATATCTTTAAAATGTAGCCCCTGTTGCATTCATAATGTAATGAACATACCTGTGAAAGATATTTGAAATCAAAAGATAGCAACCCAAGGCGTGGGAGACGCCCAGACAGCAGCTTTATCCCGAATAAACAATGTAGCCAATATCCTAAAGCATCAACCAATCAAATTGCTTATCGCTGCATAGCCTAAGCAGAAAATGCTCATTTTGGAACCTCGTCAACGCATTCACTGAATAAGCACCTACACCAAGTTTGATCATTCTCGTTGAATTAGACGAAGAGTTACTTTGCCCTAAATCGTGCGAGGGACAAACGGACGGACCCATTTAATAGTCCCCTGTTTTCGTCGAAAGAAACTTGACAAAACTCCATTGCGTTTGCATGTATCACGTTCACATGCCAACTATTGATAAACAGACTTGAGGATTACGACTTCCGGAAAACAGGGCAAACATTTAAAATTATTTAAAATTGTTTCTGTTTATTTAAAAATGTTAAAATGTTTTGACGAAACTACACTGTAAAAAAATTCCATTTTTTACGTCGCCGAATTCCGTAGTCTAACAACTTTTTTTCTGTTAATCGAAGAATTTGTTTGAGAAATTGTGTTAAAAGAGTGAATTATTTCTTCAAATAACGTGTTTTATGTAATTCTGTGGAATATTCAGTATTAAACAGGAAATTTCCGTGAAATTTAGGGATAAAATATTTTATTCCCTTCTATAACGGACTAAATTCTGTTATTTTACGGAATAAACGGTGGAATGACAGGAAAGTTACGTGAAATTTAGGGATATAATGTTTTATTCCATTATATAACGGACTATTTCTGTTTTCAAATGCAACGATAAGAAATCGAATACATATATAATCATTCCTAATACTTATCATGTTATAGTATTCATTTCAATTTATCAACCATAATATGAAGGATCATATTGTGTAAAGTTTGGTATATTAAAAGTCATGTATATCAGATTTTCATTATTTATAAGATCTATAAAGTGTATTCTCATTCATCATAATCAGATTGTAAGTATTTTCATAATTGTGTAAAAAAAAAATTGCAACTCCCAGCGAGTAAAGGTGGTATTGTCAAGTAACCAAGCACGCTTGCATCTGGATAATATAACCGATTGGCCAGTGTAAGACGGTTTGCTCTATGGCAGAGTTAACATATCTGCAAGTTGATAATACCGTAACTTACATCTGAAAGCCTCTAACCGGTCCTAACACTGACCATTAATAGTTGTTAGACACCCTTTTCTCCATGGAGGGTATTCTTATATTAGCGGAAAGAGGTTACGTAAAAATATCGTCAGCGATAGCGCTTCGGCGGAAACGGACGTTAAATAAAGATATATCGCACACGCATATAAAGCCAATGTTTAATTCAATGAAATTTTGATCATTTTCGACTCTAGGAAACTAAAATTACCAGGATGTTTTCTGTATTTGAAAATGGAATTTATGTTAATTGAGAGAATTTCTGTAAATTACAGGAAAAACAAATACGGATAAAAAATTTTCCTGGTAATTTTTGTTTCCGGAATTTTTTCCGTTTTTTCACGGATATTTTTGTTAGAGTGTAGTTAGGATAGGACAGTCGTTCATGATATTGAAGTAAGTCTCCAACCCGATATACAGCAGTTTTAGTTCGATTTTCACGACAATCGAAGTCAACCAGCCTTACGGTGATTTATTTGAACTTTTTTTTAATAGTAATTGTGACCTGTAAAGGGACCACAGGCTAAAACGCAATTTTTCGTACAATCAGGGGCCATACCTCAGGAAGTTACAATCCGATATGCGTGAATATCGAAAGCAACCAAGATTGGATTAAAATTGTGACCTCTACAGGGTTCACTACCTTGGTATGCCATATTTTTACATTAATTGCGTACAAGCGGCGGCCATTTTGTCCGGCAGTCTTGGTCCGATTTTCACGTAATTCGAACTCAACCTTCATTACGAGGTAACGGTGATATACAATCAAAGGTTTTCTTTATAACATAGGATAATAATTATGACCTCTAGACGGACCACAAGCTAAAAAAAGGGCAATTTGTTTTCGGACAATGGGGGGGGGGGGTCATAATTTGAGTTATAAACATGTATTTCAAGTTTCACCAAAATCTGTTCAAAATTGTGACTTCAACAGTGTTCACAAACTAAAAACGTGATTTTACGCACAATCAAAGGCCATAATCCATGAAGTTACAGTCCGATACATGCCCGTATCTAGACACCATTAAGCGCGGGGGCATTACCTTTCGGTAATGGAGGGGGGGGGGCGAACATTTTGAGGAAATTTTCGGAAAGGTCATTCTAACAGACTGTTGTAATCATCATGCTATGTAGTTACCTATAGGCGTCTAATAAACGTTTTAAAATATTTATTTAAAACTATTTTAGATTAGTACAAGAAAAATGGTTGTTAGCAATGTCTGAGCGGGGGGGGGGGCGAGTATTTCATGCCGGGGGGGGAATGCCCCTCCGCACCCCCCTGTAGATACGGGCCCGCATGCCAATACCGACAGGAACCGACATCTTATGTCGATAAACCTATATTTTAAGTTTCATTGACATCGAATAGAAAATGTGACCTGTACAGTGTTCACAAACAATTGTGGGCGGACAGGGGCGACGACAATATACGTCCATATGAAAATGTGGGCGCATGAAAATGTTGTCATTTCTAGGCAACGTGAAGTTGGCACGTTATTCGGGATTCGGGATTCAAATAACGAATAACGAGCCAGCTCGTTATTCGGGATTCGTGAATCCCGAATACCGTGCTGGCTCGTTTTTCGGGATTCGCCAATAACGAATAACGGGCCAACACGTTTTTCGGGATTCGGGATTCGACACTAAAAAGAGCAGTCTATCTTCCATGCGACCATTTCCTCGATACCTCCGAACGTAAGGTTAAGTGAACGTCGGGTGGTCGACTAGCACGGAGACAGCAGCATATCCAGCGAGTACGGTGCTGACAGGTTTGTTGGAGTGCACGGGACAGTACGTGAACGTTGGGTGACCGACTAGCAAGGAGAAGACTATTTTTTTTATGCGATCAGGGCACTTTATTCGGGATTCGGGATCCGCCACTAATAACTGAACGTTCTATCTGAAGAGCCAGCAAGTTATAAGGGATTCGGGATTCCCTACTAAAACATACGGGGCATTCGATCATTTCTTAGCTACCCCCGACCGTAGTTGAGTGACCGACTAACAACTAGACGACCATTTGTCCAGCGAATAGCGTGTTGACTGGTTTGTCGGCGTGCACTGGGCAGTCCTGTCCTGCTCTCACCTGTTTTATTGCCGAATCCCGAATCACGAATAACGTGCTGGCTCGTTATTCGGGATTCGCCAATAACGAATAACGAGCTGGTTCGTTATTCGGGATTCGGGATTCGCCATCAAAACAAAACCATATATCTTGCATCCGAACATTTGTCAAGCGAATAGGGTGCTGATTGGTTATTTCGAGTGCACTGGGCAGTCCTGTCCTACTCTCACCTGTTTTATTGTCGAATCCCGAATCACGAATAACGTGCTGGCTCGTTATTCGTGATTCGGGATTCGCCATCAAAACAGAACCATCTATCTTGCATCCGACCATTTCCTCGTTGGGTGACCGACCAGCACGGAGACGACTATTTGTCAAGCGAATAGGGTGCTGATTGGTTATTTCGAGTGCACTGGACAGTCCTGTCCTGCTCTCACCTGTTTTATTGCCGAATCCCGAATCACGAATAACGTGCTGGCTCGTTATTCGGGATTCGCCAATAACTATTAACGAGCCAGCACGTTATTCGTGATTCGCCACTAAAACGAACCGACTTACGGGGCATGCGATCATTTCCTCGTTACCCCCGACCGTAGTTGGGTGACCGACTAACAACTAGACGACCATTTGTCCAGCGAATAGAGCGTTGACTGGTTTGTCGGCGTGCACTGGGCAGTCCTGTCCTGCTCTCGCCTGTCGAATCCCGAATAACGTTCTGGCTCGTTATTCTGGATTCGCCAATAACGAATAACGAGCTGGCTTGTTATTCGTGATTCGGGATTCGCCATCAAAACAGAGCCATCTATCTTGCATCCGACCATTTCCTCGTTGGGTGACCGACCTGCATGGGGACGACTATTTGTCAAGCGAATAAGGTGCCGATTGGTTATTTCGAGTGCACTGGGCAGTACTGTTCTGCTCTCACCTGTTTAATTGTCGAATCCCGAAGAACGTGCTGGCTCGTTATTCGGGATTCGCCAATAACGAATAACGAGCCATCAAAACAGAACCATCTATCTTGCATCCGATAATTTCCTCGTTGGGTGACCGACCAGCACGGAGACGACCATTTGTCAAGCGAATAGGGTGCTGATTGGTTATTTCGAGTTCACTGGGCAGTCCTGTCCTACTCCCACCTGTTTTATTGGCGAATCCCGAATCACGAATAACGTGCTAGCTCGTTATTCGAGATTCGCCAATAACTATTAACGAGCCAGCACGTTATTCGTGATTCGCCACTAAAACTAACCGACTTACGGGGCCTGCGATCATTTCCTCGTTACCCCCGACCGTAGTTGGGTGACCGACTAACAACTAGACGACAATTTGTCCAGCGAATAGAGCGTTGACTGGTTTGTCGGCCTGCACTGGGCAGTCCTGTCCTTCTCTCACCTGTTTAATTGTCGAATCCCGAATCCCGAATAACGTGCTGGCTCGTTATTTGGGATTCGCCAATAACGAATAACGAGCTGGCTCGTTATTCGTAATTCGCCATCAAAACAGAACCATCTATCTTGCATCCGACCATTTCCTCGTTGGGTGACCGACCAGCATGGGGACGACTATTTGTCAAGCGAATAGGGTGCTGATTGGTTATTTCGAGTGCACTGGGCAGTCCTGTCCTGCTCTCACCTGTTTTATTGCCGAATCCCGAATCCCGAATAACGTGCTGGCTTGTTATTCGGGATTCGCCAATAACGAATAACGAGCTGGCTCGTTATTCGTGATTCGGGATTCGCCATCAAAACAGAACCATCTATCTTGCATCCGACCATTTCCTCGTTGGGTGACCGACCAGCATGGGGACGACTATTTGTCAAGTGAATAGGGTGCTGATTGGTTATTTCGAGTGCACTGGGCAGTCCTCTCCTGCTCTCGCCTGTTTAATTGTCGAATCCCGAATCCCGAATAACGTGCTGGCTCGTTATTCGGGATTCGCCAATAACGAATAACGAGCTGGCTCGTTATTCGTGATTCGCCATCAAAACAGAACCATCTATCTTGCATCCGACCATTTCCTCGTTGGGTGACCGACTTGCATGGGGACGACTATTTGTCAAGCGAATAGGGTGCTGATTGGTTATTTCGAGTGCACTGGGCAGTCCTGTTCTGCTCTCACCTGTTTAATTGTCGAATCCCGAATAACGTGCTGGTTCGTTATTTGGGATTCGCCAATAACTATTAACGAGCCAGCACGTTATTCGGGATTCGCCACTAAAACGAACCGACTTACGGGGCATGCGATCATTTCCTCGTTACCCCCGACCGTGGTTGGGTGACCGACTAACAACTAGACGACAATTTGTCCAGCGAATAGAGCGTTGACTGGTTTGTCGGCCTGCACTGGGCAGTCCTGTCCTGCTCTCACCTGTTTTATTGCCGAATCCCGAATCCCGAATAACGTGCTGGCTCGTTATTCGTGATTCGGGATTCGCCATCAAAACAGAACCATCTATCTTGCATCCGACCATTTCCTCGTTGGGTGACCGACCACCATGGGGACGACTATTTGTGCTGATTAGTTATTTCGAGTGCACTGGGCAGTCCTGTCCTGCTCTCACCTGTTTAATTGTCGAATCCCGAATCCCGAATAACGTGCTAGCTCGTTATTCGGGATTCACCAATAACGAATAACGAGCAATCTCGTTATTCGTGATTCGGGATTCGCCATCAAAACAGAACCATCTATCTTGCATCCGACCATTTCCATGTTGGGTGACCGACCAGCATCGGGACGATTATTTGTCACGCGAATAGGGTGCTGATTGGTTATTTCGAGTGCACTGGGCAGTCCTCTCCTGCTCTCACCTGTTTAATTGTCGAATCCCGAATAACGTGCTGGCTCGTAATTCGGGATTCGCCAATAACGAATAACGAGCTGGCTCGTTATTCGTGATTCGGGATTCGCCATCAAAACAGAACCATCTATCTTGCATCCGACCATTTCCACGTTGGGTGACCGACCAACACGGAGACGACTATTTGTCAAGCGAATAGGGTGCTGATTGGTTATTTCGAGTGCACTGGGTAGTCCTGTCCTGCTCTCACCTGTTTTATTGCCGAATCCCGAATTACGAATAACGCGCTGGCTCGTTATTCGGGATTCGCCAATAACTATTAACGAGCCTGCACGTTATTCGTGATTCGCCACTAAAACGAACCGACTTACGGGGCATGCGATCATTTCCTCGTTACCCCCGACCGTAGTTGGGTGACCGACTAACAGATAGACGACCATTTGTCCAGCGAATAGAGCGTTGGCTGGTTTGTCGGCGTGCACTGGGCAGTCCTGTCCTGCTCTCACCTGTTTAATTGTCGAATCCCGAATAACATGCTGGCTCGTTATTCGTGATTCGGGATTCGCCATCAAAACAGAACCATCTATCTTGCATCCAACCATTTCCTCGTTGGGTGACCGACCAGCATGAGGACGACTATTTGTCAAGCGAATAGGGTGCTGATTGGTTATTTCGAGTGCACTGGGCATCTTGCTGGCTCGTTATTCGGGATTCGCCATCAAAACAGAACCATCTATCTTGCATCCGACCATTTCCTCGTTGGGTGACCGAACAGCACGGAGACGGATATTTGTCAAGCGAATAGGGTGCTGATTGGTTATTTCGAGTGCACTGGACAGTCCTGTTCTGCTCTCACCTCTTTAATTGTCGAATCCCGAATCCCGAACCCCGCAAAACGTGCTGGCTCGTTATTCGGGATTCGCAAGATAGATGGTTCTGTTTTGATGGCGAATCACGAATCACGAATAACGAGCCAGCTCGTTATTCGTTATTGGCGAATCCCGAATAACGAGCCAGCACGTTATTCGGGATTCGACAATTAAACAGGTGAGAGATGGACAGGACTGTCCAGTGCACTCGAAATAACCAATCAACACCCTATTCACTTGACAAATAGTCGTCCCCATGCTGGTCGGTCACCCAACGAGGAAATGGTCGGATGCAAGATAGATGGTTCTGTTTTGATGGCGAATCACGAATAACGAGCCAGCACGTTATTCGTGATTCGGGATTCGGCAATAAAACAGGTGAGAGCAGGACAGGACTGTCCAGTGCAAGCCGACAAACCAGTCAACACGCTATTCGCTGGACAAATGGTCGTCTAGTTGTTAGTCGGTCACTCAACTATGGTCGGGGGTAGCTAAGAAATGATCGGATGCCCCGTAATTTTTATTAGTAAATCCCGAATCCCGAATCCCTTATAACTTGCTGGCTCTTAAGATAGAACGTTCAGTTATTAGTGACGGATCCCGAATCCCGAATAAAGTGCCCTGATCGCATAAAAAAACGGTCGTCTCCTTGCTAGTCGGTCAACCAACGTTCACGTACTGCCCCGTGCACTCCAACAAACCTGTCAGCACCGTACTCGCTGGATATGCTGCTGTCTCCGTGCTAGTCGACCACCCGACGTTCGTTCACTTACCCTTACGTTCGGAGGAATCGAGGAAGGTAGACCGCTCTTTTTAGTGTCGAATCACGAATCCCAAAAAACGTGCTGGCTTGTTATTCGTTATTGGCGAATCCCGAAAAACGAGCCAGCACGGTATTCGGGATTCGCGAATCCCGAATAATGAGCTGGCTCGTTATTTGAATCCCGAATCCCGAATCCCGAATAACGTGCCAACTTCACGTTGTCTAATTGCTAAGCATATATATTCGGAGAAATACGTGAACAGTTGAAATTGAACGACAATCGTTTCAACCTGCGTAGTCCATTCCACGTTTACGATTACTTGTCGTTGCATTTGAAAACAGAAATAATTCGTTATAGAATGGAATAAAACATTTTATCCCTAAATTTCACGGAACTTTCTGGTCATTCCACAGTTTATTCCGGAAAATAACAGAATTAAGTCCGTTATAGAAGGGAATAAAATATTTTATTTCTAAATTTCACGGAAAATTCCTGTTTAGTACTGAATATTCCACAGAAATACATAAAACACGTAATTTGAAGATGTAATTCAAACTTTTAACACAATTTCTCAAAAAAATCCATCGATTAATAGAAAAAAGGTTTTAAACTACAGAATTCAGCAACATAAAAAATGGATTTTTTTTACAGTGTAGTATACTGTACCCCTTTTCCCTCTAAGATCTATGTCTGCCCTGTGGTTTTTACATAATTATAAGTATACAATATTTTAACATACTCACCAGATGAATAATATCTGCTTGAAGTTTGCCTGTAAAGTATTAGTTCTTGGCAACTTTCTGGCTGCGTCTGTCTAAAACATATCAAACAGTAGTTGGTTTATATTCAGTTCATCGGACAATGAAAAAACACATCGCCACGTGAATATATTTTCTGCCCACGTAATTTAGTCCAATCATTACATGCCAGTTATATGGTTGTGTGCATGCAATTTAAATCAATTGAAAACCAACAGGATTGGTCCAGCACGCTCATATCTACGTGTATAGATACTGTTATTTAATAGTGTATGAGACAATTACACAAATTGTGCACACATCTGATTAAAATCATTCATATAATAATATGACATTTTATGTGTCAGACTCGAAAACACTTCTCAATTTTTCGATTAAAGCCTTAAAGGGTGTTGAGTACTCTAACTTGCATATCTTAAAGCTAGCACTGTAAGTTTTCTTGGGTTTTTTTTTTGGAAGATGATATTTTTGTTACTTGGGGTGATAAACTATATATAAATCACCAAATAAATACCAGTTTTATTTTCCATGGTCCAAGCTTGGACAAAAACATCATTATTAAGTGTGTTCATAACAACCAAAGTCAAATTTTCACACTTATACTTGAATGGATTTCCATTAAATCAGTTTATTGGTACCTAACATCATATGGAGTACACGTCTTATTACCGTATATTGACTGCACTATTCATTACCTAATATAATTTATAAAAAAAAATTGTATCTGGTAGAAGCGTTGTTAACAATCTACCTTTCTGGTCTAGTATTTTTATAGATTATAAATTGTGACTTGAGTATATTTGCTAATGCCAAATTATATTTTAAATGACGAAGGAGACCTCCAGTCTTTGATGATCAACAAACTGAACTTGATGACCCAATCAACAATCCCAATCTCCTGCCACAAGGTATTAATTAATACACTAAACAAAGGGTAGATTACTAATGTATGAAAGTTAAACATACTTTATGCAAGCGCAAAATCTGCTTATTACACGTCTTTCTTTAGACCTGAAATGTTATCTAAATTATCATTTAGACATTAATTAACATATCCAGACGATAATAAACTCTCTATGTGAAGGCTAGCCTTCGATGTTGGCGGATTAAATTCACATATGCCGCTTACCGGTCATTGATAATTAAATCAAAAAAGTGGATAAACGAGACTACGCTGTTTATATTAATGATTTTAGTAATGATGACCGAGGCTATGTGAAAATCTCACCCGTTTCGTTCCCGACTCATAGTAGTGGTTCAATTTGACTGAAATTTTCAGCAAATTACCTTTACACTATCTAGTTTTTAACTATTATAGTGAGAACTGACATCTCTTTATCTTATCTCCCATAATTTATCTTTAATGGACTATTCTCATTTTAATATATTATAACACTGCTAGAGGACACGTGGAAATATGCCCCATGTTTGGTGGCTGTTTCGTTACGAAAAGAGATAAATACAGATAGAACATATGTGATGGGGCTATAGCATTCATTTGTCTTGACAATCTAGTTCGAATTAACAAAAATACCACCACTCTGAATAGCTTTTTATTAGAGGATTAAGGAATTAGTCAGACGTTAAGGAGTACACATCCCGGCTGTGTATAATTAAGAAATTAACATTTCTAATATGCATTCGGCCACTGTGACGTCACTGGCGTTTGATGTTGATTAAGAATGTTTTCGATAATTAGCAGCCTTTTATACGTCTTTGTGTGAAGGTGCCTCCACTAATTACAATTAGATTGGTGTGAACTTGTCGTAGAGTGCATAATATGGGAACCTGCATTAAAAAGTGAATGGTGAAAAAGCAAATTAATTAATTATTATGATATGCGTATAGGACTTATTTACATAGTGACATGAAGTAGAATTACATTATGTACATTCAGATAAATGAGGAATCTAGTTACATCGTATACACACAGCTGCTTATTTGGAAACTTTTATGAAATTATATAGGGCTAAAAGACAGAATATCGTATGACATGAAACAGTTCCTGGCATTAATTATTCCTAAAAATTAAACGGTCATAAGCTTTGGGTAGGACGATACTCTAGCATGGTCTCAGACCGGGTTTTCTTTATGTGGATAGCTTCTAGTATATGTCTTGTTTGTTTAATTTATTTCTAGAATTCTGTATTGTTGGAACATGTATCCTATCTGGATTCATTATGCCTCGATTCTATTGCATACTAAAACGTTTCTGATTTGATTTAGAGCATTTAGTTCTAGATTACATGCTTTTTATGCATTTCACCGACGTGGTTACACGTGTACTTCAGTATGCTTACATTCATATTTCATGGCATTACACAATGGTTTCTCTGTGATATATTCCTGATTGTTTTTTTTAGATTTAAGTGAAGTCTGTCTGTATCCCTACAGGCCTGGGACTGTATAATATAGCACATTAGACGTGTACAGCTAGCCTCCGGATCCATTCACTTAATTTGAATTGTTCGATCGTTTGTGATTTTTTGCGTTTTGTATCTTGTCCATATATTTGTTTGTGTGTAAATTGTGTGTGGTGTAGTCCCCCCGCATTTGGTAATAGATACTTATCAAACACACACAAAGACAGAAAGAAACAACGTAGTATGGTACTATCATCGTATATCTCTGCCTCGCCCAGCATATCTACTGTGGAATATTGATATTTATGATGACTGTACACGGTATTCAACATATGTACGAGGTATCTATTGATTTGTAGATAATAACAAACGCTGGAATGTAAACTGGTAAAACAAATATAAACTTATTATCTACTGAAACGTTGTGAAAACAATATTATATCTGTTATCAGATAGTAACAATCTCACAATGATATGATGACTGTACAGTGAAATATGGCACCACGTGGTCGTTATGTGTTGGTCTTGAGGACGGAAAGGGGGAGAGGGTAATTTCCACTCAACATTAACTAGGTTATTTCGGTAGAAAATAAAGGAAACGGAATCTAAATAATATTACAGCGACTTGAATCAACTTCAAGATTAGTTCTACAAGAAATGTAGACAACCCTATGATGACTAGTCGGTCATTCCACTACATATCTGAAACTTTATACAGACTTCAAGTTGGCACCGTTGCTAGCTTTTACATGTACAATAACATATTTGTTTCCAGATTTATTCAATGGGTTCCATTTCCCACCCCTAGCCCATTTGACATATGGAATGACCTGAGTATTATAACTAGTTATATATGATGTCCCTTGAACAACCGTTTTGTCTTTCTATTAATATATCTATTTTGAAGGATGAGAAAATCGATAACCTGTGACTATCGTGGGGTAGAAAGGTTTCTACAGCCGTTCCGAGAAGCTGATTGTATTGAATCTTTTCTTGTAAAAAGATTTATATAAATTATAGCATTAATTACCACCCTTGTAAAACATACATTAAGGAAGATTTAGTTAAAGATCCGCGGAGTCTCTACAAACAAATGTACGCCCACGTGACAATTTGGGCTAATAACACGGTAGCAATGACAAAGTCTCGATTATTTATTTTTCAATTAAGTCATTAACTGCCATTTATATTAATATCTGTTGAAAATCAAAACCATCCGAAGTTCTAGAGAGTTGATCATGGCACGCAAATAAATGTCTAATGATTTACATAACACTGGAGGTCAAACGAACGATTTGTTTTAGGACTGTTTAACTCTTGAATAATACATCTATTAGGAAGAATGTAATTTAAAAAATAAATAAATAAATAAAACAATGCATGAGTTACTCGCTATAAAACAATGCATGAGTTACTCGCTATAAAACAATGCATCGACTGCTCCTCATGAAACAATGTATGAGGTGGTGCTCCTCATGAAATGAAATGAAATGGGGTTTAACGTCCTACTCTTCTGCACCTTACCTGGGCTAATGGAAGACGGGCATACGCCATACAGTGTGCTATGAGGGAAATTTTGCCCGGGCAGCGTGGCTACGGCCTACTCTTATATCGAATTCCAACTGCCATGGGATCTTTTATGTGCACGCCAATGTGTACACAGGACCTCGGTTTTTCGTCCCATCCGAACGACTAGGCAGCTGTTTTTGCCAGGCCCTCCTTCTGCATCACTGACAAGGAGAAACCTTGCCGGAAAATCGAATGCAGGGATCGGCCAATGCAGGGATCGAACACCCGACCTCCAGGCTAGTGATCCACCGCCTTGTCCACTTAGCCACCGTGATTCCCTGCTCTTCATGAAACAATGTATCGGATGCTTCTCATGAAACTAACATTTAATTTTGAACGCTTACTGTTTGCACCAACAGTGGTTACCACAATTTCCAAATATAATTTAACACAGTTTCTCATGTATGTATCGATTTTGGCAAAGGTGTGACAATTATATCATGGCTGTTACATTATTGTGGCTTTCACCAAATATTGATTCCATATTATGGGTTATTTAATACATTAAATGATATAAACATGTTAACCATTTACATTTTTTATGGTCATAAACATATTTCATATTTTGTTGACCAAATAAGATAATAACCCTGACGTTGGGTGTGGTTTTACAAGGTAAACATAGATCTCCATGTATTCCTGGCCCACGGCGCAGTCATTCTGTGTAATAATAAAAAATAAAATCAAACCAAGTACGAACAATTTAAACCATTAGACAAAATTGGAAGTCCTAAAAAACGTAATAGGTAAAATATTGTAATCAGCAAAATGTCTGGGAAGATTTGAAAACGAAGAAGAGTAAATGGTGGATGTTGGGCGACCAGGGTTATCCATTATTCAGGAGGAATCCGATTCCATTTGCCAATTCACCGAATCACGCTTAAGGTAAATTTTGCAGACACCGTAAACACATTCGACCTTTACTTGAGTACGAATATTAGCCATTTTGAGATGTTTGGCTTCACTAGGGTTTCTTCGTGTTGAATGTTAGCGAAATCCAGGAAATCGATAAATAGTCAATTTGGAGGACACAAGTACCATTCGGGGTTTCTAATATCAGTCGCCAAACGATGTATTGTGCGACCTACCTGGTACCGACAATCAGTGACAGAGTTTCTACGCCCCCCCCCCCCCACACACACACACAAATCCGACAATATACAGATTGCCCTACTCTGACAATTGACCGTAGTAAAAAATCTAAACATTGTATAAATATTGGGTAAATATCTCAGCCATTATGAGACAACTTTAATACAAAGATCATCTATAAAATAAAACCAAGTCCGAACAATCAAACCATTAGAGACAAAATTTGAAGTCCTAAGAAACGTTGTAAGCATTATACTTTGATGTCTGGCAGGAGAAAAGAATAACATATGTTATTATTGATAAATGAATTTCTGGCTAAATGCAATATTTCAAATAATATAGATCATTAAACATTAGCTACCACATTCAAAGTACCTGTTCAACGCTAAGATGTTGAATTTAGTGATACCAGGGCAAAACATTTCTATATACATTTCTTAGATAAAAAAAAACAATCGGTTGCCATATCTGATTTTCAACTGTCATTCGGGTATAGTGGGGATGTATTCAAACGCTTGGAAAATCGGAAAAACTTTGTGACCTGTAGTGTTGAAAATGTATACACCCCCAGAAATAAAACTTGACAACTTTTCACTTATAAAATAATACACGTGATTATGAACACACAGTGATGCTCTTAAGGCACTGATGAAACGATCAGCGTTAAGGGTGCCCACACGCCAATCGATACCTGATCCAAACACTCTTATATCTCCTATTTGGAGGCTATGGAGCGCCACCACAGGCGCAGATCCAAGGGGCGGGGGCACTGAGAACAACTGCCTCTCCTAAAAATCCACCGCCCCTGGCAACAAATCGACGACATAAAATACAAAATCTTAGATATCACCAGAGTGGCCGAGAAACGAGTTTCCTGCACCGAGGGCGGCACCCACCGTCTGAGCACCTGATCCAAACACTTTTATATCATCTATTTGGAGGCTATGGGGTGCCACCACAGGCGCGGATGCAGGGGGCGGCGGCACTAGGAGCAACTGCCTCTCCTAAAAATCTGCCGCCCCTGGAAAAAAATCGACCATATAAATTTTTTTTTAAAAAAATCTGATGGCGGACCCATGATAGGGCAATATCGATCTTTGGGGGCTCCGACACCATATGATATTTAATCCTGAATATAATAGAGATCAAATATTGTCGTTTCTTTGTAATTTATTAAGTGAAGATCATTTAACTGTTAAAATTCAAACATTAATAACAATACAACATAAACACAATGCATAGGGTGGTTATATTAATATGTATGCATAGAGTGGTGTAGCTTATAATAATACATAAATTTAACCATAATGTAAAATATGCAATAACCTTAATAATGGAGCTAACTCGTATATGAAGAGCTTCAAATTACTGATGTCGAATTAATTAAATATAAGATCGGTAATTAATATAATTACTAGTCATAGTGACGTCTTAGCGTAAAATTGATGCAAAAGAACCATCGATGAAGGTTGGCAATGCCTAAGTTAGGGCTTAATTACCCCCTCTCCTAGCATTGCACTTTACCATAGAAACAACAAATTGGGTGTTAGTCTCAAAATAACCACAGTATATTGTTAAGCCTCATTCATACACTTTTCACCTGTTCTACCTCGACTGTGCTAACAACGATAAGCATACGGAAAAGATAATGTAATTCAATAAATGGAAAAGTTAGCATATTACAGGACAGATTACCTAAATCTATTTAGTTGAAGCTGTAGTTTGTAAGATCTAGATACAGAGCTGGCAGATCTTGCTGTAATAGTTTATAAATAGGTAATGGAAAGAGAAGATGTTGAAATTGTCAAATTACTTCATTCCGAGCCGAGTTATCGCCGCTAGAAGAATCGGGTAGTCTCGGGTGTTAAGATAATCAACATAGTTTCGATTATCCATTTTTAAATTAAATCATTCAATGTCAGTCGTATTTAAATCTCAAGTATATGCTGGCATCGAGAGTTGATTATGGTCGTGGCAAGTGAAAGAAAAAATGTCTAATTAATAATTTAGATAACATTTGGCTCTTGATTAATGCCTCTTTGATAATTCATATATCCTTCCGCGATCGTCTGCATTTTAGCATTTAGTTTCCGGTGTTTGTTGCAGTTTACCAGTGATATATAGATGATCAAAAGTTTCCCCAACGTCCACTTTCATAATCATCAGCTATACATCATCATCGCGGTATAACTCGTCCTGGTTACTCTAGAACCAATCTATAAATGTGGAAGACGCGCACAAACCATATTCAATGCGTGTGAAAAATGCAAGGTACCCAGTTTTAATTCTGTCACTTACGTTTTACATTTTTGGATTTAGGTGTTTTTTTGTTTTTTTTTGTATTTAGAGAACAGTTAACACTACAGGCCTGAGTAGGGTGGCCAAAAGTGGTCGTATAAAATCACACTTTTCAACAAGACAGAAAAATACGTAATTTTGTTGTAAGCATTACAGTTGGATTCATTACATTATTGTAGAAATAAAACAGGGTTTCACGTCCTACTGTGCAACTCCGACCGACTGTGCTGATGAAATCATACACTGTGTCATAAGGGAAATTTGGCCACAGATCTTTTACGTACCTACCAATGTATAAAACTCAATTAGAAAGATAGTTATGTTATTCCAATATATCAACCAATCAAACAGCTATATCTCCCTCTCTCTCCTCTCCTCTCTCTCTCTCTCTGCTTACCCTAATCAGACAATGTCCATCAAGGTATTCACCTAATAAATACCCACATCACGTGTGAATATTCTAGCTCAATTACAAGGAGGGTTATTTTGTCCCAAAAAGTGACAGACAACGGACAGATGGACAGAACTGCTGTCATCGAAAAAGTTTGTTAGGTACCGGTATGTTAATTTCACGAATACGATGTTGTGTCAGGAATTCTCCAATCAGTAAGCATACAATTCCAATAGATAACTGGACCGATAGTTTCAAAATATTTCACATTTTCTTCGTTTAAAGGTGGAAAGGGAAATGTAGAAAGCCTTAATCGGAACAAAGGCTTTCAAATCAGCTTTCGGAGGAACTTTTTTTTAATTAATCTTATCGTATATTCGTCTTTTTGGCATCGTCACTAATTGGATTCAGGCCTAAACGTTTGTAAATTGGCACAGTATTGCTTCTTTATGTGGCATTTATTAATTGAACAGTAACACTATTTATGCATTAACAATTACTGGTTTATTAACATGCAACGTTTCGACGATGATACTCTCGTCTTGATCAAGCAAGTAGAGTATTATCGTCGAAACGTTGCATGTTAATAAACCAGTAATTGTTAATCAATTGTTAATCCATAAATAGTGTTATTGTGCCACAGTATTGCTTTCGGCGATTGTGAACATTGTGATGTAAAGACTACTAACCAAAAACCAGAGTGGTCTTTGTAGAGGTGCTGTTCCATATTACCAGTGGTGCAGAACAGAGAGCATGATAAGGGACATCGTATAGTCGTCATTTAGATGGTACCCCCCCCCCCCCGCGAGGTCTCGTGTACATATTAGCGTGCATATAAAATAACCTTTGTCAGTAGGAATTCTATATCTGGGATTGTTGCACGGAAGCACCGCTGTCCGGACCAAATGCTTCTCGTTGCATTGTATTAGTCCTGTCGCAGCAGAATAGTCGAAAGTTAAACTCCATTTGTTTCACTTTATTTCTAGTTAGAAGAACCGATTTATGGATATTTAATAAAGCTTTAGATTATTTTTAAATTTGAAATCAAACCAGTCCAGACATACAAGACATTTTATTGGTAATAAACAAGAACATCTGTTATCTTCGTCATTTTAACCTCTAGGAGCAGGTAAAGGAGGTAGTTCATCAGTCATTTTAACATTTAGGAGCAGGTGAAGGAGGTAGTTCATCAGTAATACAAAGATGAGTCAAACCTGAAAACATAAATCAACAATCAGTTTTATTCCATTATGGACTACAAGCGGCACGCCACAATCCATTGACGGTTGGAATGCAATTCGAACCCTGGAAAAATTCTCTCATACCTTAGTGTATGTCCGTCTTCACTATCCAAGTTCTTGCAAAAATGTAGGACGTTGTTAGAACGACAAGACCAGTAAGGTCAATGGCGAAATTAAAGCTGGTCCACAGCCAAATGAAGAAATAAGAGAAAGTTATCCCTCTTTGTATAGAAGCGTACAGAAGTATTGATAAAGTTTTGTGCTCTCGGATGGGGGTCTCTTTCGATAGAGTTGTTTTTGTCCCAATTTTCCCCTAAATATCCCTACTGCCAATTAATATCAACTGTCCTACCTGCACAAGCAGATTGTAGACCTGCATTATAATCCAGAGCTACTTCGTTTCTAACATAATCACTACGATCATCAACCCATTCATCTTTCAGATTAGGTCCACCAACCAAACCTCCCACCAATAGATGGGGATTGGGAGCTGTGCTGATGTTGTAGAAGTTCCAGCCACAGAAGATGTTCAAATCTGGACACGAACTGCAATTCAAACGACGAAAAGAAATAAAGCAAAGATCGTATATTTGTATATACGATGTGTTGTCATGGTGATACTATTACGGAGATGAACGTTAGATCCACCTCGGGATGTAGCAGAAACTTTCCAGGATAGCCAAGTCGTGATTGAGAGACAAGTGTATGGTCAGAACAGGAGTACATGGATAACCATTCGCTACCCCTATCTCCACGTTATCTATGAATTCATAATATATTCTGATACACTGTAATAAAATATCTCATTAACCAATAAGCTGCTGCTCTTTCTCCTAGAAGACAAATGATAAATCTGCTTCTGGCCATGTGATTCTATTCTTTGGAACCGTACAATTGCTTGTTTATTTTCTGTTGTTACTCTTTACTTAGTATCTGACATGTTTTTGGTGAAATCTCATAAAATTAGTGAATCGTTCATGGATCTAATTAAAACCCGACGTAAGTCTCGTGTCCAACCCAACCGACTAAACGTTAACCAGTCTGGATAAAGATTAGATTTTATGTAATACAGAGACGACGAACCATAAGAACGAAGAAAATATCTGTACCTAGGTCTGTGATGAGGGTGAACGGGATATTTGGATCCAAAACCAATGACGTAACTCATTTTATAATTATTATCACCAAGGATATAGTTGATTTGACTCAAGGCCCATTGACGATTTACTGTAGCATCAATACCGAGGTCTGCTGCCCATATGGCAGCGTATGCTGCATTAGCTGTAAATAAGAGTGAATAGCTCAAGATAAAATCTGTAGTTGATTAAAACTAGTTGACAAAATGACAATTATTGAGTAACCTACTAGACCTATATGACCACTTTCCAATTTGGCAAATTCAAAATGAACAACAACACTGAATAATATTGAGGGTCAAAGTACAAAAAAAAGGCAGATTAAGGAATAAGTTCTTGCCTGCAAGTCGACAACTTCCCCATCTGTCAAAATACGCCAAACCACACGGCGAGTAGGGTGTGGAACTACCGGGCTTCCATTTCTTCAGGAAATTCTGTATTTCAACTTTATAAGTATCGTCATGTGTTAATTCATACAACATTAACTAGAATATAACAATCGTCATGAGTTAATTTATACAGCATTTACTAGAATATAGCAATGGTCATGAGTTAATTCATACAGCATTAACTAGAATATAACAATCGCCATGCGTCAATTCCTACATCAACTAGAATATAACAATGTCATGAGTTAGACACAACTAGAATATAACAAGTATTACCTGACATGCTGCCAGACCATCATTCCACTCTAAACCTGCAGGAACGTTGTTTTTATGATATAATTTAGCATCGTTTACATACGTCTGATTACCAGTAGCCTTGAACAACCAGGCACCAGCTAAACACAGTTCATCGGTATAACCGTTTGAACTAAAAACATTCAGATATTTTTTTTTTAAATATGAATAAATACCTTATTAAATAAAACTACACACATAAGAGATTTAATGATAAAGCAAATAAGAAAATAAATGATTTTATTAATAAGAATAACAAAAAAGGTTGAATTATTGTTTTTTCTTCATAAAAAAAACACATAGCTTTATTGTTTAAACAAAAACGGAAAAAAACAAATATTTCTGTTTAACAATATGCTCAAAGGGTATTTTATGATTTGAAAAAGAAGTAAGTTCAATACTCATAATATTTAGTAGGGGGCATAACTCCTTTATATGTGACAGCAAATGTGTACAGTGACTGGGCAGCTTGAAGAAGTTGCGCCGAATACGCTGGATCTGGAAAAGAAGAAAAGTGTATGTACACGGGAAGTATGTATGAAAGCCCATTAGTGTCAATTAAATAATGATGTCATAAAGTAAGTATGTATGGAGACCCATTAGAGCCAAACGAAATTCCTCCAGAATTAAAACTTTCAAAAGTAAACCGCCAAATTCCATTTTAAAATATTTTCTATCCCCACATCCCCTAACAATTAGTGATAATTATGGAACCAGCAACGCATTAGATACTCTAACATTACTTTGTTCCTTTTATAAATGTTGATATACTGTCACATTATTTAAAACAATCTTTAATCATGTTTGTCAACTATCTAGCATTCAAAGATTACTGACACGCTTGTTTTCAACGATGTAATTATAAATTTGTTGTTTATTACACAATTAACGTCCAATATACGAAATATGATATTATGGACAAGTTGATTGAATTGAGATTATTTAAAGAATAAGGTAATAAAAAAGGGTATTGTATATACAAATGTCACATGCTAGAATTCGCTGTCGTGTGAAGAGAGGGTGTTATCCCCCTTCATTCATAATAAAATCATGTTATAATAACGACATATAGGAGTCACGGTGGTCAAGCGGGTGAGATGCTGGCTCGCTAAGCTAGAGGTCGTGTGTGTCATCTCTGCATTCGCCTAGAAAGTTCATCGTGATTGATTTTCTGATAGCTGTCTAGTCGATCGGATGGAACGAAAAATGAAGGCTCCGTGTATACATTGGCGTGGACGTAAATGATCCCTAGGCAGTTGGAATTAATTTGCTAATATTTGGGTCTGTTTTACCTGTTTTCTTAAAGGCGATGGAACCCGCAGCAAAATCCGCCGCCGTTTGACCAGCTACGTCACTTCCTGGTTTAGATGGAGAAACAGAGAAAGCTGGTCGAGCCATTGTCATATCTTCTGGTCTACCCCAGAATTTATGATCAATATCACCATCACCAACCTAGTGTTAAAGGTTAATTTCATGAATTCATATTTCATCAGGGGTGTCACGGCGGATCGGTGTGTAAGAGGTTGATTCGTGATTAGTCATGGCCTGGTGGACCCAGAATCTCAACAATAGATGTGGAGAAAATGAAATGTCCCCAAATCCGCCGCCGTTTGACCAGCTACGTCACTTCCTGGTTTAGATGGAGAAACAGAGAAAGCTGGTCGAGCCATTGTCATATCTTCTGGTCTACCCCAGAATTTATGATCAATGTCACCATCACCAACCTAGTGTTAAAGGTTAATTGAATGAATTCATATTTCATCAGGGGTGTCACGGCGGATCGGTGTGTAAGAGGTTGATTCGTGATTAGTCATGGCCTGGTGGACCCAGAATCTCAACAATAGATGTGGAGAAAATGAAATGTCCCCAAGGTGTCCCCGTCATCTAGAAGGCCCCTACATACGAATACAAATTAGAATTTTATATGTACCATAAAACGTACTAAGTGTTCAGGTCTATACACTAGTGTGATAATTGAATAAAGGTATTTTACCTGATAATAGTAAATTTGTTTTGATGGAATCCAACATTTAAGGAAATAATCTAATTCCCATTTAACTGAATCTAAGGCCATGTTGATTTGTCCTAGAGCTGTATAAGTATCATACCATCTCACTATACCATTTAATAAAACACGTACGGCAGATGAACCAGGGAGGTTAAACTTAACCAGATCTCCAGCTACCAAATAGAACATAACCACACCAATAAGGTCTTTAATAACCAAACAAGAGAGATGGCCAGATCATAAGCTAAATATACTGACCGTTACTCTCTCTCTCTCTCTCCCTATCTCTCTCTCGCTCTCTGTCCCCGTCTCTCTCCCCCTCTATCTCTCCATGTCTCCCTCTCCCTTCCTCTCTCTCTCCATCTCTCTCTCCCTCTCTATCCTCTATATATATCCTCTCTCTCTCCATGCATCTACACACTTACCATCGTACCATCCACCAGATAAATCCTCTCCGTGATCCCCCTGGTCGTTGACGGCTGAATCCCCCCGCCAGGGAAGGGGGTTATTAGCAGGTAGTTTACCAGATCGTTGAGCATCATAAAATAAGATTGATTTAGCTACAACTTCACCATAATCATACTTGGCTTTAGAACAAATACTCGCTGCAATTATACAAGCATCTTTTTGGAATGAAATGGAATTAAATAATACAAGAACCTTCGAAGGCTGTGAGTCTTTATAACATCGTGTTGTATCAGGGCAGATACTCACTGCAATTATACAAGCATCTTAAGTAATTGAGCATGGAATACCCAAATATATATGAAGTATTATAAACATTGTTTATCAGCACGGTTCTCTAGATTTTATCATCATTATTATAGAATAAAGTCGCTCAGTTGTAAGCAACGGAAGGTTGTGTCCGGATAAGTTCGGCAACTTAGCAGCATATATATAATTAGTAATTGTTTTAAATTATAAACACAATAATTTTTTTCTTTTTTTGTATAAACAACTGGAATAAATCAGAGTTTAATCGGACTAATGAAGATCTTGACACACGTTATTCGATGGGATATCTCGAAATATTGTCTATAAAGCAGCATTTCCACAACCTCTTCATTGAATACAGGCTCGTCAGCTAACAACTAGTCAGCTAACATGGTTATTGAATATAAACTAGTCAGTTAACATGGTTATTGTATACCAACTAGTCAGCTAAAATGGTTATTGTATACCAACTAGTCAGCTAACATGGTTGATGGATACTAACTAGTCAGCTAACATGGTTGATGGATACTAACTAGTCAGCTAACATGGTTATTGAATATAAACTTGGTTATTGAATATAAACTAGTCAGCTAACATAAGGACAGCGTAGTTATTGGATATTAACACTAATATTATAATACTATGATGGAATATTATAACACTGGGAGGAGATATTATAATACTAGGAAAAGATATTATAATACTAGGGGGAAATATTATAATACTAGGGGGGGGGGGAATATTATAATACCAGGGGGAAATATTATTTATTGAAGTTGAATGTTACCTGCAGCCACCAGATAGACCATAGACGTCAAGACCACCAGAACCTTTATCTTGATTCAACTGTCCAAGAAAGTATACAGTATGTATGCCAATGGTCACTGATTGATCAATATAGTTCAGAACGTTTAGAATTTAATTTTGACCTTTAATATTGAAGACACTATCATTAAGCATTCGAGATCAGAGAATCTAACGGATGTATATAAATGACCTTGTTTTTAGTTTACGTGTATTTTAAGAAATGTCTAGAAAGGGCCCTGTATTTAAATGTCTAGAGAGGGTCCTGTATATAATGTAAGTAGATCATTTATTAGACTTACCTGTGGGCGTGGAACTATGTTCAGGTATTCAACCACAATCTACAGATGCTTTCGCTACTGTCTTATCTTGTCCTTATATATGTCTGATATACAGGGAATCATGTGACCTCGTGTTTAATTCACAGTACCTTCTGTATAAAACAGACCTACTTTTCTATTATTAAAGTACAACCGCACCGTGTCAACTTATACCCCGTCAGACCGGGGTTGCGTCCTTACTGCGCTTCTACTGCGACAAAAAATGGTCTCAGAGCGAGTCAAGACCGCCATAAGCGTGGTAACAGCGCGGTGGAAACACTAGATATCGTGCTGTGGTCTCCATGGTCGCCAATTATCGCCGAGCCACGACGTTTGTTTTGAACATGCTCATATGATCTGGAAAGCTGCGAGAACGTGATGGGGTCGCAAAAATCCTTATTGCGCTGCTACGGCGACAAAAAATGTTTTCAGAGCGTGGCAAGATCACCCTAAGTATGGAAGCGTATAGGGGTCAATAGCGCGATAGATACCGCAATATTAAGTTGGTATTATGTCAATATATTGTGATTATTTTGATGATATTATCTCTGAAAAGTCAATTTTTGCCGACGTAATTGAGTCAACACGCTATGTATTATGTCTCAATTTCGTCTTAAATGTACACGTTTGCGGTACGATATTGCTATTTGGAAGCTTTGGCGACATATTCCATTTCGCCGTAGTATATGTCGACATATTCGCAAAATATTGCCATGCGCTATGTCGACGTGTGCATCTAAAACAAAATGACGACATGCAAATTAGCGAGTTATTCAATTAACTCGGCAAAAATTGCCTTTTCAGAGATAAAATCGTCAGAAAAATCACAATATGTTGACTTATTATCAACTTAATATTGCGGTATCTATCGCGCTATTGATCCCTATACGCTTCCATATCCTAAGGGCTGTGGAAACGCGAGATATCGTTCTGCGGTCTCCATTGTCGCCAATGATCGCTGAGTCACGGCCATATGACCTGGAAAACCGAGAGAACGTGGTGGGTCGCGAGGGTCGCGAGATAAGTTGTAACATTTGCAACTTTGCCTTCATGGCGTCTTCACCACAACCCTCACGCGTTGACCACGACCCCACCAACGTCCTTAAGACGTTGTCATGGCGATGTTAAGATGATTCCACCACTGTTGCGTGACTGCATCACGACCTCATGGGGCTACCTCTAAAGCATATGGCGATGTTATGAGGTTCCCGCAACGTGTATGGAGTTCTTAATACGACCATGGCGCGGTTACCAAGCTTGCATTATTCGCTTATGGCGACCATGCTTTTCATGCACGGCTTGCTTTGAAAACGGGCGATTCAAAGGTCATCTTGAAATTTCGAAAAACAAAATCTACCCAGCTTGCATAGTCGTCGTGATCACGTGATAGAAACGCACGTGTAGTGCAGATAAGACGTGTGGTTGAGCGACGCGGGTTCGCGATGACCGACGTTGCCAAGCTTATAGATCTCAATCGAGACGCCATAAGCGCGGAGAGATTATGACGAACCCGTCGCGAGAATGCTATATAAACGCACAGGTCGCAGTAAGAACGCGACTTTTTTAAGTTTGTAATTTTGGGACATTTTTCCGCGTTGTATTCACGCTTGCCGACGACCTTGTGTATTTCCAGGCCGCCGTTCGGTCGCAGAGCACAGAGGGGTCACCACTCCGGTCTGGCGGGGGCTTTAACGAACAGTCTCCTACAATCCGTTTCAGGTGGCTTAAATAGAAAGCCCATTTAAGCTGCGTCATGATGGCTTGTCTACGATGTCACCCCTAGTGGGAGTGGACGTTACAGTCCAGAAACGAACGAGCGGCTTACAGAACAACCTCATACTGTGCCTTTTTTTATCACCAAAGTACAACCGCACCGTGTCAAACTAAAGAACGATATCCTGCAAGCCGCTTCGTGATGGTTTAAATGGCAACACAAGCCGCACCGTGATGCCTCAAAGAACAGCATCCTACAGCCGCGTCATGAGGCTTAAGGAACAATCTCCTACAAGCCGAACTGTGTGACCTTCTTATAGTAATTATTACCTGTGGCATGATGATAGTATCAATCATTTAAGATTGCTTAAACATACGATTGAATTCCATACGCCTATAGGGCTTGGGGTTGGATGAGTGTGGGGGTGACGCTGTATCATAAGGTCTGCCATTGGGTCAGCTGGCGTGGTTTCGATTCCCCAGTTGTACATGACATGGAGCAGTGTGGCCTGTCCAACTTCGTGGGCTTTCTCCTGGTCCTCCTGTTTCCTCCCTCTGCTAATGACCCATTCGTACAAACGAATTATTTAAATAAGATTGAACCGTTAGTTCCGAAATGACCTAGTTTGTGTCGAGTGAACGTTAAACCCATCTCCTCTCTCTCTCTCTCTCGCCCGAAGTCCATCCATGGCAGTATCCCTGCTGTTACCAGCGCTAGCGCTATAAAAATAAGTTAAAAGTATCTACAATTGATTGAACATATGGGTTTCATAGACGATATTTGTATCATTAGTATCATTATAAGTAGCTATAGATAATCTATCATAATCAATATACCATAGTTACATAACTGAGGTAACCAGACACAAACATTAATTAGCGAAAAGTTCAAATCAATGTATAATAGATATATCAATCCATATAATACACCAATCGGTTGAGGGGGTAGAAACAACGCAAAGTTTGCGACAATAGTTCTGTTGATTTAAGCGTGTAAATCCATTGATCGGTCTGAAATCCGGTGCAACTCCCAAACCTTGCCAGAAATAAACTATAACACATATTTATGGAAAAACAGCTACTTATTTATTCGAGCCACGTTGAGAAAAGACTCTTCGAAACGTCGCTCGAGTAAATAAGTATGTGTTATAGTTTATTCCTCTATCTATCCAGTTACTAAATGTCTTTCAAAGATTATTTGCCATAAATGTAAAATACATCTATTTCACACACATGCAACCAATATCTCATGATATTGCAATCAAATGTGGTCATCGCTTATTAGCTATTGACGATGTACCTGCCCAGGCGCGGATCCAGAGGGGAGGTCCAGGGGGTCCGGACCCCCCCCCCCCCCGCTCAGACTTGAAATTTTTTTATGCGATTTTATTGGCGATTTAGACCTGTAATTTTGGAATTTACCTTCCGGAAATACGTCAGAATGAACCAAATTGAACCTAATTTACCAAATTAATCGTTTGAGAGCAATTAGTTAAGCAATTATCAAACCTAGACCCCCCCCCCTGCAAAAAATCCTGGATCCGCGCCTGCTGCCGCTTTTATTTGATAAAACCAACGACGTATGTAGGAATATACTATCAATTTATTTACATCATAAATCCAATAATATCAAAACTAATAAAAACATAAACACAATTTCCATGGAAACATCAAGCTTATATTTACAAAATATCACAGGTTAGCTGAAGTCGATAGAAATTATTATATTTCTTAGTACATATATATTTATACACAAATGTCCTTAATTCAAAAACTAAAAAAACTGTCTGAAATATTTACATACTTTGTCAACAAATTTATCACAGAATTGCTTTGGGCTTTGTATATAAAATTATATACCGACATTACATATATACAATAAACGTAAATACACGAAATTTTGTCGAAATTTAAAGTCCAAGGTAACACAAAGTTGGGCCTTGTACTTTCCTTTAATCCTTCCTAAAGGCTCCAAATAACAACCCGAACGCCTCACAACATGGGTCGCAACAACAATGGACACACAAGGCCCAGAATTTCTGTAAACATCCACAATTAATCTCCAAAACTTTAAATAATGGAGTGACGATCCAGACGTGGGTAAAGGCTATTCTAGCAAATTCACATCCCCATTCAGCAGCAATACACATACCACAACACAAGGTGGCGAGTTTATAGAAGAAATTTTTCCATATATTGAAACAGAAGAAGGATGCTTTCCATACACAATCTATACTGTGAGCTCCTTCTGGTTCTGCTAAAACATCTTCAAATTGAACCTAAATAATAAAGAAAACATAGTTTTAAAGACGCTGCCTTCAACTTATTTCAAAAAATTATCTTTGAAAAAGAAATTTTGTCATATTGGTCTGATATCGAAATTCAACCGTGTGTAGAAAGTGCTATATTTGATACCAAAGTTTGGGTTAAATTAGGAAAAATTAAAACGAAAAGGCGGATTGGGGTTAAGCAGCGTAGAAGAGTGGAAACATTGCTAAATCGTAAATACAAAAATACATCTTCAAGATTTGGTGCATAAAAATTGGTGCATAAAAACTCTGTAGAATCAGGCAATCGGAATCTTGCAAGCATTTAGAGGTAGAGAGAAATGGGATTTAACGTCAACTCGACAAAAAAAATAGGTCATTTCGGGACTATGCAAGGATTTAGAGTGGTGCTCTTACAGGTATTACTGTCCTTATTAGGTTCCTCAAGAAGTGGGTGAGTTTACTCTTCACAGAACATCTGATGTCACTTATCAATTTTAAAATAGTAAAAACTTACTCCAACGAAATCGTTGATGTTATTTGGATCTCTGTTAACCATATCTAGATCAGCCATTTTGATGTGAAGTTGGTAGTCGTGCGGTGTGCAGATAGATACAACTCGGGTAGAAACGAAAGGTAAATAATGATACGATTAATGGTATCACGATATATATATACCTTATATTACTCAACACGTGATATAAACGTTACCTTAACAACCACTACTCTACTTTCAATTCAATTTGTGTCCATAACACTATAACATTGGATTAAAACAAATGATTACCTTTATCTACTTTTGGTTTAGCTTTCGTAACGGTCTCCATAACGACCACGTGTTTGAGGTTAAATGAAGCATATTCAATGCGAATTATCGGATCTTTTGTGTACGTGTTAACGAAATGATCAAAATAACCTACCGTCCCAAAGTGACATGTGATTGAGGTACATTCCGGGTTCGATGTAGCTTTAAGTAATGAAACTTGATTCCACTCGTGTAGGACTTTTAATAAATTTAATTAATGTGGTATGTTGTTTCAAATGATGATGCGACCAGAATAATACAATTATTTTTTTGTTTCGAGATATTAACGTGAATCAGTTTAACACCTCCAAACACGATCAATTATACGTGCTATGTCTTCAAGTTTCTTTCAACCGTTCAAGATCCCTACGGACAACCAAAACATTGAAATTAAACTGAACCATATGTTTTCCCGAAAAGAAACCAAGTTTGTATAACATGGACGTTAAACCCCGTTTCTCCCTCTCCCTGAAAAAAACAATTACATAAAATCAGATTGGTAGATTGTCTCTTGAAACAAATAATTCATATTTTCGCACATAAAGCTAACTACCCATTTGATCAACTATAGCAGGTTTTAATTTATTTATTTGTCTGAACTTGTACCGGTAGATTGGATGTTAATAACACCATTGTCTATATCCCTTTCATTGTCGTTAGACTACAATTGTTCAGTTGGTCATCTGGTGATCACCATGATCAGGACAATTTAATTAGAAAGATTGACAAACAAGAATTGATAAAAGATTTCATGTCAGATCGATTGATTGAATACGATCCCTGATTATCTATTTCTAGAAATAAAACAATGGAATCATGTTATACCTGGATAATCTGTACAAATACCTTAAATTAATGTTTATTCATATCAGTTGTACACTGACCTTGAAGCAATTCTGATTCTTCTCGGAACTTGGGGGAAGGAGCGATGGCCGAATGGTTAGCGCGGTGTATCACAGGGTTTCGCCTCCCCGGTTGTACATGACAACACGTGGGGTCGCCTTCCAACTTTGTGAGTTTTCTCTGAGTCACCCGGTTTCCTCCCACTACTAATAAAGACCCCTACGTCCAAGTGAATTATTGAAACAAAATTAAAGCATATGTTAGTCCCGAAATGACCTAGTTTGTGTTGAGTGGACGTTAAACCCCATTTCTCTCTCTCTCGCTTTGTGGGATTAGTTTTTAGGTGCCGGACTCGTCTTATCATGGTCTATCCTTACTCAAGTATCACATTCTGCATATTTGGTGTCTGTTTTGAGGTATAGTGTTTAGATGCCGAGTCAGTCTGATCGTGACCCTCCCTTACTCCACTATCCTGCTAGTTTGATATAAGTCATTTGTGTGGGTCTTTTGTGTTTAGGTGCCAAGCCAGTCTTATCGAGACTTCCCCTTACTCCACAATCCCATGTGGCAAATTAAAGTCCACGCGACACAAAGCCGATCCTTCAGGGAGAAATACAATGGGTGAATATTGTTTTTCAATAATTCGCATGTGCGTAGGGATCAAGGGGACTATCCATATTTGAACACAGTCTCCAAAATCAAAATCTGTGTACGTATGAAATTTAGTGCGAAAAGATAAATAATTGGTGAATTTACTTCGTCTCAAAATTTCAGCTCAACATATTGAGTCGTTTGGACGTGAATGTCATAACTGCGTCTCAGGACACGTAACCTTTTAAAGATTTCGGGTAAATTTATTTTTCGTAGGGTGACCTGATAATCTATTGTCATTCATATAGATTCTACACAGGGCATGCCCCATGTGCTGTACTTGATAACGAAAGGTAAATTTCACCACACGTTACTTTTATTAAATAAAAGTCTGGTTTTATCCAGATACCGCAACTTAGGGCACCGGTCTCCATTTCCAGATGAAGATTGGCGGGTTTAAGTTGTTTAAAAACGTATCATAAATATTTAGTTCGTTGCTCTTTTGTACGTGACAAGGAGTCGGGTCACCTGTCCAACTTCGTGGGTTTTCTCTGGGACACCCGGTTCCTTCCCACGGTTAAAGACACTTACGCGAGAGTGAACTAATGAAATACATTTAAACTATATGTTAGTCCCGAAATGAGCTAAGTGGCGATTGGACGTTAAACCCCATTTCTCTTTCTCTCCTTAAACACAAATATGTTAAACATTACTAAATGGAATTAGAAGGATCTTTAGTCATAACAAAAGTGTATTAAATAATTTTCTTCTTGTAGCGTGTTTATCAAAATGGTTTTTAGTGGTTCGTGGATTCTGTCTGACGGTCCCACGCTGTCCGATTTATCACAGCGGAACGATAAATAGTAATAAATTGATATCAACCATCCAGTTAACACCCATTTTCATGTTTAATTCATGTATTTACAGTTGTTAAGCTCTAAC
The DNA here is from genome assembly GCA_036850965.1 of Patella caerulea. Taxonomy (NCBI): domain Eukaryota; kingdom Metazoa; phylum Mollusca; class Gastropoda; family Patellidae; genus Patella; species Patella caerulea. The sequence goes on along the minus strand of JAZGQO010000010.1, from coordinate 77,868,937 downwards.
TAATAAACACGACATTTGGCTAATCTTATTAATATATTATTAGTATACAAGGGTTTGTGTTCGAGTGATTGGAACTAATTTGTACAGGTTGCTATGAATAAACCCTAATCAGGATTATATAATTGCCCCTTAGAGCAATGAAATTATTGGACTGCATGTTGTTTACGTGTTTTTGTTGTAGTATAAACCATGACAACACAACAAATATAATATACATAATATATAAAGTCCAGCTACTGGTCAGTAGCGGCAGTTAAATTGATATCCTATCTTAGCTCACGTACAACTGGACATTTCCACCACAGGACTAATTTCTATCTCTATCAACAGATTCAATCAGAACTTTTATCAAAATGGCTGATCTAGATATGGTTAACAGAGATCCTAATAACATCAACGATTTCATTGGAGTAAGTTTTTAATCATTTTTTTTTATCTTTATTTTTCATTTCATGACTAACATTAAGACTCGAGCAATCGCAGTAGATTTTTACACCCAAAAAATCGTTATTAGAATAGTGCTTCAGTCATTTCAAAAGCATTAAAAAAAAACATTTATTTGCAACAAATGTTCAATTTCGAAATTCGTTCTATTAATTGGTTTGCAAATTTTCAATTTTCAATTTCGTTTTAATAATTTTTTATGAATGTTCAATTCATTCTATGAATTTCTTTGTACAATTTCAATTCGTTATTAAAATTCGTGTAAATGATATTTCCTAATTTGATTTTAAATCGTGATTTTACAGTAAAAGTTTTCTATCATATTCATGAATAATGCTTTTCAAAAAAGTCAAAATATCTTAAAACCAAGACAATTATATGAGTACGGCAAAAATGTTTCAAATGCGACAATTCTCATTTATTTATTTGTGTGTTATTCCATTATGTGAAGTTCATTTTCCATTCTATTAAATCGGCGATGTTTTACTTCCAACCCAATCAATGTCAACGAAACCAGTACAAAGATTATAATTAACAAGTGTATGATCAGATAGTAATTAGTGTAATTGATGTGATTATCATGAACGGGATCAGCGTAATTGATTAGACTATCATCAACGGAAAGCTATTTACTAATTCTGTTTTTGAAATCATCATGACGATAAGACCACGATCATTGAACGAGTACATGAAAATAGGTCGGTGATTAACCTGCAAATAACGGGTGTAATCCGGATATTCACCGAGGAGGTTTCCCGGGATTTTCCGGTTGGGGTTTCCATTGATCACTGGTGTAGAATCGACCGGGGTAGGTGATGGGATATTGTCTAGCGCATACCATGACATGTATGTATAGATCACTTGACAGTCGGGATTCGAAATAAGAGGACACCGTAGTACCGCTTCCGATCAAATGTTCCTCTGGGTACACTGTATTGCATTACCTCGTCTTCATTGGTCCCATTGAGGGAGAAATGTCGGACGCTAAACCCAAATTTCAATCCATTTCATTTTATTTGAACGAGTATACCTCAACTGGGCGTATTCATATTCTTGAACAAGCACTATAAGTAAACTAGACCAAGTTACATTAATTTCTTCACCCCGTATTAAAAAGTAGATTTATTTTTTATACCGCATGTTAAACAAAAAGACCAAAAAGTGTTCGTGTCGGTTCTTTTTTTTCTTAGACTTTGTGTCATTTTAGTTTAAATTTCCATTTCCAGGTTCAATTTGAAGATGTTTTAGCTGAACCTGAAGGAGCTCACAGTATAGATTGTGTATGGAAAGCATCCTTCTTCTGTTTCAATATATGGAAAAATTTCTTCTATAAACTCGCCACCTTGTGTTGTGGTATGTGTATTGCTGCTGAATGGGGATGTGAATTTGCTAGAATAGCCTTTACCCATATTTGGTTCGTCACTCCTTTTTTCAAAGTTCTGGAGATTAATTGTGGATGTTTACAGAAATTCTGGGCTCTGTGTGTCCATTGTTGTTGCGATCCATGCTGTGAGGCGTTCGGACTGATATTTGGTGCGTTTAGGAAAGATTAATAAAGATTGAAGTCAACTGAATACGTAACGAAACCGTCCCAAAACCATAGTATTACAAATTGTTAATTATTATTTTTAAATCATTCGCATTATTTTAAGTCTATATTTATTTAATTGTTTATATAAAAATATATTTAAACGATTTTCATGTATATCGGATTGATTGAGAACTTTTCTTTGTTAAAATTTTCGACGATTCTAACAACCCTTTGTACTTGTTAATGATTAAATTAAAGACTCTTTTTCATTTAAAATTACTTCTCTGTGTTATTATATCTCAGACAAAGGTCGGTGGGAATAGATTTTAAGTGCCCCAATGTAAATGGTTATACATGGGACATTTTGTGTAACTTTAAAACAGTTGTTATGGTTATACATGCCTAATTTATTCTGAAAGTCACTCTTTTAAAGTTACAGTTTCATATTTTTAAGTTATATTCTTAAAATGTATTAAAATAAAGCCTTAAAATAGATGGTACCTATAAACAGTCCTACCTTGTTAATGAACAATCCTATTAATCCTATAATTCACTATTGCCAGTTGAGAAATTGGAAAATATATCATTTTCAACTTCAAAGTAAAACGTTTAATCATAGCCATTGAATGGGGTGGGGAATGGCAAATCAAGGGAGGTAATTGTGTTATTATTTCCTGTATCAATGATTTTTATGCTTGGGAAATATTGCCCATGATCGTATAATAGTGAGTTAACAACTTTGTGAGCGGAAGACATAAAAATAATATAATGTTTTGACTGTCTTAGTAAATATGAAATTCCTGCTTTAAATAACACATCGGACTGTGGCGGTGTATAGGGGTTCATCGATGGGGGGGGGGGGGACCATCAACGGTTACGTGAATGTAAAAGTGCAATATTTCTTGAAGGGTTTTTGATAGAAGAATTTGAGCTTTAGAAAAAAAATGATATTGGTCATATTTAACGGTTTTGTTGTATGGCTTTCTGCCTCATTTAATTTTGTATAGGCATATTGGACGACAAGGAAAGAACCTTGAACTTTGCAATTCGATTATCGCGGCTAGACATTTCAGTTGTTAAGCTCAGGACGTGGTATTCGTGATGACATTTTCTCTGTAAGAAACTTAGAGGTCTCCAGGAAGGTCAGTAACCAATCGAAATTAGTGACGAAAATGTATATTACGTGAAGATGTGATCTGAACGCGCCCTGGGGCCATTTTCCCCCTCCGTAGCAGCGCAGTAAAAGCACCACCGGACGGGGGTATAAATACGAAGACTTAACATGTGGCAACGCATGGGGGGGGGGGATGGCCTAGTGGTCTAGAGTGCCGCGCTTTGACCTCTAGCTGGCCGGTCACCTCTGGCTTGCGGCTGTAGTTTCGAGCCCCGGTGTGAGCGTATGTGGCATGGAGATAGGGGCTCCTTCTCAACCTCGTGGGTTTCCTCCGGGCACTCCGGTTTCCTCCCACAGCAAAGACCCCTGCGCGTGCGCTAAGATAATGAGAATGAAAAATAAGACTTGTCTGCGATATCACCTTCGGTGGAAGCGGACGTTAAACACCAAGAACAACATGTGGCAACGCGTAAAGAAGTCAATGCTCGGTTCAATGATGTTTATTTACTCAGTGAGTAAAGCGCTGGCTCGCTAACCTCCAATTCACTTGTTAGGGGAAGTACCACGGGATATACCCGTTTGAGTTAGGCAGTGATACAGAACTGGCGGCGTGTTGTCTAATCATTCGGACGTGACGAAATTTCACGGTCCATTGTACACATTCGCAGTTTGAGTTCGAAATAAGAGAAGACAACCGCGCCGTTGTGATGTTCGTTTGTTCGTCGTCATTGCATCAGAAAAGAATGGCGCTAAACTATATTTAATGTTGTTTCGTTTAATCAAACCTTTTATTTCAATATAGAATGTTTTCTCCAACTTCGATAAATAGTTTATCTTTACAGTTTTAATATCACCAGAAATATTTCGTCCATATTAATCATTTAACCTCATGTTAAACAACAGCCTAAACTACAGCAATGAACCTACCGCTTAAGCCTCGACCCGGAAGACGTATCGACACGCCGAAGCCATGTAACGTCACAAAGGCGGAAAGACGGGAAGGGGGTGAGGTCAACTCTAAACAAAGAAGGTTATCGCGGTACTAATTACATTGTTCAATTTAATTTCAATGATTCGATTGGCGTAGGGGTCTTCTGCTGTGGGTGGAACTTGGCGACCGAGTGAAAACCCACAAGAATGGACTTGTCATTTGACCTAATGATCCCCACGCACACGCGTTAAAGCCGAATCCTGGTAACAGACAGTAAATCCAGAATTGTACTCTGTATGTAATGCAGTAGACGGTCTTCATCAAGGGACTGGCTGAGGGCAACAAAGGTTCCCCAGTAACATTACAAAGGGAATCAAAACTAAAAGAAAGGTCCCCCGTAGCACACCATCGGGACGCAACTTTACCCACGCAAGTCCTAATATTGACCCTGAGCTTGTTCGTAAAAAGTGTCCACTCGACACAAACTAGGTCTTTTGGGAACTAACACATGTTTTAATTCTATTTTAATAATTCGCTTGTGCTTAGGGGTTTTTAGCAACGGGTGGAACTGGTGTACCCGGAGAAAACCCACGAGATTCGACAGGCGATCTTACTCATTGTCACGTACAACCAAGGAATCTAAACCACGCCAGTTGACTCAATGACAGACCTTATGATACATCGCGCCCACGCTAACCATTCGACCATCCAACCACCCTGCCACTGCAAAAGATCTTTACATGCCAACGAACAATTGTAGCTTGTACTGGTTTCCAAATGCCCTAGTTTTGCCCACGTATCGGATGCTTCTTGTCCGACTTTATCCACCCACGCGTAATACGACCACGCCTATCCACAACAATATATGTGACAAAAGTTATCACTCCTCTACATAATTATATAATGTCTGGGAATTGCCACCTGTTTTTGTTTATTTTAATATACACGTACATTAAAAAGGAGGCAAATCTGCCTATTGCAAGACTTCCTTTAGGCCTTAAATCTTATCTAAATTATTAATTAGACTTTAATTAAACATAAATGATGCACGAGCTAATTATGGACCTTTCTTTAGACATTAAATGTTATACAAACTATTAATCAGACATTAATTAACGTATCCAGACCATAATCATCTCTTGATTTAGTTAGACATACATTATATAAGGGCAAAATCTGTCTATTGCAGGTCTTTCTTTAAGCCTGAAATGTGATCTAAATTATTAATTAGACATTAATTAACTCTTTCAGACAATAATCAAATCGCGATGCCATCGCTAGCCTGCGATGTTGACTGGATTTTAATGCATTTTGTGATGGATGATTTCACTTAAAAATGGACAATCGGGACTTTGTTGGAGTTTTGTTTTTGTACAGCCTAAAATTCCATCTGTAATATCTCGGGTCATAATAGAGCAATTTGATTGAAAGTTTAAGCATATTCTCTTTACATTTTGCAGTCTTTAAGTATTATAGTGAGAACTGTCAACTCGTTATCTAACCTACCATAATTTCTTTAAATAGGGACTGGTGAACAGGTATAAATGTTTACAGGGAGATAACTCTGTTATTGGGGTGGGCGTGTAGGCGGGGCAGGGGAGAGGGGGGGGTTCCATTGAGTCAAATGCAACATCGATATGTTCAATTCAACACGAAAGCCCCGTTGGATAAGTGAGTAAGATATTGGCGATGTAACCTGGAGGTTCTCCTGGTTGATTCCACTGTTGGTCGAGAAGGTTCATCGGGAGTTTCTAGCGTACTTCCCATTTTGTGAGTGGTCCATGGTCGAGGAAGGGGGTTAGAAGTGAGGTGTAACGTATATCTCGGCACAAACTAGGTCCTTTCGGGACTTACATATGGTTCGGGTTTTTATTTCTTTAATTCGCTTGTGCGCAGGGGCGTGACAAGGGATAACGCACAGTCGTTCGAATAGGGCAAACAGCCGAAGGCGTGTAGTTAATGAAACCATCGCCAGTTGGCATTTTCTATAAGAATTGTCCGTAAGCCAGATTCCCGGGAAACATTTCCCACATAACATGCTTGCCGTCATTAGCCAAGTCGGGGCATAACAATAGGACAATAAACCCCCATTCTATATCATTTGACAAGAGAATAGAATCAACAATAACGAATATTGTGAAATGCTGAATATTTTATTGCAAGTTGAAGTCTTATAAGAATAAAAGGGACGGTTTGTTTAGATCTGGTTTGTTTAGATCTGGTTTGTTTAGATTTGGTTTGTTTAGATCTGGGTATGACGGTAGAGATTTAATTGTTTCATATTAAACAGTTGCAAGGGTTTTCGTGTTAATCCTTCCTAAAAGCACCAAATATCAACCCGAACGCCTCACAACATGGGTCACAACAACAATGGACACACAAGGCCCAGAATTTCTGTAAACATCCACAATTAATCTCCAGAACTTTGAAAAACGGAGTGACGATCCACACGTGGGTAAAGGCTATTCTAGCAAATTCACATCCCCATTCAGCAGCAATACACATACCACAACATAAGGTGGCGAGCTTGTAGAAAACATTCTTCCAAAGGGCGAAACACATGTAGGATGCCCTCCAGACGAAATTCATGCTGTGCGCACCTTCCGGTTCAGCTAGGACATCTTCGAATTGAACCTAAATAATAAGGAAAACATAGTCTTAAAGGCGTTGCATTCCACTAATTTCAAAAATTTGTTTAAAACGGCAATTTTGATTTATCGGTCTGTATCGGAAATGTAGTTTAATGAGTTGCTTAAACAATTGTTAATAGCTATTGTAAAATAACAGAATGGGACTAATACATGACACGATTATATGGACGCTGTATCATACGGTCTGTCATTGAGTCAACTGGTGTGGTTTCGATCCCCCGATTGTACAAGGAGTAGGGTCTCCCGTCGAACCTCGTGGGTTTTCTTCGGGTCCTCCGCTTTCCTCCTAGTGCTAAAGACCCCTGTTAGTTTCGAAATATTGAAATACAATTGAACCATGTGTTAGTCCCGAAATGACCTAGTTTGTGTCGAGTGGACGTTAAGACCCGTTTCTCTCTCTCTCTCTCTATTTAAGGAGTTGACAAAGCTTACATTGATTTGTGTTTGTGGGTATTCTGCTCTACATACGCCACACACACACACCCTGACGTCACTCATGTGAGGCAAGATATGCGTTTTCGTTCCAGACGCTTGATTTACCCCCACCCCCTCCCAATCCAATATTTGTTTGGGTTTTGTTTGTGGGGGACTTGCTCTACATATAATACATCATTTTGAAGCTGTTTGGCTGTATATAGGAGACTGCATATGCGTGTTCGTTCCACACGTCTGATTTCACTCCAACCCAATATTTCATTAGTTAGTTCTAAATAAACAAATTACTTACTCCAACAAACTCGTTGATGTTATTAGGATCTCTGTTAACCATATCTAGATCAGCCATTTTGATATTAGGTTGTGGTTACGAGGTGAATAAATAAATAAATATTTTGAGTAAACTTGTGAATAATGTAAAGTTTGACTGTTGGAATAAATCAGGGTAGGTGGTTATATAGGTGTTGGGTAGGGTGTTGTTAGGGATTAAAACCAACAACAGAAACAAAGCTAGAACCATGTAATACAGTATAATAAACAATAGTCCAACAAGATTGTGTAATATGCTTAGATATAATCTTAATCCACGGTTTAAAACCAGGAGTTATATTATATTCACGTGGCTCATAACTAGACTTTCATTTGAGAGAGGGGTATGGATTTAACGTTCACTCTACACAAACTAGCTCACGATACATACATCCCCCCCCCCCACACACACACAGACTTATTTTATATACGAGGTTGACGAATTCCATGATGGGAGCTATCCAAGTTTGGTTTAATATATCTATATGACACGAAATGTCTTCCAATGACTTTGTAACGCCAGTCCATTATTTCTAGAATAAATAATGATACGCCAACGTCAAATAATGGCGTCACATCTGTATTTTAAGACTGTGAGGCTTTGATAAAGAGCTAGCCATTCTTGCTATAATAGTTCGAAAATAGAAAATGTAAAATGATTCTTTTGAAAATTTCATTCAAATTACTCTATTGCGAGCAACGATATTAGAATTTGAAGGTTTGGCAAGGCGTGTGCAATAATTTCAACCACCGCACTGGTTGTTCGAAACTAACTCTCGCTTCTCCATTTTTTGTTTCAATCAAAATATGACTGAACGGTTCTAATCTATTTAATATCGGAGAAGTCCCATGGAATCAAGGGTTGATTACGCTTTGGTTTATTAATTAATGTCTAATTATTAATTTTGATAACATTTCCAGTCTAAAGAAAGACCTGCAATAGGAAAATTGAAGTCTTGTATAATGTATGTTTAAATATAACAGATAAATGAGAGAGGATAGAGCATTAGATATCCCAGTTGAACTCTTCAGTTTGAATACAGTAAAAACATACTGGTTGGATTTTGTCAACTTACATGAACTAATTATCTTTATTTCGAATTTACTTGAGCGTGGTATTTCATTGGACATATAAAGTTTAGTTTAAGTTTATTACATTTAATATAGCGCTCATTACTGCAATATATGCATTCAAATGTACTTTAGAATTAAATATATAATTTAGTATGTACACGAATATAAATATAGCATATCAATAATGAATTAATTTGTGAAGGACCTTTGCAAAAGATACGTTTTAAGCAATTTCTTAAAACTTTCCTGAGAGTTGGAGTTTGTTAAGCTGTGGGGTAGACCATTCTATAGCCGTGGACCGGAAACACTGAAAGATCTGTCCGTAAATGTGTTTCTTTTTGTAGCTGGGACATATATTGACTGACTGTTTGAAAAACGTGTCGAATATCGGTTGGGATTGGGTTGTAGTAAATCTACCAAGTACTGGGGAGCAAGGTTATTTAAGCACTTATATACTAAAACCAATAGTTTATATTCTGCATGAGCATGTATGGGCAACAAGTGAAGTTCTTTCAAAGTATCTGTTGAACTTGAATTATTTGACTGTCCGTGGATCAGTTTTACTGTGAGGTTTTGTCTTCGTTGAAGCGGTAGCAATGTATTTTTGACAAATTGAATAAACCCGAGAATTAGCCAGTTTTAAGCGAGAATTTATATCAAGATAGCGGTTTTTTTTCTTGATATTAAAAAGTGATATTGCAGCAGTAAGTTCGCGATTTTATTGTTGTTAATTGTAGAAGTTTGTTACTACCCAAAACTATAAATTCTGATTTATCATCATTCATTTTAAGCACATTGCTGAGCACTCCAATGTTTAATGTCATCCATCGTGGAAGCCAACCGCGAGATCGTTTCTTATTCCGATGAACAGCTTTAAAACTGCCGTAGATCATCGACATACCCAACGATATTAAGGCCATCCTTAACACGGTACTGCAAAAAGCTAGAATAACATTAAAAAACACAACACAATTTATATGGAAAACAATCACTGGTTTATACATATATAGCACAACGTTTCGACAAGTATTCTCTTATCCTTATCAAGAACTAAAAAAAAGGAAAAAACAGCGATAAGAGAATACTTATCGAAACGTTGTGCTATATGTGTATACACCAGTGATTGTTTTCCATATAAATTGTGTTGTGTTTTTTAATGTGCTCAATCACTAAATATCACTCAAGGATTATACTAGAATAGCATGTGAAGAAAACAGGGCCGTTTATACTTCCTTGGGGAACAGGATAATTTAGGTCGACAGGTTTTGAATTTGTTTGACTGATGTTAACATTAAAGCTTCTACCAGAAAGATACGAAGCTACCGATTCGTGTGCGGTTTCTCAAACGCCAAAGCACTTTTGAAGGATTTCAATCAAGCAGCAGTTCATGGTTCACGGTATCAAATGCGGCACTAAGATCTATGGCGACAAAAGGGGATAATAATTGAGGTTCCATATTATGCAAGATGTCGTTGTATGTTTTAAGGATTAATGTTTCTGTACTAAAGTTTTTACGATATGCGCTCTGGTATGATGGTAGGAGACAATGTCTGTTCATGTGCTTGGTAAAGCTGATCAGAGACGCTTTTCCAACCAATTTTAACAAAAATGACAGGTTGCTAACTAGACGGTAGTTCTTTTTGATGTGGCCTCAATTTGTCTTCAGTAAAAGCAGTTTTATTATTGCTCTTTTCCAGTTTGTATAAAGCACACCCAAAGAGGGACGTATTGATAATATCACAGATTAATGGTGTGAATATATCACAGTGTTCTTTAATGATGCTAACGGATTCAAACTGCACGTACTAGTGGTGGGTTTTGCGTTTTTAATGAGCTTTTCTATAGTTTCACTGTCTATTTCACTGAATGAATCAAATGGGTGCCCATCTACACTGTTAAAATTATGTGAAGTAAACACAGTAAGGGGTGTGAATATTTACACCTTGTTTGGGTTAAAATCATGGTTACAACACAATAAGTGTAACATTCCTTAAGATGGTTACACGCACGGTGTTGTTGCACCAAAATAAGTGTTAGGTTGACTGTTTTGGGGTGTGTGGTGTTAGATACTCTCTTTTAGTGCATGCTATTTCGTTACACTAAATTTGGTGCGACTGTTTTTACTGAACCCCGAGTATTTTGACACATAATAAAGTGTAAGGATAGTCCTGTGTGTGCTTTTAGTTTCTTTACACTGTCCTTTGTGCAAGATCAATTTTCCACTGAAACATCCTACAGTGATTTTTGAGTGGAAGAAATGCCCACAAGGACTAATTTCATACTAATCCTGTAAATTAGGATTTCCAACCTAAACTATTTTTGTTCTCCTTTCTCGCGAGAATATATGGAGCCGGGTGCGCCCCCTCTGGATCCGCGCCTGCCGATAGGGTTAAATAGGACCTAATGCCCCTTTACATCAGCTCGGTGTAGCTTAAAAATAGGACACAAAGCGGGTCACTTCGGGACTAACATATGGCCAATTTTATTTTTACAATTCGCTAAAAGCTTGGGGAATTTTTCAAAATGGCCTAGCCTATCCCAGGTCAAAAGTCGAACATGCTAAGCCCATCTGCACCTAGGGCCTACTTTTTTTTGTCATGCTTTAGATCGTAGATGGTTCCAGCGGTAGGCCTATGGACTATCGTTATCAATCAACTCCATATCAACTACTTCAAGTGTAAAGTGATTCTCCATTTGGTGTTGGTCCAGTGGGTAGGCGTAGGCCTTGAGCCACACTATCTCAGTCTGTGGTTAGTCTACAGATCGAGAATCGGAAAACCAAAAATGTTTCATAATTAAATCACTATACATCTACCGTATAGCCTATAAAAGCGTGTGTTTTATAAGTTATAATAATAACCATAAAACTAATATAATACGCTACGGTACCCAACATGCATCGCGCATTCCCGCCACTGAAGATCAGCGTGGAAATTGATGAAGTCTGCAGTGATGTTCAAGATGAAGTCATGACCGAGTTGCAGAACAGTGATGATATCTCCAAGAGTAGGCCTAATAGGCCTAAAGGTAGGTTGCTAATAAACTGGGGTCTGTGAATTCGCGGATGATATTTAATTTATTGTCAAAAAGAACATTAGAAAGTAGTTTATTATGTTTGATAGGCTAATCCATTGCAAATTTTAAGTTAAACACCAAAGTTAGTGTAACTTGTATTTTGACAGTATCCCATAGCAACGGCTGGCTTAAGAGTTATATCCCTTTCCAAGATGGTTTCGCACATTTCGCATGGTTGTTTGTTTTGATAAAATATATGTCTTTAGAAAATGTTTGCCATTGCCCAATCTATGGTACATTTTAATCACCAGGGTGATTGGACGTCAAAAGTCAGTTTAGTTGATTGCATGTAGTTTGAAGATGAAATGAACTGAAATGATGTATAAGATAAGATCTGCTCCGACTTGGTGATGAGGGAAATTTGGCTCAGGCAGCAGCACTACGAACTACTGTTATACTAATTTCAACTGCCAAAGGATCTTTTACATGCACCCCAATGTGTGCACAGGACCTCTGTTTTAGTAGAAAGAAACTATGTTATCCCTTGCTAGGCCCTCTGTCCTGCACCACTGACAAGGTGGGAACCACTCTGGAAAATCCTGCGGAACTTTCTGGACCAATGCAGGGATCGAACACCCTAGCTACCTCCATGTTCGCGAGCCAGCATAGTACCTGCTGATCCGCTGTGGCTCACTGCATGTAATTTGAAGTGACCGTTACACATTTAATTAGCTACAAAAACTATTTGTTGTACATTTGAGATCTTAAAAGTCCTTTAATTGGTCTATTTTTGCATGTTTTATTTTTCAGAATACAGCATCCACAGCTGATATAATTGAAGGTTTACCCAATCCGCATATAGCTAGTGTGGGTACCATACAGGAATCCAGTTAAAAATTGTGTCAACTTTTAAGTGAGACCTTTCTTGAAGAAAAAATGTGTCAATATGTGTGATCAAAAATGGTGATATTAGGCCTATTGTTGGCGATATTATTAGAATTATTTTTTTAAATATTTGAAATTTACCCCATCGATTTTTGATTAAAACAACGTATCATTTGAAAGTGTGCAAGAAGCCTACAGAGACCAACTTCTTTTAATAGGACATAATACTAGTTTCTTAAATCCTTCTGAGCTACACTTTTGTGGGTCAATATATTGGTGAGATTTGTAAAGCATTCCATCCGTCTGATTATCTTAGTAAACTAATATGGTGTATCATAAGGTGCATTTCTAAAGTAAAAGTAGGGGTCATTTTCTTTTGGTTTTAATACCCGGTAGTATTTACAGTTTTTCAAATGCAAGTTATTGTAGTTTTTGAATGGGTCTTTGTTTTTGCTCCAAATAGTATAAGGGGTGTTTGGTGACATGTACATGTTGTAAAAGTGGTTTCAAGTACCGGTAATACTTAAGTTCCTGTACTTGTTATTTTTAAGTTACTGCATTCGTTAAGTTAATACTTAAATTCCTGTACATGTTATTATTTAAATTACTGTATGCATTATGGAAGAGCAAAATCTGCCTATTGTAGGTCTTTCTTTAATGTTATAAAAACTATTAATTAGATATTAAAGGTACATAATGTAAGATTTAGATAAAGAGCTAGGCATTCTTGCTATAATAGCTCAAAAATAGATAATGTAAAATGAATACGTGTAATTTGAAAATTTCATTCAAATTACTCAATTGCGAGCCAAGATATTAGCCTTTGAAGATTAGGCAAGACGTGTGCAACAATTTCAACCACGGTACTGGTTGTTCGAAGCGAGGTCTCGCCCTTCCATTTTTAGCTTAAATCAAAGTACGGCTGAACTGTTCCAATCTATTTAGTATCGGAGAAATCCGATGCCATCGAGAGTTGATTAAACTATGATGAAGAAATGTTTTGCATATAATTGATTTATATATGAGAATATTTTAAGAAATTTTGATGTCATAATTGTTACATTCATAATTCGTTATATTTTTAATACATTCTTATACTGCTGCTAGACTTGTTACTTTAACTAAAAAATGTGACCACATAACTCCTGTTTTATACTATTTACACTGGTTACCTGTTAAATATCGAATTGATTTTTAGATTTTGTTATTTACTTTTAAATGCTTAAAAAATCTAGCTCCTGTTTACCTCTCACATCTTTTTTAACTTTATACACCCGGCCCAACATTACGTACATCAGATAAACTACTTTTAAAGCCCAAAACTATTCAACTAGTCTCTTATGGTCATCGCTCTTTTAGTTATCAAGCACCAGTTTTATGGAATAATCTACCATTTAGTTTAAGATGTTGTACATCTCTATATTCGTTTAAAAAAAAACTTAAAACACATTTATTTAATCAGGCTTTTAACTGACTCTGCATGGAATCGTTAACATCTTGTTGTTTATTTATGATTACATTGTCACTTTGTAAAGTGCCTCTGAACATGTTATATGAAAGGGTGCATTATAAATATGCTTTAATAGTAATTCTTACATTTTATCAGGTATTGGTATTTTGAATTGAAGTAATACAACAAAGGTGGATTTGTAAAAAAAATGGTTTAATATTTTTTGTACGCCCATATTTATGTGTGGTCCCAATTTTTATCCAATTTTGAAAAATAGCTATACATGTATGTCCAAAGGATCTTGGATCCTTTCAATATTGGCACATATTGAACCATAACTTCATTCCGGTCTTGACAGATTTGGTGTATGTGAATAATTAGGACTGTTTGAAGATTAACCCCCTTATTTTTCAAATTTGGCGTGAAGCAATCTGTGACTTTGTGCTCCAGAGATATATTATCTGTCTGGATAGAGATCAGATTTTTTTGAAGATCCATCATCTAAGTGTCCCTATAAAATAGACTGCTGTTGAGATATATAGCGGCTTTATGGTCGTATTTCTGTAAGCAGGAAAGGTTCTATTTCTTCGAGTCTTCATTGATGTCAAAATGTTTTACCTGTATACTTTAGATAATATATAGACATGTAGAAATCATTTGCTTATACATTGATTTATAATCTTTATAATAATATTTTGTAGTCTCTTGTAGAATTTATGCCATAATTATTCACTTTTACTATGTTTTCAACCTTTTTATTATTCTGTAGATCTTCCCATTTACTATGACTGCTGGGCTTTTTCAACCAAACTTAAAGTATTGTTTCAAAATGTTCATTAAATTGATATCAGTAGGTATGTCAGTATTATTTCTTATTATGTATATTATCAAAAGCAAATTTATAATAAACTATTTTCCGTATCTTATAATCCTTTTTGTTTCCTTAAAAGGTAAAATCTATTATATACCATATATACATACTCTAATCAGGTCTTCTATGTGATTTTATCTGTGTGGATATTATAAGTTTTCATAGATCTGATAATTTGATTTTGTTAAACCTGTTTTAGGTGTTACTTTACAACAAAATTATTTGGTGTAAAGTGCATATTAAACCTTTTTGGGTGGCAGCAAAAGTTGCCACCAAGAAGGGTGTAAGCATAACACCATATACAGGGTTTGTGGGTTTAAAATGCACCTTCTGAAGTGAAGTGAGAGTATACACCTACCAAGTGTGTCTTCTTTATTACCCCATTATAGGTGTAATCTTCTACTCCCTGTTGTGTGTTATTTTAACATATAAAAAGTGTAAACCTACACTTTGTCCAGTGCAAATTAAGAGGAGTTGAGATAAGTGTAATGGACTGTTTAACCTCAAAGTAGTGTAATGTTACATCATTTGACGGATATGCTTTCTCTAGTTACAGTGTAAACCTAGCAGGGCTGGGGTGTATTTTGATGGACAAAACACCATATAAGGAATAAGGTATGAAAGACACTGTGAGTGTGTATACTCACACAACACCAACTCAAGTGTCTAGATTGCATTATATATGGTGTTATTAATACTCCATTTTGGGTATAACTTTATACAAGTAAAGTGTTAATTATTTTACACTAAAAATGGTGGCAGCAAAGTTGCCACCCAAAAAGGTGTAAAGTGACTTAAAATTTTTAACAGTGTACAGATGGAAGAATGTACACCGGATACCCATCCAAATCTCGACAGATTGTGTCAACCTTATCGTGAAAGAACAAAGCAAAGTCATTCGCCAGCTGAGAATCTGATACACCTGGTAGCGGATTGGATTTCTTGGAACCAGTGAGGTTTGCAATTGTTTCACACATAACCACAGTCTCGTGCTCTACTCTACACTTATTAACCCGTTTGAAGTAGGATTTTGTTTTACCACTGGTTTATCCATCGTGATGGGGAACTCAATGGATTTAACACGAAAATGTTACTGGCAATCAAGGGGCCAACTATTGATTAGGAGTAGAAAAATTAAACCTATGTTCTATTTCTTTTATCGAATATAGGCAACGTCTTGGATACAAAAATCTTTTCATTGGCTAAGTCTAAAGGGGCTCAAGCCATTATGCGATAAAAATGAATTGCGATGCCTTATTCGATTCACGAAATATCAGCACCATATGAAAACGGTAAAATTGTTTCCATAACTTTAGACTGACAATGATAAGCTGTCCATTTGTTAAGAGATAACCTGTCGACCGCTTTATACTGACATAGTTTCCCCCTCCACCGCTTTATTCTAACAGAGATAACCTCTCCATAACTTTATACCAACAATACAAAGATGTCCATATGTTAATGCGATACGAGATAACCTCTCCATTGCTTTATACTGACGGATAACCCCTCCATCGCCTTTTTTTCTAATGGAGATAACCTTTCCGTCGCTTTATACTAAAGGAGATAACCTTTCCGTCGCTTTATACTAACGGAGATAACCTTTCCATCGCTTTATACTAAAGGAGATAACCTTTTCGTCGCTTTTCTACTAACGGAGATAACCTTTCCATCGCTTTATACTAGCGGAGATAACCTCTCCGTCGCTTTATACTAACGGAGATAACCTCCCCTAAACGTTATACTAGCAGAGATAACCTCCCCATCGCGTGATGCCAATAGAGATAACCTCTCCATCTGATAGAGGTGAAACTCACCTGAACATTGACTGGTGGAATACAATGACACAACATTGTGTATGCTTATCTTTAGGTGTCTTGTATAGTAGTGGAACGTTAAGCTTCATTTAATAATTGAAGTATGTGTTACACGTGTGGTACCTGGCCCTTGAATATGTTGCTAGGAGATCGTTTTAAAGACAGATTTTTCATGGATCTATTATTTTAATGACCCGCTTCTTGTTATTGATCTGTATGGCCATCCTCAGTATCCCTGTGGTCCCATTCCTTTCTACGCCACTAACCCCTGGGTTATGTTCTACATACTTGAAATCAGCGAAACATGCTACAGATTTTGATAATACAATTAAATATTAATGAATTACAAATATATACCTATTTACCTAAATAATAATATGGCTAACTACCCTCATAAAAAAATCGAGGCCAGGGGAGCTAATTTTAAATCGTGGAGTAGAACGGAATGAGATCACTTGAAAAACCGCGCTTATGACGTGATGCCCCATTATGAAGTAATTGTGGATGTAATCTCTGCACTCTCCCCCTCACAAACATTTCGTCTTTGAGAGAAAGGGAGAAAAAAAAATGGGTAGGTAATTTCGGGAATAACACATCGTTTAATTTTATTTCAATAATCTGGTGGCGCCAGTGGGAGGAAACCGGAGGACCCGGAGAAAACCCACGAAGTTGAACGGGCGACCCTAATTCTTCGTCACGTACAAATCGGGGAATCGAAATCACGCCAGTTGACACCCGGCAAACCTCGGCAGCTTCCGTAACCTACGGAACCTACATCTAACCTCGGCTGTATGACGAATTCCGCCATATTGGAACTACTTTAAAGGTCCCGGATGAAACATGGCTGCGCCCATACCGAACACAATTTGGCGACCTATTTGGCTAGCGACCTATTCGACCGTTCCAGCTGTAAGATAATGACGAAATTACACTTCTATTCTGAGCTAAAGGAATGGATTAAAGAAATAACGTTGTATTTTATTGGTTGATAAATAGATGAGTTAAGGCGACTGCTGTCTTTATTCTAAATAGGTTTCCAAGGAAAAGGTTGCAGCTCGATCGGTCGAATAGGTCGCTAGCCGAATAGGTTCCCAATTTGTGTAATAGCGTCAAGTTTTCCTGTTAAAGTAAATCGGTAGCCGCATCGCAAATGTATGGGCGTAGGTACATATCACTTACTGTCATACAGCCGAGACTAAATGTAGTTTACGGAATCTGTCGAGATTTGCCGAGTGGCCAGTTAACTCAGTCACAAATCTTATGATACAGCGCGCACGCACAGACCCCCCCCACACACACACACACAAACACACCCACGCTTCCCGTTGGAAGTCAATGGAGTGATGATTAGACACAAATATAAAAGATGTTATTTTAAACTGATTTTATTCGACATGTTAAAATAAACAAAACTTAAAACAACAATTTCATATTTTAAAGAATCAAGTTTAAACTTATACAGGTCACAATTCTATGGAATACAATTACTGCTTATTACTGCTCGATAATGACTAGAGAAGCCTAGTCGAAACGTCGCTCAGTAATAAGCAGTAATTGTATTCCATAGAATTGTGAGCTGTATACTCCAGTTCAATTACTAAATGCCATTGAAACAAGTTTAAACTTGTATAAACGGGTCACCTAAACTGGTCTTTAAATACAGATGTAATCTAGAGCAGGTTTTGATTTCTACAGTTTTTGTTTGTCTCTAAAAGCGTTTAAAATCAAGGCAGACGCTTCACATATTGGATCACAGCAACAGTGAACACACAATCCGTATAGTCTCTTAAAAATAACACAGTTCATTTCAGTAGCTTTTAACCAAGGCGTGACACACCATACATGAACAACCGCGATCCATGCAAATTCAAATCCCCATTGAGCAGCTAAACATACACCAAAACAGAATGAGAAGGTTTTATACCATACATCTCTCCAACAGCTAAAACACCGGAATGACGTATCCCATACACAATTTATACTGTGCGCACCTTCCGGTTCCGCTATAGCGTCTTCAAACTGAACCTGAAAGATTACCAGAGGTTTTAATGTCAAATAAAAAACACCATGTGAAGCTGACTCATCCATTTGTCTGGGATAATGGTGGCTACGTGAGTAAGATGCTGGCTCGCTAGCCTTGAGGTTGGGTGTTCAATCTCTGCATTGGCCGAGAAACATCATCCAGATTTTCCGTCGTGGTTTGACCTTGTCAGTGATGCAGGACGGGGGACTTGCCAAGGACTGTTGGAACGTTCGGATGGAAGGAAAAGCCGAGGTACCGTGTACATATTGCCGTGCACCTAAAAGATCCATTGGCACTTGGAATTCGATATAAGAGTAGGCCGTATCGCCGCTGTCCGGGTACAATTTCCCTCAAAGCACACTGTATGGCGTATGCCCGTCTTCATTACCCCAGTTTAGGAGCAGAAGAGTAGGACGTTAAACCCCATTTCATTTGCATAACAGGTTTCAGTTGTACTACTAGAACACATGCAGCTCAACACAAATAGAACAGTTCTTGTTTCATTTAATGAAATAGTTGAGCTCAAAATAATATCGATCTTGTGTTGTTTTGGTTTGGGTTTTCAATATAATATTTACAGGACATCATGGGGCCTGTGTCACGTAATGTTAATTAGGATAAAATACAAATTTTAGTAATTTGATTGGATAATAGTAGGTTGAATTTAGTGCTTAGCCAATCAAAATTGAAATCAATTTGGATTTTATCTTTAGTTATGATTTCGAGAAACAGGACCCGGATTATTGTTAAATTTAAATTGAATAACGTAAATATTCATTGCTACATGTCATTTATCTCACGAAGCGTGTTATTTATATCAATATTCTGTTTGTGGTCTTTGTTGCCAAGGTTACCGTATATACAATAACTTGGAATGACTACTTTTTCGACTTTCTGAAACACTTGCATCATCCCTCATTTTAAGGAATCCATGGAACTCTCACATTTACCCCCACCCTTTCATTAAATAATTATGACTGATTTTAAAATAACAACCAAGCTGCCTTACCATTATATAAGTATTCAGGTCATTTGGATCTCGATTGACCAGGTCGGTCTCCATTTTATTTTAGAATATGGTTTGAAATATCAGGAAAGTTTCACAAATATCCACCCAATCAATGTCACGTGTTGATGTTCCATTCAGTTTAACTCGGGAGTTCTATTTGTTGGCGGGATAAAGTTAGTACGTCATATTGATGGTTACTATTATTGTGATGGCCTTCTCCTTCAAGTTAACATTCATAAACAAATATTATTTTTCAATTTTTTCCATCAATTTTCTAAAATTTATCCTCAGTTCCTTGCATGCAATATTCCATAAAAATGAACACCGTCAGTTGTGAGAATACCTGCCTGTGTCGTTAGAGTACCTGTCTGATCTAGAGTTCGGGTATTATGGGTACAGGTGCTCGTTGTTATTGGTTATTACAGGTAAGTCTACAGGTAAATTAGATCAGTCTCTATAATCGTAGGATTAAGATTATCGGTTAAACTAAAGATTATCTTTATTACATAAATCATAGCAAGTAATAAATATATAAATAGTATTATATATCAAATACATATTCTGGTGTAATGTCTTGAATCATATATCGCCTGTCCAACCGCGAGGGTTCTCTCTGGGTCCTCCGGTTTCCTCCCACCGCTAAAGATTCCTACGCGCTAGCGAATTATTGAAATAAAATTAAACCATATGTTAGTCCCAAAATGACTTTGTGTCAAGTGGGCGTTAAACCCCCGCCCCCTCTCTCTCTCTCTCTCTCTCTCTCTCTCTCTACCCGTGTACTATAGGCGTACACGTAAAGAAACCAACTCGGGCAATTCGGGCAATTTGTAGACAGACTTAGTTCACTGTGACAGCACCACAACAAGCTTAATTCAAAATGAAAAAACCTTGAAGGGAGATAAATCCTGTTGTCTTATCGGAAAATACACCACAAGTCAGTGTTTGGTGGATGCTACATTTTATGGATTCTAACTGAAAAACATACACTTTCAGGGACATTTTTCCCGGGCAACGGCGCCATGGCCTACTCTTACATCGAATTCCAACCGCCAAGGGATCTTTTACGTGTACGCCAATGTATACACGGGTCCTCGGTTTTCTTCTACACAGCTGTCCTTGTCAGGCCCTCCGTTTGGCACCACTGACAAGGAGAAACCACGCCGGAAAATGATGAACTTTATCGCTCAATGCAGGGATCGAAAACGCGACGTCCAGGCTCAAAAATATGTAAAAGTTTTTAAGGGGTGTGGGATACACACTAGATATTTTGAATTTAATGTGGCTGGGATTACATTACTTATGATCAGCATGTGTGAGACGCTAGTCCGTCGTAAAGTTACAACATTACTGTGTTTGAAAATACGATGATATTGGTTTTAAATCGCCATCCAGGTGATAATCAACAAAATACACCCCAATCACAATATTATTACACCCCAATCACAATATTATTACACCCCAATCACAATATAAATACACCCTATCACTACATCAATACACCCCAATCACAATATTATTACACCCTAATCACAATATAAATACACCCTATCACTACATCAATACACCCCAATCACAATATTATTACACCCCAATCACAATATTATTACACCCCAATAACAATATAAATACACCCTATCACTACATCAATACACCCCAATCACAATGTTAATGAGTAGTCTCAAAACAGGAAAAGTACAGCAAGACTTATCGATGTCAAATCACAAGCATCAAACGTAGATATGACTTAGAGTTTACACGTCTAGCACACTATAATCAGGGGGTGCAGGTTTCCTTCCCAGTAGAGCCAGAAAGGGTTCCAGGGGCTTTCTAGGTATCCTCCTATCAGTACGGTTCAGCATGTTGAGCCTGGAAGGGGAAAGTGCTTAGTCAGTTCGGTGGGGTATCAAGGAGAGGTATGCAAGTAACAGCACATACAAGACCTCCCCGTCGTCTGGCAAATCCGTCCTCATTACATATTGCATAATGTTTGTCCGTACGTGTAAAGGGGCAGAGTGATCTAGGCAATACGTTGACGGGACGTGTGGTTAACTGTAGTTAATCCCACTTCTACTCGTTGCCAATGGAAACCTTTGATGAAACTGTCTCGTTCATTTCCAATACATGCAATGATAACTAGTTGTTTTATACTGCACTCGGATAAGGTACATGAGACAACTAATCAATATCATAGTAACAAAACAAACCGGTAGGAACTACATGGCAGTGCAAAAATATATACAATGGCATTAAATCAACATAACAACATATTGCGAAAAACAATTATTATACATATCTATTGGCATCTATTCCATAATTTGGTTTGATTTATTATGCAAAAAATATAAATGAGAATATTGAATAAATATTTTAACTAATTGTGATTCTCTTGCTAGACACTTCACAGGCCTTGAAAATAAGCAGGATATAAAAAACGCCTAGAAAGTTATAAATTTCATAACAATTAAATTTCAACGGACGAACCATGCGCCGATGTATACTTTGACCATGAATGACCCACGTTTCGAATTTCCTTTACACTACATTTAATATCATCGCAGTCCTCTACGCCATAGACAAGTTGTTTTGACGATGTGGTCTAAACGAACACGTGGCTAGTTTACGCTCGGGGTATCACAACAAAACGCACGTGTAAGTACTACCATGAAATGTAACGTGGGGCTCAGAAAGGGATAAATAAAAGCGCCGACATTATTTGTCACTTTTCGGTTGAAACGACTCGATAATAAATACTATTTTTCACATTTTGCTTCACAATACTCGATAGAAATGTGATGTAAGTAACTTATTAGCACCTTTCCTCGGCTGAGCCCCCGACCAAAACTGTCCTGATATTCACCGATACACCGAAGAAAGTGTGCTAATAACTATTAACTGGGCAATATGGAGATGAGGCGTTTGCCGACTCTTCTTCCGGTTCCAACTGCCAACACCTTTTTCATATGCACGCCAATGTGGCAACGGGTCGATCTCGATTATCGTACTATCCGAGCGACTAGGCACTATTTCACTGATAATTGAGAGTAAGACTCAATAAACACCGGGTTCGTCTCGGCTACAACGGGACATTGCCAGTGAGGGGTCAGTACGCTACTGTTCGAAACGAAAAACCTATTCCCCCAAATTGGACGAAAAATCGAGGTGACGGTGGCTAAGTAGACTGGAGGTCGGATTTTCCGGCGTGGTTTCCCCCTGTCAGTAATGCAGGACGAAGGGCGTACTAAGGACAGCTGTATAGTCCTTCAAATGGGACCGAAAAAAGAAATTGAAATGGGGTTTAACATTATACTGTTCTGCCCCGAACTGGGACGAAAACCCGAGTTCCCGTGTACATACTGACGTGCACGTGAAAGCTCCCTTGACAGTTGGAATTCGACATAAGAGTAGCCGTAGCGCCGCTTCGTGGGTAAAATTTCCCTCGAAGCATACTGTATGGCGAATGCCCGTCTTCATTAACCCAATGGATGCAGAAATAAAAACAACAACCCAGATACTGGTGGTTAATTATATTTATATGGTGATAAATGTTAACAAATAAAAAATTACAATAAACAATAAAACGACGTAAACATACTCCTGACATCACCAGCACATCTAACTAGTTACAGAGAGGTGGCATTAGATGTTCTGGATAGCGGGTGCCATCCGACACTGCCTATAGCTAATTGATCCATATAATAATGTTTATACCGCTAGATGAAGTAACCGGCGCACTAGCTGGGCTCACGGACACAATGAGGCACAGCGCTCACATAACTAGGGTTATAAAAATAGAACAGAAAGCGCGATTTATGTCTTTATATTTGAACACAAGCTAAATAAAAGCTTATATAAAAACAGATAAATTTAAGCGTATGGTCTGAAATGTCCGACAAAATATATAATATTTTACACAATTCATTAAGTTTTGTGTCCCATGGGGTGTGCCATACAGGTAAATGTAAAACGATGTTTCGCACGACAAATCTCTAATAAAAAGCTTAAAGATACATTTTGTAAGAATTAAATAAAGAGTTGGTGGTTCTTACTTTAATATTTCAAACAGTGATGATGAAAAATTAATACATTGAAAATTTCATTCAACTTACTTTATTCTCACATTAATGATAATAATAATGTACATTTATATAGCGCTTAATCCATCCATGAGTTAAGTTAATAGCTCCTGTGGATAATACATCGTGAACATATGTGTCTTAAGTCTAGACCGAAATTGAGCAACTGTTTCTGAACACTTTATTTTGTCAGGTAAGTCATTGCAAGAAGTCATGAGTGTTGAGAGATACAGTGTTGATTGTTTGTTATCGTAGCAAAGATACTTGACAACTAAGACTCAATTATCCATTTTATTGTTAAATTTCTTTTAAAAAATTTATTGGCATCTATATACAAACGGCAGTTAAAGAGGGTATTCAAAATGACTGTGACAAAATATACTCTCGTAGTGGTATTAATCAAATATGGAGTCTCGATTGTCCATTTTATTCATAAATTTTTAAAATGTGTTTTATCTGTTTAATTCTCAGCCACCCGATGATCTACAGAGTTGGTTATATGCTTGTGATATAAATACTTGTCTACATAATAATTTATATAGATTTTTAAGCAATAAGGCGTTTTAGCTCTTTTAGCCATGTATGTTTAATCAAAGGACAAACAAAACAAAGTAGAATAATTGACGAGACAAATCTATAAATTATTTCACCACACATTTAAACTAAAGTTTGACAATATAATATATTAATCTACAAGTACAATATACATTAATATCTACAATATAAAGCGGTTCTTGTATAATGACCCCTTCCAGGAATTTCATTGGTCCACAGAATTGACACTGTGAGTGAAGTTGAGGTCAGAGGTCAGAGGTCATTTTACCCGACTCCTTGTTTTCCATATTTACAAATAATTCAGCTGTTTGTACAATAAAAAGAATAAAATGATCGGCTTTCGTGATATTTGGGACTTTAAAATTAAAGCTATGAATCTTTGAAAATCGATGAATTTATGACAGTGGTATTAAACATGAATGATTCTCGACCATTACGATTGGTTAATTCATTGAGCCTAGCTAGAAAACAGCCAATCATAGATTTTGTATTAGACCTGATTTTGGTTTGATAGCAAGTATAATGGCGCCACTCACGTTATGCGAGAAAAATCTAGTTCTTATATGACATTATTATTTTAATTGTACCGTCTTTTCTTCAAATTTCCAGTTGCTAATATTGTTAATAACCCCGACAAGAGAAACTTCCTGTTACAAATAATCAATCATAATTTCCCCAGAATTTTATAAAATAAAATTAACTCAAAAATAGACATAAGAATAATTAGAGTGAAAAAAACCTATCTCTTTTGGTTTAAAATATTTTATAAATTTTGTTGATTTTCGTAAACCATGATTTTATCCCTCAAAATATAACTGAAATACCAAATTACTGTATTCCCGATATAACCCGCACCATTACTAAAGAATGTTCAAGTCATTGTTTTACAGACATCTGGGGAATTCAAACTGTGGTCTCGTTTTCTCTCTCAATAATGTGTTTAACAGATATTCGTGTCCTCTTAATCTTTGATATTCGATTGTTTTGTAAGTTCCGTTTCGATGACGGAGTTGATGACCTTGAGAGCTTTTTCCCATGCTGCCACTGTTTCTGGGGTGCATTTACTGCCAAGTGCATCCTTTAATAGGTTGATAAACACAATCCATAATTCCTAAAAAATGAAATATAAATTTTCAAATATATTCTCAAATACTTAATTTAATATATGTACGTATGCTAGCTTTGTTTCGATACCAGGTTTTCGAAGCTCAAATTGGTAAAAAGCGTCATCATCTTAGTAATCAAGCAGAAACGCCACAATAAACTAATAACTCTTGCGAGTGGGTGTGATCTTTGAATGTAATCGGTGACTACGTCCGGTAGCCTGGTGAAAATATGAGGAAATAGTCGGTCTCTTTGTTGCTATGCCCCCATAAATGGTTTAACAAAAACAAACAGAAGCGAATGGGGTAACTCCTTATTAAGCCATTTTGGAATTGTGACGCCATATTAATAATGCAAGCAACGTCACGTTTCGTGTGACTGGTACTCTCATTGACAAGGTCTTGGGCCTTTTCGAATAGCGTCGCCCAACGAACAGCACGGTTGTCAAGGGCAACTAACTGATACAACAAGAAAACAAGATTGACAAACAAACCTGATAGTGTTGAATTCGGATACCACGTGGGTAGTGACTCAAGGCGTTTCTCTCCAATAGACCAATCAGACACTCTGGATCGTCTATGCTCTCCACCATACTGTTTAACGCGTGCATCACTGTCGTACCGTGTACACGTAACATGGTTTTCTTCCGTAAACTCTCTGGGTCCTTGCCTTTAAAATGTTCGAAAAAATCTTGAGATTTAGGATAGGCTTTAAATAATCTAGAGAGAGAAAATAAATAAAGTAGATTAAATTAAACGAAGACAATCTTACATATCATACTGTATATTTTGATGTTATCATGTCATTATTTTATTCTTGAGAGATATGTTTGCAGGCAATGAAACATTCGACCAAGTCGTCCGAACAGTCCATATGGTTGCTGCATTGCGATTCGTTTGAAAAATATAAAGCAGAACCAAGGACAAAGACCACAAATCTGCAAAATATGATCGACAATTGTTGTTACAGAGTTCACAAAATTTTACAAACAGAGCAAGGTCAATAAATCCAGAAATATATATATACGAATAGGCTTCTTCCTTTGATCCAATCTGAGGAAAGAAGTTAATGTGATAACATAGATCGGTCATAAGACTCGACAAAGCTGGTAAAACCTGGTTGTCTAGCCTGGAGGCCAGGTGTTCGATCCCTACATTGGCCGAAGAAGTTCATCCAGATTTTCCGACGTGGTTTCCTCTTGTCAGTGATTTAGGACGGAGGACTTGACAAAGACAGCTCTCTAGTCGCTCGGATGGAAAGAAAACCCAAGGTCCCGTGTACGCAATGACGTGCACGTAAAAGATCCTTTGGCAGTTGGTCAACATTTCCCTCATAGCAGACTGTATGGCCAGTCTTCAGTAGCCCAGTTCGTAGAAAAACTGTAGGACATTAAACTCCATTTCGTTTCGTCGAATTCCAACTGTCAATGAATCTTTTACGTGCACGCCAAGGTGTATCCGGGAGGGCCTCGGTTTTTCTTCCCACCTTCAATAAAATGGACAATGTTCATCATTCTGCACGTTTTGTTAATAACGACTGTGTCATAACCACAGCGTGTAGCAACGTAGGAGACGGACGGACGGACGAACATGTACGACGACAATATATAGGTCCACTTTTGAATGGGGGTTGGATGGCCGAATGGTTGGCACTTACGGTAGTACGGTGGCCTGTCCAACCTTGTGGGTCTTCTCCGGGTCCTCCAGTTTCCTCCGACTGCTAAAGACCCCTGCGCACAAACGAATTATTGAAAAAAATTGAACCATGTGTTAGTCCTGATATGACCTAATTTGTGTCGAGTGGACGTTAAACCCTCTCTCTCTTTCTGTCTCTCTGTCTCTCTCCACTTGAATGCGAGTGTATTTAAAGTCAATCGGGTATTACCTTTGGCCTCTAGAGCGTTCACAAGAAATTGTGGACAACGGACGGACGGACGGCAATATACGACCACATTTTCATGTGGGCGTATAAAAACATTAAACCAAATTTTGTTAATAATACGTGGGAGGACAGACGTCTCTAGAAATACATCTACAGATCTCTTGATGCATCTGCAACTCGACAAAAAATTTTCTTCAAAAAGAAAATTGATATTGAACATGTGTGTTATCAACATATTAAATTCACCCCCACTTTCTCTTCTAAATGTAGAAAATAAATTACTATCTCGTGGGTGGACGTCTTTATTCAGATAA
Source organism: Patella caerulea (assembly GCA_036850965.1). Taxonomy (NCBI): domain Eukaryota; kingdom Metazoa; phylum Mollusca; class Gastropoda; family Patellidae; genus Patella; species Patella caerulea. The sequence continues at coordinate 77,841,451 of JAZGQO010000010.1, read as the reverse complement.
TTCACAAATTTGAAAAACAGCACCAAGAAAAAAATGCTATTAATAAACGATTCATTAGTTTTGAGTTTCGATAATGTCGACATGTGACAGGCGCCAGATTAATTTGCTGAGAGTGAATGACATTATAAACTTTTTGATGGCGTCATTCAACTGTTGTTTAAAAGTTCAAACTTTATTTCCTAGACCAGAATAGCATCTTTAGTCGTGGAGGATAATGTTTCCTGTATTTTCTCTCTCACAAAAAAAACTGTAATTATTTAGATTGGACAAGCAAAGCGACGATTTATAAAGCGATATAGGTTTCCAGAGTGCAGGTATCTGAGATGAGAGTAAAGGAACACCGGTTACACAAGGGGGGGACCCGGAGAAAACCCACGAGGTTGGGCTTGACAGGTGACCCTACTCCTTGTCACACACAACCATGGAATCGAAACCACGCCAGTTGACTCAGTGACAGACCTTGTGATACAGCGCGTACGTGCTTACCATTCAGCCTTCCAACTCCCAAGAGTTTATGCAAATTTTAGCTACTAACGAGAGAGAGAGAGAGAGAGAGAGAGAGGGAGAGAGAGAGAGAGAGAGAGGGAGTGTACACTCCCTGGTTAACGACCCATCAACAATTATGTTTTATATTTGATGTGAAGTTGACCTTTAAAATGGTGGGAGACAATTCAATAAATCAGATCACGTGTGGGGTATAATAACGTACATTGTATATAATACAGGAAGTTATGTTATATATTACTATCATATTGAAATTATTGGTGATAATATACTAATATATCTGAGAAATGAAATGGAGTTTAACGTCCTACTGCTCTGCACCAACTGGGCTAATGGAAGACGGGTATATACCATACAGCCGGTTTTGAGGGAAATTGTATCCGGGCAGCGGCGCTATGGTCTACTCTTATGTTGAATTCCAAATGCCAAGGGATATTTTATGTGTACGCCAATGTGTGCATTGGGCCTCGGCTTTTCGTCCCATCCGAACGACTAGACAGTTGTTCTTGTCAGGACCTCAGCCCTGCATCACTGACAAGAGGAAACCACGTCGGAGAATCCCGATGAACTTGCACGGTCAATACAGGGATCTACGACGCGACCTCCAGTCTAGCGAGCTAGCATCTTACTCATTTAGCCACCGTGGCTCCTATATGTGACTAGGGATTTTAACTTTATGAAATGAAGCAAAATGAAATGGGTTTTAATGTCCTACTGTTCCGTTGCGACAGGTATAATGAAGACGGGCACATGCCATACAGTGTGCTATGAGGGAAATGTTGCTCGGACAAAGGCACAGCGGCTTACTCCTGTACATGCATGTCAATTTGTGCACGGTTCTCGGGCTACTATAAATTCTAACTGTCAAGACCCTTTAAGTGCACGCCAACGTTCAAACGGATCTTCGGCTTTCTGTTCGACCCGAGCGACTACACGATGTCCTTGCATATAGACATTATACAACCTCTCGGATTAAAAATGGTACAGAGTGTTCTCTATATATAAAATGTATGTACAAGCCAAGATCTACTAGCTTTCTTCTAAAGGGGTCTTTTAAAGGGTTTCGTTATAATCCGATTTAATCCACGTCGGGAGGAGATCGTCTGGTTATCCATAATGCGATTGAACCCAATCAGGGAGATCGTCATTTGATATGGTTCTCTTTAAGTCGACTGAATCGATGCCGGGTGAACGTATTCCGTTGTTATTTTGGTTTTAATTTCAAATAAATGTCAAATAATCAATTTTAGCCTTGTGGATTAATTCGTGACCAATTTGATATTTACAGAAAAATGACGCACGAAGACTTAAACCACTGAAGGCTGGAATATTATTCTGAATTGACGGGTGAATCCGAGTGGATGATCCTCTTGATGAACTAGGAGATACCAAGGTGATAATTTTTGTTATTTAGTATTCATGAATTCGTTGACATGTACGTGTAATAATCGGTTTACTTGATCGATCATTGAAATATTGATCAGCTTTTCTGGATGATGGAAGATATGAAGTAGCCGAATGTCATAGTAGTTGTCTGCGGTATTTTTTTTTTTTTTTTTTTCCAAATATATTATTTACAAAATTCAAAGTTACATTATTCATTTATAATGATATTAACAATGCAATTGACAATATTTATAATTTAATACAGTAGAATTATTTACAATTGTTATATACATAAGTCAATATGAATTATATACATACGGTAATATATTACAACATAGTATAAAAGTTCCTACAGCTAATTTCATATTTTGAGGTATAGAGAGCTCTTTGACATCTGCTTAGTGCCTGGTTGAACGAGGGTGAAATACCGTTTCCCTCGGCGATAGCACGTGCAGAAGGAATTGTGGGATGTTATGAAGACCGGCTAGATAAGGGGTGAGTTTTGATCATAGTGAATGGATAGCGGTAAATTTCTTTAAATTAATTTATATTTTCCATTTGAACGTACAATAATTTTGGTAAGTGTTTTTTCATTATTGTGAAAACGGAAGAGAGAAATGCAGACCAGTCACCAGTAATAAATGTATTACAAAACACGCATTCTGAATCAGCTGTCAAGAAGGAATAATATGTACAAACTATAGTGACCGCAACCAGTTGTGGTCGCATGGTCGAACGGGCGGATTGGGGCGACGACAATATAGAACATTTCAATGTTTATCACAGGGAGAAAACAATTTGGTGTTGTTGTAAGTGTGATTGTTGTCGAGTATCAAATTATGTTGTGTTAACGTTAAAGACATGTCAGTCTCGAGGGTAATTATCTTGTCATTCTAGAAGAAATGACAACCGTCACATGTCATGTATATTTACCACGGTAGGTAAAAGGGGCGGATAACTCAATAAATGAACGAGATTCCGTGTGTCAGGATGCAGACCACTTTTACGTTTTTTAACCCTGTTTATCCGATTGTAACTCTTCGCAGAGGTTGAGACAGAGGGTCTTAATTCATCAAGAACATCATATACCACATCTCTAATAGCACAAGTATCATTTTTCTAAGAAGGCTTCCACTTGTCAGTGTTGCAGTTGAGGGACAAGGAGCAATATCTAGTCGTTTCAATTGGACAAAAAACGAGGTCCTTGACACTTGAAATTCGATGACGAGTAGGCCGTAGTAGTGTCGCTGTCTGGGCCCAATTTCTCTTATTGCACACTGAATCATCTGCATAACGTTTGCCTTTTTACATTAACCTGGTTATTGTGGAATCACAGGAGGTTAAACCACATTTCATTTCTTTTCAGGGCATGCTGCATTACAGTTACTTGGTGTGTATTTATAGGGGGACATAATGTATTACTGTTACTCGATGTGTATTTATAGGAACATTTTATTACTGCTACTGTTTGTGTATTGATAGAGACATTTTATTACTGTTACTCGGTGTGTATTTATAGGAACATTTTATTACTGTTACTGGATGTGTATTCATATGGACATTTTATTACTGTTACTTGGTGTGTATTTATAGGGGAAATTTTATTTTGTTACTTGGTGTGTATTTATATGGACATTTTATTTGTAACACGGTGTGTATATATAGGGACATTTTATTTTGCTGCAACTCGGTGTGTATTTATATATTCTTATCTAAATATCGCCGAGGTCATCCGAGTAAAAGATTTCATTTCATGAAGCGCGAACGTAGAAAAAAAAACACGAAGTTCACACAAACTCCAACAGATGTGTTGTGCATTATCTTGGAATTAAACATCATTCTTCAACCAAGCTGTAATTAATCAACATTTTACCCATTTTTTTTCTGTTGTCAAGTTATTTTTTAAGGTTACCACTGGTGGTATAATGATTTCGTTGAAAAGAAAGTGTAAACCAATATTAAGGTTGATCAGGATATAAAAAATAAAAACGGCGGATTGTTTTACAATTAATTCGTGCTAATCACCGGGTGTAGCTTTCATTGTTCTTTGTGTGGCACATATTCATCTATATTATAATCTACATCAGATAAATCCCCGACAATATATACATACCCGTCAGGACCGTATCTATTGGGGGTTCAGGAGGTATATTGCACGCCCTAGAAAAATAAGACGCCCCGAGAAATGGGGGCCCCACCCCATCCAAAAAATAATAATTTGACAATCTTTCAATTATAAAATAATGTACACACTTGATTATGACAACACAGTGATGCTCTTAAAGTACTGATCAGTCGGTCGGTTTTAAGGGTGGCCTGATCGCAACTTTCTTATATCACTTACGTGGAGGCTATGGTGCCCCACCACTCTGCTGCACCCCCAACTTTTAAAATCCTACATACGGCCCTGATACCCGTAAACTATTTGTATCTACATCAACGTCAGATGCGACTCCGACAATATAATCACACCCGTTATCTGTTTGTATCTACTATAACATAAAATGCATCTCCGACAATATATAGATGCCTGTAATTTATTTGTATCTACATCGACGTCAGATGCGTCTCCGACAATATAATCCACCTATATGTACCCTGTCTTAGTGTCTTCTTCATGGTGGATAGGATAATAAATAATACATTGTGTCCGATTATAAGGCATGTGTGCAATTTATCCTAGTCTTGTCGAGGTACTATTATATAAACATTTATGGTATCTCTACGCTGTGTTTACAAGTTATGTCTACGTTATGCGTAAATTGTGCCTACGTTGTGTCTGCGTTATATCTTCGTTGTGTTGTCGACTTGGCGATATGTCTACGGTTGTGCTTATGCCCTTGACTTGACGTTATGCCCTTGACTTGACGTTATGCCTTTGACGTCATGCCTTTGACTTGACGTTCTACAATATGTCAACGACATGTTAACATATTTTGTCTATTTCGTTCTTATGATTTGTTGACGTATTATGTGTAAGTTATGTCAACCAATGTCCATGTTCGGATTATAACCATACGTCCAGTTAATCAGTTAAATTACAGAATGCGTTAATCTTACCAACTTTAATAAATGTGTTGATTTAACCAACATGTAAATTTGTAAATGCGTAAATGTAACCAATTGTCGACCTTGTTAAAGATAATTTATTTGATATAAAAGTAGAAGTATATATCACCGTCTGTTGTGTCTATTACAACCACCCTCCCCATACTTCTTTAACTCGTGTTGTTACTAGATTTAATCCAAGTTTTATTGTCTTATTTTTAGGTGTTTTTTTTTTGTAGATGTTACAATGTTTGTGGTTTTAAGTGTGATGAAGATTGTTTTCACCATTAGGCCGTCTGCTAATGCAATACACAAACATGTTTTACACATTATCTGGTTTTTATTCAACAAAATGTCGGCTGCATATCAACAAAATCAACGTTCAAATTCTGAGACGATAAAACCAATAGTAGTGTGAAATGGAATGTAACGAATAGCCTTGTTAATTTATGATACACACATTTAACCTGAATATAAAAGTCTGTTCGCCATGAAATGAATTCGACTAAACGGCCAGAAAAGAAATGATATTTGGTTTAATGTTCCATTGTTCCGCTCCAACTGGACTAATGAAGGTATTGTACCATGATGGAAATTCTTCCCCGGCAGCGGCGCTATGGCCTACTCTTTTATCGAATTTCAACTGGCAAGAGATCTTTTACGTGCACGTTATGGGTATTAACATGAAATGAAATGGTGTTTAACTTTCTACTGTCCTGCACCGATTGGGTTAATGAAGACTATACACTGTCACTGACAAGGGGTATCACGTCGGAAATTCCCAAGGGATTTCTCAGTCAACACAGGTTTGTAACACGAGACCAAGGTCTTAAGGCAGGCTGACACTTGCACGACTTTTGGACACGATTTTGTCGTGCAAATCAGTGTCCACATTGGTACGAACTGGCACGACGATTTCACGCATAGTTTGCGCATAGTTTGCGCATTGCTTACGCACTTCGCGCATTGGCACGACGAGTTTGCGCAAATTGGACGGTGTCGTGCCGACTCGAGTCGTGCCAATGCGTGCCACGGAATCGTGCAAGTGTCAGCCTGGCTTTACTCACTCTGCCACCGCAGCTTCCGAGAAGTCGCATCAAGTGTTCCGGAAAGGTGAATGATGCTACGTTTCTGATTGAAACGATCCCTCTTTGGTTTTCGATGATTTAAAAATCTCAAAACATGACAAAATCCTCACCTGATAAATAGCTCAACACCATTTTCTTTTGCATTAACCTTGATAAGATCCCAGCTCGACGTAATGGCCAGTTGTTCTCTCTTAGATAAACCAGTAACTTTATCAGGTACGTCCATTTCTGGTCCCCCTCCACCTCCTCCGAATATATAGTTGACGGTACTCATTATTAACCCCATGTCTGAAATATAACAAATATAGAATTAAACTCAAACTCAATAAATATAAGTATAGGTTTTTAACTCCATGTATAACTGAAATATAATAAATATACGCCAAACTCCACATATAACTAGATTTAATCAACGTTTTAATTTGTGTGAGTTTTTTTGTATAACTCAAATATAACAGATATATGTAAAACTCCGTGTATAACTCATACATAGTTAATATATGTTAAATTCCGTGTATAGAGAGAGAGAGAGAAATGGGGTTTAACGTCCATTCGGCACAAACTAGGTCATTTCGTGACAAACATATGTTGTTTTTTTTTAAATTTCATTTCAATAATTCATATGCGCGTAGGGGTCTTTAGCAGTGGGAGGAAACCGGAGTGCCCGGAGGAAACCCGCGAGGTTGAGAAGGCGCCCCTATCTCCATGTCACATACGCTCACACCAGGGATCGAAACCACAGCCGCAAGCCAGAGGTGACCGGCCAGCTAAAGGTCGAAGCGCGACACTCTAGACCACTAGGTCATCCCAACCCCCCAAACTCGAGGATGGTCCATTTTAGTTATTTTAAACCCAAACCGCTTAAACAATAAATATATACATGTTATTGATGTAATTAATATGATTTTCCCTTTATTAAATGTTTATTTCTTGTCTCAGTTTGTCTGTAACATAATCTAAAACTTTAAAATATTTCCTATTTTACACATAGCCCGTTATTAAGCGGTTCAGTTGGTTTGAAGTGTTCGTGACTTAAAAAGAAAATAATATATATTAAAAAAAAAGTTGACATGGAATGCTAAACTAGAGATTAGAAACTTACGATAAACAAATTACAGGTCTAAGCTAGGTTTAAACTGGTATAATTGTATATATTCACTGATGTAGAGAAATAATCCCAGGGCTTAACGTTTTGCTCTACTTCTTGTCGTAATCAGCTACGCGACCGACCACATATTTACATTAAGTTTAATGCAACAGCTATGACTTTATCGACATATTCAAGAGAGAGGGGGGGGGATTTCACGTCCACTCGACACAAACTAGATTATTTCGGAACTAACATATGGTTTAATTTCTTTTCAATAATTCTCTTGCGCTTAGGGGTCTTTAGCAGTGGGAGGAAACCAGGAAACCCGGGCAAAACCAACGATGATGGACAGGCGACCCTACTCCCTGTCACGTACCACCGAGGAATCGAAACCACGCCAGTTGACTCAATGACAGACTTTATGGTACAGTGCGCACGTACTAGTCCCCCCCTGTCATATTCAAAATAGTCATATTATTCTTATACCATGTCAAAGCGAGATTAGGGTAGAAAGATAAAAAAAAGCGGGCATTTGTCGCTATTAATGTAGAATCTGACGTCACACGGTTTTAACTAATAATCGCCAGAATGTAGCGTTCTATGATTTTAGAGTTATATTCCCTTTAAGGTATCTTATCTGTGCCAAATCTTTATTTCAATTAAAATATCTTTTCTAAATAAAGTAAATAGTTTTTAAGAATCAGTAGAGAAGAACGTTAGACAGGGTCGTCTTTTGAATCTGTATTTTTTGACATGTGAATATTACAATAGTAGATATTGATTTACTGTGACTAGATGGTAAATAATATGAGACGACACTTGTTATATTGTAACTCATGCTGACATCCACATATATCCCGATAAAAGATGTCATTTCTTGATATACTATACCCACGAGAGAAACAAAGACGCTAAAATCTATACACACCAAAAAAACTGTGACAAAGTGACCAAGAATTTTAGCTATAGTTTAAAGAGCTCGCGTTTTTAACCATGTTCTATTAAAACCCCATAGTTTGGTATAAACTAGATCTACGGAAAAGCAAATATCACTTAAATTGTCGGTTAATTGTGGAAGGGGTCAGGGTAAATACAGAGTCCGAAAGGGAAAGACAAAGAACAAAACACACATTTGATGGTGTTTGAGCAGCCGGGTGAACTGATGGGGTGGGGTGTCGGTGAAATAAGTGAAGCTTGTGAATTGATAGATATACAGCCAGAATTGATGTGTAAGTGTTTGACAAGTACCCAGTTTACATACACATAATGGAAATCCAGCTATATATCACAATTAAGCCAGGTTGACACTTGCACGACTTTTGGCCACGATTTTGTCGTGTCCATCAGTGTCCACATTGACACGAACTGGCACGACGAGTTCACGCATAGTTTGCGTATTGTTTACGCACTTCCCGCATTGGGACGACGAGTTTGCGCAAATCGGACGGTGTCGTGCCGACTCGAGTCGTGCCAATGCGTGCCACGGAATCGTGCAAGTGTCAGCCTGGCTTTATACTTAAATGTTTCTGGTTACCGTTTCTAAAACGATGTTAATAAGACTATATATTATGACAATACTATATCAAACATATTTCAACGTTTTTAGTAAACTGCTTCACAAACGTTGATAATAGCACCACGACAATAATATTACTGTATTAATACGGTTTTATCACTAACCACGAAAATAAACATATTCAATTTCAGGAAATTTTCACTATTCGTGAAGTATCGCGACATTGCTTCGACAGATTTGCCTCAGATGTAACCAACAATTTAATTTGAACGTTTTGGGTGTAATATCGTAATGACGGCGAAAGTGTGAACGTCTCTTTAAACTTAACAATAATTAGACTTGTGTCGGGTACATAGATAAACACTGAATACACACTGGTTGATGGAGATGTTTTAGTATAATTTAGTAAATAAATACTGGACAATTGTATGGTTTTACCATAATTTATAATACTGGTCAATATAAATGTGTTAAGTGATTGATTGATATCCTGACAAATCCATCGTTTTCAATGTTTTATATACGGAAGTTAAGAAATAAAATCTCTGTCGGTCCATTAGTATCAGTTCTTACTATCAATTGTATTCGATAATGATATCGTTTTTATTGTCTATATGTTGAACTTGTAAACAGAACAAAGCAATGATGTATGTCCAATGCTATAATCATTTTGCGGCGCCCCCACCCCCACATTTCAAAATTCCTCGATCCGCCCCTGGTATGGTTGTATCTTGTTGGAGAGTGTTGGAAATTGATACAAAATCGATTGAAACGGACCAAGTTTCTCAAGATGAAAGAAATGTGATAAAGAGGATGGCACATTAAAGTCAATTCATTTCATTTTGTATAATAAAGGTTCACAAGCTATGTACCAACAACATGTTTACAACAACAGTAGAACAGTAGGACGTTAAACCTCATTTCATTCAGCCTTCAAGATACATCAACAAATCAAATTTTGGACAAAAACAGCTCTCATATATTAGATCCGGTAGCTCTTGGGCTGTTTATCTGGGCGACCTTCGGGTGAAGATAATGGTTACGACCACAGTCTGAACTATCCCGACCACGACCACAGAGAGAGAGATAGGGAGAGAGAGAGAGAGAGAGAGGGAGAGAGAGAAAAAGATTGGGTTTGACGTCCACTCGACACAAACTAGGTAATTTCGGGACTAACATATGGTTTAACTTTATTTCAATAATTCGCTTGCGCGTAGGGGTCTTTAGCAGTGGGAGGAAACCCACGAAGCTGGATCGCGACCACAATGAACTAGAGTACAAAACCCAAAGGTTGCCCTGGGGTTTAAATCAACGAAGGGTCTATTACTTATATGAGAAACCCAATGATTACTAAAAGCCAGTGGAATGAATCAATGGTAATGTCCCTCTATCCCACAGTTAAGGGCATCAGCGGACACATCAAGCAGCAAGTTAAGCAACCAAAATAGTGTTGTTAAGAGGGGTAGAGATGAGGATATGTTTTTCTAAATCAAATTTGTTGTATGGAGTTGCAAAGGAGTGGGATACGTTATAATACATGTAGTTCAAAAATAGATAATGAAAGGGGAATTTATTGCAAATGTCCTTCAAATTACTTCATTCTGGGCTAAGTTAGGGATATTTGTGGAATAGCAGAGCCTCGATTGTCATTACTATGGTTATAACGATAATAAACAAAGCCTCGATTATCTAGCATGTAGATTACATCATTAACTAACAGTTGATTCTGTCTTTGTCGTGTTTATTAATATCTAATTAATAATTTATTTATTGCACGTTTAAGGCCCAACGAAAGACCTGCAAAATGTAGATTAGCGCTTGAAAAATTCATTCAAAAAATGAATTGAGCCCCAACACTTCGGTGTATTCAAATTGCTTAATTAGTACACTTCTAATACATAAACTGGGTCTCTATTTTTACCCAGACGAAGGACTAGCGACAAGGACTATCGCCATTAATATGATCAAATTATAGGCTTATTATACAGAGAGTGAACAAATTATTTCAACTATTTCAGCAAGCTGTGCTATCCTATCTGATAAAAGATATTATGTTTATAGACAGTAGGGTTTTATTACCTATGTATCAGGTTGTAAAGAAAGGGTGTTATATGTTACAAGTTAGGGTTACCATAGCTATGTATATATCTGAAAGGGTGGTATATGTTACCGTAGTTATGTGGTCAAAACATAACAACATAAAACGAATTTCAGAGTGTCTTACCCTTTCCATTCGTATGATTGGCGAACTGTTAGAGTGTCCACTCATATCATTATTGAACCGTCAGCGTTTCCGCTGGCAGAGTTGCCGAACCGTTGGTGGTTACCTTTTCCACTGGTGATATTGCGGAACTATTGGCGTTTCCGCTGGTAGGATTTCCGAACCGTTGGTTAGCTTTTCCACTGGTGATATTGCGGAGGAACCATTGGCGTTTCCGCTGGTAGGGTTGACGAACCGTCAGCATTCCCGTTGCCGGGCCGTTGGTGGTTAGCTTTTCCACTGGTGATTTTGCTGAACCAATGGCGTTTCCGCTGGTACGATTGCCGAACTGTTAGCAATTCTACTGGTAGATTGACGAACTGTTAGCGATGCCACGGTTAAAATTGCCAAATAACTAGAAATTTCATTAGCACGGCGGCGGACCTGTTGGCTTTTCAACTGGTAAAATTGACGAATTTAGATGGCGAATCTAGGATTAGATCACGATTTGTTAATAGACAGGTATTTGTCTGGATATATTAGAAGACACCAATAGGCTAATAAGCAGAGATAAATAAATTAAAATATCTGAAATGTAGTGTCAAATTATCTCCTACTGGTTTTATCCAACATTGAGTTTGTTATTGCTGTTTTTTCATGAAGATAAAACATCAGATTGTGTTAGGTTTTGTTTTTTGTTCTTTTTTATATCTGGGCCTCGTTTCTCGAAATCTTAACTAAAGTTAAAATCCAATTTTGATTGGCTAAGCAATAAAGTCAATCTAATTCTATCCATTCAAATTACTAAAATTTGGATTTTATCTTAGTTAAAATTTCGTGAAACTGGTTGTTAAATATAGGTCGCGACGAGACAGTCTTAACGCTACCTGTTTAAAAGAGACATGTGTATTGCGATATTTTAACACCCCAGTGTACAACAGTGAATAGACTTAGGGCAAAATGGACCGTTGATAAATAGAAAAGCGCGATTGATCGTAGCACGAAACGTCCGACAATAATTAACGAACATAGTTGAAAATATAATAGGCTTCTTCGTCTCATAACCTTAAACAGTGCGCATAAATTTAGAGTCAATTAGATAATATTATAGCTTTAGCCACTAGAGTGTACAAACGATATTTCACGGCGACCAAGGGCCATAACTCTAGCAGTAATTATCGGAAATCACTGAAAATCAATAGGTTTCTTCGTCTGTGTATAAATTTAAAATCAATGTGATATTATATTAACTTTAGCCTCGGGAGTGCCAATACGATATTTCAAAGCGATCATGGGCCATAACTCTGGCAGCAATTATCAGAAAGCGCTGAAAATATGGCCTTAAATACTGTGTATCAATCGGATATTAACTTTAGTCTCTAGAGCGTCCAAAAGCAATTGCGAACGCCCGGACGAACATGACAACAATTTACAGGTACGACCACAATTCAGTGTGGGCGTATGAAAAGGACGCGAGGCATCTAATTTACAAGCAAATTATAGCCTTTTTATATTATAGGCTAATTTACAAGGGGTCCATTGTATGATATATACTTTATAATTATACGTTCCCACGACAACCTAGCGTGAGAAGTTAATTTTATCGTCGCGGCGGCCTTGCTATAATACCAATATTGTAATACCCATGAAGAGGGGATGGGTGGCGGAATGATTTAACGCGTGTTAGGGTTGTCGTTGGGTCAAGTGGTGCGATTCCGATTTCTCCTTCACGTGACAAGAAGTGCGGTCACCTGTCCATCCTCGTGGGTTTTAAACAGTTTTTCCGGATTCCTTCCGTTGGAACAGAACCCTACTCGCGAACTATTGACATCAAATTGAACCACCTGACTTTAGAATTGTACGAAAAAACGCACATGAGGGGCAAATAAACCAGTTTAAAAACCCCAACTCGCTACCTGTCTTCGAAAAGACTATTTTATTTTAAACCGGTTCATCTTAGCCGTCTTGCTTTCAGCATACTTAGTACGCAGTAAGTTACATTCCTGTGAAAATATCGGTGTCAGATAGTGCTAATGTTATTAAAAGCGTGCGAACATCGAAAAAAGAACATGAAGTTACACATGCGCAGTTAACTCTACCCCCACCCCAACCGCATGGATCGAAAAGTTAAACTAGTTTGGCTTATAGTACGTGTAAACACAACACGGTGCTGTCTTAAAAACCCAAGCGATTTCGAACTGGTTTAAAAATAAGCGTCTGAACGGTATATATGTCGATTTTATCTCTTCTATATTAACTCAATCTAATCTTGATGCTAGATATTAGAAGATTTAACCTCAGGCTGGCAACTTAAAGTACATGAGAACGTTAGAGTGAAATCTACACCTCGGGGTAAAACTCATTGAAACCATTGAGTAGAATGGGTAGAAATGGTGTTAAATCCATAGATCATTTATTAAACCCTTTCTGATCAATATAACCCTTGTGGGTAAAACATTAATTTCAGATTGGATGTAGAATTATATCATTAGATTCATATTCATATGGGAGAAAGAGGGAGAAATGGGGTTTAACGTCCACTCGACACAAACTAGGTCGGGACTAATATATGGTATAATTTTATTTCAATCATTCGCAGTGGGACAAACCGGAGTACCCTTGTCACGTGCAACCGGGGAATCGAAACCACGGCAGTTGACTCAATGACAGACCTTATGGTGCAATGCGCACACGCCAACCAATCGTCTATCCAACCCCATTAGAGAAAGAGGGGAGAGAGAAGAGGGGTAGGGGTAACGTCAACTGATATCAGCATATCGATCTATTTGTATAAAATCAATCCATGGGAGGAAACCAGGAAAAGTTTGGCAGCCAACCTAAAAATCAATATATTGTCTAGTCGTTCGGGTGGGATGAAAAACCGAGATCCCGTGTACACATTGGCGTGCACGTAAAAGATCCCCTGCCTGGCAGTTTTTATTCGATATAAGAGTCGGCAGTAGCGCCGCTGCCCGGTCAAAATATTCCTTCATAGCACACTCTATGGCTTATGCCCGTCTTCATTAGCCCAGTTTAGGAGCAAAACAGTAGGACGTTAAACCATATTTTATTCCTGTCCACAATTAGCTGCGGTAATCGTGTCTCAAACAAGTCTGGAATAGAACGTACTATCACCAACAGATATATATATATAGGTATAGGGTCAAAGTAAATATTTAAACCCATACATTCTAACGTAAAAGAAACTTATATGAAGTTTTACATTGGTTTATAATAGTTTATATATATATATATTCCAACAACGTCATCAAAAGTCTGTAATCATTTTAAATATATTGGAGTTGTACTACGTTACATCGAGGTCAAGACATTAATTACCTTACATATACGTTTCCATCATCTCAATGGTTTATAGCCCTTGATGCTAAATTTATACAATAATAATTTATATTTCCTCTTCTGTCACACTCTCTCTGATATGCGTGATAAGTCTCGTTTAAATAATGGAGCTATTCACTAATAAAAATTGTATGTTTTCGTCTGCACTTCAGTTCCTGTCTATTTCTTTATAAAAAAAAACTATAAAGGTTTTATTTTAGACATAAACTTCAAATAATTATCTTATAATGCATGTCAGTTGAAGATACCATGACGTCATTCAGTCTTACAAGTGGGACAGAGGTTTTATTGTGAATTTACGTTAAGCATATCAGCAAAACGCCATTTTACAAAGATGTCTGAACAGACAATGTTTTGGTTTAAATATAGAAAGGAAACGTGGATAGAAATCTGACGTCAAAGGAAATTAAATATTTTAAAATATGTAAACAAACCATACGTCAGTTATAGAACAATGACCGTTAACATCGATTATTGTGATTCAAGAATGAGGACAACGTTACACGGTATAGCTAGACGAAACAGTACACAACTGACATGGAAATTACATAAAATGGGGATTAACATCACAATTTTCTGCATAAATAAATACATCCATTTCTGATGTTTGCTTCTGGAGTTAATGCCCATGGTAACACTGTAGAATGTTGTAATGTTATTGTAATGTATCGAGACTAGGGTGTTCGTTGGGTGTATCCTAATGAATATAGATGCCATAACTTTGTAAGTTGTGGTAAGATTTGACTGCTAGGACGTACAGTTCGTTAACTGACAATCCCCTATGTATATTATCATATTTCTCAGATTTTTATTGTATAATTTCGAGGCGGAAATGAGATAAAGCTAATCGAAATAAGTGCACACATGTATTCTTAAAACTAAACAAGAAACGGCCAATTTTTTTTATTATTAAAACTTAACGCAGATTACATCATCTTTTAGTATAAATATTTTGTGACCTTGTGACCTTTTAGATAGCCATTTCTCTCGTGTCTTTGAAGTTTAATTAGAGTTTAAAACTGTGATGTTTGGTATTTATGATGTTGTTGCTGATAAAGTGTATTTTGTTGCAAGAAATGATTTGTGTAACTTGTCAAGATAATATTTCACACGTCATTCTCTCACCAAATTCTACATTGACCGAGAAACCTTATCGGGTTTTTCAAACGTGGTTTCTTGTTGTCAGGGATGCAGAAAGGATAGCTGTCTAATCGTTCGGATGGGACGAAAAACCGAGGCCCCGTGTACGTATTAGCGAACACGTAAAGATCCCTTGCTAGTTGGAATTCGATATAAGAGTAGGTCATAGTGCCGATACCCGGGTAAAATTTCCCTCATAGCACACTGTATGCCTTATGCCCGTCTTCATTAACCCAGTTTAGGAGCAGAACAGAAGGACGTTAAACCCCATTTCATTTTATTTCATTTCCAACCCAATTGCATAAAAACAGAACGTAAAACACCGTTTCATTTATTTCATTTATATTTTTGTCTTCGTCATAAAAAAAACATGTTGTATATCACACTTTGGTGTTACTGGCCTGTTGGTGACAAAACGGGGTTGACTGTATGACATGTTGAGACCAACAGGTCATATCTTTATATTTCACTTATAATAAATATCCATTTCTACGTACAGCACCAAAGACGAAACATAAATATTGTGCTCGTAGCGCATGACAAAACTTATATACATAAACTCTTTAGCTCTCAGTTATAACTTGAGGGTGGGAGGGGGTGGGAGGAGGCGAATCGTTTAACACGTCGTGAGAGTTATATGATAAGGTCTATCATTGGGTTAAATGGCGTGGGTTCGATTCTCCGTTTGTACGTAACAAGGAGTAAGGTCGTCTGATCAACCGCATGAGTTTCAGGAGCGTTTTAAGGTGTATCATGGCGGAGGCTATACTATTTTGGGGACCCTCTTTCGGGGAGGGGGGTCTTGATTGATGATTTTCATGCCAATGCAATGACTGCATTCTCATTCAGTAATGGATTCGAGAGTAACAGTGTATAGAAAAGGATAGACTCGGCGGACCCGAGGCCCTTTCCCTTGGCCAGAGGGGCCCTTTTGTCTGCCTTGAGGCCCCCCTATCTAGGGTACATTTTCATTTTTGTCATCGGCTTTAGCATTTTTTTTGCGAGGAGGCTGGCGCCTCCAGCGCCTCAGCTATAAAACGCCTTTGATGAGTTTCATCCCATCTCTCTGACATTGGGGATTAAATATTCGTAAATTTCGGCGTGTCTGCATGCTAGGATATTGGGGTTTAATATCAAATGTTGCATTATGTGAAACGAAATGACGTTTAAAGAATTACTTCTTTACTGCATCCGGAGTTACGAACTACAACGAGTGTTTAACATCACTGAAATAAACAGCCGTTACTGTCAAAATGTATATTTTATATCATTTTGTGTTTAACAATCTGCGAAATTTACTTTCTTATCATTTATAGATTGAAGTAGATAAAATATATGATTTATCTGTAGATGTTATTATCTTACAATATATCAGGATTTATGTTGAGAATTATCAATAAATCTTAAACATAATTTCAACATTTCTGTAACGATAGAAAAGATTGGGTTACAGAGAGAGACAACTGGGATATATGTTTATTGCTAAATTTATAACAATTGTCAAAATATTTGACAACATGTAGATGTGAAACAGGGGGAGAGAGAGAGGGAAATTGGGCTTAACATCCACTCGACACAAACTAGGTCATTTCGGGACTAACATATATTTTAATTTTATTTCAATAATTCGCTTGCGCGTAGGGGTCCTTAGCAGTGGGAGGAAACAGGAGGAAACCCAAAAGGTTGAAAAGGCGCTCCTATCACCATGCCACATACGTTAACACACGAGATCGAAACCACAGCCGCAAGCCAGAGGTGACCGGCCAGCTAGAGGTCGAAGCGCGGAACTCTAGACCACTAGGCCATCCCAACTCCTGATGTGATACAAGTTTTGTCGTTTAAAATCTTAAACTGTAAGAAATGAAATGAAATGGAGTCTAACGTCCTACTGTTCTGCTCCGAACTGGGGCTAATGGAAGACGGGCATCCACCATACAGTGGGGGGGGGGGGATTTTCCCGGACAGCGGCACTATGGCCTACTCTTATATCGAATTCCAACTGTCCAGGGATCTTTTACGTGAACGCCAATGTGTACACGGGACCTCGGCTTTTCTTCAAATCTGAAGTTTATACTGAAATGAGGGACCAGAGTTAACATTGATCGACTAATTCCCAGTCTCGAAGTACTCGTGATAAACTGTTGTTAAATCCTTAAGTTTGCAACACTGTATAAGCATAACAATTCAATATTAATTCATACTGAATTCTCTACAAGTCAACCAGAATAGAGATTATTTGGTATCGTGTGCGATTTGTCTTCCGCACCACGGTTCTAGTTTCCGGTTTTTGTCTTCATGCTTCAATTTCAAAACATCATAAAATCATTGTAATCATTCCAAGTGGAAGATTTCTGTCTCAATGAGATGTCGCAAGTCAGGAAATTACCACCGCCTCCGTCCATCTATAACGGTTTATTTTTAGTCAAAAATCTGAATAATTCCACTATAACTAAATGTCAAAACAAAATTTTAACACTACGCATTAAACTACAAATCGGGTTCTTTTATCATCCGTAAATTAATTTTCGGAAAATAATTTTAGCGGATAATGGTGGGCGGCAGAGTTAATTGAAAGATTCCCAATGTTTTATATATTTAACTGAAATTGGATAAACTGTAACATTTTCTGTCATCTTTGATGTCCAGGTTACAAGATTGCTGACAGTCAATACAAACCGGAAGTGGCATCGAGTGTTTAATTACTTCACAACAGTGATTATTCCTTGTAATACACATGAAAATTGAAATGAATTAGGGTTTAACGTCTTACTGTTTTACTCATACTGGGCTAATGAAGACGTGTGTTTGTTAGAATATTATCGGATTTTGATGACAAAATGTGAAAATGGAAGATTGCTTTACCATAACACAGGGAAAATAGCTTTAAAGTATCACTGGGAAGATGGCTTTAACGTAATATTGGGAAAATATCTTTAAAGTATCACTGGGAAGATGGCTTTAACGTAATATTGGGAAAATATCTTTAACGTAACACTGTGAAGATGGCTTTAACGTAATACTGTGGAAATAGATGTAAAGTTTCACTATGAAGAGGGGTTTAATATAAGCTATGCCTGCCCCCCCCCCCATCCCTATTCAGATACAAATCTGAATAAAAATATGACTTATAAAAAACATAACACTGGGAAAACGACTTTAACGTAACGCTGGTAAATTGACTTTAACGTAATATTTGGAAAATGACTTTGGCGTAATACTTGGAAAATGACTTTGGTGTAATACTTGGAAAATGACTTTGGCGTAATACATGTACTTGGAAAATGACTTTAACATAACACTTGGAAAATGACTTTAACATAATACATGTACTTGGAAAATAACTTGAACGTGATACTTGGAAAATGGACTTAACATAGCACCGGGAAAATGGATTTAACATGTGTTGGTATATCACTGAGACAATTACGAAAATAATGGAAGATGTTAAACGTCTTGTTGTAGGTATTGTATTGTAAACTGAACAAAATAAGAATAAATTTCTACAGCAATAAAATATTTCACAAAGTTATTTTGTAATAGAATATAAAACGGTCAACACTTGATCTAAATTTTCAAATATTTGTTTCTAGATTTTTGGAGGGTTTTTTTTTTCGTTTGATATTTTATAAAGGTTAAATGATATGGATATCAAAGTCATGGCCAGATAAGTATCAAAATTATTAGCTAAATGTTTCCTCATTTTCCCAACATGATCTCTATATCATTACACTTATATCATTACACTTCAGGTCATCTCAATACGTTTTTATTCGCTCTGGTTTACTTTTAAAAGGTCACACTATCAAAATCAAAATTGTTGAAAATTTAATATATTCTTTAAAATGGTTTCAAAATTTATCAACATGCTACATTATCGTTTAGGCGTCAAAGCATTGTTTAAACAATATTTTATTTCTTAGTGAGTCACAGTTATATTTAACATACAATATATGGATACAATAACAAGCATTGCTGCTTATGTAAAATAGCTTCCATAGACTGTGATCATTGTGAAGGGAGACAGTTAACTGGATGTGTTTGATTTACATATTTTACAGGGTGCAGAAGGTGAAGGTAAAGATCCCTTGGAAGGAACATATACGGTACACATTCTACTAGATTATAACGGTAGATATTCAATAAGACGATGACGATGCCAAGGCCCAAAATTAGTTTTATGAGTTTTATGAGTTCAACTGCTTACCGTCAAAACATTCTATTTAATATATGCAATATATTGGAAAGGTTTACAAAGGTAGAGTATAGATTGTGGGGTGGGGTGGGGGTGGGTCCTCCCTTGTCGAAATTAGACAAATATACCTTGTTCGTGAAGCCTCCTTGTGAACAAAGTGGATCGTGCAAGATAATGCGTGTGGTCGGAAGGCTGAAACTCTGTGATGAGAGCAGAATTACCGCAGCTCGGGCGTTCTGGGATTTGCAGATGGATTTGGGTCCGGTGTGTATATTTTATCCGTTAAAATGCTGGAAAGAAACTTTATTAGTTAGAAATCTGTTGATTATGCTATAATCATATCGTCGACAAGTTTTATTACAGGTTTTGTCAAGTTAGTACAGTTAGTGTCAAATTATGATAATAAGTTTGATAGATGTCTTGGCGTCGAGTCGCATGGCGGAAATTAATTATCTCAAACGGCAGCTATTTATCTGTCAAATATTATTGTCTACTGGATAATATAACGAGATGATAATAATGTCAGCTGAATATATACGGCTATAATTTCCATAGGTCAAGACAAATTAACACCAACATGTAAAACTTTGTGATCTGAACCTGTATGGCAGATATAGTATGGCCAAGATAAGAAAAGATAGGATGCCAGACAACGAAACATACGCCCACGGCAGCTTAAAGCTGAACTCCGGTTACAAAAATACTGAAATAATGTAATAAAAAAAAAGTTAACGCCCGCAAGCCGCCATACTTGTTTCCAATTTGTGAAATAAGTATGGCGGACATGGAGGCTTATGACCTGGAAAGGTTAGCCGATCTCACTTCCAGTTTGTTTCTCGTCAGCTAGCTATACACATCCGGCTTTATTCTCTTCACACGGTTCACTGATTACTGTATTTCCCCCCAACAGTATACCAAATTATTGAAGATTGCAAAATGTCTGATCAGGTAGGCCTGTAAATAATTATATGAACTGCGTCTACTACAATATAGCCTAAGCTTTACTCCAAAGCAAACGATGCAACCAGATGTCTTACCCAACCTGTTTTTCAACCAAAACAAATCACCTATACAAACTATTAGTATTGCCTTCTTCGTGTGTTCCATGTTGAATAGTGTTCATGAAAACGACCAAGGGACATGACTACATGTTTGGGACGGCTCTCATTGGGGAGTGTTTGACAGTGCTAAATTGATTGATGTTATGGTTTTTTTCTCCATTTTACCAACGTGTAAGAAATTGATATTGTAGTAGACGCAGTTCATATAATTATTTACAGTCTTACCTGATCAGACATGTTCAATCTTCAATAATTTGGTATACTGTTGGGGGGAAATACAGTAATCAGTGAACCGTGTGAAGAGAATAAAGCCGGATGTGTATAGCTAGCTGACGAGAAACAAACTGGAAGTGAGATCGGCTAACCTTTCAAGGTCATAAGCCTCCATGTCCGCCATACTTATTTCACAAGTTGGAAACAAGTATGGCGGCTTGCGGGCGTTAACTTTTTTTTTTATTACATTATTTCGGTATTTTTGTAACCGGAGTTCAGCTTTAATCGTCCAAGAGCTGTCGCATATTTTTACTTTTTTCGAAAATGAAACATTTATAAAACACTTAAATCTCATTAAGAGTAACAACTCATTCAGTAATTATCAGAAAATCATTAGAATTTGTTTGCTTTTTATATAATTCTGTCCCATGCTAACGTTTAGTATACAAAACATTTAATATCATGGATCTAGCTGCTCAGTTATCAAAATACATTGAAAATCAATATACCCAAGACCTTAAACTCTGTGTATCAATCTGAAGCCAATCGGATGACAAGTTTGGCCTCCAGAGCGTCACAAGATTTTTTGAAGTGATCAAGGGAGATAACTTTGGAAAAATCAATAGGATTCTTCATCTCATGACCTTAAATTTAAAGTCAATCGGATATTAACATTGGTCTCTTGACGGACGGACGGGGGCGACGACAATATACGACAACATTTCAATGTGGACGTATAAAAATGATTTCATATTTTATTTACATTCCTGAAATATGCGATTTTTTTGTTAAACAAATGGAAATCGTGTATAAATCGGTTGCAATCAATTCAAAAAGTAAATCGGTAATTCAAACAAGCTTGGGCAACGGACGTCACCCCATAGGAAATTCCCTAGTTGAAAGGAGTTTCTGGTGATTGGGAAAAAGTTACGTTCACCATGACAAGCTTCGAAATGGTGAAATATTTATGTAATTATGTATGTATGTAAGTATATGTATATAAAATGTTTACGTGGACCTTAATCAGAGAGAGGGGTTACACATAGGTATGGTCTGTTCCCTAATCCAAATTCACATTTAATGAATGAAAATTGTGAAATATCATCTAGAAAGAGTCAGCATATCCATTGTTTTATTGAAGCTTACTGGACTTTGAATTCAGAAGTTGTAGGTACCTGATAGACCATCAACAGTTTATAATCTTAAAAACAATCATCGTGAAAGGTGATGTGTTGAAGATAAAACAGAGGACTCAAACATGTATTTCTGATATAAACAGACTGTTAATTATTTACTGTGCCTACATTTTCTGTCTGTGAGATCTCTCCTTTCTATAGGGTCTGTGGTTGAAATCATTTACAGGGTCTATGGTTAAATTCTACATGGTCTCCCAGATAAAAGATAAATATTGATGGCTGATATTCATTAACATGGTACTACAGATCACATTTTGGATATCATTTACACTTAACACACGTTTTCAACTGATATTAAAGGGAGAGAGAGGGGGGGGGAGACAGAGAGAAAGAGAAAGGGTTTAACATCCTCGGGACACAAACTAGGTCAATTCGGGATTAACATATTGCTCAATTTTATTTCTGTAATTCGCTTGCTGGTAGGGGTCTTTAGCAGTGGGAGGAATAAGCTGACAAAAAATATATTTAACTCCAGATTTTTCCCCCTTGTGAATGGCGCAGGACGGGGGCCTGACAAGGACATATAAGAGTAGACCGTAGTGCCGCTGTCCAGGTCAATTTTCCATCATAGCACACTGTATGGCGTATTACCGTCTTTCATTAGCCCAGGTTAGGTACAGAAGAGTAGGACGTGAAACCCATTTCATTTAACAAGCAGAAGTGTATCGAAACACTGATTAATGACGATTTTAATAAAGTTGGATCCGTTTGTATCGGCCCTGAATATTTAACGACAAAGCAGGAACAGTGTGTATCGGCCCTGAATATTTGACGATAAAGTAGGAACAGTGAATATAAAACAGAAGTTAAAATATAAATTATGTTAAAGGTGAGAGAGTTGATGACCAGCCATGTTGATGTTATGTCTGTATCATGTTTTGATATCAGGTCACGGTAGGTTTATCAACTCGTCAGTGTATTTATATGAAATCTGCTTGATACCAGGTTTAAAGCACAGTATCACCGCGGTCGACGTGTGATTACAGTTCCCTTATATTCCACTGGTCGGTGTGTGACTACAGATCCCTAAAATATCGTTCAAGCTTGGGAAATACGCCAAACTTTTGGCTCCACACAGATTCTAAATCATGGCTACGATGATTAAGAATTAACCCTGGACATAGATAAATACATACTATATGTGACTATTATACGTCATACTGTATCTGACTATAATACGTCACACATGTAATATATATGACTATAATACGTCATACTATATCTGACTATAATACGTCATACTATATCTGATTCTATCTGACTAACCGTGTAATGAATCATGGACGAGAATTATTGGTAAACAACACATCTGTTATTTAAAAGTTCTAATGATTTAACCTAAAGCTTGAGGCGACGCGAAAACGGTCAATCAATTTTCTTTTACTTGACGTAATTCCTACTTGATTAGTTCAATAATACCCTGAAGATAATAGACGACTATAACATGGACAATAACTAATATACAACTTCTCCTCTATCTTAGACTTAATATAGAATAGTATTGTACTAAAAGGTTCAACAGGACATCCAATAACATATCAAGTAACGAAATATAGACACACATCAGCCACGTTATCAAGATTTTTTCTTATTTTTTTTTGTGCAAAAGTGAGTATGGCAAATAATTTTGTATCTATGTGTGTGGAATAGCTTTATTTAGCGTCCGTTTCCACCGAGGTGATATGTTGGAAGTCCTTTATACTCTTTATACAGGGGTGGCAACAATATACCGGAAGGTAATAAACAGAAATGGACCATGTCGCTTATAAAGTACGTGGATCTGATTATCTAACTTTGGTTGCAACAAATCTAAAATGAATTTGAGTGGAATTTACCAATACATTAACGAAACCGTGTTCTAAGTTCCGTCGTGTCCCAAGTAGTTCTCCGTATGTTGGTAATAAAATCGAAGAAGTTTAGTATTTAATTTGGATCAAGTCGGACTGTTACACGACATGTTACAGATCAAGCTATCAATATCCACATTAAGATATTTGTCAAATCAATATAAAACAGATATAAATATAGATTTGTCGCTTTACACGAAAAAAAATACGTCTAACAGAATTTACTTTATAATCACCGACGTATGCTGAATTGAATTATTGGTTTATAATTTTCCTATATACCATGACATACTGAGTACTACGCAGGCCCACTGACTTGGGGGTTTGGGTTCGATCCTCGGATGTGCCTCGTCCCTGTTAGTAATGTATAATGAATAATGTCTCCTTGTCAGTAGTGTATGATGGAGGGACCTCATCTTCCCAGTGGTGCATGATGAGGGACGTCACGTTTCCAGTGGTGTATGACGAGGGACGTCACGTTTCCAGTGGTGTATGACGAGGGACGTCACGTTTCCAGTGGTGTATGATGGAGAGACGTCATCTTTCCATTTATGTATGATGGAGGGACGTCATCTTTCCAGTGTGTATGATGAGGGACGTCACGTTTCCAGTGTGTATGGTGGGGAGACGTCACCTTTCCAGTGGTGTAGGATGGCGAGACGTCTTATCGGGCCGACGATGTCTCACTAGCCCTCGGAATTGTCCAGCCTATCCCCAGAAGAGTATAATGAAGTAGTGCTATATAGTTCGTCAAAATAATATTATGTGAAACTACACAGATCCACAAAGAAGGACATTGTCCACGACAAAATGCTTTATTTGTTTCTAATATGAAGCACCATACATATATTGCCTTCTGTTTAAATTAACCCGATCTACAAGTCTCAAATAATTCTACACATGCTGGTCCCTATCTTTATTTTATTGTTGGTGGGGAATTCAACTTGTGGTTTTAAATGTAAATATTTATATCATAAAATTTGAGGAGGAAAAAACCTAAGTATTAAGTAAATACAGATATATTGAGAGAAGTTGATGGACCTCACAGAGAGAGAACAATGAACCCCGTATAAACTAGAAACAGATAACGTAACAAAACTTGTCACCAAAAACAGTAGATAAATACCACATACGATAACATAAATTAACACGAATTACACCCAAGACGTTCACACAGCACATGTATTTAACTGCAAATGAAATGAAACGAGTGTTTAATGTCCTACTGAACTACCCCCCCCCACCCACCTGTCTGCAGTGGGGGAAATTTACTAACATGGCGGTACATCTGTCAAAGTTTCTTTTACGCTCCAAACCCCATCATTCCCTGCACCACTGAAAAGGAAAAATCAAAATGGCCACGACTAGGATCGAACCAATGACCCCACTACAATACAAGTTTGTTTTCTATGAGATCACTTCATGAAAAGTGGTACCAGGTGTTCTAGATAGAGAAAGCATACACCGTCTCTTACACGACACTCAGTATTCATCAGGTAGGATACATTCATTCATGGAATTCAGCGTTTTTATTTACTAAGAATAATTATATTGTGTGTTTTGTTTAGTCAATGAATGAAACGGTAAAATGTCTTGGCGTATTTCAACTCAGTGAATAACTGTATACTAAAATAGCTCTGACTTATTGTTGACGACTTTATTTATAACTTTTACACTCAAATATATGTTAATATCTTTATGTATTCTGTAAATACACTTTAACACTTGAAACCAAATATATTATATTTATTCTATAGTAAAGTTATTCGACGAAATGAAATGGGGTTTAACGTCCTACTGTTCTGCTCCGAACTGTGCTTATGAAGACTGGCATACGCCATACAATGTGCTATGAGGGAAATTTGCCCGGACAGCGGCGCTACGGCCTACTCTTATATCGAATTCCCAGGGATCTTTTACGTTCACGCCAATATGTATACTGGACCTCTGTTTTTCTTCCCATCCGAACTACTAGACAGCTGTCCTTGTCGGTCCCTCCGTCCTGCATCACTGACAAGGGGAACAGTCCATGGATGGGTTCTATATAATATATCTACGACCGTGAGATACAGTGTAAAGTAATTCGACCATCCATGAACGGGTTCTATATAACTTGAGATACAGGGCTAAGTTATTCGACCGTCCATGAAGAAGTTCTATATAATATATCTACTACCGTGAGATACAGTGTTAAATTGCTGTATTGTTCGATGTATTTATTTAAACATCAACCAGCTCCCTGGAATCAAATTGTATGTATTAATTCTATATCTCCAACCTGTACATGTGTATTAACCAACAGGTGTATTGACCAAAAGGGTGGAGAAGATACACGACCTGACTTCTTGCCCAGTTAAATATATTTATATATATACAGGGTCTAGAAACAGTTAAAAAAGAAATAGTATCATTAAATTTCCACCAAAAATCATGGGACTAAGAAGGTATTTTGTTATGGAATATATACAAAGATGGATATGACCGAGAATTTAGCGATTGGTTTTAGGTCTAGCCTGTCTAGCTTCATCGTTACGAAACTCGGTACAATAAAAAAACACAATCTCGATTATCCATCTTTTGATTTAATCATCAATGGGTGTTGAGCAGCGGATAAGATTCTAATCAAGTAAATATCATAAGCTAGCGATGACATCGACATTTGATGACGACCTGGGTGACACGGATACTATTCATAACAAAACACAACACAAGGTATATAGAAGTAGTTATATCCATATATACTTTGTGTTGTGTTTTGTTATGAAGAGTTAATTAATGTCGAATTATTAATCTAGATAACATTTCGGGCCTAAAAAAGACCCGCAATAAGCAGATTTAGCTCTTGCATAATGTATGTTTAATCTTATAAAAAGGCGTATGTAGCAGAAGTAGGATGGGGTATACCGTCAGTTTCCACCATGGTGATATCGTTGACAAGATATTGTCTGTTAGCTTCCACCATGGTAATATCGGTGACAAGATATTGTCTGTTAAGATCATTATATAGTTTAACATACTAACAAAACCATGTTACTATTTTATCTACATCTTAAAACTCACAAAACTTTAACCCAATTGTTTTATCTCTGGCTTAAATCATATCATTTATCAAATCTAGACATTACAAATATTCCATTAATGCTGACTCGTAATAAAATTCGAAATATGATGACATATATAAACTTTTTGCACAGGTAAACGAGAGAGAAAGGAAAGAAAGAGAGGGGGGAAGAGAGAGAGAGAGATAGAGAGAGAGAGAAGAGAGAGAGAGAGAGAGAGATATTATGTCATTTCTCGACTAATATATGATTCAATTTTATTTCAATAAGTCGCTTCCGCGTTATGTCCTTTTTAAGCGGTGCCAGGGGAAAACACACGACGTTGGTCAGACGATTCTAGTCCTTCCCATGTCAAATCAGGGAATCCAAACCATGTGGCTTGACTCAATGACAGACCTTATGATACAACATTCAGGCGTTCACTATTCGATCCCGCCCTCCATCAACCTTGTGTAACAATATCATAGTCATATTTGAAGGCCATATTTGTGATTGTAACGTTATAAAACCCATTGTGAACTATTATATTGTAACATTTGAGATAAATTACGGTTGATGTTTTGATTTTGTTGTCTAAATTAACTGTTTAATAATCAGTCCTGGATTAAGTCGTGAGACATTCGACATTTTCAAAAAACTAAATTTGAAAATCAAGCATTAGTTCTTTAATATCGATTTAAATCGCGCTTTTCGCAAATGTACCTCGACTGTATTAACCAGCATCACTGACCATACCACAGCTGCTGCTATAGAGACACTATGTGTAGAACACCTGATACCACTTATTTAAACTCCACCCATCGTACATATTACTTTGATAAATATGAGGAGAATGTTTAATTACAACTAAGGACCGATTGTACTATATTTTTTCATTTTATACATTATGCAAGAGGAAAATCTACCGATTGTTGGCCTTTCTTTATATAAACTATTTTTATAACCATAATTAGACATTATTTTATTATTATGAAAAGACCATAATCAGCTCTCTGTGCCATCGTATAATGTGTCCGATTGTCACTGAATTTGAATCAGATCTGCAGCTGTTCAACTCCCATTGGTGATTAACTGTACAATTGGATGATCGAGACTTCGTTAAGTATCGTGACAGCGGTAAAATGTCAATCGAGGCTACATTGATTTTAAAATACTGTTTCCTGGGCTTAGAGAGAAGAAATTTGACTGGAATTTTCACATTATTCCATTTACACTATCTATTTCTATCTATTCTAGTGAGAACTGCCAACTTTTTATCTAATCGTTCATACTCTATCTTTAATATATCAGATAAATATTAGTGTGCACATTAACCCCAGGTATTTAGTGTATTACTACGATACGTAATATATCCCATGTTTCTAAACTGAAAGTGTTAGAAAGGTCAAGGACTTCCAACTGTTTGACAGACTGACCTTTACAATAGAATTGATACAAGTCGGACTAGATATACATAAATAAAAAAAAACAATCTAATAATTTATGTGGTTTTATGTTAAAGGTTAAAGAATACCTGATATTGATCTCATTACGTTTATAACCGGAAATTACCCCAGTCTCGTAGATTCTACAACATCTGAGTTAAACAAAACGGGGTTTAGCGTCCTGTTCCTTGCACCAAAAGAAGTTATTTTTCGTTATCTTTCATGTGTCGTTTGTTAACGGTCCGTTAAATTTCTGTTGTTGGAAAGTCGATTTCATTATCCTTTAAGGTAACGGGGCTTCCACCAACAACCTTTCTCTCCGTTACAGTTAACGATCCGTTTACTCCATGTTAACGGATCGTTAAAAGTTAACAGAGCTTTGAGCAACCAGCCCATGTTCTTTACACCAGCCGGGATAATGAAAACTGGCATATACCATAGTTTGTGCTATTGGAGGATATACCATCCCTATACTATGGCAGGATATACCATCCCTATACTCTGGCATGATATACCATACCTTGTGCTATGGCATGATATATCATACCTTGTGCTATGGCAGGATATACCATGCCTTGTGCTTTGAGCGGATGTAGCATACCTTGTACCAAGGGAGGGGGGGTGTATGCCATACCTTAGACGAGGGGGGAATTGTGCGTTTGTTTCTGAAGTCTAACGTCCACTTCCACCGGGGGTAATATCATGGACAAGACAATTCCAGATAGTGACCCTTTACCTACATCAACTTCCGACAGCTATGGTTCCTTTACGAGCACACCAACGCGTACAAGGTGCCTCGGTTTTTCGTCCCATTTGAACGACTGGCGTCACTGTGCCTTATTAGACTCCCCCCCCCGCCCTCCTGCACCATTGAAACGATGCTGGCTTATTCCAGTGGTGTGTGATTAAAGTTATGGAATCATAAGAGGAATTGTACCGTTCGCTCTTCACTCTTCGTGCACCAAATTCTTGAAAGCAAATTTCGAAAACACAAAAGGTATATAAGTTGCAAAATAAAGAATAAACATCCATTTTCCCAGAACACCTGATACCACGTCTAATTCATCAGCTAAAGATATTTGAGAAAGATGCCCATTCGAATTCATCCCCACAGAAATCTCCTAAAATTCATGCATCTGATTAAAATCTATTCTAATGGATTCAAGATTTTATAAATAATGTTCACAAAAACAATTCAAATCTAGTTTGAAGAGTGAAATGACAAGAAGCACTTACATTAAAACATAAATCCTGGTTAAATCCCATCATCCTGAAAACGGTTCTTTAACTACACACTCTATATAGATCCAGTGAAATCGACAACTCTCTGAATATCAACTTCACAAAACTTCTAATTTATACATAATATCAGTTAAAAATTCATACATTATATCGACTTAAAAAAAAAAAATATAACTGATATTTATCAATCCTTCAGTATTCGCTGTTCTCGTTGACGTCATGGAATATTGGGCGGGAAAACAGAGATCTGTAAAATTCAGATGACCTTATGAACTTTGCAACAAGTCAATCTTTCTCTTAGTTTCAAACATCAGCACGTGTTTATATATAAATGTTTAGTTAATCACTCGTCGTGTAAAATATCTTATAACATGTCCTTTCACTTGCTGATAAACAAACATAGAATTCAACATCAAAATATATAAACAAACTTTCATTTAAGATAGATGGAGGATGTCACAATACTTCAAGCAGCCACCACAAAGATAAAGTTTAATAAACTTGTCTGTCAATGTACGAGATAAACCCACGATACTAACTGTTGTTTCAATCTACAGAAGTGGTATCAGATGGTTTAATGTCTTACTGTTCTGCACAAACTGGGCAAATGATGTCAGTTTGCTATGAAAGTAACCTCGCCCGGACAGCGGCACAACGGCCTACTGTATTTGTCTATTCCAACTTCAAGGGTTGTTTTAGATGCATGTATGCACGAGACCTCGTAGCACAGTGTTTGTCCGTCTTCATCAGCCCCGTCGGAGCAGAAAAGTAGGCCCTTAAACCCCGTTTCATTTGTAGGACTGACTGAACAGGTCTAAGCCCGAAAGGGATAAATCAATGGGGCTGAAACAAACTTTTGCCATAAACATAAGAATTGCAACTGTGCTATTATTATTGTCGTCGTACTAGATCATCTTCTGAATCTACCTATTGAAAACACCCGAAATGGTCAAACATGACTATAGAACAGTCTACAACTGAAAGGGTTAACCCCGGCACTGATACATGCCGACATGATATCTTCTGTAGGGGATGATGTCCCGTCCTATTCTACAGTAAAGAAGTCGGCTGCGAAATTTAAGCGTGATATATAGACAGCCTTGACGATGACTCAAGGAAAGAATACCAGGTTGAATGATGGTGATGACTGATCGACATTGACCACCCGACATATTGCCAGTGTCGGGGCATCTAAATTGGGGGGACTGAGAACTTAATCGTCAAACGTTTCTACAGCAAGATCGGTACCAAAGCTCATGACTGCTGATCAGAAACTCGTCAAATACATGACGTCCAGGGCCAAGCCAAGTCGTTTTAAAACAGATCCCGATAATGCTTTAGCTAGATTTGTAACCTGTTTTCAAAAATGGCATAATGAACTAGCCGGTGATCATATTTCGAAAATAATGACGTCATGTCAGCTGGGAATGACATTTTTAGGGTGGCTGAAGAAAATGTCTTCCAGACCAGCATCGAAACCTTACAACGTCGTTGCCAAAAGTGTGTTGAACTCGAAGAGGACTATGTAGAAACCTAAATAGAAACCATCGACTTTGCACATGTCTTTCACCGATTACTTTTCAGTCAATCTTCGTTAATAAATCTACACGATAATGTGATGGGAAATTAAATTTGTATGGGGTCCCCTAAATAACCCCAGGGTTGGCTAAGGTTTAAATTGTTCTAAACTACAGGCCTACAGAAAATCTTAATCCGGTTATGTTTTGAATGTTATGATGACTCTACAAGTCCGACTTGTTGTTTAATAAGACGGGGAATGAGAGGTATTTAAATCATCTCTATTGAAGATTGTGAAATATTCATTTATCTGATAACCAGCTTAGACCTGTTTTATTCGGGAGAAACCAATTGAACAAGTTTCAAATCGAGAAGTAGGTCTAAATAAATCACAAATGTTCCATCGACCTTTACACCGGGCTCCTAATGTCGGTGCGATGCGTTGCCATAGTATTGTCTCTATTGAATCAACAATCTCCAATGTGTCGATGCGTTCGGATACGTTTCGATGCGATCAAAATGACTGACCTCAGTATATGATAAGATGTGATAAGATCACCACGATTACTCCCCGACGAAAACCATGATTTCCTTCGTACTTTAGAGGTGTAAATTATCGCTTCGGATAGAACAGATTTCGATTAATTCTTCAATTCTTTAATATATTGGAACATAAATATACCTATATCGTCATACAGGTACTGAACTTAGTCAGGTATCCTAATTAGTCATTGCCTTCAATGTACAAGTTTTGTGATATTTAAGGAAACTGACATGTCGATAGATGAACAATGCATAAAAAGATTAAACAATAAAATAATTCAACAAAAACAATAGATGGGATTACCAATGACGGCTTGAAAAGTGATGACAGGTTAACGACTTACTAGCGAGTTGATCTGAAAGTGGTTAATTTAAGAAACATGAGTTATATTTGCGATTGGCAGATTACCGTGCCATTATAATACCACGAATCGTGTTTTATGGGAATCTAACATATTTCGTATAGTTTGCATAAAGTGTTGAGTCTCTTCAATTCAGTATGTCAATTCTAAAAGACGAAAAACTTGATTTAAAAATGATGACATTGTTTAAATTTATGAGGATTAAACCCGCACCGTTTGCTCTTCGTCATTTTAAATTTAATATATCAGTTACGGATTAACAACTGTATTATAAAATTTTAGTATACACGAGTGTTTAATAAGCATGGAATCAAGCATTATACGTATAATCAGCCTCGTGCATTTAGAATCTGGGAGAGGGTCGACCAACAGATTCTCGAAATGAAATGAAATGAAATGAAATGAAATGGGGTTTAACGTCCTACTCTTATGCACCTTACCTGGGCTAATGGAAGACGGGCATACACCATACAGTGTGCTATGAGTGAAATTTTGCCCAGACAGTGGCACTACAGCCTACTCTTATATCGAATACCAACTGCCAAAGGATCTTTTAAGTACATTCCAATGTGTACACGGGACCTCGGTTTTTCGTCCCATCCGAACGACTATGTCGAAGTCGAAAGCTACAAACTAACATATTGCTGTGTATGTGAAGCTTATTCCAATGACATAAGATATTAAATCAAAATTTTATGTCGAGTAAAAAAAACACCCCTCTTAAAACATGAATATGATATAAATAAAGACACGAGTATTCTTCTGGCGACGCCGCCATCTACATTGGCTCTGTAAACAACCCTACATGAAAAGAAATATCCTCGTCGTAAAAATATCGTTTGAAAAAAAAAGATGTGTTTTTAATCATTACAGTGTCACATGGTTCAACAAAACATCATATACATTCCAGATTTATTTTTAAAACCTCGAAAAGCACAACTAATGGTATATTCAGTCTAAAACAACTACCGATATATTCAGTCTGAATTACTACTGGTATGATATACAGTCTAAAACAGCTACTGCCATATACGGTCTAAAACCGCTACTGGTTATACAGTCTAACAGCTACTGCATGGTACATTCAGTCTAAAACAGCTACTGGTATAGACTTTCTAAAACAGCTACGGGTATATACAGTCTAATGGTTATGTGTGCAAGGTGTGCGGGTCGGGGAGGGGTGGGTCCTGTCAAAACGTTCCAATGGCCTACTATGCTTATTGGTAAATTCGACCCGGGCCGTTTGAACTTACCGAACTTCCAAATGTCAGTAGACCCGTCATTTGTTTAATCAAGAAAATATTCACACTGATAAACAATCCTTCGTTCGTTCCTGGAGTTTAACGTCCCCGTCCACCAGGGGTGATATCGCAGACAAACACCCACTTCCAATTTTAAACACCTTTATACCAGTGTTCCTTTACTTTTAAAAATAATCAGAGATTAGGTTATTCTAATCTCGTGTCATATGTCAGAATAGTCAGTCATTGTTTAAAATATCGTGCAATAAACAATTCAATCAAATCTCTATCATCTATAACATGACGTCAACTAGAGAGAGAAAGAGAGAGAGAGAGAGAGAAATGGGGTTTAACGTCCACTCGACACAAACTAAGTCATTTCGGGACTAACATGTGGTTTAATTCTATTTCAATAATTCGCTTGCATCTAGGGGAGGCAACCGGAAGACCCAGAGAAAACCCACGAGGTTGGACAGGCGACCCTGCTCCTTGTCACAGTGTATAACGTATGTCGCTAACAGGTAATACGGGTATAGTATAATGAACTATGTGCATGTATAATGAATGACATGATATTTGAATAGTCCCAAGACGGGAGGAACGTACTTTAAATTGTTGAAATGTTATTAAACCAGTGTCGAAATCAGTTTGTGTCTGCATACTTTCACCATTTAATGTGAAACAAAGTAGTGCAACTTCTTTGCGGCTGTGCTTATATTTTTATATATATAGATATGGTCTAATTGTAGAATTTCAGTTTTGTAGATCTATTTTAGCTATTACACCTTGTATTTTTATATTCAATATATATAAACTGATCGTTATATTTATGTTTTGTGTAAATCACGATAATGACAACTGTTTATCTAGTAGACACCCAGTTTCTAAAACTTGATTAAGTTGTTAATTATAATCCGATGATCAAAAACTGTCATAGTTGGGGGAACCCACTTAAACTGTTTATCTAGAAGTCACCCAGTTTCTAAACTTACTATAAATGACAAAATTATTTCATCATTACACTAATGTTTTGTTTTGTCTATTATGCATACAATTAGAAACTTAGAAAACCTAATTAAATATTTTCTTTGATTGGCATTTAGTAATTGAACATATTAACACTGGGTACAATTTTATGGATACACAATTATCAAGACAAGAGTATCCTCGTCGAAACGCCACGCAGTATCAAACTCAATAATTGTGTATCCATAAAATTGTAAACACAGCTAAAAATAGCCACGATAAATTCACAGACTAGTATAATCTGTTAATCTCTATAGAAAGAAATATCCATCCAAAATACATCAGAAAAAATAAATTAAAACCTTAGTCTTACCTGTAATTTGAAATGTGGGTTAATTAAAGGTGAAATAAATCTCAGGTAAAATAGGTAAATCCGTGTTATATACAGGTCTAGGGGTGAGAGAAGTTTTAACACTGTTAATTTGACGACCGTCTTATAACCGACGTTGTTCACACACTTACTGCTGGACCACAGATTATCGGTAGTAACATTCTCACACACGGCACAATAACAAAATATAAAGTATGGAACACCATACAGAACACGATATATAAACCAGCAACTTCTGGCTAGCAATTCACCAGTTGTCTAGTTCATTGATGTCATTATAAACCAGAAACATCTAGCTAGCATTCCCTAGTTAAGTGACGTTATTATAAGTAAAATACTATGTGCTTGATCCTTGATATTGGCGATTAAGAGAGAGAGAGAGAGAGAGAGAGAGAGAGAGGCGTCAATTCAGTCCCTACTTACACAAGACGAGCAGTAGGGTCGCATGTCCAATCTCTTGGGTTTTGTCCGGTTTCTTGCTATTGAAATAAAACTGAACTACATGTTAGTCCCGAAATTACCTAGTTTGTATCGAGTGGACCGTAAACCCTACTTTTCTCACCTTTAATCGTCTTGTTTATTAGCTACAGAATAATTGTCAGTCTTTATTTTTGTTAAATCGAGAATTCAATTGAGTTACACCAAGACTTTAAACCGTCATGAAACCCGCAATCTGATTTAAAAACCCAGATTCTGAAACCCCTTTTTTTGTGCTTCAAGTTATGTCGCTACATTCCATACTCTAGCAATATATAATACAGAATCGGATTCAATGGGGGGGGGCGCAAGGGGCACCCACCCCTCCCCCCTTATTTTCGACAGTGCCCTTTTTTACTGCTGAAAATGCCTTTTCTCAGACCCAAAAATGTTCGTTCCGAACGTTTACTTAGACGAAAATATCATCCAAAAAGCTCTTGGAATTGACTCAGGTGCAAGGAGATGACGGATAATAATCTTGGGGGACCCGTCCCTCCACCCTAAACCTCCCCATCAGCGGCGTGCCCCGTCTCCGCCCCCCCCACCTTTTCAAAATTCCTAGATCCGCCCCTGATATAATATAATACTAAGGCAATCAAGATTTTTAGGCAAAAACGCTACATCACAAGATTGTATTTGTATAAATCTCATAGTTTTCTTTTAAAATGTTCGCATCTTTTGAAAGATAAAATCTGTTTTTTTAGATAACATCAATAGCTAGTGTAGCGAAACGATGTCAATATATATTTTATTACCCTGAAAAATAAAATATTACAGATTTATCTCGAATATCTAAGATGAAAAATGCTTTTTGTCGACGTCGTTTTAAGAAATAGACAGGCAAAATAAGTCATTAACTTGACTATCTTAAAGCGGGAATTTCATATTTTCTAAGAAAGTCAAACCATAATAATTTCTATGTATTTTGCTCAATAGGTTGTCAACTCGCCATTATACGATCATAGCCAATTAGCCATTATTTATTAGTCTTATAAATTACTAACACTTGAAATTATAATACAATTACCTCCCTTGTTTTTCTATTCCCCCAATGGAATAGCTATCTTCAAGCGTTTGAATTTGAAGTTGACAATGATATATTTGCCAATTTCTCAACTCGTAATAGTGAATTATAGGATTAATAGGATTATTCTTTATCAAGTTATGACTGTTGGTAGATACCATCTATTTTAAGGCGTTATTTTAATACATTTCAAAAATATAGCTTAAAAATATGAAATTGTTGCTTTAAGAAACTCGTTGTAAATCAAATTCGCATAGAAGTCGCGGTGGTTGAGTGAGATATGCGTATCGTATTTTTTACTAACGAGGGAGTAAGGGTTCGATTTTGGTGCTGCCGAGAAAGTTCCTCGGGTATTTTCCAGCGTGGATTACCTAACACCTATTGCATCTACACAGGGGTGTGACTAGGGTGACTAGTCATCCCCTCCCCACCGGTGTATAGGAATCACGAGTCCTACAAGCTTCAACTGGAACATGCACGCATGGTGGTATATATATTATATAGTACATGGTGCGCATCTTATCAGACACACAATCAGAATCTATGGGTTGTCACCCTCCTCAAAAAATTCCTGGATCCGCCACTGCTACACGTTTAAAAGCGATAGTCAGCGATTTTGTGTCTTTACCATTGTAGGCAAAATGCTGTATATATTTCTGTTAATGCAAGGCATTTTATAAAGTGTGTAAAAAGTGTTCGCTTGTTCTATGTGCAGGACGAACAGCCAGACAATGAACAGTGTCTAGATGCTCGAATGGCCCGAAAAACTGACGTAAAACTACTCTTGACAGTTAAAGAGAAACTGATATAAGATTAGGCCGCAGTGCCGCTGCCAATCCAAAATTCCGCTCATAACACACTGTATGGCGCACATCCCCGTCTGTATTAACCTGGTTGGCGCAGGAGACTAGTCGTTCGGATGGGACGAAAAAACGAGGACTCGTATATACATTTACGTGCACGTAAAAGGTCCCTTGGAAGCTGGAATTCGATACAAGATTAGGCCATGGTGCCGCTATCTGGACAAAATTCCCTTCATAGCACACCGTATGACGTATGCCCGTCTTCATTAGTCCAGTAGGAGCTGAACAGTAGGACGTTAAACCATGTTTACTTGGAAGGATGAAAATGTACAGATGGTAATATAAATAAAATATCCTGTATGGTTTATAAAGATAAATAGGTGTAAGAGAGATTAGACGATATGTTTTACACACCTTTAGAGGTTAAAATACCTCACCTGTGCAGGTAGATATATATATATATTTACTGTGACAAACTACAGGTGTGACATTTCAATATAACTAGGTAAAATACATGTATCCCTTTATCCACTCTACCGTATGTAATACGAGATTAACCCAAAGGATCATCTTTAAACCCTTTTCAAAAGGACGGAGAAACTGGCATGGTAGGTATCTTGGGCGACAAACCGAGGTTCCGTGTACACATTGGCGTGTACGTAAAATTTATTAGCCCAAGACAGAGAAACTGGCATGGACTGTTATCTAGTCGTTCGGACGGTGCGATAAACTGCGGCCCCGTGTACAAATTGGTGCACACGTTAAATTCCATTAGCCAGCGGTAGGATTAGATCAGTATGTTTCATATTATCTCGTTGATACGTTCTGTATTTGTGCATATTTACAAGGTCCTTCTAGGGTTTGTTTGTATTATTGTCTTTATTATTTTTTCTTTATTAAATATTCCCAGATGAGTGAATTGTTTATAACCAACAAAAACTATTTTACAGTGTTTAACCATGGGATAAATTTATTTATCAACTATTCACGGTCTCTTGTTCCACGATTCCCAGGTTGTACGTGACAAGGAGTAGGGTCGTCTGTCCAACATAGTAGTTTTATCCCTGGTCTTCCTCCCACTGCTAAAGACATCTACGTGCAAGCGAATAATTGAAATAAAATTGAACCATGTGTTAGTCATGAAATGACGTTTAGTGGACATTAAACTCTCTCTCTCTCTCTCTCTCTCTCTCTCTCTCTCTCTCGCTTTGCACTGTTTTTATAGCCACGTATATCTTTATAAACTCAATCAAACATCACATCGAGAAGTTTAAGCTAGCTAATGCCACTACCCGGGCAAAAACAGCCCTAGAGTTATATTGAAAATATAACACCATATGTTACTTTAGATAAGGACAAGACATGTAATTCCTTTCGGTTTTACTTTTAATTTGATTCATTTCTTCTGGTTATCTTAAAACCCTCCACAGGGAATCTGAAATGTTTTACTCTGACCCCAGGGTTAATATATATCAGGAGTAAGTGAGATATACATGGAAACCAGAATACTGATATTCTAGATTTAACCAGCTCCAGAATTCCAACAATGTCTTCTACCACCCTCACAACACTACCATGTTATTATAGTTAATGTCAGGCCTGATATTTTTAGCTATTATAATCTAAATTTGTACAATTTGCTCTTAATAAATCACAGACTATAAACAGTAAAAAATACAACCATTTCACGTATTCTACAGTTTACGATAACGCAGGAATTATTTATAGGCCTACTACTGTTATAATATCCATAAATATTCATTTTAAAACGTACTACAATTGAGAGAAAAATGAAATAAAATGGGGGTTTAACGTCCTACTATTCTGCTACGAACTGCGCCAATGAAGAGGGGTATACGCCATGAGGGAAATTTTGCCCGGAAAGCGACACTACGACCAACTGTCAAGGGGGATCTTTTACGCGCACGCCAATGTGTACACAAAACCTCGGGTTTTCGTCCAATCCGAACGACTAGACAGTTGAAGGGTATAATTGAGAAATAAATGAAATGGAGCCTAACGTCTGCCTCTTTACATTTCTGCATCGACTGGGCTATGGTGACGAATATACGTCATACAGTGTGATGTGAGAAAGTTTCCACGGGCATCGGATTAAAACTGTCAATACGTCTTTTACGTGTACGATATCTTCGGTTTTTGTCCAGTTCGAATGACTAGACCATTCCCCGTGCCAGGCTTTCCCCCCTACAAGTGGAAATCACACTGGAAACAGCGGGATCGAACTCGAGGTAACGAGGAGGCGCCACCGTGGATCACATTATTCAAATAAACATTTTAATTTAACCTAAATTTACAAATAATTTGGTTAATTTCACATTTAATCACCTGCTCCGTAAACGCCTTCAAGAATTTAAAACATTTGATAGAAAATGAATCCAGCATGCCACATGAAAGTCAAATATCGCATCAGAAATGATGATGCAATGATAGGTGAAAATGGTTTCTGTAGGTTTTTAAAACCCAACGTCTTATACTTTTATTTTGACAGCTGTGTGCCGCCTACCCGACAATCCATTAATATAACTTCGCGTTGGCCTCAGACCTAAACGTACATAAAAAAATACCTTCAAACTATTTCGTCGTATGAAATTCTGACGCAAGGACAAAAGTAAATTTTTCTTCTATTGGAAAGTCAAAGTCAAACTGTTAAAATAGATTTCGACTAATGATAACGGTCAATGGATAATGCACAATTTTATGAGCGTCTTTACACGTTGAATAAAAATCGAGGATTTAGTCACGTACTTGCACAATTATAATCGTTCGTGCATAATAAAGGACAAATAACTGGTGACCAAAATAAATATCATTAAGGGCCTCGATAAAAGACGACCAAGCCTATAACTGCATGACATTATAAAAAAAAAACGGTCAGACTATACTGCACAGACTACGTGATATTATGCATAGAAAAGTCTGGAGATAAAATAATACACTTTCAATTAGATCGGTTACTTATATTCTATCAAGGGCGAAGACTCAAGCAGATATTATGGGAAATTGTTATAATTCAATAGAGCTAGCTAGATCTTGTACACGTAAAGGTCTCCCTCTCTCTCTCTCTCTCTCTCTCTTAACGTCTAGGGCAATATACAACACAATATAGAAATATTTGTCTGTAATTCGAGGTTTCGGGTTGAATGACGGTTCAATTGGCCCCCTACCCAGGGGATTAATTCAACGATCATACTCCCCAGGGGCTTGAACAAATAGCACCCCACAGGGGTCTAAAACAGGTTATAGGAATGTGATAAGTATGATAATCGGTTGGTTATCACAAGGTCAAACCTACCATAGATAATCACCATATTGTAAGTTGATTCAGATATTTTCTCAGGTAGACAGACAAGTTAGTTAATTTCTGTATTTTCTCAGGTGGACAGGTAGATTATATCAATATAGTCAGTTATCGCTACAACTGAACGATTAATTAGGCCTAGTTTCGCTCGCTGAATCTACAAGGGGTAGGCAGTCTATTATCATAGGCTAAGTAAATGTTTTAAGACGGGATTTTATTTTGTACGGAGCACTAGCAAGAACATAAAAAATAGCAATTCAGCAAATTTGAAAAAAAAAAATCAATGATAATGACTAATCGGGAGGGAGGAGGGAATATAGATGTGTGGCTATTATTTAAAAACTGATTTGTAATATTATAGTTATACCATATATATTTGTATTATAAATAAAATAAAACCAAGTACGAACAATCCAAACCATTAGACAGAATTCTAAGTCCTAAAAAACCTTTATACCACACAATAGAATGTATTTCTAATATAAAGGGGGTTGGGATGGCCATAAGTATGTTTTTAGTTTATTTAATATTAAGGGGGTTGGGATGGCCTAGTGGTCTAGAGTGCCGCGCTTCGGCCTCTAGCTGGCCGGTCACCTCTGGCTTGCGGCTGTGGTTTCGAGCCCTGGTGTGAGCGTATGTGGCATGGAGATAGGGGCGCCTTCTCAACCTCGTGGGTTTCCTACGGGCACCCCTACGCGCAAGCGAATTGTTGAAATAAAATTAAACCATATGTTAGTCCCGAAATGACCTTGTATACCATAGTAAGACCATAGCAATATTATAATTATACCATATATATTTGTAATATTATAATTATACCGTATTTATTTGTAATATTAAAGTTATACCATATAAATTTGTAATATTAAAGTTATACGATACCTTATTTATCTAATCGGTTAATTTAATCTGACAAACTCAACTGTTGAGTTCAAATCAGATATTTGACGTGTATTTCAATGTCTGAATGAAAGACAAATTGTTATTACTTAGAGTTTTACTTATATACCCATGCACATTCGTTTTTTTATTTGCTTATCGTCTAAAATCAATATTTGTTTAAGCATCGGGATAATGCACTTTGATCAAAAATAAAATATATGACCCGGATAACTGGATGGGTAAAATAATTTCCTAGTTCAAGAGAGAGAGAGAGAGAGAAATGAGGTTTAACGTGAACTCAACACAAACTAGGTCATTTTGGGACTAACATACGGTTTTAATTTTATTTCAATAATTCGCTTGTGCGTAGGGGTCTTTAGCCGTGGGAGGAAACCGGATTGCCCGGAGGAAACCCACGAGTTTGAAAAGGCGCCCCTATCTCCATGCCACATACGCTCACACCAGGGCTCGAAACCACAGCCGCAAGCCAGAGGTGACCGGCCAGCTAGAGGTCGAAGCGCGGCACTCTAGACCACTAGGCCATCCCAACCCCCTTTCCTAGTTTAACGAAATATGAGAGGTGTAGCTTAATTTAAGGGTTTAAAGAAACATGGAGGTTTGCTCAGTGGATATGGCGTTTGATGACTAAATTCCAGGGTTAGGAGTCGGTGTTCGCCGACATTTTCCCCGTGTGACGTCTGTGGTGCAGTGTTTAGTCCTTCGGATGGGATAAAAAAAAAATGAGGTGTACCTATTGGCGTGCTCGCACAATAACCCGTGACAGTGGCAAATAAATATACGTCGTAGCACGGGCTTCCAGGCAAAATACCCCGTATGGTACACTGTATGGCGTATGCCCGTCTTCATTAGCCCAGTTGGAGCAGAACAGTCGGGCGTGAAGATCATCTAAGTTTAATGTTATGGAATTAGACTACTATGTTACTAGTTCTTGACTTTGTCAAGATCTTTGACCGTCAACACTCCGTTAGATGGCGCAATCATAGATTAATAACTGAATTACACCACAGTTACTTAATACAATCAAATTGCTTAATCACCGTTTAAAAATAATAATAGAACACTTTCATCGTTCTCTAAGCTATATACTATTTCTTTAACTGTTTAATCTGGCGTCAATCAATCCTATTTACACGATAATCTCGTACAAAAACTTTTTTCTTCTGCAAAATATTTTTTAAAATTTGTTTCCTTTTATCATGCAATACCGAATATTTGGGTTGTGGATTCAGGTCGCGTGATTTTATGTAGAAATGTCAAGTAAACAGTTTATCCGTGTGAATAATTTTCAAATTAAAATTCCACTCGTGTAAACCACAACCTGTATAGCGAGTATTGCTGTGAACAGAGAGAGAGAGAGAGAGAGAGAGAGAGAGAGAGAGAGAGAGAGAAATGGGGTTTAACGTCCACTCGACACAAACTAGGTTATTTCGGGACTAACATATGGTTTTTAATTTTATTTCTATAATTCGCCGCAAGCCAGAGGTGACCGGCCAGCTAGAAGTCGAAGCGCTGCACCCTAGACCACTAGGCCATCCCAACCCCACACTCCCACAAATACCTACTCTGGCTATGTAGGTGTAACAGGTTTAAGACTAGGGTAAAGTTATCTCGGTGGCCCTGAGTCTACGTATAACCTGCCTCGTGCATGGTACATATCATGAGTTACTATGGTAATATGGATTAAACTATTGGACAGTGAGGTCGGGGAATGCAGTAGAAGAAGGGTTGTCCAGGGATAATGTCTCAGATTCGATGAATTTAACTGAGAATAAAGTGTACTTGAATTTCCTACTATTCCGCACAATCAGGGAATACGCATAGAATTTGCCTGGTGGTATTTCGCTAGAACAGTGGCACTACCACTTACTCTTATACCGAAGTCCAACCGCAAAGGCGCAAAGGGGAAATTTACGTCCATACCAATATGCTACGGGGTGATTTTTCCCAGACAGCGTCGTTAAAACCTTAACCTTCGTTCAATTCCAGCTGTCAAAGATTCTATAACGTGCACGCCAACGTGTAGGTGGGACTTTGTTTTTGTCCCACCCGGACTACTAGATGTTATTCCTTGTCGGGAAATCCACCCTGAATCATTATGAACGGGAAACCACGCTGAAAGACCCAGATCCAATCTTGGTGTTGGCAGGAAACAAACATGGACAGCACATGAATTTACCTGGTAATGAAATGGAGTTTATCGTTCCATTTTTCTACCCCGACTGGGATAATGAAGACGGGCATACGTCATACACTCAATTGAGCCTACTCTTATATCGAATTCCAACCGCTAGGGGATCTTTTAAGTGCACGCAAATATGTACGTGTACACGGGACCTCGGCATTTCGTATCTATAGAAGGAATAGACCCTTTCCCTGCCAGGTCATCTCTCCTATACCAACGACAAGGATAAACCACGCCGGAAAATCAGGAAGAATTTTCTCGACCAACACCGCGAGTGAGCAAATGTCTTCGCCTCTTAGTTACGGCGGATTATTGTGTCAGTAAGACAGATCGAGAATAACTGACTAATGAGGACAAAGTTAAAGAAAATTGTTGACGTGAAAATAAAGAAGCCAGACTGATATTAATTGATGTTGAGAAATGGAGTCAAGTGATTAGACAAGCTACTGTCAGATTACAAGTTGTGGATGAGTTTTCAGATGAAGCTGGAGTAGTTTATAGTAGATCATTAACCAGTCAACAACTAGTAGTAACTAATAGTAACCACGTTACCATGACAACTATTGCTAACATATATCATGTCATTTCCCTTTATCACGACACTTCACAAAAACCACAAAAATCCTGCCTTCATTTTCAAGTATGATGAACTTTATCCTACTAATGAAAATGTTCAGGAAACTTGCTTTTATACCAAATGACCAGCAGTAAACATTTCCTAGACCACCGGTCGTTATCACTGGGGGATGACATTAGGGCAAGTTAATATGCTTTAAATATTCACTTTTTGTAATCAGAAAATTAACTTCTAATCAATTGTTGAAATTATTTACCAAAAAACAAAACAAACAAATTAAATGTTTTTCAACACTCGGCAAACCTCGGCAGATTCCAGAACCAACATCTAGCCTCGGCTGTTTGACGGTAAGTGATATGTACCTACGCCTATACAATTGCGATGCGACGCCGGTTTACTTATTAGGAAAACATGCCGCTTTAAAGAGAGAAGTTCTCAAAATTGCGTCGTTCGAAGGGTTCTAATGTAAAATCTCAGGACATGTCTATTGGACAATAAAACCCCTCTAAATGCGAAACAGGAAGTGTTTATCGGCATTGTAACATGCTTTTTTAGAATTTTAAAAGACATTACTAAAACAGAAGGGTGTTATTGTCCAATAGACAGTGTCTAATTGACCAATCAAAACGTTACAATGTATGATGTTGTAATCAGTGGAGGAGTTATTATTAGAGTTATGTCCCCGTTGCCTTGACTAAATAAAAAAACACAAGATATAGCCTTGAAAAAAAATAAAATAGAAAGTGATCAAGAGAGAGGATAAATAACTCACCTGGATTACCAGGTAGTAACCACTTGACAACCAGATCAGGTAAATAATAACTCGTT
Organism: Patella caerulea; assembly: GCA_036850965.1. Classification (NCBI taxonomy): domain Eukaryota; kingdom Metazoa; phylum Mollusca; class Gastropoda; family Patellidae; genus Patella; species Patella caerulea. The sequence continues at coordinate 77,796,751 of JAZGQO010000010.1, read as the reverse complement.
CCTGTTTATATCTGATCTTAAGATCCCCACAGATTACAGACAACTGTTCAGATCTGTGAGATATATGGCAGTATATCACGATGTATCGTCTATAACAACCAGATCGTATATAGGTAATACGTACAGTCTCATATATATAATATAAACAGCATTGTATCGTGTCCGAGTTTGAACGAGTTGTTAAACCACCTGTGCGTTTCCCTACCACACTTTACAATGTAAACACAGATCAGCCTTATAAACAATACTTCATCATGGTCTGAAACTAGGTCAACTTAAAGCACCATATATACAACTTATAAACATTGTGTCTATATGGATATAGGCCCTTATAGCTACAATTTCATATTTTTAAAGTTATATTTTTAAAATATATTAAAATAAAGCCTTAAATAGATAGTATCTATAAACAGTCCTACTTTGTTAAAGAATTATGCTATTAATCCAATAAGACACTATTGCCAATTGAGAAATTGGCAAATATATCATTTTCAACTTCAAATTCAAGCGTTTGAAGATACCTATTCCATGTGGGGGAAATAGAAAAACAAAGGGGGGGGGTAATTGTGGTATTATTTCCGGCGCAATGATTTTAAGTGTGGGGAATAATGCCCATGATCGTATAATATTGAGTTGACAACTTATTGAGCAAAAGACATACAAATAATTATGTTTTGACTTTATATTAGAAAATATGAAATTCTCGCTTTAATTCGATGAATGTAGAGTACTGTAAACGTACAATAGAAATGAAATGAAATGGGGTTTAACGTCCTTCTGTTTTGCACCGAACTGGGCTAATGAAGGTGGCATACGTCATATTGTGTGCTTTAGAGGGAAGTTTTGTCCGGACAACGGCACCACGGCCTACTCTAATATAGAATTCCAACTGTCAAGGAATATCTTACGTGCACGCCAATGTGTACATGAAACCTCGGGTTTTCGTCCTATCCGAACGACTAGACAGCTGCCATACTGAACTAAGGCTGTCTGTCTACCGTTCGATCCACCAGACACTAAGCTAGTCGAAAACACGAAATATATTTCGGCCAATGCAGGGATCGAAGACCCGATCTCCAGGTTAGTGAGCTTGCGCCTTACCCACTTAGCCACCGTGAACCCGTGTATAGATCAATTCAAAGCACCCTCCCCCGGAACATTTAAACTAAACCTATTGTTGCCGTAGCAGTAATTGATAATGTACGTAAATGGTAATAGCCTTACCGGTGACATGAAATGAAATGGTGTTCAGCTCCAGAACTGGACTAACGAAGACAGTGCCTATATTGGTAATGATGATAATTGGTGATAGCACTAATTAGTAATAGTGGTAAATAGTCATACCTCTAATTGGTATTGATGGTATTTGTTCATAGCACTAGTTGTTAAATGGCCATAACACTAAATTCATATGAAGTTTTGAAATTGATCTGCAGAGGTCAATTTACCTCAAATTCATCGATACAAGTCTCGCTACAAGAACTGCAAGGGAAGACGACTTTGCTTGAGATATTGATAATTGGTCATGCCACTAATAAACCATAATGGTTGTAATTGGCCGTGGCACTAATTGGTTATTACAGTAGTAAACTAAAAGGGAAGACAACTTTGCTTGAGATATTGTATGGCCCCAGATCACTAAATATTTCTCCATTGACTTAGATGTTTCCGATATTTTTGTTGAGTAGAACGCTTTCTGTCGCAGATGGGGCAACATGTGGCAAACTCTTGCCCAAAAGCATGTGTGAGGTTCACCAAGAAACTTGAGATAAACAAGGGAGGGAAAGACTAAACATAACCTTCGTGGGTGACGGCCCAGGAATATTTGGTGATGTGTCCGTATACATAAAAGAAAGTATATTTTTCTAAAACCGGCTGATGTAGAATATAATGATAGAGTGATTTATAAACTATAACTGGGTGGTATATAATACCTGATATAAAACACGCGTTTCTCTACTATATTACATACATGCACTACTATTATCTTATCTTATAAACACTTTATAAAACCTGTACAGTAGCAGGTTACATTTCTTCTTGTTTTACAGCGATCTTACAAGCAGGTGGAGATTTTACTAAACGTTAAAAATTTGAAAATATCCAGATTGGTTTTTATTAGATAAATGATGGACCGTGTTGTGGTGGCAATAGCCCCAGTCGTCTGAACTCCACTGATGTTCAGGAGTTGACGGTTTGATTCATTCCCCTGATGGCGTACACCATATCCATTTCTATTCAACCAATTAATGAATGTATATTTTACTAGCGTATTCCCGTTTTGTCTAGTTCAGGTTTTACAAGTGAGTCCTCTTCTTGTCGAGTTATGGTTTTACTGGCCCGTTCTCTTCTCGCCAAGTTAAGTTTTTACTAGAGTGTTCTCTTCAGGTCGAGTTAAGGTTTTACTGGCGTGTTCTCTTCAGTTTGAGTTAAGGTTTTACTAGCAACTGTGTTCTCTTCAGGTTGAGTTAAGGTTTTACTAGCGTGTTCTCTTCAGGTCGAGTTAAGGTTTTACTAGCAACCGTGTTCTCTTCAGGTCGAGTTAAGGTTTTACTAGCGTGTTCCCTTCTTGTCGAGATATTAACTAGCGTATTCCTATTTTTTGCTGAGTTAAGGTTTTACCAGCGCGTTCATTTTTCGAGATAAGGTTTTACCAATGCGTTCCTTTCCTGCCGAGTTAAGGTTTTACTAACGTCTTCCCTTCTTGTCGAGTTTGGGTTTTACTATAACGTGCTCCCTTCGTGGTGAGCTATGGTTTTACTAGCGTGTTAAGGTCGAGTTAAGGTTTTACTAGCGTGCCCCCTTCTTGCCACGTTAAGGTTTTACTAGCGTGTTCCCTTCTTGTCGAGTTATGTCATTTACAAGCTTGCTCCGTTCTTTTTAACTTTTTTTCTATTAGAACCAAAATAAATATTCACCACCAAGGTAACAAATCTATTCAACTGAACAGATAAATTCTAAAATCATTTTTGGAAGCTGATGAAAGAGAAACAGGGTAGTGACGATCTAAGAATGTAAAATATTCTAATTCTGAAATATAAATAATCCAGGTAAAGTAAGCAGGGCTTTATCTTTAAAATGCAGGTAAATGTATTAGTATACAGGACCGTATCTAGCGGGGGTCCAGGGGTACATTCACAATCTTTTAATTATAAAATAATACACTTGATTATAATCACACAGTGATGCATTGATCAGTCGGTCGGTTTTAAGGGCGCTCACACGCCAATGGGTTCATTTGCCCTGATCCAAACTTTTTTATATCACTTACGTGGAGGCTACCCCCCCCCGCCCTGTTAGTATGTGTATATATATATATATATCATACAAGTGAGAGTATTTGTATACATATATATATATATATATATATATATATATATATATATATATATATATATGTATACAAATACTCTCACTTGTATGATATATATATATATATATCATATATTATATATATATATATATAGCAGGTGAGAGTGTAGTAGATATATACAACGATGATTTATAGACTGTGAAAACATTTTAAACTGTTATCAATGATTTATGATCCGGATATAAGAATAAAATATAGTTAATATTTTAAACTCTGTAAGTTATATCAATGATTTATGGACACTACCTGGTTCGAGTGAGATATAAAAAACGAAATATGTCTGATGTCAGTGCAAAAACGCCAACACAAGCTGTTTTAGTGCAGGATTTTTATTTTTCTTTCTCAACTAAAGCAGGTATATTTTAGTATAGGTCAAAATTCTATGGAATACAGTTACTGCTTATTACTGAATTCCTTGATAATGACCGAAGAAGCCTATAGTCGAAACGTCGCTCAGTAATAAGCAGTGATTGTTTTCCATAGAATTGTGACCTGTATTCTCCCGCTCAATTACTATATGCTATTAAACCGATTTATATTTTAATACATTGTATTTAATAATAATAAACGTTATTTTGTTAATCTTTGTAATTTATATCAGCAATATGTTCATGTGTCTTCCAGAAAAAAAAATTGCAAATATTTGTTTCTTTGTTTAAAACTAATTCCGGAATTACATTTGGCTCGCTATATAACTATTTCATCAAGGATTGTCATTACAAGATTAACTCTTGGTAGAACCGACCACACTGACAATGTCTTGTTGAAGACGTATGGTTACGGTCTAGAATATCAGACGCTATATTTGGTTAAACCGATAGCACTAGCAATGTCTTGAAGTATCAGACGCTATATTCGTGAGCGCTGTTTCTGATGGCTGCCCTATAATAATATACTCTGTGATTTTTTACCCATTTGCACACAGTACTATGGTCAAGCTTCATGGATTTTGTGATCTACACATTTGTAATGCAGCTGTGGATCTGATGATATAAAAATTATTCTGGCGCTTTGAGCATGCATACCTGTACGGAAATTATAAATATACACTATGAATATTTGACCATGTTGGTGTTCCGTAGAAATTGATATAATATATGACGTGATAAGTACATATTATAATGTTGGGTGGTTCAAGTAGACATAAATTATATGTAACTTGTCGTGTATTATATAGATATATCTAATCACAGTCTAGATGTGTATAAATCATATTAAACTATTACACTATATAAATCACGCACAACTTATATACTGTAATCTGGGCTATCAGAGGTTGGGTCTCTACTGAGAATGTTTCAAGGGAAATCCCTAGCGGCCGGGGGTAGGTGCTACGTGTGTGGGTGGGGGTGGGGCAGTGTCAAGCGGTCTCACACACCCTGGATAAAAAATACAGGGCAAGTCAAGAGCATTTATATATGGGTTGTAAAGTGGAAATAGAATTTTAGCAGGCGTTAAAGTAAACTGCCCTCAAAACACACGCGGGATCCTCGCTAATAATAAACTCTGTAGAATTTTGGTGCATACGGTCCCCTGTCGAAAGAACTGATGCTGCCCGTCGGGCACTGCTCCAACTAGAAACAGATTAAATGACGACAAAATTTGAAGTGTAATACGCCCCCCCCCTCCTCTCCAATCGGGTTATGACTCAGGTATGCTGCACACTTGCTCTAAGGTATACTGAAAGTCAAAAATTATCTCATGGTAGGGGAAAGCGAACCAATTGGGACCGACTTTACATGACTTGGTGCCTATTTCACAACATTTTAACTAAGATAAAATCCAAATTTTAGTCATTTGATTGGATAATAGTAGACTGATTTTAGAGCTTAACAATCAAGATGGAAATATCAACTAAAACTTTGATTTTATCTTTAGTTAAAATGTTGTGAAATAGGCCCCTGGTTGTGAGATGCATATCCTTGTGAACAAGGAAGAGATGATTTCTACTCCTCGGCCCTGCCAATGAAGTATATATATAGAGACACGAGACTGAAGATGTTAGTACAGTAGAGATGGGGTTTAACGTCCACTCGTCACAAACTAGGTCATTTCAGGACTAACACATCGTTCAGTTTTGTGTTTTATATGCTTGTTAACTTGTGAGATATTGTTTAAACATAGTTCTTGTTAAATAAAAATAATGTTTGAAAGGATACTACAAGATTGTTTTGTTATATTTTATATCACCAATATGTTCAGGACTAACACATCCTTCAATTTTAGTAATGGGAGGAAACCACAGGACCCGGAGCAAACCCACGAGGTCAGTAATGTATAGATACTGGAGGCCATTCTGATGATTTACTAGTTGGACTTTACGTTATAAGATGGGTTTACAGATCGTGTTTAAGGCCCACTAACAGAAGGTCATCAACAGTACAATTGTTTTCTCAACACAAAGCGAAGATAAGTAAAATATTTGTCGAGTTGATCCACTTGAGATGAAGAGTCAATTAAAGATAGTGATCACTTGATGAGGGGGGTATATTATACATCAGCGTGTATTTTACACCCCCACAAGGTTCAACATGTTTAAACAATAATATTATCTCTATAGAATATAGTGATCATACAGGGGGTTAGAGTTGATAGATAAACTTCAGGTTAGTGGATCTCTACAGTGGGCTACGATACGTGAAATAGGGTTCTACTTGTTCTGCACCTACCGGGCTATCAAGACAGGAATACACCATGCAGTATGCGATGAAGAAAATTCTGGCAGGATAACAGAGCTTGGAATTCTCCTATATCGTATTCACACTGGGAGGACAGCAGAGCTAGGAAACCTCTTATATCAAATTCACACTGGGAGGACAGCAGAACTGGTGTCTTCTCTCATAAAAAATTCCATCTGTCAGAATAGCAAAGCTGGGGCCTTCTCTTTTACCTAATTCCAACTGATAGCAGAGCTATCGAATTCCAACGGATACAGTCGTTCTCTTATATCGAATTCCAACTATCAATTGTTTTAGGTCCCTTTCTAACCACACTATTCCTAATAACCCCAAAACACTTTGAATATTCATTTTGAAATATTTATTTCAGTTTTTTATACAGATCTGCGATTCAGATGTTTGATGAGAATGTGTTTAAAATGAGTAATACCTTAATACAGACTAAATACACATTTATAACAATATAATACAATCAAATTCTATAACACTAGGATTAGTTGCTATGACTTAAATGTTTGATTGATCATTAGAAATAAACCATTTATTGTCTGGTATCAGAGATGGTTGATAGCACTAGAATGATAGAGTAATGATATATTTTGTTAAAGTTTTAAATCATCAATATGTTTACCTGTCTTACTACATGTTTCATAATATAAATTGTGTGTGAGAGAGAAATGAAGTTTAACGTCCACTGGACACACAAACTAGACCATTTGGGGTTTAACATATGGTTCAATATTATTTCAATAATTTGTTTTACCAGTAGGAGGATATCAGACCGGTAGAGAATCCACGAGGTTGCAAGGGCTTGTTTGTTCTTAATATATATTATAAACATATAATTATTTTAAATTTTATGTAAAATGTTTGATCTAAGTTTTATGTAAATGTATGTATCTGAGCTTTATGTGGACCAGTACTTGGTGAAACGAGACCAATTTTAGTTTTTAACCCTTGAGACCTAATTAACAAATCGCATTAGTTTTATACAAGACTATTATGGCAGTGATATAAACAACAATGATAATATGTAAAATATATAATAATGTTTAAAATGACGGGGATAGAAATAATATAAATGATAAAAGCAAGAATTTAAATATATCCACATCCATACAGAACATTTCCTCTCCAGAAATCATAAATTGTCCATTTTTCTGCTTCCATCCTGAAAATTCAATTTGACAATGTAAATAACATTTTAAGTACTTGGTACTTTTAATTTAAGTGTGACTGTCAATGGTCAAGACATTGCAGGGTTGAATGCAACAGTCTAACTGTATCTCAAATATTGAGAAGCACTCATCAAACGATAAAAATGAGAAATTAAACATTCTTTAAGTATGATTTGAGCTTAAATTAAAACTCACCAATATATGACCATAGGATGTTAATATAAATATGTCATGTGACTGTAAGACGTTACTATAAATATGTCATGTGACTGTAAGACGTTACTATAAATATGTCATGTGACTGTAAGACCGTACTATAAATAGGTCATTTGGTTCTTCACTCGTTTACCCAGACAGTGCCTATACTTCTTGGAATTCGAAATGTGCTAAATTACAGATAGGACCTTGTATTTTCGTCCCATTTGAATAATTAGATGTAGTTCCTCAGCAGGTCTTCAATCACTGTGAGGAACTGTCTTAGCCAAGACTGGAATCAAACCTGAGTCCTTCTGACGAGCTAGCACCTTAGTCACTGTGCCACCATGGTTACCATGGATACGAGATTGTTTCAGATAGATATTCTACAATGTATATCTTACCTATTTACAGCGCTTCAAATGGTATGGTTCTTGAAACGGCTAATGTATCTTTCAACATGTGATTACGAAGAGCCCATAATGCATTAGTAACGTTACCATGGTAACCAGCACCTTGTGATAACCATTGTGTAGGAAGTCGTGCCGTGTTGGGTATAGTCGTATTCTCCGGTGTAGCTGTCAGCTGTTTGTCCCAATCACCTATTGTTCTACTCTCAGCATTTAAACCTTCAATATACCTGAAATTTCAGTGAAATAAATATTCAAACCATCTATTCACCTGTAATATACCTGTAATAAACCCTATACACACCTGTAATACACCTGAAATAAACATTCTATACACCTGTAACCACAATACGACGATTAAAATCAGTTGAAAACACAAAATAATCCACAGGCTTGCAAAGTAGGAAAAGCAGAAATAACAAAATGAGGACCAGATATGGTTTATATATACTGATAAAGAGTAACACAATGATGACAAGCTTTTGTTTATGTGTAGTTTAATGGTGGAGTTCCACACATTAAAGGAGTGAAGTCTCTAACTCAATATCGTCCAAAGTCTTCGGCATTCAAAACATGAATTATTTGTCAATTTAAATCAACACTGATGCTGTCATTTTACGGGGAAAATATCAGCTTTTGATATCCAGTATTTAAGACAAAATAAACATTTTACAATTGGTACACCATTCATGTACCATAATGCGTTTCAGTCCCAGTTTAATCAAGAGACTCGGAGAACAAGGCTAAACAATTGCACCAAATTAAATGGTGTATGTAGACTGGAATAACCAGACACTCGAAATAGCCACTCGATTGAAACGTCTGGCGTATTTTGTCGAACATAACTGATTTGAAATTAAGAGTACAAACGAAAACGATTGAATGTAAATCAGTTTGTATACATTCATATTACATTATTATATGCGTTGGGACCCATTTGTGGCAATTTCTAGTCTCAAATATTAGCGATTTAACTCCTTTCAGCATGCTCATGGATGGATTAAGTGCTATATAAATGTACATTATTATTATTATTTATATTGTAAAAGTTCTGAAAATACCAGAATTGTAAACATACTTAAATCATCCCATTGGAAACACCCTGTACCACTGACCCACTGACATGGTTGAACCACAGTTTTTACTCAATGAATCAAAGAAACTCCGGACATGACTTGAGATTTAAAAAGACCAATATTAAGATAATGTTAAGGAAAGTTAGGGATATCTTACTTGAGATAAGCCTCAGAATGTAACAATCTTTGTGTTCTTGGTGGTACAGAGACAAATATAGGTGACGGTGGTCGGGGTGGTGGAGGTGGTACCATTGGCTGACCTGAAAATAACAATATTAAACATATTAATCATTTATAATTCAAAAACAGATATTCCCTTCTTTTCAATTTGTCTAAATAAGAGTCTAATTTTCACTTCTTTTAATTGTAATAAGTTTTATAACCTAAATTTATACTCCCAACAGAATATGCTTTAATTAGTAAAAAAGAGAAGAAATTGTATTTATCTAAAATAAAAATTTTGAACTTGATCACGAAGCCTTGAACAACTTACTTATATAACACAGTGTCGTACACAAATTGGGGCTTGTGTTGTTCTGGGATATACATGACACACAATGTTAATAGTGCCTGACTATTCTCCAGAAAGATAATTAATTAACTGAATCAACACAATATAAAAACTACTTTTTAAACCTTTTTACATGACATGTATTTCTGTATATGTTTTATTGAAAAAAGGGAAAAACTTGTGAGCTAAGACTACTTGTATTAATGTCATCTAAATATAGGACAAGCTAAACTTTACTGAAAAGATAGGTTGCCAGGCAACGAAACATACGCCCACAGCAGCTAAATCGTCCGGGCAGTCAACAAGTGTTGTCGCATATTTTTAATTTTTTTGGCAATGAAACATTTGTAATACACTAAAATCTGATTAAGAGTAACAAATCATTATGTAATTATCTGAAAATCATTAGAATTTGTTTGCTTTTTATAAAGTTTTGCCCCACCCTAACAATCAGTATAGGAAACATTTAATATCATGGATTTAGCTGTTCAGCTATCAAAATTCATTGAAAATCAAAATACTTGTTCGTTTCAACACCTTAAACTCTGTGTATCAATCTGAAGTCAATCGGATGATAAGTTTGGCATCTATATATAGGGTCACAAGGTTTATTGAAGTGATCAAGGGAGATAACTCTGAAAATAATTATTTGAAATCGCTGAAAATCAGTAGGCTTCTTCGTCTCATGACCTTAAACAGTGTGTGTAAATTTAAAGTCAATCGGATATTAACTTTGGCCTCTAGACCGTCCACAGGATTTTTTGATGTGATCAAGGGCTATAACTCTGGCAATAATTATCATAATTATCAGAGATCGCTGAAAATCAATACTGTGACCTTAAACACTGTGTATAAATTTAAAGTCAATCAGATATTAACTTTGGCCTCTAGAGCATCCAGAAGATTTTTTGAAGTGATCAAGGGCCATAACTCTGGCACTAATTATCGGAAATCGCTGAAAAACAATAGGCTTCTTCCTCTCATGATCTTAAACACCGTGTATAAATTTAAAGTCAATCGAATATTAACTTTAGCCTCTAGAGCGTCCACAAGCAAATGTGGACAGATGGGCGGGGGCGACGACAATATACGACCACATTTCAATGAGGGCGTATAAAAAATAAACAATCACATTATTATAATATGCATTATTTCCTCTTTATGTGGCCCTATACCCTTCATGTGGCCCTACATACCCTTCATATCGCCCTAAAAAAGTTTCATATGACCCTATATACCCTTCATGTGGTCCTATACCCTTCATATGGCCCTATATAATACCCTTCATATGGCCCTAAAATAGTTTCATGTGACCCTATATACCCTTCATGTGGTCCTATACCCTTCATGTGACCCTATAATATAACCACCATGTGGCCCTAAAATACCTTCATGTGGCCCTATATACCATTCATGTGACCCTATATACCCTTCATGTAGTCCTATACCCTTCATGTTTCCTTATATACCCTTCATGTGGCCCTATATATGGTCATGTGTCCTTTATTAATTCATGTGGCCCTATACCCTTCATGTGGCCCTATATATGGCCCTGTGCCCTATATTATACCCTTCATGTGTCCCTATACCCTATAATATACCATTCATGTAAATAACATGCTGTAAGCCTAAAGCCTAGCTTATATGTTTCATAAAACATATTTTTTACATGCAATGCTAAATTTGATTGCAAAATAGTACCCATATCATAATGTATATTTCATCTAATTATATAAGCTTTAGTAGAAAATTTCTAAAGTGGGTCCTGTAACCATGGTATCCCTTAATCTTGAGTATTTAGCTCTAATATCTTTCAAATTCATTTAATATCAACATTTTTGTTTGAGTAATTTGTAAAAATCGTCTCAAATCACCCTGTTTAATTTTGATAATGAACGTCCAATTTACAAGTGTTTTTATTTTCCGATCACTGTTCAAAAACAAATAATCAAATTGATCACTGATTTATAATGATTAATTGGGGAGCTATGTTTGACGAGGTGTGATACTCGAGTTACAACGACCAGAGTACTCGTGTTACAATGACAAGCGTACTTGAGTTACAACGACCAGAGTACTCAAGTTACAATGACCAGAGTACTTGAGTTACAATGACCAGAGTACTCGAGTTACAATGACCAGAGTACTTGAGTTACAATGACCACAGTACTCGCGTTACAACGACAAGAGTACGCAAGTTACAATGACCCAAGTACTCGAGTTACAATGACCAGAGTACTAACTCAAGTTACAACGACCAAAGTACTTACTCGAGTTAAATGTACAATAACTAGTGTAGTTACTGAAGATACAATGACCAGAGTACTTACTCGAGTTACAATAACTAGTGTCCTTACTCGAGTTACAATGATCATAGTACTCGAGTTACAATGACCAGAGTACGCGAGTTACAACGACCAGAGGAGATGTTAAATGGATTAGTTTTATTGTGCAAATGTTGATTAGAAGTATTAAGTTGTTAGCAACATGTATATCAATCTAATAAAAATACAGATCTATTTTTCCTTCCATTTTTTATACTTTTGGCCTGTGGTATTGGTAGGTTGCGTCAGGGGTCATACATGTGGCTTTTGACCCTATGATGTCAAGACATTGATTTATCACTCAGTATTGACGTTTCTAGTGGTTTATCCACAGTTCCATGCATCAAAAGGCCAAGAAGTCGTAATACCTCACTTAACCGATATACATGTTATATAGCAAATCTTCCAGATCCTAGTGTAGTACAGACATGAAATGAAATTTTGAACTATTAAAACGAAACGAAATAGGATCTGTGTTTTAATCAGATTACATGTATGTTATTTCTTTATGGAGAAGTGGCATTAGATGTTCTACTGTCCAACACAAGAACCAGTGTAATTAGTTGATATTAAAGTTTTGTTGTTAGTAGGTTTTGGTCAGTATATGAATGATGATATAGGTTGTTGTTAAGGTCAGGGCATAAACATTATCTCAAATAATATTTCTGACAACATTCTACTAGGCTTAGCAATGATGTTAGAGGGGGTCACATTCCTAAACTATGCTGCACAATGTTAATACATCGCCATCACATGCTATACAGTATTAGTAGATCACCTTCACACTCTAGTATGCTATATGATGTTAGTAAATCGCCATTATGCTATATGATGTTAGTAGATCGCCTTCACACTCTAGTATGCTATATGATGTTAGTAGATCACCATCATGCTATATGATGTTAGTAGATCGCCTTCACACTCTAGTATGCTATATGATGTTAGTAGATCGCCATCATGCTATATGATGTTAGTAGATCGCCTTCACACTCTAGTATGCTATATGATGTTAGTAAATCGCCATTATGCTATATGATGTTAGTAGATCGCCTTCACACTCTAGTATGCTATATGATGTTAGTAGATCGCCATCATACTATATGATGTTAGTAGATCGCCATCACACTCTAGTATGCTATACGGTGTTAGTAGATCGCCATCACACTGTAGTATGCTATATGATGTTAGTAGATCGCCATCAAACTCTAGTATGCTAGGATGTTAGTAGATCGCCATCATGCTGTAGTATGCTATATGATGTTAGTAGATCGCCATCACACTCTAGTATGCTATAGGATGTTAGTAGATCGCTATCACAAAATATACGATGCTACATGATGTTAGTTAGTACATCGCCATCAAATGCTATGTTAGTAGATCGCCATCACACTATAGTATGCTATATGGTGTTAGTAGATCGCCATCATATGCTCTGTTAGGAGATCGCCATCACACTATAGTATGCTAGGTTCAGCCATGCTACATCACGCTATACAATATGATGCAATACCTGGTAATCCCGACATGCCGTTTGTCAATGAGTTAGGACTGGGTGGTAACATGGGATACGCGCAAGGCGATAAACCTGCACCGTTAGGAGGAAGACTACCTGCTACACCTGGTGGTGATGCATTCATAAACATTCGTTGACCAGGTTGTGGCATACCTCGTGGTCCTGGATAGCCAGACACACCATATACCATTCCTTGTAAACAAAATCACCATAGCAACCAGTAACATGGCAACAACACAGGAAGTAGAAGATGCAAAGAGACAGAGAGAGAGAAGTTGGGATTATGGGAATAAAAATCAAATAATCTGATCCAGGTTCAGTTCAAAATTTGTTTTTCAAGAAAATACAATTTTTTAGTTTCCTTTTTGGGTTGGCCAATTGTTGCAAATTCAAACATCTAGTTGAAGTGTCTTGATAACTGTCATATACTTAGTGAATTTAGAGTAGAAAGCTATCATCATGATTATCAAGTCATTCATAAAATTGAATAAAATTCCAAAATAGGTTAAATAAATTTAGAGATCATTTTCAAACAGCTGAATATTTCAATTCCAAGTTTTATGACAGAACTCTGTCTGTACACAAACTGTGTTATCACATTTAGATTTTCTGTCAGAGTTCTGAACACAAGTCATGTTATCACAATTAGGTTTCTGATTCACAGAAATAAAGATAGAAATACCCATAATCCTAACTATGTTACAGATAGATTACAACAGTCAATATTCAATATAAACAAACATTCATTCAAAACATGGATATTTAAATAGAATTCTTAAATCATGCTAGATTAATTAGTGAGTCCTAATTAAACATTCTATAGATCAACTCTCCTTGTATATTATTGTTTCAATGTTCCATATTATGTATATATTTCTTCAATGTACTATGGTTGTCATTCATACCGATAGTCCATTGGCCAATCACGCTATTTTACTGAGATTTCGACTCACAGTTTGGATGCAGCTATGGCAGATGGCTTCAGGCAGGGTAAGCTTACTCTTCCGGACACCTGTTACCACTGTTTGTTGTGTATTTTTTGTACACGATGAACAGTCCATTTGCTGATTACACTATTTTGCCTCGACTGTTTTGTAGGACTTCAAGTATTGTCTAATCATTTGAATTTTGAATTGTTCATACTTGCTTTTATTTTATTTAAAAACAAGGGAACCGTCAGCAGATATAAACATTTCAAGTAACTTGTAATCCATATAATTGATAAAGACAAGAGAAACTTCGCCAGAAAGAAACGTTTTAAATAACTTATTTAATATAATTGTGTCCTGTTTTATTTCTATTCAACTACTTTATCAACTGACTTAACATGGTGGAGATGCCATCTCCTATTTCTAGCATGTACAATCTGGAGAATTAGTTTCCAAGTTATATTTTTCATTTAGTGCTGAGAATTGACTTGTGAAGTGAGGCTCACATTTTTCTGAGAATAAGATATTGTTTATAAAAAGAAGCCTGTCTGAATGTGTTACTTTGATGTGAACTGTTTTTCTACAAGATGTGCAAGTTTGTTTTTAATTATTAATTAAATCCCATAGTTGATTATCCGTGCAAGTTGAAAATATGTGAAAGATTAAAAGAAATTAGATACCCGCCCACTGCCATAGATTTTTTACTAGCCATAAAATGATGTCACATACAAATAAAACTTTCAAATCAGCCGTTGAATTCAAGACAAATGGTCAAAGCAGAGTAACAAGATCTATAACGTTGAGAGAATACTCTTCGAAACGTCGCCCAAATAAATAAGAAGCTGTTTTTCCGTTATAGTTTATTGCTCTATCCAATTACTAAATGTCTCTCAAAGATTAATAACAAAATCTTTGTTGTGGAATTCATGTTCTGTATGAATAACTTGTTCAATTACTACTGTAAATGTCATTGACACCATTTTGAATTAAAATGTGACATCATTATGTTACTATAGTTACTAGCTTCAATCAACCATGATCATACTTTACCTTGCATGGCCATCATTGAGCCATTTTGCATCATAAAATTACCACCTGGTTGTGGTAACCCAGGAGACGGAGCATAACCAGGAAAAACACCAAACTGAGGCTGTGCAAATCCTTGTTGAAAATTGCTACCTATTATAATATTACATCCAAAAAATAGAGAAGGTGAGGACAATAATCATGCACCATGCCGAGAAAAACACAGGAAAAAAAAACACGGAGCACATCTATAGCTATTATATACAACATTATTCATTCCATCACACAGAGACACAACTTTCTCAAATATATCAAAACTTTTTCAAATATATCAAAACTTTTTCAAATACTGTATATCAAAACTTTTTCAAATATATCAAAACTTGGCTTTTATCCACTCATATTTGCTTCAGCTTAAATCATATTTTCTTAAATTTCACTATCAAGTTAATATTGCTGGATATTATTAAAGGAGTTGAGGGGTAGGGAAATGGGATTTAACGTCCACTCAACACAAACTAAGTCATTTCTGGACTAACATATGGTTTAATTTTATTTCAATAATTCGCTTGCGCGTATTTGTCTTTAACAGTGGGAGGAAACTGGAATGCCCGGAGGAAACCCACGAGGTTGAGAAGGTGCCCCTATCTCCAAAGGAGTTGAGAATTCACTTGTAAGCTAGAATGTTGTGAAAGTTGAATCGCTAAAGGAAATATCAGAAAAAACGGTTGACTTCTGTTCAGTTTTTACAAAGTTATGATAAATTGAAAATTTGACAACATTCAGCATCCACCTTTGACTATATCAGACCATATATAGTCAATGAGAGAGAGATCATTTCGGGACTAACATATGGTTCAATTTTATTTCAATGATTCACTTGGGATAGGGGTCTTTAGCAGTGGGAGGAAACCGAGGACCATGAGGTAGGACAGGCGACCCTGGTCCTTTTCACGTACAACTGGGGAAGGGAATCGTAACCACGTCAGTTGACTTAATGACAGACTTTATGATACAGTGCACGCGTGCTTAGAATTCGGCCATCCAAACTCCCTTGGGACATTTTGAATTCATGATACATATCTTTGTAAATAATACTACAAGGAATTGATGAACTACTTTTTGATAGATATTCTTGTTGGAGATTCAACTGCCTCAATATTTTAGTTTGCAAGGAATTCCTCAATGCCGTAAATAACGGGGAGTGACTTTAAATATACAATCACAAAATATCGAAATTGAGACGACGAAATCTGACATAAAAATGGGACTCAAGCAGAAGTAAAAATATTGAACATAGCATCTAATGGATTAAATAATTTATATACATTGCATTAAATTATTTCAAAATATTTGAGAAATTTGGTTTTCAGGCTTCAACATTACTCTTGGTTATTTTTGACTTGTGATGTTTTAGAATGTTTTAGAATCAATCCATTAGCCAAATCATAAAACTTTGATAAGCCATCATACATCCACAACCAAGAATAATTTGAGATTATTTGAAAATATTCACAATACCAAAATGCTACATAGATATAAAAATAAAACACTACATCAGATTGTAAATATTTAAACACGTTACAAAATGCACAAAAACCCGAGTCATTTTTTTTATTTATCTTTAAATTAAAAATTACCCATTTCTGATAACACGAGAGTTTCTACATAACTAATATCCAAATTGATGCCAATCCCCAAAATAAAAACATAAATTTGTGCTAAAATAAACAACATCTAGCAGCAGAGATAATAAGACCTGTAAATCAAGACTAACCTGGAGTATTTGGACGTCCAGATGATCCAGGTGACATGTGTCCAACATCAGACCAGGGACTTTGAGATCTGTTAAAGGAATCGTTAAATGCTTTGTCCGCTTCTTTTTGTTTAGCCACCTGTTCGGCTGCGATGACCTTGGCCCTTTCTTCGTACACCTCTTTTTCTTCACGCGTCAAACCTCTCCACTGTAATTCACATCGTAAACATTTATAAAGTATGATACGACAATATTTGGGAAATAATCCTCTATATCTTTTTTCTTGAGTTGTTTCCCTTTTTGTAGGTTTGTTTTTATTCGTTTCTCCTTACGAGTCTGAGAGTAAGAAATGGGGTTTACTGTCCACTCGACACTAACTAGGTCATTTCGGGACTAACATATGGTTCAATTTCATTTTGACAATTCGCTTGCAAGAAGGGGTCTTTAGTAACAGGAGGAAATCGGAAACCCATCAGGTTGGACAGGTGACCCTACTCCCATGCCATATACAACCAGGGACATCATGAGTGACACCGGTTCCGCTACAGATACTCGAATGTACAGCTCAGTCGACCCTTATGGCTAGCCTCCGGAATCCATTCATTACATCTGATATAAAACATTTGTTGTTTTTGATGTCTGTGTTAATTTTTGTGTCTGTGCAATGTCAGTCCTAGCAACTGTGCCTCCAACTAGATGTGTACACGGGTGGCCTTTGTTTTCCGTATCAAATGATCAACTAGATAATTGTGTCCCTTGACCTGCCCCCATGTCAGTGCCCCGAGCACTTCCCCCATCACTATGTACCTAAACCTGCCCTTATGTCAGTGTTGCGAGACCTGCCCTCATGACAAGTGACGATCAACACAGTTTTTCTTGCTATTTGTCTAACAACAGGGTTTTTCTTGCTTTTTGTCTAACAATATATAAATATCAATAACTTACCCTTGTTCCCACCAATCGACTCAC
Organism: Patella caerulea; assembly: GCA_036850965.1. NCBI lineage: Eukaryota > Metazoa > Mollusca > Gastropoda > Patellidae > Patella > Patella caerulea. The sequence continues at coordinate 77,778,813 of JAZGQO010000010.1, read as the reverse complement.
GTCACCAAAGTTAGCTTCAGGATGCTCCTGTTGTATTATTTTACGTATTTCACCAGCGTAAACAATATAACCACTTGGTTGACGTCTCACTGTTGACTTGGCCTAAAATAACATATAAAAATATATAATATATAGATCCATTAAATTAAAACCTGCTCAAATGAAAATAAAATAATTCATCCGCACCAACCAGGATAATAGGGGTTAATTTCATCTACACCAGCCAGGATAATGAAGACGTTCATACAGAGTGCACCGGACCTCATTTGTTTTGTCGTGGCAGAACGACAAGATACGCTGTTCATTGCCAGGCCTTTCTGTCCTGCACAACTGCTATGGTGGAAACTAGACCGAAGATCGAGACCAGGATCGAACCTGGGACCTTACAAACTGTCACAAGATAAAATAAAAATATCGACCAGGAATTGATGACCAACCTTTTTAGGTTTTTCGACAGGTGTCTGTGAATTCTCATCAATGGACACGTTGGTCGTCACAGACATAGTTTCTGTTTTAGCATCCTGGGAATCCTCTGGGTCTTGGCCGATATTAAACGTATCTTCCGAGGCTTTTATTAACAATGGTGACGGTTCCTGAAATAACAGAGAAAAACACATTAAAAATGTTGTAAAGTAGTTTTATGGTCTTACACAGTGTTTCTCAACCAGTGTGCCACAAGATCTTCCTAAGTGTGCTGCGAAATTTTCAACGGCACACAAAGAAAATTTCACACTAAAGCAGCCAGCTGATGAAATTCGAAACACTGCAATAAAGTAGGTTTATAGCTGATATCTTCATTATTTAGTTTGAGTCATTCTATGTGTCTATGACTAGTCTGTGTCTATGGTTGTATGGCATCTATGACTTGTTCGCAAAAAAGGTTGGCAAAAAAAGGTCTAAAATAAAACTCCTCAAAACAAGTCATGTTACTGGATGTGTTATTGAATGGTTGTTTCTAATCAACAATTGTTCACAGTGCAGATGTTGCTTTAGTGTCCATTTGTAGTTTTTCAAGTTCCAGCTATTACCTTATATGTGCATGCCATAGACAAGTAGATGTCGCTTATTGTCCCATCTGAACTACTAAAATACTTGCTCTCGTCTATTAAACATGGTATAACTCTGTTGCTCAATGATAATTTTTATGAAATGAAATGGGGTTTAACGCATCCTACTGTTGTTTCAACTGGGCTAACTAACACAGGCATACGCCATACAGTGTGCCACATGTTTAATGTCTTTCTGTTGTGCTCAGGAAATTTTGCTCGGACAGCAGTGCTATAAGAGGGTAATTTTGTACACTACATTTTTATATCAAATTCCAAATGTCAAGGGATTAATTTTATGAATTAATGAGAAATACATCCATTTATTGTTGGGCAAATAAATTCTTCATTTGGTTTAAAACCTTTATTGATTTTGGTGTGTTAACAAGTAAAAAATGTTTTCTAACTGTGCTATGAACAAATGTGCTATTCCAACAACAAGTTAAGTATTTTTGGGGAAATAAATTTCCAATATAAACAATAGCATCTAATCACTTGAAAATAGTAAACTTTATATAGAAACAATGGGCTAATCTCCTTTCGCTTTCTATTGTGACATCTGTTTTAGAACCTTAGAAATTAATATCACAAGGTTGGAGAGAGAGAGAGAGAGAGAGAGAGGTGGGGTTTAACGTACACTCGAAAAAACTAGTTCATTTTGGGACTAACATATGATTTAATTTCATTTCAATAATGCACTTGTGCGTAGGGTTCTTCAGCATTGGGAGGAAACCGGGGTACAGGCGACTACACTTTGTCACGTACAACCAGGGGTTTGAAACCATGACAGGTTTTATGATACAGTGCGCACATGCTAACCATTCAGCCATCCAACCACCCCACCTCGAGGTTGGTCAATGTATCAAACAAGATTAATAAGATAATGAAAACAAGTGCTTGGTAACGTAAACTAGAACATGAATAAATATTGTATAATAAATGTGGTATTATAAACAGAAACATTTGGTGTATTATATAAACTGTTTCTTACAAACCTTTAATTCTGATAGAGGAACCTTTAATAATGGAGGAACAGACAAACACGGTAAGATAATCTATCTACATCATAAACAATAGAAATAAAATGAAACTGGACAGCGGCACTACCGCCTACTCTTATATCAAATTCCAAATGCCAAGGGATATTTAACATGCACACCAATGTGTACACAGAACCTCGGTTTTCACCCCATAAGAATAACAAGACAGCTGTCCTTGTCAGGCCCTCCGTCCTGCATCATTGACACGGGGAAACCACAACAAAACTACGAGAATGATGAAGATTTCATTTCACATATTACGACAGGTTTATTTTATATTCTAAAAGACGTATTTCATTCAGATCTTGAAATAATATAACAAGAACAATGTCTCACCTTCTGTGGCATGATTTGTTTACGGAAGAAATAGATTTCATCATCTGTAACTTTTGGTGATAACGAATATCTCTGAAAAAATAATACATAAATTAATAGAATGGGCTTTAACGTAAGATGGTGTAATAAGTTAGTCACAACAGATATCTTTGATAGAGTAATACGGAAATTGCAATTAAATAAGCATGAGAATTACGGAAACATCTGATACGCTATCTGAATGGGAAACAACTGATACGTCATCGGAATAAGTAACTATCAATCAACACGTCAGTTACTGAGACTGACATAACACGATTTGATTGTAGTTCTGTCAATCTCCTATTAGCGTGTCATCATTTCGGACAAATAACGAAAGCCCACACATCTTATTACAGGTTAATCACTGTCCAAGGCAGAGGCATAGAGAGAGAGAAATGAAGTTAAGATAGAGAGAGAGATGAGATTTAACGTCCACTCAACACAAACTATGTCGTTTCAGGACTAAGACATGGTTTAATTTTATTTCAATAATTTGCTCGCGCATGGGGGTCTTTAGTCGTGGGAGGAAACCGGAGGACCCAGAGAAATCCCACCCGTGAGGTTGGACATTCGACCATGTCATCATTTCAAACATTTAAGACAAGCTTATGTGTTAATATAGGTTAGCCACTGTCCAAGGCTGTAGAAAGTCAGTTTAATAATGCTGTTGTTATGGCCTACAATATCTATGTGTTTGTCTTCTGGTTATACATGTAGGTACTAATAGAATAATTGTTTATTTATAATACCTTTAACCCCTTGCCAAGTTTTTTAATTGATCTTTCACCTTCGAGATATTTTGATTCTGTGATATAGACGTCATTCTCTGAGACTTCTGTTATACGACCTGATATAAAACAAACATCATATTGATATCAAACAAACATCATATTGATATCAAACAAACGTTTTATTAATTATACAAAGATAGGTTGACACCCATGGTAGCTAGATAACTAATGCCGATACACATCTCAAACCAGGGTCTTATCAATTATATAAAGTTAGAGAGAGAGAGAAATGGAGTTTAATGTTTACTCAACACACACTAGGTCATTCTGGGACTAAATTAATGATAGATAATGATACTAAACCCACAGGGCCCACAATACACAACACAACCACATTTTAATGCAGACATACACGATGAAAGGAACCAGTACAATATTTAAAAATTTACAACGCAAAGTTTTTGAACAGCAAAGATTGAATTTCAAGACAGCAATATAAAAACTTTTCCAACATTTTAATGTCAAGTCATCAATTTGTGTTTTTCAGAATATAAAGGTACCAATAATGATGGCATATTTTTATCATTTATGCACAGCAGGGAGAATGAAATGGCCAAATACACATGAATTATAATATGTATATAAAATAATATGCAACAGTACACTTTCTGACTGAAAGATGATCAAACAGCACACCTTTTGACTATTAGTATCAAACAGCACACATTTTGACTGAATGATGGTCAGACAGTATACTTTTTTAATAATGATCCAACAGAAGACCTTTTGACTGAACAAAAATCCAACAGCACACCTTTCTGGACAGATTTGTTTCAGTGTGTGACAGATGAAAGTGCAGGGTACGAGAGAACAATACTCACTGGAACAGTATTCTTTGATATGTAAGACCGAACATTTCGCGATGATACTCTGCATTGGGTTTGTATCATCAATAGAACTGAGAAATACTTCTCGTTTATAGAAGAGACGAGTGGGGGAATGCTGGATCTCTTCTGGTCGAACAAACCACGGGCCACTGAAGTAATACATCCCCCTGAAATAATGAAAATAAAAACCGTTCTGGTGATCAATAATGAGCGAGGGAGAGAAATAGATTTCAATGTCACTTGACACAAACTCGGTCATTTAGCACATGAGACAATTTTATAGATACACAATTACTGAGTTTAATACTAACAACATTTCGACGAGGATACTCTCGTCTTAGTATCAAACTCAGTAATTGTGTATCTATAAAATTGTTCCCTGTGTTAATATGTTCAATTACATGATATTTATGGTTTTTTTTTTCTTGTTACAAACAGGCTTTTAATAAAATTGTTAATGGAATAAATTATACAGATTCAATTCAATAATAGAACTATTGGACAGGTGAATGATAAAATAACTTACTCTGGACTACTGAATAATTTATCAATTCTTGCTATCATAGGTTTATCTTTACCACCATTAATATAAACAGAATCACCTGAAATATACATTATAACAATCATAGGTAATAATCAGGTAGTAATACATATAGATACAATAATGATAGGGGCGCCGGAGGGGACTTTCACTCGAAACAAAATAGACAGGAAACTGGAAAACTGGGTAGGAATCTGACAAAAGAATTGTCTCTAACAATCAGGGAATCAAAACCCTGGCAACACTTCTATATAGGACATAAACATTTCAAGTTGTGAAGTTTTTATAATAAACATGTCCCGGGGCCTATTTCCCCAAAATTCTAACAAAGATAAAAATCTAAATTTTAGTAATTTGATTAGATAATATTATATTGATTTTAGTGTTTAGCCAATCAAAATTAAAGTATCTACATGTACTATAATTTGGAATTTTATCTTTAGTAAAGATTTCGCGAAACATGGTTGTGGAATGATTAGGATCCAACCCCCTATTAACGACACTCACCTAGTTTATAACATGCTCCACTGTCAGTTATATATTGTTCATAATATGTATTACCATCCTCAACAACCACTTCAGCAAACACAATCTAAAACATAAACAAACAATTAAAACATTTCTATTACAGATTGTCAGAGGGCAAAGACAACTTTTGATACCCTCACACAAAAAAAAAGCTATGAGGTGAAAACTGTAATAACCAGCATAATCTTAAAGGGCTATTCTCGATTAAATTTTGTAGAATAAAACTGCTTAATTTTGAGTTAAAAAGAGCTGAGCAATTAACCCAATAAGCTGTATTATCCGGTGTCTCATGGATAAAAAAAGACTTTTATTTTACCGAAATAATGTGTGTGTGAATTTACATTTCAGTATCAAGTACAGCCCGTGGGTCATACACTGTTGGACCCCTAAAGAAACAGGAATCGATTATCAGGTCACCCAATGAAAAACTTAACAGGGTTAGGTGTCGGGAAAAAAGAAGGCTTTCGCATTGCTGCTGTGAAACTGGTTGATCGCGGAACAGAAACATACAACTGAAGTAAAGTGGCTGGAGGGTACGAACTATAGATAACGGGTATTAGAAGATAGACCCTAGAATAACCTGCAGCCTATGGAGACAGTCCCAGCTTAAGAAATGAATAGTTGCAGAAGAAATGAACAGTACAACCTACCTCTCTCTTTTTATCCAATACACTTGTTTCTCCATCATCGAATTCTTTACCCTCGCTACCGGCTTTATCAGCAAAAACTGATTCCACACGGACTGGTGTCAGTGGCTCATCACGGGGAACTATCTTCATATGTTCATTCTTAGGTACTGACCAATTCTATAATACAGAATATATATCATATTAAAGATGTGACCACTCCATAATTTATTTTCATTTGTTACAGAAAGAACAATTTCATAAATTCTGTATCATTAATTTCAATCTAACATTAATTTATTGTCACTATCACATCTCCAAGATGAAACAAATTATTATTTATTCATAAAACTTGTATATTACACAATTACACGTTCAGGTTTATTTTTTATCTATGTTGATTGGGGATTGGCGTTTATTTTTTATCCATGTTTATTGGGGATTGACGTTTATTTATTATCTATGTTTATTGGAGATTGGCCTTTATTTTTTTATCCATGTTTATTGGGGATTGACGTTTATTTATTATCTATGTTTATTGGTGATTGACGTTTATCTATTTTCTATGTTTATTTGGGACTGACCTTTATCTTTTTAAAAGCGCGATGTCTGTTACTGTATCGAGATTCACAGACGTAAACATCTTTATCTGTCATAACCTGAAATAAAATAAAATACAAGGGAAAACTATGATTATTCTTCTAGTATTATAAAATATGAAACTTTTAAACAGAATAGTATTTACATCCAAATGAGAGAAAGAGAGAGAAACCCCACAAAGTTGGACAGACGGGGCGGGGCGCCCCTACTCCTTGCCACGTACAACTGGGGAATCGAAACCACGCCAGTTGACTCAATGACAGCCCTTATGATACAGCGTGCACAACCCCTACCCCCACAGAAAAGGAGAAAATATACATTATATTAATCAACTGTGGACCGATAAAAACAACGAAGACTTACCATTGGTTTTAACTTGAAATAATCTTTAACAAACATAACGTGACATTTACCCCAAATCTGGCTCATAGCTATTGTCGTAACAATGTCACTCTTAAATACCTCCTATAAAATAAAATAAGATAGTCAAAATATTACTCTTAATCTTAAATACTTCCTACAAAAAACAGCTGATTTGAGTTTGTAAGTTAAATCTGCCTATTACATGACTTTCTTTAGGCCTGAAATGTTATCTAGATTATTAATCAGACATCAATTAACTTATCCAGACCATAATCAAATCTCGATCGCATCGCATGCCTGCAATATTTTGTGGATTATGATACGATTTACTACATAACTTTCTTTCTCAATTTAATTATTAATTGGATAATCGAGGCTACGTTTTTAACATACCGACTAGTTATAATGAACTAGGCTAGGCAGAAATTTCACTTGCTAAATTTTCAGTTCATAGCGGATCAATTTCAGTCAGTGTATTCCCTTTACATTATCTAGATTTTAACTATTATAGTCAGAACTGCCAACTCTTTATGTAATCTGCTATAATGCCTCCTTAATAAATTATAATACTAGGTATAATTGCTTCCCAAACTGAAAGTGATGACATCAATGTGAATTAACTGAAGGCACTGTTTGACTAAATGTATACATTTTAATATTAATCATTTTGAAGAGTGATATAAACATTTAAATCAATGCTAAGCAGCAGTTTAAGGGCAATTTACTTTCTCTGCCAACACCGAAGTGAAGCAGTGTTGTACAGGCTAGCAAGCTAATGTTTTCAAAGGTTAGCAAGCCAGTGTTTTATGGGCAATCAGGCCAGTGTTTTACAGGCTAGCAAACTAGTGTTTTACAGGCCAGCAGGCCGGTGTTTTACAGGGTAGCAAACTAGTGTTTTACGGGCAAGCAGGCCAGTGTTTTACAGGCTAGCAAACTAGTGTTTTACAGGCCAGCAGGCTAGTGTTTTACAGGACAGCAGGGCAGGCCAGTGTTTTACAGCCCAGCAGGCCGGTGTTTTACAGGCCAGCAGGCCGGTGTTTTACAGGCCAGCAAGACAGTGTTTTACAGGCCAGCAAACTAGTGTTTTACAGCCCAGCAGGCCAGTGTTTTACAGGCTAGCAAACCAGTGTTTTACAAGAGGGAACCATGCCAGGAATTTCTGAAGAACTTTCTCCCCCAACATCAAAGTGAACCAGTGACTTACCGGCTACCGAGCTGGTGTCCTACTTACTGAGTCACAACAGCTTCCTCTGACACATGAGAGTAGAGTTGATAAATAGGACAGTTACTCAGTTAGTATTATTTTAGGTACAAACCTTTTCTAGGAATTTGCGTGTCTGTAGATGATATGTTTCACCAGGTCTGTAAAACCAGTTACCTTGTATCATTTGTACGTTATTACCATCTTTTACAAACTTCTCTATACACAAGATATGTGGTTCTAATCCATGCTCTCTATAATATAAATTATACAATATACACATGCTCTCTATCATAATAATATATCTATTATACAACTTTTCTATAACAACTGAGTTGTTGGATGTCCAAATGGTTAGTACATGCACGCTGTATCATTAGGTCTGTCATTGAGTCAACTGGTATGGTTTAGATTACCCAGTTGTACGTGACAAGGAGTAGGGTCGCCTGTCCAACCTCTTAGAGGTTTTTTCCGGGTCCTCTGGTTTCCTTCCACTGCTCAAGACTCCTACATGTCTGTCCCGAAATGACCTAGTTTCTGTTGAGTGGATATTAAACCGCTTTTCTCTCTCTTTCTATAATAACATTATATGAGCATTTTGAAATCATTTCCTAAAATAGGGTTCTCGATGGTCTTGAGCACCACCATCCTGGGTATCTCTTGTGGTCTCGTTCCGTTCTACTCCACTATACCCTGGGTTCATCCATGGGGTATTCACGTTCTCAAATTATCTGCTCTTGATCATAGCTTGAGTCTGCGAAACAATCAATAAACAGTTTACAGACCAGTCTTAGACTCATTGCTGTTGCATGTCACTTCTTTTATATTAAATTTCTTGCAAATTTTCTCATCATTGAGTGAACAAGACGTCATATTGTTGGCTGTGATCAACAGTATAACATTTGACAGCCTGACACCGTCCAAAATCAATGTTCTGTGGACTGCCTCAGCTAGTCTTAGTAAAGTGGAAAGGATTGTTTACTAGTTGTTGGGGGAACTACAGCTACTCACGCCATACGATGGTTTGGTACAGTCTTAGGAGCACTGATTTTAGACGGTGCAAGGGTTCGAAATATACTCTCCCAAAAAAGAAACGCAAAGTTACATTTCGTTGTCGGTATATCCTCGCTCTACCATCGCCTTGTTGCAACAAGAACCGCGACACGTCGCTGAACCAAACTGCTCTCCAGTGTTGCTGTGTCCATACCGTCAGTGCCTGAGCCATTAAAGTTGGATTTCAAGGTGTTGGCGTACTTCAAAACAGAAGCTCTACGCGGACGTCTGCCTCGTTATTCGGTTTTACGTAGGCGTTTACCTACTCTCTGGTACAAGAATCTACGCCGTCCGGAAATTGTTGCTGCAGTAGAGGTTGCTGTTGAAAACCATTTACGCCAATGACATAACCGGAAGTGACGATCCAGGACAGGTGGGGTCACTCTTGTTTGGCCTGAGCTATGGCGGTAACGTGTTGAACTTTTTTGTCGGTACCCATCCCAAAGGCGAGAAATGGAACCAAGAGAAACATTCAGCAGCCTGGCTACATCTGTCTTGGATTCGCCTGCTTGTAATCGTCCAATAGCATTGTGTTGATCTTCGTTCAGATGTGGCATCATTTGGTTCGTTCAGTGTTTACATGGGCAACTGATTTGGAAACCGAAAACCCCGGGATTTTAAAGACCTTAGATCTAGGTTCCAAGAGAAAAGCTCGCGAAGTTGTTAAATTCATGTTTCTTTGTGCAATCAAGCGATAACAAATTTCGACAAAAAGGATGACCAGTCACAATTAGTGACCCTACCTTTAATATCAATAATGGATTTCTTTTATCCTTACATAATGACATTGAAAACAAGTAAGATTTACCAAAACAACGACCTCGTTCAAATAAAAAATTGATGAAAAATGGGTTGTGCGTTTCTTTTTTTGAAGAGTATAGATTATGAAATACAGTGAGACAGTAAATATGAAACCTATTTACTATCAGTGGCATGAAACATCTCTAATCTTAATCTAGTAGAATATCATACCTTGGTTCAACGTAGACGAAATCCCCCAGATAATAAACAGTATCTTTAAACTTGACACCTTCATCATTCACTTCATCCGATGGTTCAAGCTGAAAATAAAATATTTCATACAATGGGGTTTTATAGCAAGAGAATAAAGTTGTCTTATTTGCAGAAAAGACGAAGAAATGAAATTTGAAAAGATTTTGAACCAAATATATTTAATGATATTGATGCATTGCAGAATCACATAAGTCAGGAATTAGGTATTTCAGATGAATCAAGACGGCTACAAGAAAAGAAAGTTAGAAGAAGAATGCTTGAAGGCGAAATTAAAGAGACAGTAATTCTACGTGTACGTATAATAATTAATTTCCAAATAATACATGGCATTAAGTAATTGAACTGGAGTATACAGGTCACAATTTTACGTTTAATAATGAGCAACGTTTCAACTAGACTTCTCCAGTCATTATCTAGATGAAACACCCTTAGTAGCGATGTTTGGTCTACGCATCTCTGGTCATTATCTAGTCAAAATGTTGCTCAGTATTTAACAGTAATTGTATTCAATAGAATTGTCACATGTATACTCCAGACATATGTAGACATCTATAGTTTCATTGACTATTAGACAGATTTTTGGTTGATTTTAGTCTGAATTCGACATATTTTTTCCACCAAATTACTAGAAATGCTTTTACTGTTTGTAATACTGGACTATTAGACATAATTTTGGTTGCTTTTAGTCTGAATTCGACATAATTATTTTCTCCACGCGATTACTAGAAATGTTTTTTACCTTTTGTGTTTCATCATCCTTCTCTTCGCTATCTTGTACCCTCTTCTTCTCTTCGTCCTCCTTCTGCTCCAACGGGATTTTAATCTTTTTCTCTGCTTCAAGTTGTAATTGAAGATGGCGCTCCATGAAGCTTAAAGCTGGAGTCAGCAACATTTCTCCGTTTTTACACAGTTCATCTCGTATCTTGATGAAAATCATCTGCATCTCCACAGCATCTTCATATAACTAAAATAAAATATAATCACGTTCAGATCTTCAGAGAGAGAGAGAGAGAAACAGGGTTTAACCCTTAACCTGTCAGGGTCGCATATTTGCACCACAACGTTATATCCAAAAGTCACGGTCGCATATTTGCGACCAAAGCAAGAACCTTTTATAAAAGCCACATTTGAATATTTAGTTTCGTATTTAATCGATATCGCCACGCATTATGCATCTCAGACAGGAACTTGTCATTGGTGTCAAGACTCTATCATTTATAATTATTTGGCAGTAGTCATAGGCATACAAAATATTTCATGTTAGTTATTTTTTAACCTGACCACATGACATCATAACGTCAATATGACGTTGACCGGTTAAGGGTTAACATCCACTCTATACAGACTTATTAAGTCATTTCAGGACTAATACATGGTTCAATTTTATTTTAATAAATCACTTCCGTGCATGCAGTGGAAACCAGAAGACAATGAGAGATGCTTGAGATTAGACAGCCAACTGTACTATCACATACAAGCGGCGGATCAAAACCTACGCCAGTTGACTCAAAAACAAACCCAATGATTACACGCACACACTTTGAACCACTTGACAACCCAAACCCCCTTGATTCAATAGACATAACAACCAGACTCATTTATAGCAATTCTTTCTTTTTTTGCCAACAATCCTCCACTGCCTTATCTCAAATTGAAAATAAAAATCTGTGATTCTAATATCACCAGCGTTCACAGAGTGAAAATATCTGTATATAAATTTCTTAACAAGAACTGGATCAAACAAAACTTAATAAAAACAAAACAACTCAACATAATTTATAAAAATAAACAAAGTAAAGAAAAAACATTAAAAAATACGACGAAATAAAACTAAGGATGTCAACATCATCTTGATGATAAAAACGAACGAGGAAAGAAAGAAACTGCAAACATTAAATAATTCGTCGATGAGCCTGCAACTTACTTGTTTTTTATCATGTTTCCCCTGTAAATATAAAATACACTCTATCTCCCAGTCACTTATATATAAAATAAACTCTATCACCCAGTCACTTATATATAAAATAAACACTATCTCCTAGTCACTTATAGTCGTTTAGCGTCATTTCAAGGATTTTAAATCCCGTTCCGAAGCCAATTAATATAAACTACTGCCTTGTTTCGGCATCCCATGAATTACATATGGATTTAATGTGAATATCCAATCTCTAAAAGGACTATCGGTCCAATTCTGTAGAGAGTTTACAAAGCTATGAAAAATTGAAACTTTCAGAAAATTCCACAAAAATATTTAAGTGGTTTTATTGATTAGTCTTATTGAATTCAAGATTATCCACTATTGATATTTTAGTTTTGATTTTTTAATCAAATGATTTGAAATAATCAATTTGAGTGGCTCAAGTCATGAAAAATAGGATTTTGTCCGACAAATGCCAATTAGGGTTTTGTGACCTTAACCAACGTTATCGTTTATCATAGGATTGATAATATCGACCCTTTTTTTTACGTCGAAGTTGCTTTTTCATGGGTTTGATTGTGAAATTATTTATTATGGGCTAGAAAAGCTTTGATGACACTTGAAACAGGTAAATGATTAAAATATTGTAGAGAAGAAGTAACCTACCTGTGAATCTGTACGGCTCAGTTTTCTTGCTCGATCAAAAACTTTAAACATGTCTTCTTGAAATCTATCCACCCGTTTATAACGACCCTAAAATATATACAACAAATATCGTTAACAATTCTTATCAATTATCATAAAAATTTCCTATCAAAATCAATTTAGAGGCATTTAGTAACTCAAAGAGTATTCTCTCAACGTTATTATTTTGATACCGTTGAAAGAATACTCTTCGAACCATCGCCCAAATAAATAAGTAACCGTTTTTTCCATAGTGTTTTTGTGTAATGCATGTGTAAGGTTTGAGGGATTTAGCCCAGACAGCAGTGTTTAAATCTGTAAAGAATTTAGCACAGAAAGCAGTGTTTACATCTGTAAAGAATTTAGCCCAGGCAGCAGTGTTTACATCTATAAAGAATTTAGCCCAGACAGCAATGTTAACATGTGTAATCATAGAGGAAGAATTTAGCCAAGACAGCAGTGTATCTGCCTACTCTTATCCCATCGTTAAAATGAAATGGAGTTCCAACCAGGCTGACCAAGAGGGAAATTGTTCAAACGCTAAATTCTATTGTGTAGCACTAAGCACAGAGGTTATAGTGATGTGTGCTCTATAAATGTTGTGTAATAATTACAACTCACCCGATCTAAATTTCCTTTTATTTGGTGAAAGGTTAACGGTCTCCTACAAAAACAAAATATAAACACAATGTTGAAAAAAGGTACAAAATAAAATTAGGAATTTATGGAATTTAATATCTGGTCAATACAAGTCTGGCATACATGTAACCACTCAACCTCCCGACTACCCTAACCAAACTGAAAATAAACATAACGCTAATGCTACAATATACGTCCACATTCCTGCTTTGATTGATATGGTACTTTGTCAAGAAGGCTAGGCGTTGAGGGTCATATACCAACATCAATAGTTGCCGTCCTTAGAGTATAAGGAATAAGTATACCAAGATAATCCATACAGAATTGTGCCTTCATAACGCTAAAGGCAAAAAGTGGGCGTGGCTCTGTCCCTGGGGGTCGGGACATTCATCAAAATCAATAGTGGACGCCCTCAGGCTATAAGGAATACATAAGCCAAGTATCAAGCTGATTCATTCAGAATTGCGGCCTGTAAACGACAAACACAAAAATTGGGCGTGTCTTGCCTGTGTGAGTCAGGACATACAGTTGACGTCCTTAGGCTATGTGGAATACATATCCCAAGTTTAAAGACGATCAATAAGAATCGTGGCCTGTAGACAACACACACAGACACGAAGTAAAAATTGGGCATGGCTCTTCCCCTTGGGAGTTAGGAAATCACCAAAAACAATAGGGGTCATCTTTAGGGTATAAGGAATAGGTTTGTAAAGTTTTAAAAGGATCTGTTAAGAATTGCATCCTGTATGTAGGCGAACACAAGACACAAAAGCATTGGGCGTGGCTCTGTCCCAGGGGGTCCGGCATGCACCAAAAATAATAGTGGTCAGCCTTAGGGTATAAGGAATAAGTATAAAAAAAAGTTTTCAAGACGATAGATTAAGAATATTAATTGTGGCCTGTAGGTGACACACAGACAAAAATAAAATGGGCGTGGCACTGTCCCTTGGGGTCGGGCATGCACCAAAAACAATAGGGATCTTCCTTAAGGTACCAAGAATAAGTATTCAAAGTTTCAAGATGATACATTAAAAAATGCAGCCTGTAGACGACAGACAAACAAATACAAGAAATGGGTGTTGCTGTCCCATGGGGGTCGGGCATGCACCCAAAACAAAAGGGATCATCCTTAGGGTATAAGGAATAAGTATTTTAAGTTTCAAGATGACCGATTAAGAATTGTGGCCTGTAGGCGACACACAAAAAGAAAATGGGCGTGACTCTGCCCCTGGGGGTTGGGCATGCACCCCAAATGATAGGAATGTTCCTTAGGGTACAATGAATAAGCCTTCACAGTTTCAAGATGATACGTTAAGAAATGTGGCTTGTAGACGACAAACAAATAAATACAAGGAATGGGCGTGGCTCTGCCATTGGGGGTCGGGCATGCACCAAAAAACAATACGGATCATCCTTAGGGTGTAAAGAGTAAGTATACAAAGTTTTAAGAAAATCCAGTTAGAATTGCTGCCTGTAGGCGACACACAGACACACAAAAAGAAAATGGGCGTGGCTCTGCCCCTGGGGGTTGGGCATGCACCCCAAACGATAGAGATCATCCTTAGAGTATAAAGAGTAAGTATGCAAATTTTGAAGAAAATCCAGCAAGAATTGCGCCCTGTAGGCGACACAAAGACACACAAAAGAAAATGGACGTGGCTCTGACCCTGGGGGTTGGGCATGCACCCCAAACGATAGGGATGTTTCTTAGGGTACAAAGAATGTGTATGCAAAGTTTCAAAATTATAAGTTAAGAAATGTGGCCAGTAGACGACAAACAAACACATACTAGAAATGGGCGTGGCTCTGCCCCTGGGGGTCGGGCATGCACCAAAAACAATAGAGATCTTCCTTAGGGTATAAGGAATACGTATACAAAGTTTGAAGAAAATCCAGTAAGAATTGCGCCCTGTAGGCGACACAAAGACACACGAAAAGAAAATGGGCGTGGCTCTGCCCCTGGGGGTTGGGCATGCACCCCCAAATGATAGGGTTGTTCCTTAGGGTACAAAGAATATGTATGCAAAGTTTCGAGATTATAAGTTAAGAAATGTGGCCTGTAGAACAAATACTAAAAATGGGTGTGGCTCTGCCCCTGGGGGTCGGGCATGCACCAAAAACAATAGGGATCTTCCTTGGAGTATAAGGAATAAGTATACCAAGTTTGAAGAAAATCCATGAAGAATTGCGCCCTGTAGGCGAACCACAGACACACACACACGCACACACACACACACACACACACAGGGGCGACGGCATAATACATTCACATTATGAATGTGGACGTATAAAAATGATTAAAATATTCGATATAGACAAATTACATGAATAAATTGGATAAAATGTGACGATTTTTATCAATCGGATTAAAATACAGATATATTTTTTCTTTCGTTTTTTTTTTACATCCGATGGCCTACACTACATGAAAATCTGAGCAGTTGTAGAGCAAGATCGTGCCAGGGGTCGTACAAGCTGCTTTCAACCCTGTGACGTTAGACACTGATAAATCAGCTTTGACATTTCTAGTGATTTAGCCACAGTTCCGTACATCATCAAAAGACCAAGATTGTTTCATTGGTGAATCCCTCACATCATCCACAACACATCACAGGGGCGTGGTGAGAATGAGTTCATGAGTAGCCATACTCATGCGCCAAAAAGTTTTTGCGCCAAAATCACAATCAAATTACTCAAAAAATGAAAAACATTTGTAAGTGGAAAAATTGTTTCATCTGACCCAATTAAAAAAATTTTGAAAGAGTCAAGTGATTTTCTCTTGGAAAGAATGGAATCTCCAAGAGAAAATAACAATATTTTATTACCGTATTTCTTGTCTCGGATTGCTGGAGATTGCGTTTCTGGGCTTCTAATTTTCGAAATTTTCCCGGGGGAGGGCCCCCCCGGACCCCCCGCCGCGGGCTCGCGCCTTCGGCGCTCGCGGTCAGTAAAAGGGTTTTTGTGCCAAAATCTTTTTTGTTACTCATAATTTCTTCTCAATAATTGCCCTCACCACGCCCCTGAGGTCACATCAATGATGGAAACTCTTCCAGATCCTGGTGTAGTTAAGACAAGTAAAACAAAATTTTGAACTATTAAAACAAAAAAGGATCCCTGATTCAATCAGATTGAATATTTGTAGACCCTGATTCACTTCTTTTGTGGAATTGTTTGACGGATATTTGGAAGTATTTAAATATCAAGATATTTTCTGTTTGTGATTTAATGTTTATTCGACTTACTCTTCTGATTTATCTTCATCTACACGATCCAGTAATTCTGCAAAACTATCGCTATAGCAACGACCTTCTTCATCCTACATAAATATAAAATGATATGATACATGTATAGAACCAATTAAAGGAAATAAAGTGGGGTTTGATGTCTTGCTTTTCTGCATCAGGGATGGCCGAATGGTTAGGGTATTCACATTTTATTATTAGGCCTGTTATTGAGTCAACAGACGTGGTTTAGATTCCCTAGTTCACCTGTCCAACCTTGTGGGTTTTTCTCCGGGTCCTATAGTTTCCTACCACTGCTAAAGACTCCTATGCGCAAGCGAATTATTGAAATAATATCATATCATGCGTTAGTCCCGAAATGACCTAGTTTATGTTGAATGGTTGTTAAAACCCATTTCTCTTTTTAGGCATCAACCTGGATATGCAGCATGCTATGAGGGCAGTACCACTTTTATTTTTATTTCAAAATGTCAGGGGATCTTTAACATACTTTCAATGACCAACACCTCGTTTTTTTTTTTTTTGCATCAACCTTGCACATTCTAGATTCTGGACCCTGGAGAAACCAATATTTCGGACATTCTAGGACCCAAAAGAAGAGATTAACTTGGCACGCTCTAACCCCAATTATATGGAGAGGAAAGGAAAGGTTAATGAATGAAATAATGAATGAATGAAATAA
Organism: Patella caerulea; assembly: GCA_036850965.1. Classification (NCBI taxonomy): domain Eukaryota; kingdom Metazoa; phylum Mollusca; class Gastropoda; family Patellidae; genus Patella; species Patella caerulea. The sequence goes on along the minus strand of JAZGQO010000010.1, from coordinate 77,761,661 downwards.
TGAATGATAAGATGAATGAATGAATGAATGAATGAAAGTTAACCTGTGAGTTATAAACAGATATAAATAGATTGGTCATTATTTCTTGTATTACAGCTTTAACATCAGGTACATCATCACCACATTCAGCCGTTAATTCTAATTTCTTCTCCAGACAAATACGCTGTAACGTTAACGCATCCTGTAATAAAACAAATATACACATCTCTTTTACCATAACATATTTTACATACGTCACGTCCGAAATGATACACCATTTGCACCCACCCATCCCCAATCCCCACCCATCCCCAGTCCCCACCCATCACATTTCACTAGTTTATTTGGAGACTAACATGACTATCTTTAAATGAAAAGGATTATATTTTGTATTTTTGGCTTGCTTATTTCTCTCTATATTCCCACTGTTAAGCTTTATTTCACGAACCTGTCATGTGCATACAAATGGAGAGAGAGAGAGAGAGAGAGAGAAATGGGGTTTACCATCCACTCAACACAAACTAGGTCATTTCGGGACTAACATATGGTTCAATTTTTATTTCAATAATTTGCATGCGCGTAGGGGTCTTTAGCAGTGGGAGAAAACCTGAGTGCCCGGAGGAAACCCACGAGGTTGAGAAGGCGCTTTATCTCCATGCCACATACGCTCACACCAGAGCTCAAAACCACAGCCGCAAGCCAGAGGTGACCGGCCAGCTAGAGGTTGAAGCACGGCACTCTAAACCACTAGGGCATCTCAACCCCCGCATACAAATGGACCTCTGGTTTCCTACATTTAGACTTGTTCTTAATCCCACCCTGATAGTAAGACTGAAAGAGACCTGCACCTCTAATATATACACCATCTATATAAACATAAATATGATATAAAATGGGGGTTAACGTCCTACTGTTCAGCTCCATCTGAACTAATGAAGACGGGCATATGCCATACAGTGTGCTATGAGGGACGGTGGTACTATGGTCTACTCTTATATACACCTGCCAAGCTTTTATTTTACATACATGTCAATGTGTACACAGGACCTCAGTTTTTTGTCTCATTCAAACAACTATTCCTTTTCCCTTGACATCAGTCCCTCTGTCTTCCATTACTCATAAGGTGGAACCACACCAGAAAATCCTAATAAACTTTACCTTGGATATGAATGAATCTAAGACATATACATACCTTGTATATGAGTGAATCTGGTTCGTTATATTTACACGCGTTATCAAACATCTGAACGTAATCCGCAACCATATCTTCTAGTGAATAATAACTGTGAGTTATCAGTTTCTGTTGGATACGCTGTAAATCTATCGGTTTCTTGATTACCTCGTAATAATCAGGATAATCCTATAATAGTATATACACATACATATATAATAACAGGTGCCCTACATATATATATAAATATATATACATCAACCCTGTTAGATACACAAGGCAGGGTATGCAAACCTCATAATATACAATGAAATGAAATGGGGTTTAATGTCCTACTGTTCATATGCCATACAGTGTGCTATGAGGGAAATTTTGCCCGAACAGCAGCACTACGGCCTAATCTTATATCGAATTCCAACTGTCAAGGGATATTTTACGTGCACTCAATGTATACATGAGACCTCGCTTTTTGTCCCTTCCAAACAACAAGACAGCTGTCTTTGTCAGAGGCTCTGTCCTGCATCACTGACAAGGGGAAATCACGTCAGAAAATGTGGATGAACTTTCTCATCGAATGCAGGGATCGAACACCCGCCGACCTCTAGGGCAGACTAGCAAGATCTTGTAATACATAGAAATATAACACAAGATGTGTCATACACAAGGCAGAGTATGTCAAGCCTGTAATGCATACAAATATCATGACAAGATGACTTAATGTGTGCTCACTTTTATTTTCCTGTAAGACAAGAAATCAATATACATCACTAAACATCACCACATAATCTTGGAGCTTGTTTTGTTTTTTGTTAATATCAATATAGGGATAAATGGGTTTTAACATCCACTCGACACAAACTTGACAGAACTAACACAGTTATATGGGAAAACAATCACTGATTTATTATAAACAAGCACGACGTTTCGATAAGTATCCTCCTATCGTTATCAAGCAATCTAAGCATGGCTTCATATTGTACATTTGTATATATATATATATATATCATCTAGTTTACTAAATGTCATTGTGCTTGATAACGATAGGAGGATACTTATCGAAACGTCGTGCTTGTTTATAATAAATCAGTGATTGTTTTCCCATATAACTGTGTTAGTTCTGTTATGTCTCCAATCGCTAAATGCCACTAAAGAATTATAGACACAAACTTGGTCATTTCACTACTAATATATGGTTCTAATTTAATTCAATAATTCGCTTGGGAGGAATCCGGAGGAACCGGAGAAAAAGCAACAGAGGATGGACATGCGGTTAATACCAATAAAACTTAAACTCGTACTATTGAAATGATAAAATCCCTATTAGGTGTGTTAATTGATGATCCAGCGAAGAAAACAATAGTAGTTATACTTACGCATTTCAATGGTAATTTAATAAATGGAGCAGCTAATTCTCTTCCTGATTTATCGGTAGCATCTCGAACTGTATCGTATAATTCTTGTAATTTCTGATCCAAGGGGGAAAATGAACGATTCTTTGGTTTCCTAAAAAAAAAGAATTTAATAATTATATCAAAACAATAAGAGAGACAGAGAAATGTGGTTTAATGACACAAGTTAAGTCATTTTGGGACAAACGTGCAGTTCCATCTTATCTCAAGTCAATAATCCCTTTGCGTGTAGGGGTCTTTAGCAGTCGGAGGAAACAAACAACAAGGAGATCCTATGCCACTTGGACTCAACAATAGACCTAGTGATCTATGGTGCATACATTAGATGGCTCCACCCCCACCCCCACCCCCACCCCACTCACACCTCAGCAAGTGTTTGATATCCTAATTCTTACACCATTCAAAGCCTGTCACAGACCTTTTTCCTTAACCCTTTGAACCCTGACCTCCTGGCACTTAACAGTACTGGTACCTAGCCTCCTGGAGGAAAATCAGCTATTTACAAACATATATGAAAAACAGTTGAAACATTCATTTTAATAACCTATAATCAACTCAAAAGCATGCCAAATGATAATTATAGCATGTACTAGCTAAAATTATCATAATATTTAATCTTATTGTGCCAGTCCATGCAGCATGTTGAGCCTTACGTTTTCTATATGGGGGCGTGACTTGTGCCTCGGCCGTGTCAGGAATACCTGGGTCAATATCTTCCGAATTATTCGAATTATTGTCTAAAACCACATTGTCAAATTCTTCGATAAAATATCATCGGCAGGATAATCTTCGTCTAAGTTTTGTTCGTCTGAGCTCTAATAAATTAGCGACTTCTTTGACTGAATAGAACTGACGCTTCCTGTTAGTTCCGCTGCCACTGGGTTCCATTTTGACAGGTAGAAATTAGCTTCGATATTATCAAAAAATCAACCTCAAAATCAAATCAAAGATAAAAGCATGGAGGCTGACATCTTTGTGACGCTATCCCAGCATTACCACACAATTCTTACCCCTGATTGGTCGTTGTATTTAGCGTTCTTTAAATAGGTATGACAGCATACCTTGAATCCCGGTGTATCGGGATTACGGTGTATGAGCACTTACTAAAATTCCCGATAGATCGGGACTACGGGTTCAAAGGGTTAAGTACTAAAAATTTTTCTTTCAATTACTTTCTAGAAGTAAACCAATCGAAGCTAAGAAATTATAGCCAGGCATCGCAATTTAAGATTAATTGTAACATGCTTATTGGACAATAACATCCCTCTGTTTTAGTAATTTCTTTTAAAATCCTGAAATAGCGTCTTGGGTCCTAATGTAAATCTCAGGACATGTCTATTGGACAATAACACCACTCTAAATGACATTTTAACTGGTAAAATAACGTCGCTTACCCTTTTCCTGGTCCTGATTTTGGTGTACCTGATAACGGGGTCATGGATCGTATTTTAGCTTTTAAAACGCGTTCTAACGTATTAGCATCTTGATAAACCATCGAACCCTCCTCATTATAATGTCGAGCATTATTAAACATCAACTCAAAATCATTGATCAAAGCTTGCTCAGTTGTATACTGAAATAAAAAACCACAACAAAATCAACAAATACAAAATTATGTTTGACAGGCAACCCCACTACTTGTCATGTACAAGCAGATAATCAAAGCCATGCTATCTGACTCAATAACAGATTCTATGACCATTCGATACCCAACAACCTCCACGTCCAAATGTAGTGAAAAGTTTACAAGAATCAAATGATTACGATATTGGAAGATCATACAATCGAAACATTCTAATGTCAAAACATTGCCGACAACACCATTTTTTTTTTTTTCAAACAGCGTGTATCCAATTTTACGATGGTTGTCATACTCCATCCCAACTATCTATCATAACAATAGAAGAGTTGTGCCCCTTTCATAAATGTTCAACTTGATGCCGTGGTACAGCAAATCAGGTTTGTAAAACATTTTTCATTCTTGATTTTGAATAAGAATTTCAATTTGAAAATTACCTTAAATTTGATAACTTTCTGTTAATCAAATAAGCTTTTGATTCACACTTGTGTCGTTTTTGTTAATGCAACTGCGATGCAATACTGCTTATCATATTCCCTGCAACACCAGGATCGAACCTCCAGGTTAACAAACGAATGTGTTACTCACTGAGCCACCTCGACCCTCCAGATCAATAAAAGGACCAACTTTACAACAGGGAGTTTTATCTAGGCTATAGTATCTCCCTTGGCGGAAGTGGACTTTAAATTATAGAAACAAACGACCGAATGACAAGGAGATATCATTATTAAAATAGAGAGCTACTGTGAGGGATAACTCTATCTTACCTTTTCTGATTTAATCTTGCTTTCTATCATGGACAGATCAATCGGTTCCATGATGACTTTATAATAGTCTGGGTAATCTTTCTTAGACGGTAAAATCTGAAATATTCCTCGTAACAATCGACCATTTACATCCTGAAAAATCATACAATAATTGTTTTACATATTTAATTGATTCCATGTTTTTATACTACATACGCATGTACTTCTTGCATCTTTCACAGCTACAGATCACGGTAATATTCTATGGGGAAGAGGGAGGGAGGGGATTTCCCTTTATATCTTCATGACGGTAATAAGGGGTGTGGGGGAAGACCCCTGTACATGTATCTCCTACATGAACCTGAATATCATAATAATACCCTGACCCCTGACCCTCCCTCTATATATATATACCTTAATACCAAGGGTATGACACACCCCTCTCTCCATTCCTCTATATCTACATGTATACTTCAAAATATGGGAGGAGAAAGAGAGAGAGAGAAAGATGGGGTTTACTGTCCACTTGACACAAACTAGATCATTTCGGGACTAACATATTCTTCAATTTTATATCAACAATTCGCTTGCACGCAGCAGTCTTTAGCAGTGAGAGGAGACTGGAAGGGAAGACCCAGAGAAAACCCCCAAGGTTGGGCAGGCGATCCTACTCCTTGACACGTACAAATGGGGAATGGAAACGAAGCAAGTTGACTCAATAAAAGACCTTATGATACAGTGTGCACCATTAACCATTCACCATTCGGTCATCTACATGTATATGATGGAAGTATTGTAATATTTTATATCGATAATTGATTTAAAACCAACACAAACTTGCTGAATAAATAAAACATAAATCGGAAATGAAAGAATTTAAAACTGACCCCAGGTCACACCCTCATTGGTTTGGAACCGCCCAGTGTTGATTGGCATGGCCAATAAAAAAAAATGAACAAAATTTTAACTTATTATTAGACTACCAAAATAATCATCAAATAGAAAGAAGGAAGAAAGATAGGTTGGCACTGCCAGGCAGGATACGCCCACATTTTTGAGAGATGGATAGAGAACAAGCAATACCGAAAGTGATTTTTCCTACATCATTAAGTCCTGTATTTCATACTGTATTGGGAGCAGCCATTTTGTTGGTCAGTTCCAGTCTGATATTCATGAAATTCGAAGCCGACAATGATTATGGTGTGACGGTACACAACCTAGAAATGTTACTTTTCGTCAAAATCGAATAAGAATTGTGACCTGTAGGGAGTCCACAACCATGATATACCATATTTTTACGATATTCGCGTACAAACGGTGACCGTTTCGTCTGGCAATTTTGGTACGATTTTCACGAAATTCGAACTCAATCTTCCTTACGGTGCAACAGTAATATAATCAGAGTTTTTTTTAAAATCAGATAACAATTGTTCGAGAGATAAACAGAGAACAAGCAATACCGAAAGTGATTTTTCCTAGAATCAAAGGCCATAATTCATTAAGTTACAATTTGATATGCGCAAATATCGAAAAGAATTAAGATCTTTAGGTTATAAACAAGCATTTCAGGTTTCATCAAAATCGAATTAAAATTGTCACCTCTACAGGGTCCACAACTTTGACATACCATATTTTTACACTGTTCGCGTACAAACGGCGGCCATTTTTTCTGGCAATTATGGTCCAATTTTCTCGAAATTCGAACTCAACCTTTTGTAGGGTGTAACGGTGATAGAGTCAAACGTTTTTTCAAATCGGATAATAATTGTGACCTCAAGAGGGACCATAGGCAATTTTTCGGACAATCAGGGGCCATAATTCAGGAAGTTACGATCCGATATGCGCAAATAACGAAAGGAACCAAGATCTTTAGGTTATAACCATGCATTTCAAGTTTCATCAAAATTGAATTAAAATTGTGACCTCTACAGGGTCCACAACATACAATTTTTTAACAATATTCGCGTACAAACGGCGGCCATTTTGTATGGCAATTTTGGTCCGATTCGAACTCAACCTTCCTTACGGTGTAACGGTAATATAATCAACCGTTTTATTAAATCGGATAATAATTGTGACCACCAGAGGGACCACAAGCTAAAATAAGGCGATTTTGCGTATAATCAGGGGCCATAATTCAGGAAGCTACGTTCCGATATGCGCAGATATCGAAAGGAACCAAGATCTTTGGGTTATAATCATGAATTTCAAGTTTCATCAAAATCAAATAAAAAATGTGACTTCTACAAAACCTTGATATACCATTTTTTTAACAGTATTCGCGTACAAACGGCGGCCATTTTGTATGGCAATTTTCGGCGGATTTTCTCGAAATTCGAACTCAACCTTCCTTGATATAATCAAACGGTTTTTTAAATCGGATAATAATTGTGACCTCCAGAGGGACCACAAGCTAAAAAGGGTGATTTTTCGGACAATCAGGGGCCATAATTCAGGAAATTACATTCCGATAGACACAAATATCGAAAGGAACCAAGATCTTTGGGTTATAAACATGCATGTCAAGTTTCATCAAAATCGGTCTAAAATTATGACCTCTATAGGGTCCACAAGCTAAAAACGTGATTTTTCGTACAATCAGGGGCCATAATCCATGAAGTTTTCATCCGATACATGCCAATATCGAAAGCAGCCGAGATCTTTTGGGGATAAACCTATATTTCAAGTTTCGTCAAAATCGGATAAGAATTGTGACCTGTAGAGAGTCCACAAACAAATTGTGGACGGACGGATGTCCGGACGGACAGGGGCGACGACATTATACGTCCACATAAAAATGTGGGCGTATAATAAAACTCCAACATGCCAGAATAAAGGTTAAATACAGAATTAAACATCATAAACTAGTTAAAAACATTCTGCTCCAAATATTATTAATAAATTTCTAAGTTAATGTACAGCCATTTGAAGTTTACTTACTTTGTTTTCTAGTGATTTCATGCCTTCTACACTCTGTGTCTTAATAAAATAATAATTAGGTTATATTACCTAAAAGCCGGCCTGTTATATTACCCACAAGCCAGCCTTATTCTTCATGTAAATTTATCATAATCGGATGTGCTTACTTAGAAATTAACAAAGGTATTTAAAATAAAATAGTACATGTATTTATAAAACATTCTGGCTTGTTGGATTCGTCTTTCAAATTAAAATAGTACATATATTTGACTTGTAACAGACGTCATGTAGGGATGTTTACAGAAAACCCACGAGGTTGGACAGGCGACCCTACTCCTTGTCACGTACCAGTACTAGGCTTTATGATCTACAACGCACCCACACAAATACACAAAACAAACCCAAGGACGCGCAATACACATACACCACAAACAACAGCTGCACATATTAAATCAAGTAAATGTCTAGCTTGCAGTGATACCCATCGAAAACAACAAGTGAACCAGCTATATACAGCTATAAACACAATAATGGAAACAGCTATAAACTTGCCGTTAAAAATGTTTAATAACTTACAGTGTATTCATACACAGTCTTAAACAGTGTATTCAGACGACGACGTAATATTTCTTCCGGACTTCTTTTCTTTTTCTCGCCCGACATTCCTCCCATACTTTTACGATGTTTTTTACTCGAGCTATCTTCATCCCAATCTCTCTCTAATCTCTGAAAATACAAAAATATCAAAACATAATCCCAATACATCATACATGTACATGTAAGAATCCAATTTCTTAAAATGTTCAGATCTGGTTGATTTCCGTCAGAAATCATTTTAGTTGTTGGATGATATTTTACAGTTTGTGTTCAATGTCAATCCAGTAAACCAATTACTTAGTAAGCAAACTGACTTCAACAACTCCATCCTTTGAAATAAAAGTTCACCCATTGGCACTACTAATCAAAATACGACATTCAATTTAATTCAGTTTTGGGGGAATACTGAGAGAAAGAGAGAAATGGGGTTTAACCTTCCCTTAACACAAACTAGGTCATTTCAGGACTAACACACAGTTTAATTTTAATTTTATAATTAGCTTGTGAGTAGGGATCTTTAGCAGTGGGTGAAACCGGATGTCCCAGAGAAAACCCACGAGGTTGGACAGGTGACCCTACTTCTTGTCATGACAACAGAGGAATCAAAACCATGCCATTAGACTTTATGACAGACCTTAATGATATAGGGGGTATATGGAACTTTCATCGAAAGTGTGTGTTACTCGAGCTTTATGCTTGTTTTGCACGGAACTGTGGGTAATCCATTAGTAACATCAATACTGATTGGATTATCAATTTTCTAACATCATAGGGTCAAAAGCTGCTCGCATGACCTCTGAAATGACCTATCGCTACAACTGGTTAAATCTTCATGTAGCGTAGGCCATCGAAAGTAGGAAAAAACGAAACGAAATATAGATCTGTATTTTAATCAGATGATTCAACAAGAGACAGATATTGTTTTAAAAACCTGGAGATCAGTACATATAAACATCATTCTTCTTCATAAATATTCTTCATTATTAAAAAAAACCCAAGCATTTCAGATACACTAAAACTAGACAAATAATTCTATTATTTAACAAAAGGTTATATCTAAATAAAGATTCAAAACAAAAAAAATTAAGCTTTACTGAAGACTTGATGCTTGCATTAACCCAGATGGAAAATAAACAAATCCCTTTAACCCAAGATATAGCTAATAAAACCCTTTTAACAAAATGACAGGAAGGACTAACGATGGAATAAAACTTGTCTCTGGAGTTTTCTTCATTAAAATGTAAAATATTTTAGGAATCTAGCTGTTTCATTGGGAAAGATTAACCAATGAAACATAAGAATTCTCAGTATTTAGTTAGAATTTTTTCAAGAATAAGGCCTGAGGATTAATCTCAAAGGAAAAGTTGATTACGTTATGATATAAAGGATGCCTCATTTCCAAGACGGGATGGAAAATAGACGTCTTGTGTACACATCAGTGTGCAAATAAAATAACTGATAGCACACTAGAGATCTTCGAAAAAAGCGTAAGGCGTCTGCTAATTCAAGTTCCGTCAACATGAAATATCGCGTATGCTGTTTTTATTGATCATCAACAACATAATTCCAAAATGACATCATGCTCGGTTACTGGTCATACGTATTTCTTCCGACATGTTTTCGTGTTAGTTGTAAACAAACAAATGTTTAACGATGCAGTGAGATATGATTCAACATCCTACATTTAGTAAATAAAAGCAGATATTTATCAATCTAAACTACAAAAGCTTTTTGTTCTAATAAAATATCTTTGAATGTAACTGTTAATATCTACTCGTTGATCTGTACTGTGATGTATGTACATGTAGGTGCATAAAATATCAAAAATAGAGTCTGTACTGGTGTTAACCGACGGTAAATTTCAACAACTTTAAACTTGAAAGCTACATGTAACCACACTAATGTATCTAATAGAGAGAGAGAGAGAGAGAGAGAGAGAGAAATGGGGTTTAACGTCCATTCGATGTAAACTAGGCCATTTTGGTACTAACATTATGGTCTTTGGCAGTGGGAGGAAACCGGAGTGCCCCGAGGAAACCCACAAGGTTGAGAAAGTGCCCTTATCTCCATGCCACATACGCTCACGTCTGGGCTCGAAACTACAGCCACAAGCCAGAGGTGACCGGCCAGCTAGAGGTTGAAGCGCGGCACTCTAGACCACTAGGTCATCCCAACCCCCCTATCATGGAGAGAATGTATACGGTTTAATTTTAATAATTCAGTATTGTGCCTAATGATCATTAGTCGTGGGAGGAAACCATAAGATCCGCAGAAAATCCATGAAGTTGGACAGACGACCCTACAAGCATGGAATCGAAACCACGCCACTTGACTCTATGACAGACCTTTTGATCTAAAGCGCACTTGTTCAACCGTTCAACCATTCAACCACCCAACCATTAAACTGCATGGAGGATGATCGTTAAAATTGATGGTGTGGTGAGTAATTATGTTCGCTTGCTAATCTGGAGCTCTCATGTTCAAACCCACATATCGATGGCATAGTTCATAAAGGTCTTAAGTCTCAAAAATTATCCGATTTAGTTTTTCAGATATGTGAGGAAAACCTATTCCAATCTTTATAACGCAATAAGGATATTAACATTTTAATAGCAATGTTTTTTTACGAAAGTTACGATCTTACAGTTCTGAAATTTTGCATAGAGAAGCCTCTAAACGTGATTATTAGTCAATCTATGTAAAAAAAAAAGCTATTTGGGTCATAAATGGCACTTACAACCTTCCAGTAATATGGCATCGAATATTATAACCATAACGACGCCAGTAGGATGTTAAACCCTGATTTTATTTCTCTGTTTCTCTGATACTTTTTGTCTTTTTAAGTTCAACTGGTGTGTGTTGCGTTTTAAAAGCCACATTAATCAATACACCCCACATATCTGAACTATAAGATGGGGATTTTCAGCTTTCCGAATATATTGAATTAAATTTTTGTCGCTTTAAAAGAATTTATCTAATGTTTATTTCTTTCTAAATTTGTGAGAAAAAAAATTCTGATATGTTATCGAATAGAGCAGGGCGATATACAGTACCTAGAAACAGATATTGCGATATTTTCAAAAAATATCGCACTATAATCACTATATCGCGATATTTTATAAAAGGTCAATACTTTCAGTTTATCACTTTTTAAATGTAAATAAACATGCATAAAAAGTTGGAAATACCCCTCAATATTATTATTTCTAGTCAATATTATTTTTAGCATACACAGTACAAAATTAACAAAACATTAATTCAAACTGGTTCAAACACAAATCTATAGCCATGAAAACTTTCTAAAGTTGTTTTTTTATTACAATTTTAATATTCAAAATATTAATTATAATATTTTATTCAAATTAAAAATACATGTATTTCGAATGAAGGAAGCTCAAACAACATAAAAAAAGTTTGTTCTTTCAGTCGTGCATATTTTTATAGCTACGTGTACGATTGGACTTTGTTTACCTTTGCAAACTCGTTCTTTCCCATTCAAGAGTATACCTTCTTGAAAATGCATTATACAATGCAGGGATACTAAATTAAACTATAAAATATAAGTACTATGTCAAAAAGTGTCCATTGTTTTTGTCAAATATTTTTTCCCCAATCACGACGGCCACGACACGTCCGACGCTGAATGAAAATCAGTCTACCGGGACATTATTTATATTTCTGCTTTATTAAAATTTAATTCAATCTTAAAATCAATGATTTCTTTCGAAAATCAAAGTATCAGTGTTCACCATTCGTCAAGATGTGTAGAAATTGAACCAAAACAGGGATAATTCTAACCGGTGGAAAGGTGGACGATAAGTCACGTGACATAAATAAAGCTCCGCATCTGCATTTGCAAACTTTGTGGAATGAATATTCGGGAGTTTATAGCAGTATTTTTTCATCATTAAGCAATAAAATATCGTAAATAACATAAAAAAGAAAACATTTTGTTCAATATTTATGTAAAATACAGTATCATCCAAAAATATCGAAACCGCGATATATCACGGTATGTTCAGTTTTTCAATATTTTTCTGAAGACGGTATTTTTCATGGTTTTTATTTCCGTGATGGTTTTATATCGAAATACCAAAATATCGCCCAGCTCTATTATCGAATGTAATCTACATGTAATCTTTTTATATTCAGAAATGTGAGATAAAATTAGCCTATATCTCTAAAACAAGATTGACAATACATGTAGTGTGTTTTCACTGCATCTCAGTGGATTATTTTAAAGGGTAAAAATTAGCACCAATGTAAGAGATTAGAAGGAAAGATTAGCGACACACAGTTTAATCAAGGTGAAGATTTTACTACATGTACTTACCCTCGGAGAATCAAATTCTTCATTTAACATATCCTATTAACAACGCCAATATATTTATATATATATAATCCTAATAATAATGCCTTGACCAATATATATTTACTATAGCAACCACAACTCTATATCAGCCATATATTATAAATAGCATTAACTTGATTAAATAAAATTGACTTTTTAATATACAAGGACTTTTTTTTTTTTTGCATGTTAACCAATTTTAAGGAGACTTTTCATATACATGGACGTTTCTATTGTGTTTTTACCAATTTTCAACCCATGAAGTGTAAATAATTTAATTAAATCAACCTGTCCATTTGATAAAATCAAATTGATTTTTCTGCACCAAACCGACTGATGAAGACGGGCGTATGAAATACAGTGAGCACTGTGTTTAAAGAAAATTTGCCTTCGGAAAGTCATTTCCGCCTACACTTTATACTTTTTTGTTCCATCCAAACAACTGCATACTGTCCCTTGCCATTGATCTTAGACTATTTAACCTGTGATGTGAATTAATGCAAGCAAAGACTTAAGTAAAGCTGTATATCACAAACAAATACCAAAATTTCCTGAACTTATTTACAGATCAACAAAATGGTGAACACAAACTGCCGAAAGACGTAAACACAACCAAGACAAGATAACCAATTATAACTAACAATACATGTACTGAGTCTGTACAAATATAGAGTGGTTCATCAAAACAATTTCCTGCTGGTAATATTACACATTTTTCTAAGAACACATCAACTGGTTTGTAAATTTCTATCAAAAACCATCTTCCAAAAACGTTTTCATTCCTTACCTTGACATCAAACTTGTCCAGTTCACGTTTTCTCTCCATCATGGCCTTCTGTAGAATAACAGCATCCTGACGAACAAACATAAAACAATTAATTATTATAAGTTCAATATTAAACACTCTTGATGTCATCACTAGCCTGCGATATTTACTGGATTAGGATCCGATTTGCTGCTCAACTTTTATTCATGATTTAATCAAGAAATATATAATCAAGACTATTTTTTTTATCGTCCAAGATTCAGGGTGGATCAATAGGACTGAAATTTTCAGCAAATTCCCTTTACATTATCTAGTTTTTAACTATTACAGCGAGAACTGCCAGCTCTTTATCTCATCTCAAATAATGTATCTTTAATTTTGGTCAGGCATAAAATTTGCCTTCATAATTATAGAATAAAACAAAGATCAATTAGTTCAGTTTTATTGAGTTTACTCAACTTACTTTATAAAGTCGAGATTGGGCCATGTTGTATCTTTTTGCATTTTCAAACATTAAATTCATATCAGATGCCAGTTCACTTAAACTATTGTACAGTCGATTCTAAAAAAACAAAACGTATCATATATAACATTATATTAATAGAGTTCAACTATTGTACAGTCGATTCTAAAACAAAAAATATATATCATATATAACATTACATGTATACAAGTAGGAAGACTGGTTTACATTGCTAGAAATATATTTCACTTCAAAGAGAATCGTTAATCACAATAAAAGCTACATTAATGACTCAACTTACTTTTAATTTTTTACGTATCTGGAAAAGTGAAATTGGTCGTTTTATTTCTTCATAGTAATCACGATAAATTCTAAAAAAAACAAGAAAATTTGCATGCACATGTTACATAATGATCTTAATCAAACCAAATAAAAAAAACCTTTATTTTAAATAAAAATCTGAACAAATTATACACGAAAAAACCAAAACAGTGTTGGCTGAGAGAAAATTCTTCAAGATTTTCAAGTATAATTTCTCTTGTTAGTGGTACAAATAGTGAACGCCTGGTAGAAGTTGGAAAATCGAAGAGTACACAGAAAATCTGCTATTTACTATATGGTGTCTGCCTGTCTTCGTTAGTTCAGTCGGAGTAGAACAGTAGGATGTATAATTATCTGTGTTTACGTAATTTATGTCAATTACATGTATGTCCATGATGTTATGCGAGTTATTCGGGTGACCATGAGCCATAGACTGAAACCGGGTGACCAGATGGCGCAAGTGAATAGGCAGGGTTTCAATGTAATGTCAGAAGGAATATAATGATTATAATCATCACTAATATTATGAGTTATCCAACTTCCAAACCATCTACAGACGCAGGTGTCGGGAATAAAATTCATAAAACCGTCTCTAGATGCAGGTGTCAGGAATAAAATTCAGAAAACTTACCGTTTATTTGGTAATTTAAGGAATGGAAAAGATAAGTCTCCGTCTGGTGTTTGATAATTACGAATCGTATTATACAACGCCCATTGTGGATTCTCATCTTCAGACACAGTCGTATCAGCTTCTGAATCATAGTCTATCTGAGACGTGTTAATCTCTGTTGTATCGCTCTCGTCATCAGACGGGTAAGTTAACGCAGCACAAATGGCAGACATCTTCTGAATTGAACATTTCTCTCGTGTAGCTCTGGAAATATAAACCATGAAATAATTAAAGTCAGTTGGTTGTTATAAATCTCAACTCAAAACCTTGCTGGTTCAAAACCCTGATCTTTAAATAATCAGTGATTTAAAAGAACCAGCAGCGCCTTAAAAACTGTTCTTCAGTATAACTGCACTTTATCAATGATATTCAAGAGGGATCCATAAATAATAATTTGGTAGGGCTTAATAATCAATGATGCATTATGCATAAATAATAATTTGGTAGGGCTTGATAATCAATGATGCATTATGTAAAGATGTAGATAAAGAGCTGATAGTTCTCGTTATAACAGTTCAAAAATAGATAATAAAAACTAAATACATTGAAATTACATGTTGCATAGTTATTAATTACAAAGAGTGTAACTAGGCATAAAAGATGTTACTACTTGTGTCATAATCATTAATAACTAGCAAGCATGTAACAATTTGTGAAAGACTTGTGTTAAAGCCTAACTATTTTTAATATCCATCCCTGTTGAATAAAAAAACGCAACCAATAGCAATGTGTATTATTTGACTAGAAACTTTGAAACATTTCAAATCATCCCATGTGTTATGAGAAGCAGGCAATACAAATGATTTCCATATTTTGATGTTGACTACAATTTTTATTACCTCTCATATCGAAGATTCAATCTCTCAGCGGGTGGTTTGGTTGTCTGTCGTTTATGATCGAGTTCTTGACGTTTTGTAATAATTACCTTCCTCAATGTCATGGCATCCTTAAAATAAAACGATTGAAAAAATTGTTAAAATACAGATTAAAGATAGCCAGACACTATTAATAACAACTGAACTTTCCAGCTTTCCTTGACATAATACGATAAGATTCATGAACATTTCGGACAGGTTATTAAAAATATCTTATACAGAAAGTACATCTGGGCAAAAGTTATACTTTGAGGAGAAACCATGAAATTCAAATGCGATAATTAAGTGAAGTTTAGACTGTCAGAAAATGGTGTCACTTTTACGGTGACAACATCATCTGATTGGTTGATATTGTGAAAAAAACTGTAATGGGGGTCAACGTCTTACTATTCTCTTGCGTGCAGGCATCTAGAATTGGGAGGAAACCGAAGGACCTGTAGAAAACCGATGAGGTTGGATATTCGACCTTACTCCTTGTCAGATACAACCCTAACTTAAATGAGAGCCTCGACAAACTAAAATAGTTGAAAATTAACACAATGAAAGGCTGGATAAACCAAACCTTATTTATTTTAAACCAAAATAAAATTTGGACTAACCTTATATATTTGTGATTTTGGCGTATTAAATGTTTTTGCGTTTTTCAACATAAGTAATAAATCTTGTTGTAATGTAGCCAGAGTTTTATATTCGTTGTTCTGTATCTTCTGAGCGATAGTTCGTAAATCAATCGGGTCTTTTATAACATCATAATAATCAGGATATCTCTGGAAATATATTAAATATATAACGTAACTATTGAACATTTGGGTTATAACTTCATTTAGTGTAATTAGATCAAATATAATAACTGTGATTAATAAGTAATGCATGAATAAACCCTCTACTTCAAGAACAGATCTCTGCATTGAATGGCCACCATAGCATAACATTTGGAAATGTAGTTATATTATTTACATTCATTAAATGTGATCGGAATAAACACTATTCTTAATTCTCTAAGTATACTTTGTGCTTTTATCTAAAATGGTTAATTAAGGAGAGAGAGAGAAATGGGGTTTAACATCCACTCAACACAAACTAGGTCAAATTGGGGCTAACATATGGTTTCATTTTATTTCAATGAATCGCTTGGGCGTAGGGGTCTTTAGCAGTGGGAGGAAACCGGAGTGCCTGGAGGAAACCCATGAGGTTGAGAAGGCGCCCCTATCTCCATGCCACATACGCTCACACCAGGGCTCAAAACCACAGCCGCAAGCCAGAGGTGACCAGTCAGCTAGAGGTCGAAGCGCGGCACTCTAGACCACTAGGCCATCCCAACCCCTGTTTGATTATGGAATTAAATTGTCTGGCAGATTGTTTAGTGTCTTTTCTCATTCAGAGTTAATTGTTGACAGCACGATCCCGGCTAATAAGGACAGGTATCCACCCCCTTTAATTATCAATGTGCAAATAGTTACACAGATAGACAGTGTCTGTTTGTTCTATCCAAATGACTAAACGTTCTTCCTTGCCCGGTCCTCCAACCTGTACCACTGATAGTAGGAAACCAGGCCGGAAAACCTTGGATTGAACCAGCAAGTTTCGAACCCAAGCCTCTGTGTGGCTCTGAACCAATAAGAATTAAGTGATAAGTTTTCTTTAAAGATTTACCGTTTTAGGTGGAAGAAGTTGAAATATTAAACTGATGTCTCGTTCATCATCTCTAGCTGTTACAACCGAACCAAATAAAGCTTCTAATTCATCTGGATCTGCAACGCTACCTTCATCATCTGGTTTCTATAAACAGATCGTATACATTCACATCACATAGAAAAACAAGTTGGGTGAAAAACAGTTATAAATATGAAAAACATGAAAAATAAATCTGCCTATTGCAGGTTTTTGATTTATCTAAATTATTAATCAAATATTAATTAACTGATCCAGACCACGATCAACTCTTGATGCCATCAGTAGTCTATGATATTTAGAGGATTTGAATACATTTTATGATGGATATTTGACGTAGAAAAGGATAATCAAAACTTGGTTTATTATCCTACCAACATTAGTAATGACGATTGAAGCTACATGTAGCCTAAAATTGAATCACCAATATCTCAGTTCAGAGTAAAGCAATTTGAACTAAATTTTCAGCATATCTTATTTTGATCACAACAAGAACTGTTGACTCTTTATCTTAACTTAGCTAATGCCCCTTTAAATTCTTCTGCATTAACAAAAATGACTGACATTCAAAATTTTGAAGTGGAAGCCCCAATTTTCACACAATACCTTTACTATATTATGCATTTAATATATATTAATGTTTTTCGGTGCCAAAAAACTCTTTAATTATTAGAATTATATAATCAGAGCCTGGACAAACTAAAGTAGGTGTAAATTTTCCGGAGAATGTCTTGCTTACATGAATTAAGAAAAAGTCTGTAGTAGGGGATAATTTAACTAGTTTCAACTATAAATTATTGTCTCATGTTCAACCTGAAGTAGGTACATGTATCATTTAAACAGTGTAATTTCACTTTAAACTCAACACTAACTTAAAGGAATTAAATCGCTAACATTTGGGACCAAGAAATTGACACAAGTGGGTTGCAACGCATATAATACCGTAATACGAATGTATATAAACTGATTTACATTCAATAGTTTCCGTTTTTACTCTAATTTCAAATCAGTTGTGTTCGGCGAAATAAGCTTGCAGTTTTAATCCAATACAAATTTCTAGCGTCTGTTTATTCCAGTCTACATATGCCGTTTGAGTTGGTGCAATGATTCTAGCCCCGTTCCTCGAGTCTTTTGCTAGAACTGGGGCTGAAATGCACTATGGTACACGATTTGTCTACTAACGGTAAAATGTTTATTTTGTATTTGTTTCCAGTGATAAAGAAGTAAGTAATGTATCTCATATATGTATATTATAATATCACATGTACCATTAATATTTATTGTTACATTATAATACCTCATGTAATATTTATTGTTATTCTTTATACATATATATACCTCGTAACCTCATGTTATATTTATTCTTATATCTTGTACGTATACTATATATGATACCTCATGCATTATTTATCATTTTATATGTTTTTTTATAAAACCAAAATGTAATATTTTATTCATCATTTTTTATATGTTATTGTCTAATACCTCGTCGTCTATTTTACTGTCGTTTAAATTATCATCATCATCATCGCCATCTTCCTCCATCACTTCTTCTGGTTTCTTCTCCTCCGTTTTCTCATCGCCAAACGCGTTCGACAGTAGTTCATTCTTCGTTTTCTGGTACAACTCTAATAACGCTATAGCATCGTTGGATTCTGGTGTGTTTTTCTGAAATAATT
The DNA here is from genome assembly GCA_036850965.1 of Patella caerulea. Classification (NCBI taxonomy): domain Eukaryota; kingdom Metazoa; phylum Mollusca; class Gastropoda; family Patellidae; genus Patella; species Patella caerulea. The sequence continues at coordinate 77,742,465 of JAZGQO010000010.1, read as the reverse complement.
AATAACAAGCAGAAATAAATGGATCGTAAAATTGATATATATCAATAATGAAGTGTGTCTAAATGCACGCACTGCCTAGTGCATTATGAAAATGTTGATTTATTTGAACGTGAACAGAAGTTTTGTCTTCCCAGGTGATGCAGTGAAATGATGGCAGGGATAACCATGTCAATATTACTATCCATGCTCAATTTTATTGCACAGAAAACCGAATCTACTAGAAATGGTATAAATTGTGCAATGACTCTGATAATCTCTAGTTATTGCACGGTTATAAGCTCCACCCAATTCCTTAGGGTCAAAAGTTGTTTGTATGACCCCTGACGTGACCTTCCTGTACAACGGGTCAGATCTTCATGTAGTGTAGGCCATCGAAAGTATAAAAAAAACAAAACGAAATATATATCTGTATTTGAATCAGACTGTATTACTAACCTGTCGGCCATTATAACCTACAAGTTTACGTCATATCTTAATTCCGTGAACTATATCAACTAACCTTATAATAAGCCTTAGCGTTATTTATCAATAATTCTACGTCTGTCGTTAATTGTTCTATATCTTCGTATTCTTCCATTTTCAGCTTCTGTTGAATCTTTAATAAATCTATCGGTGTTGTTACTACTTCATAATAATCAGCCGCAGTCCTAGAAATAAAATTATACATGTGTATACCGTTGGTGGTCGAGGGGTTTAACACACATACACTTTATATCATAAGGTCTGTCACCAAGCAGGGACATAGACATATGTCACAGCCTTTTTCAGGCAAGTTATCACACTACATGTACATGTACATACAATTATAATTATTAATATGTGTGATATCAATTTACTGTATGGGCTGCTTTACAAAGGCAGTGACATGTGCTTTATGTCCACATCTGTCACACTGAGTCATGTTTTGTGTTTTGATAGCGAGTTTGGACGTAACATGAAGTAGAATCGAATCCCTGGCACATACATGTACTACACTTGTACGTGTCATAAAGTAAGATCAAATCCCTGACATGTACTAAGTTTGTACCAGACATAAAGTTCATGTAGGAAATGAAATGAAATGGGGTTTAATGTCCTACTCTTCTGCACCTGACCTGGGCTAATGGAAGATGGGCATATGCTATACAGTGTACTATGAGGGAAATTTTGCCTGAGCAGCAGTGCTATTGCCTACTCTTTATATCGAATTTCAACTGCCTAAGGATCTTTTACAGACACGCCAATGTGTACACGGGACCTCGGTTTTTCGTCCCATCTGAATGATTAGACAGCTGTCCTTATCCTTGAGATGAACTTTCTCTACCAATACACCGATCGAACACCCGACCTCCAAGCTAGCGAGCCAACGCCTTATCCACTTAGCCACATGATCGTGTAGGGTCCACTGCCTCACCCCATAGGTCATCTACAGGTCTAACAACTTACTTCCACAGCCATGGAACACTCTCATCATTGTCCATTATTAACTTCCGTCTTCAATAGCCCAGTCAGAAGAGAAGAGTAGGACCCCCTTCCTTTCATTTCATTTCATTTCATTTTCACTCTAAAGCTCATGAAAATAGTTGTGTATTCTATTCCCATTTGAGGGAGCCACAAACCATCATTGGTCAAAAGAAGAAATTAAAGATAATTTTTACCTTCTTTTAGGAACACGAATAAATGCTTCACACAGTAAGCGGCCATCTTCTGTTTTATGGTTTCTGATTGTGTCGTATAATTCTTGACAAATCTCAACCTGCCATCAAAAACACAAATAAATTAAAAATAAAATTGATTAATAATTACACGTCGACTTTTATGGAAACTGAGCAAAGTGTCTATAAAATAAGCATTAAAACATGAAAGTGTGGGCGATTCACTATATGCATTGATAACCATTTTATATCACATCAGGAAACCGTAATATAAGGGAGATAGGGGATTAACGTCCAGTAGACACAAACTACATGTAGATTATTTTGGAATTTACACATGGTTCATTTTTATTTCAATAATTCACTTGTGCATAGGGCTCTTAAGCAGTGGGAGGAAAAGTCGACCCTTCTCCTTGTCACGTACAACCAGGGAATCTAAACCACACCAGTAGACTCAATGACAGACCTTATGATACAGCGCGTGCATGCTAAACATTCGTCCATCCAACCAATCCACCCCTCACTCAGCAATAAATGGTAAATACGTGTACATGTTTCATAGAATTGGGACATGTGTATTCCGGTTGAATTTCTAAATCATCACTATACCGGTAATAACAACTAAAGCACAGCTAAAATAATATTCTTTTATTTATTGAGAATATCATTATAATATTAAATGTCGGCCTGATCTGAATTTCTGTTATTAGAACATCAAAGCAAACTTACAGGATCGTAATGAAGAGCCTTTTTTCTACGTTTTACTTGAGGAGCAGGCGACTCTTCTCGTTCGTCTATTCTACCATCTGGTCCAGGAGCCAAACTTCGCTTTCTCTTCGGAGGCATGATCAATCTAGAAGAAGAGAATAAATTATTAATTTGTTGTCAAAAATTGTTAATAATTTTCAAAATATTTTCATGTAGTTTGGATGTTGAATCATGTACATGATCACAAGCTTACAAAACGATTGCATGTGAAAACTGAAATGTCACAGGGCACACATCGACTCGGTCTGTTTAAAACCAGAAATTATTTTCATTCCTTTAAATCAGAGGGTCATTTCATTTCTATCGATTGTCTTAATGTACCATTTTAAGTTCAATATAGGAATCACATGCATACTACAAAGGGAGGTACAATCATTGTTTTTAAGGCGAGTGATTGCTCTCGAGCGCCTACAGCTCACCTGAATGTCGGCCGAGGGAAGTTTTTTTTCCCTCCCCTAAAAATTGAAATCACTCTCCTATACAAAGTCATTGGGGGTTTATTAACATTTTAATTGTTCAGTTACATCATTACATGTTGATGTTCACTTACTATAAAATAAAGTTACTAACATTGGTTCAGAGGTACTGACAAGTGACCGTTAAGCAGTAAAAAGTTGCGCAGTAATATTGACTGGAAAGCCAAGCTTCTTGCCAAAGATTCAATAGCACGGTCTCTGAACGTACATGGCGAGTGTAATGAGGCCTGCGTTCAGAGCTGAACTAATAATAGGCCACATGAAAACAAAGAAAACATCAAAAGTTTCAAGAAAATAATCATCGTCTCCTCGTAAAAATCAAGCGTAATCAAATCTAAATATGTACAGATTGCGAGATACAAAGCTCTTACCTTTTCCTAAATTGACGAGAACAATATTATATCCAGAATATGTCGATTTATTCAAAATAAATTTGCAAAAATATCAAAACGGTAAAAACGCCGCCATAATGGATAACTTAACGGCGTCACGTGACCTTGTAACGAGAATTCTTAGAAAGCAATTTTTTATATGATTTATCACTAATCAGACATATATGATTTAATAATACTGATTCCGAAAAATTGTAGTTTCATAACAGCCTCCTAATATAAATAAAATCGTTAAATGGAATTTTTAAAAAGTCATACGGCACATCGTGGCTGTGAACTAGTTGGCGATTCCCGATTGAGCCGCGAAACTGATCAGCAGTAAATAATAGGCTTGGTCACTCCAATCATAGAACTAAATACACGTGTATTTTGTTCTATGCTCCAATCTATCGCCCAGAGTGATGACATCGGGGCAAGTTAATTGGTTCACAATATTAACTTGTTTTCCCCCATCAATCAAACCCTAAACTTTTTTTTTAAATTATTAATATTTTAATTTTTAATTATGTTGATTGATATATCTGGGTAAAATAAATAGTCCCAATTAGCGTAAATGGGTAGGCCTATATAAAATAGCACGCGAAGATGTAAAAAAAGATGTAATAATTTAGATAATTAGGCCTAATGTCTAATTTATAATTAAAATAACATTTCAGGCCCCAAAAAGGCCTACAACAGGCAGATTTAGCTCGTGCATAATGTATGTTTAAATTGTCCTGTCCGAACACAGTTCTTTAAAAAGTTATCCTATTATTAGAGCAGGATTGACCCTAATCCACCCAAGTCGACCCTAATCCACCCATTGCTAAAGACGCGCAAGCGAAATATTGAAATAAAATTTAACTGTGTGTTAGTCCCGAAATGACCTAGTTTGTGTCGAGTGGACGTTAAACCCACTTTCCACTTTCTCTCTCTTACATTCTGGCCTCTCACAAATCCCGAAGCTCCCTCACAGAGTAGGCGGGGTGGATAAACCTAGAGCAATATAAAAAAATATATCAATTATTATTAGTACATGCACGCGGTCACCAGCTTTTACTTCAACAACTACCGTGGGGTTGTTCACATGTCCGCGCCTTTCATTTCTCCTATACAGGTGCGGATCCAGGATTTTTTGCAGGGGGGGGGGGGAGTCTAGGTTTGATAATTGCTTAACTAATTGCGCTCAATCGATAATTTGGTAAATTAGATTCAATTTCGTTCATTCTGACGTATTTCCGGAAGGTAAATTCCAAAATAACAGATCTAGATCACCAATAAAATCGCATAAAAAAATTTTCAGCCTGATCAGGGGGGGGGGGGGGGTCCGGACCCCTTGGAGCCCCCCCCCCCCCCTCTGGATCCGCGCCTGGTATAGCCGATTAGAGATAAATATAGGGTTGAACCTGGGACCACTGGGCTGGTGAAGACAAAGGAAATGAAATGTAATGGAGTTTATGACGAACTGGGCTTATGACGACGACTATACGCCATACAATGTGCTATGAGACAGCGACACTACGGCTTACTATTATATAGAATTCCAACTGTCAAGGGATCTTTTACGTGCACGTCAATGTGTACACGGGACCTAGGTTTTTCATCCTGTACCACTGACAAAGGGAAGCCGACGCAGTGATCGAACACTCGACTTACAGGCTAGTGAGCCAGCGCCTTACTCACTTAGCCAACGTGACTCCCCGAGGGACAAAAGACATACCGTGCATAGTAGGAGAGAAATGTACACGTTGTTAAATAAATAGACAGCTGATCATCTAACGGAAGTTGTATAAGTTGTTTAACCAGTTATACAGCGTGACAAGTGGGAATATAGGTGATCATTTATTCGACATTTTTATAAAATTATAATCACGACTACACAGACTAGAATAATCGTCAGATGACGTGTGTACAACTATATATTATACACCAGGAAAATGGCTGGTATCATTCATTGGTACAGAAATATGATCAACTCAAATCATAAAATTCAGTAAGCTTTAATTTTAGATAATGTTTTTTTCTTATTCAGCCGTTTTTATTACCATGGTTGGTGTATTGCATTTCATTCAGTTAGCTTTATCAAATTTAAAATATTATACACCATTCTATTCAGTAAGCTTTATCGAATTTAAAAATTATACACCATTCTATTCAGTAAGCGTTATCTAATTTAAAAATTATTCGCCATTCTATTCAGTAAGTTTTATCTAATGTAAAAATTATTCGACATTCTATTCAGTAAGTTTTATCTAATTTAAATATTATACACCATTCTATTCGTAAGCTTTATCGAATTTAAAAATTATGCGCCATTCTATTAAGCGAGAAGAAAGGAGGAAGGAGGAAGAGGAGAGAGAGGGAGAGAGAGAGGGGGGGGGGGGTAACGACCACTTAACACAAACTAGTTCATGTCTGAACTAACAAATTGTTTAATTTTATTTCAATAACTCTCTTGGGCATTGGGGTCTTCAGCAGTTGGAGGAAACCGAAGAACCCGGCGAAACCCAGCGAAAACAAGCGGGTTATTAAAACCACACACGTGATTCAATGTTGAAACGTGAAACTCTACGAAATTGTACAAGATGGCTGACGACATTTGATTTTAAAAATGTGATAAAACCAGAATATGAATGACTTACAATAAATCATATTTTACGCTGAAACAAATCAACTTGATATTTTAATAGAACTGGTTAATCAAGTTGGTTATCAGTTAAAAACACAGCACAGATTTCTGTTTCTCGTGTATTATAATACAACAAACAGAAAAAAACACACAACAAACAGGTTCCCCGAATAAACTGTTTTATATCCTTCAGTATCTAATGGTGATTCTCTCAAAATTGATATAAAGCGAAAACCGAATCTAAACGTAAAAAGTAAAAATAATATCGCTTTAACGGCTTTAGTCTGTTCCCTGGTAATACATGCAAATATCCTGGGTCAGGACCGGACTGTCGAAAAGGGGATCTGTAACTGCTAGATAAATGATATGCTTTTGGGTTAGATAAAAATATAGCCGGACCTAGAAAAAAAGGGGTAGGGGGTCGCGATGACTAAGACGTCTTGGCTAAGACGTTGGCTTGCTAACTTACTTAGAGGTTCCGGGTTCGATCCGGGTGTTGGTTGGCGGTCATTGGGATTTTCCGTCCTGCCCCCCCCCCCTTGTCAGTTTTGCTGAACAGAGGACAAGGCTAGATACAACAATATAGTCGTTCGGGTGGAACGTCAAACTGAGATCCCTCGTACACTTGGCATTTGTAATTCGTAGTGCCGATGTCCAGGCGACATTTCACTGATGAGTGATATCACACTGTATGCTCTTCTTCATTATTCCAGTCGGAGCAGAACACTAGGTCGTTAAACCCTGCTGTCAGTAAGGTCGGTGGATTCTAAAAATGTAGGGGGGGGGGATAGCCTAGTGGTCTAGAGTGCCGCGCTTCGACCTCTAGCTGACCGCTCACCTCTGGCTTGCGACTGTGGTTTCGAGCCCTGGTGTGAGCTTATGTGGCATGGAGATAGGGGCGCCTTCTCAACGTCGTGGGTTTCCTCCGGGCACTCCGGTTTCCTCTCACTGCTTAAGACCTCTACGCGCAAGCGAATTATTGAAATAAAATTAAACCATATGTTAGTTCCGAAATGACCTAGTTTGTGTTGAGTGGACGTTAAACTCCATTTCTCTCTCTCTAAAAATGTATTCGCTATACTGACCCATTCAATACCGTCATTGTAATACGTAAACTTTAGATATGCATTTTAAAATCTACAATTATTCAGATGGATTAAATATATTATGTATTCTTATTCTAGTGAATTGGATGTTATAGAAGTAAAACCAAGAGAAGACAATAACAGGTTGGTCATAGTTTATATTATACACGTCAGAACGCTGGTCTCAATTTTTATATTTCGGAGTGGTGGTTCCAAATGTCAGATATAACTATATATAATTAAATTTGATCAAGTTAACTTTCGACATTTAGAACCGTGTTCGTCATCGGGTATTATTAGGCCTTTATCTTCTAATTAAAGCAGAAGGTTTTTTTTAAATAAATGAAGTTACATAAATCTGCCTATCTAAATAATAAATTAGACATTAAACATACACGCAAGGGCTAAATCTTTCTATTGTAGATCTTTCTTTAACCCTGAAAGGTTATATAAATTATCAATTAAACATTAATTAACTCATCCAAAATGAAATGAAATGGGGTTTAACGTCCAACTCTTTTGCACCTAATGGAAGACGGGCATACACCAAACAGTGTGCAATGAGGGAAATTTTGCCCGGGGAGCGGCGCTACGACCTACTTTTATATCGAATTCCAACTGCCAAGGGATCTTTTACGTACACTCCAATGTGTACACGGGACCTCGGTTTTTCGTCCCACCCGAACGACTAGGCAGCTGCCCTTGTCCGGCCCTCCTATCTATTTTCGAACTATTATAACAAGAATGGCCAAGTCTTTAATCTACTCTCGATGTCAAAGCTAGTCTGCGATATTTACTGGATTTTGATCCTATTTGCTATTTAGCTTTCATTCATGATTTAATCATCACATGGATAATCAAGACTGTTTTTCATCGTATCGACTTTAGTAGTGATAATCGAATGGATCAACTTGACTGAAATTTTCAGCAAATCCCCTTTACATTATCTCGTTTTAACTGCTATAGTGAGAGCTGCCAGCTCTTTAACTTATCTCCCATAGTTATTTTTTAAACCTCACTGAATATCTAGTGAGCCATGTTTATGAGAGGACGTGGTTCACGCAATTCTTGGTTGAGGGTTAGAAAAAGTTTGTGTCGTGTGCAAAATGGCATATCAATGGCGCGGGTGAATGACCTGGCACGAAAAGCGGAGGTCCTGTGTACTTGTTGATCTCACAAAACAGGATAGTGCCTGTCAATTTGCATCACTCGGCAAATCTCGACAGATTCCGGAACGTTCCGGAAGCTACATCTAGTCTCGGCTGTTTGACAGTAAGTAATATGTACCTACGCCCATACATTTGCGATGCAACTACCGGTTTACTTTAACAGCGCAGCCATGTTTCATCCGGGACCTTTAAAGTAGTTCCAAGTCACCATGAGCGCAGCCGTGTTTCATCCGGGAAGTTTAAAGTAGTTCCAATATGGCGGCATTCGTCATACAGACGAGATTAGATGTAAGTTACGGAATCTGTCGAGGATTGCCGAGTGAATTTGCAGAAGAAAAAAGGTTCATATTGTCAGCTAATTAACACGCTCCGATGTCATCCCTTTCAGTGATTGTAGTGACCTAGCGGATTTTTACTGCTGCTCTTGTTTAGGATGGAGTCAACGCATTATATTATTTGTTTGTATTATCTATAGAATTGTTATCCAACCTGATTAAAACACAAATCCTATTTCGTTTCATTTTAATAGTTCAAAATTTCGTTTTACTTGTCTTTACTACACTAGGATCGAGAAGAGTTGTTATCATTGAAGTCAGGGATTAGCCAATGAAACGATCTGTTACGGCGACTTGTTGGCTTACCACACACGGAACTGTGGGTAAGCCACTAGAAACGCCAATGCTGGTCGATTAATCAATGACTGACATCAGAGGGTCAAAAGCCGCTCATACGACCACTGGCACGACCTTACAGTACAACTTGTCAGATCCTCATGTACATGTGTAGTGTAGGCCATCGAAAGTAAAAGAAAAAAACAAAATGAAACATAGATCTGTATTTTAATCAGATTGATTGATATCATAATTTAGTATCTCGTGGTGGAACTTTTAAATTTCAATTGTTATGATTTATTTTATAAGAGAAAATGGAGCTGACCAACCTTTATATGGTGACGATAGCGGAAGAGGACTTTATGTACGTAGTTTTTATATTTCCCAACTCAATAAATTGGTAGCCATATTTTAAAGAAATGTTTGGAAACAATGTTTGTAAATGAAATGAAATGGGGTTTAACGTCCTACTGTTATGCTCCAGCTGGGTTAATGAAGACTGGAATGCATCATAAAGTGTGCTATAAAGAAAACTTTGCCCAGGCAGCGGCACTATGTTCTACTCTTACATCTTATTCCACTGCCAACTGATCTTTTACGTGTACGCCAATGTATACACGGGACCTTGGTTTATCGTCCCACCGAATGACTAGACACTTGTCCTTGTCAGACTCTTCGCAAAGTAAAGATTAGGTGTCTTTGGTCACTTGCGAATTACTGGAGAGGACCATTGTGCTTAGGAAACTCTCTCTCTCTCTCTCTCTCTCTCTCTCTCTCTCTCTCTCTCATTAATTGTAATATAAGTGACCTAGTTTATGTCGAGTGGTCGTTTAGATAATTATCAACTAATTGTAATATAAGATTGATATTTCTATATAATTCTTATTAATACAAGTTTAATATAATTTTAATTATTTTAGTATGATTTAAATACAATCTTTAAATAATTTCAATATAAATTTCAATATGAAGTTCAATATAAATTTGATTTAAATTTAATATAATTTCAATATAATTTTAATAATTTTAATATAATTTTATTTCAGTATACGGCCCGGGTACACCCCACCAATCAATATGACTTTAAAAGATTAACAACAGAAGCATCTGTCAACTTCTCTCTTCTCATGGCCAACTTCCATCAGTTAAAAGCCGTACTAACCACAGACAAACTCAATAAGAACTATTTTCTTGTGAATTTAATACTCTTGGTGTTCTCTATATTTGGTCAAACGGTGCTTGCGGTTCTGCAACTTGTTCTGTGGTACAAAGAACGAAGCAGACGGCAACACGAAAAGAGAAAAAAACAGAACAGTCGAAGACGAGATTTAGAAATGCCAGGAATTGATGTTCATGATACACGCGCATTGTCAATTTACGCATCAAATAGTCAACAGATAGATCAGATGATTCTAGGTAGCCTGATTATTGTTTTATTGGTTGCCATTGACAACCTGGCCATACATGTTTTATTAGGGTTAGCATTACAAGATAATAATAGAGGTGGAACTATTCCAAATCAAAACCTAAATAATATGTCTCTTTATTTATAATACAAAATAAGTATACAATAAATAATAATATTATATATTTGTTTTAGCAATAAATAATAATATTATATATTTGTTTTAGCAATAAATAATGATATTATATATTTGTTTATGCAGTAAATAATGATATTATATATGTATGTTTTACCAATAAATAATAATATTATATATTTGTTTTAGCAATAAATAATAATATTATATATTTGTTTTAGCAAAATTTAATGATATTATATATTTGTTTATGCAGTAAATAATGATATTATATATGTATGTTTTACCAATAAATAATAATATTATATATTTGTTTTAGCAATAAATAATAATATTATATATTTGTTTTAGCAATAAATAATGATATTATATATTTGTTTATGCAGTAAATAATGATATTATATATGTATGTTTTAGCAATAAATAATAATATTATATATTTGTTTTAGCAATAAATAATAATATTATATATTTGTTTTAGCAATAAATAATGATATTATATATGTATGTTTTACCAATAAATAATAATATTATATATTTGTTTTAGAATAAATAATGATATTATATATTTGTTTTAGCAATAAATAATGATGCTATATATTTATTTTAGCAATAAATAGAGTGACATTATATATTTGTTTTAGCAATAAATAATAATATTATATAATTGTTTTAGCAATAACTAACAATGATGTTATATGTTTGTTTTAAGGCATTCGCGTCATTTACTGTTATTTACAAAATCGGAAAATAAAACACACCTTTACTTGACGACTGAAAACTGGATGTTTGAAATAATATTTTATCGATAATATATATTTTATTTGCCATAACCGTAGAGGCTGAATTCGCCACGTTAAAAAGGTGAATGCAGAAGTATCAACATGGAGTAAATCAGTTTGTCGATCATAGATTGACCTACTTCGGGAGTCATCGGGAACGGGTTTCCAGACGTCCAAGGGAAGCTTCGGGGGAGTCGCGAGCCAGATGGAACCGTCAGGGGGCATTTGTCGGTTATATTGTACCATACAATTTAATCTAAAATATTTGTCGGCTATATCGTACGATACAATTTCATTTTAACTATCTTATAGTGCGTGAACTCGTGATTTATTTCAAACAATGTAGAAATATAAAATATTTAGGAAACTTGCCAAAATTTGTTAGGAACTGAGAATAGTACATGGTACTAGAAAATACTTTATGCTAATTTCAATTCAATGCGGTACTTACCCGGGGATTTCCCGATTACATGTATATTAAAGTGACAATGTGTTCAGAATATCGCCAGTGTATTTCGTAGGAATAGCGTATGGTAAAAAATATATGAATTGAAACGAAAACGGTTTTAATGACCTACATGTCGACATTGTACTACCCTATAATCATCTATGTTATATTGTATGGGTTATTTTTCAATATTCAGCTTTATTTCCAAGGGGTATTTTAATTAACAATTGTAGACCCACTGTCGCATTATAAACGTTTATATCTAGTCTGCAATATCAAAATCTTGTCATCTACATCGGTACCAACAAGCCTACTGAAAGAGAAGAAAGAGAACATAGATGTGTTCTTACCGGTTCTCTGTAGCACAGTGAACACATCCTTGGTATCTTTCCAGTGCAACCCAAGGAAGTTCTGGTGAAACCCTTCCTCAAGGAAACAAATTAGGCCCCTGATATCAGAATCTTAGAGAATTACCGACATGTCAGTTTTATTTCAAAGCTAATAGAAATATGAGTACACGATTAACTTACTGTGCATATGAATAAATATAACCTAGACAATGTCTGTATATAAGAAGTTATCCGATGCCGTACAAATATTTTTGCTAAATCATTTATCCCATACAGCATAAGAGGGTAAATTTGAGACGCTAACTGTCCTGTCATCCCTGACTTGCGGTTACGGTTTCGATCTCCTGTGTGAGCATATGCCTTCTCGTCCTCGTGAGTTTACAAAGGGTACTCAGGTTTCTTGATTAAAACACAGATCCTATTTCGTTTCATGTTTAATAGTTCAAAATTTCGTTTTACTTGTCTGAACTACAATAGAATCTTGAAGAGTTGTTATATGACCCACGCAGTGGGTGAAGTGAGGAATTTGCCAATGAAACGTTCTGTTACGGTGGGTTTTTGGCGTGATGTGCACGTGAACGGTGGGAAACTCACTAGAAGCACCAACGCTGAATGGTTAATCAAATGCCTGATGTCACAGGGTCAAAAGACGCTCATATAATCCCGACGCCACAACTGGTCAGATCTTCATGTAGTGTAGACCATCGAAAATATAAAAAAAAAACGAAACGAAATATAGATCTGTATTTTAATTAGATTGATTTCGTCCCACAGGAACGACCCCTGTGATGCTCTAAGATAATAAAATAAAATAATGAAAATGCGATATCACACACACACAATAAGTCATAATAGTTACCCCCTTTGGTCTCATACCCCTGTGCCGTTTCATAAAACCAACACAAACAATAAGGTTCGTTTTATAAAACGACACAGATTGTAGATTTTAACTGATGATCATTTTCCATTTGATTCGCCATTTCATTTTGTCGACCCCTATCCTTGCCTAGCAGACTCGTAATATCGCGTAAATTTTGACATTCCCTTTCGTTTTGGTTCGCTATTTCATTTAGCTCAATTGTAACATTGCCTAGCCGAGCCGAAACATCGCCTAGCCGAGCCGAAACATCGCCTAAACTTTCACCTTCCCTTTTGTTTTGGGTCGCAATGTCACTTAGCTGATTCTTAACATTACCAAGCTGTTGAACCAAAATTCCCAAATCAGACTGAGATTTTAAATAGGCTATTTCTGTGTTTTTCTCAGCTATCGTGGCCTGGTTTTTAGAATTTTCTTCGAGTAACTTTTGATTATCCTCCTTCAAAAGTGTCATTTCTTTTGTCATTTCAGATAACATAGCATTACGCTCTTCGGTGGATGGTGAAAGTTCTCGTCTTGGAGTATTATTTGATTGAACTTGACCCTTTTTTGATTGAATTGATCTCTTTTTTGATTGAAGTGGTCTTTTCAGTTCGTCTTGTAATTTGTTTGCCACCTCTAAATATGATTTCTCTTTAAGAGCTTTAATGAAACAACCAAAAGCTCTTTTGCCCCGGAATAATAAAATTTGCAGAAACATGTCCATTTGGCCCTTTTTCTCCAAAACCCCGTCAATTTTATTTTTATCGTCTAAGTTAAAAACGAATGTCGACAACAGATATCCTGTTAGATCACTAGCTATCACGTTGTTTTGTATATAGTAAAAATTCCTATTGATAATCTCTGCCTCCTGGCCCACCATACGGGTCCTACTAAATGCCATCTGAAAATACCAAGAAAATAATTATCAGCGAGGGAAATATATTGTACATATTCTATCGGTTGACTGGGCTGTTGATACAGGATCACTAAGTCACCCCCTTTATTATAACGTCACACAAAGTGACACCGATCATTGGCCCAATGGTGCGTGCATTGTTTACATAACGTTTTGAGAGTGAAATGGTCGGGGCAGAATTGCGCTTTTTATTCAGTTTATATACCCATTAACACTAAATAAATATACTTCAAACACCCTTATCTATTTTTCTAAAACTTCAAAAATGCTCTATTTTAGAATTTAATTTGAAGAAGAAAAAGGGGTTAATATTGAGAGTAGGTCATTAAGCCGAATGGATGTCATCCCTATCGGTGGCCTGGAGACTATTCGCTGCTGATTAATTTTCTATAAGAAAAGATCATCAAGTCTATCATTTTTAATGAGTTTTTGGGGCAGAGATTCGTTTTGTGTGATGGTAAATATTCAACACGTTATCGTCCATTAATATCAGGGTTCCGAGTTTGAAAATCGATGTTATGCGATCGAACTTTGAACTGCTAATATCCATGAAAGTTTCATTTCTCTACCATAACTTTATTTTGTGCAAGTAGGGCCTTTAATAAAACCAATATTCCAAAAAAATATTTTTAAGTCATCAAATATTTGGTAAAAATCAAAAGTGTTTTGTATTAGTTCTTTGATAGATTTTTTGTAACTGGACATATTGTTAAAACACAATGTTATATTAATAAGTGACCCCCCACCCCCCTTATAATGACAGGTGTTAAGAACGCGTCCACCCTCGGAATCAGCAAATGTAAAAAAATACTTGGTCTATGAGGACCTCTAGGCAACACAAGTCACATGAAGAAGTGACAAAAATTTGAACTGACAACTTCTGGAATAATTAGAAATTGATGTTTTGGGCCAAAAATTTGACACATTTCGATCAATTTGTCAGGATTAGGCAACGATTATTCTCATCTGTATTCAGTAGTTAGTAGCAAGGGAGTTAATAAATATATTGGCTAACCGACGATTATCTCCAAATGTCTATATGTTTCGTTATAACTGAATGGAATATATTAACTTCGTAAAATTGTCTATATATATATATATATATATATATATATATATATGCATCATCATATGTTAGTCTCAAAATGATCTAGTTTGTGTCCATTAAACGCTAAACCGTACTTTACCCTGTTTCTCTCATGCGTAAATCATCCTTGCTAACGACTAATGGAATATACTAAATTTATAAAGATGTCCATACATGTTCTTCATCTGGGATATTGGTAAATAGAACATTTTATCCCAATTTTTGGTGTTTTAATTCATTATGTCTGTTCCGGTCATTTTTATTTTTTATTTTGTTAGTTGGAAGGTTGCTGGTTGTGGGTAACATTCAACTTTGGTTTTCACTAAATTCAATTGTTAGAGAGTTGGGTTTGCGGCCAGTACCAAGGTATAATTAAAAATAGAAACTTTACATTCGGTGTGTAGGAGGAACCTGGGGGATCTTGTCTGTCTGTCCAATTTAATTATTATCCGTATAATAGATCATCCAAACTGGGTTCCAAAATTGCCCATATTTTATTTATTTTTCTATTAAAATATATTTTCGGGGATGTACATGTATCTCGGTACAAATCAAGAAAGAAATTAGTCCAAATCCTAGATCCAAGGGTTATCAGACTCTACATGGTGCTCTCGTGGACATGCGCTTAAGTTTTAATTGCATTTACTTTTTTTGCATATTCGGTAAATGTTTGTCTATTATTCACATATCTATATCATTTGCTTGATAAAGACGAGATGATGCCCATTGTTGCTTAGTATTAAATTCAGTAACTGTGTTTCCATAAAATTATACCTGGTTTGGTTTTGTATTAGATTCTGTTTTACCGTCAAAACCAGAAAGCCCCCACCCTACCCCGGTCAATCGGCCATATGTTCTCATATTTATCGTTTGGTGTACAATACGTACATACGCTCTTGAGTAACTAGCTAGTTAGTTGGATATTCAGCGCTTTAAATAGATTATTATCATTATTACGCAGAAATTAATCTCAGAAACTCACCTCCGTGGCTGATTAATATCTTTCAACCAATGATCTCATAAACTAAAGAAAGTATTCTATTTTAATCCTGGCTGTTCTTGTAGTTTGTAGTTGTGGGAATATCCGTCTGATTTCTAGTAAATGAAATGAAATGGGGTTTAACGCCCTACTGTTCTGCTCAAACTGATGACGTATATTAGTTGGAACTGTGCATTAAAAAATCAAACTAAGTTTAAACGGAATTTCAGTCATACCCGATATTATTACGCCAACACGGTTATGATATTTTGGATTCAGTTGATTAATCTTATAGCAGGGCCGTATCTTGTGTGGGTGCAGGGCGTACATTGCACTCTTAGAGCAGCCCCTCCCCCTCCAAAACAAAATAATAATTTGTCTATCTATCAATTATAAAATAATACACTTGATTATGATCACACAGAGATGTTCGTAAGGTGCTGATCAGACGGACGGTTTTAAGGGCACCCAGATCCACTCTGTTTCACCCCCACATAGCCCGCTCTATAGCTGGTCATAATGAATACAGGTGTATTATTATCTAATTACACAGGTATTTTATTTACTCTGTAGGTGGTATATTTAGAACATGGATAATTCTTCTATATTTGAGTTTTTTCTGATTAAATGCTTCAATAGATGTCCGCTTATAGAATGAATAATCATGATGTAAAATGTGGTTTAAAAGTCCTTCTTTCCTGCATTAACGCTAATAAAGACTGGTCTTTTATTAAGGACATTTTACCTGCACTGTGAGGTTTCCATCTACCTTTCATCTAATTTCAACTTCCAATGGGTTTTTTACGTGCACACTAATGTGTACACAGGACCACGGTTTTACGTGTCATTCGAACTAGAAACCTACTTTGGTATTGGTACACCATGTTTAGGTGTATAATGATTACGGACCGGATACCATAAAATCTGTTAAGGTCCAATTCCGATAATATTTTGGAGAATATAACTGCATAATTTTGTGCTAAAATCCCTTAAAGCCCTATACCATAGAGCCTGGAAATGGTGATCTGTGTCCTAAGCCATATTATGCGTGTCTGAATAAAACCTGGCGTTTATTTTATAAAAATAATGTGTAGGTGAAATTTACCTTTCGTTATCAAATTTAGCACATGGGTCATCCACTGTATAGACCTCTAAAGGAACCCCACCAAAACGATTGATCGACAATCTTCAAAGGGTCACGCGTCCTGATAAGCAGTTATGACGTTCTCGTCCAAACGACTCAATTTGTTGATGATATTTGTCGGACGCTATATAATCAAGATTTGCCATGGAAATCGCCGGTCAACACAGCATAACTGATCCGCACCATAACAGATAACATTAATATAGTGTATGACTATATTTCAACCATTCCGTCCTCCTGCCAACGCAGCAACTGAATTCGGGTGAATCCATACGCCGGTCTCTAGTCTGTGCCTCGTCTCCGCTCTAGTCGTCTCGTGTCTGCGTCTCTGTTCGTCTCCAGTCGTCTGCTCAACTGTCAGCTGTATTCAGATTGTGAAATGTTGGGATAAGTAGTTACTAGTATTCTCTACCCAAAATATCGTGTCACGGTTACATCCTCATACAGAAGCACTCAGATCAATGACATTTTACAGAAAAAAAATGAGACAATGTTTTACAAATAATTTTTTTTATTACAATGGTGTTACAGTGAATATTCGCTAGGCCGCTACAATCACTGATGACATCGACACGACTTAATTAGTCCCCCATATTAACTTTTTTCTTTCGATAAATTAAATTCTAAAACATGTTTTGTATGTATTAGAAAAATAAGTAAAGACTTTTGAAGTATTTGTAGTTAAAAAGTATTTCCTATTTAGTGTAATTGGGTATTAAAATGAGTAAAAGTCATCATTTTGCCTGGAGCAATTACGTCATTGAGCCAATGATTGACGCCGCGTGATGTGATTGCACGTGTTGAAGACAATCGTCTGTGACAGATGATTCGTGAGTCATTCTCTGTGAAACATATTGTTATAGTGGGTGTATCCGGCCACACGGTTTTAAGTATAGTTGTCTCCCTTATCCTGTGAAGCCAAGGCACGTCTGGTCTCTTCCCCAACTATAAACCCTAAAACATAAAGAGTCAAGGGGAAGAACGATCTAAGTCACTTTTTCACGGACCCCAGTTACTGGCGCCATCTGGTAGCAAATTGTAAATGCTTTTTGTGGAATAATCAATTTCAGGTAAAAACGATAGGAATCGCATCCAACCAAGGCCCCTCTGAAATGGCATCCCGGACAAATATAAGTCCGTTGTACCCTTTATTTAAACTTGGTTTAACGCACTCGTTGTTCTGTTCGCGTCAAGCATTCTCATCTAAATGTCTGGATTGCGTTTTATCCGAAAAGATAAAAATGTGACATAGATCATTGTTCCCCTGGACTCTTCACGTGTATTTGGTATGTTATTTAAATCTCAGTTTTTGTGTATTAGCAAAGTGACCTCTAGTTAAATGACAGTAGAGACCATTAATCTTTCAAATCTTTTATAACCCCCTCCCCGCCCCTTTCCCTTGTCCCAGGGGCCCGAAGTGTTCTGTCACAGGCCAACTGATCTGATCTCACATTGAGATTATCTGCTATTGATAGTTTTTGTATTTATTTCAATGTAAACTATTCATTCGGAATACATTTTACCCTGATTACAACATGACCCCCCCACCCCTTCTCGCCCAACAGTTTATGTCCGATAACTGCAAATAAGTAATAAGGATTGTATATCGACTTATACCCCCCTCACACCTGGGTGGCATCCCAACTGCGCTGCTTCGGCGACTGAAAATGGCGGAGGGTCAAACAGTGTCGACTCGTTTGAACATTAAGAAAAAGCTGGAATTCGATATAAGAGTAGGTCGTAGTGCGGTTGTCAGGGCAACTTCATAGAACACCACATACCGTGTCCCCTTTAGGCCATTACATTAAACTCCATTAGGTTTTATCAACTGATGGCATTGCAGAAATAAAATAAGATGGATTGTTCTAAATTGTTTGATTGTATTTTTATATTGTATACCGTTTATGTTATTATAAAATATACAAAATGTTAATATCAATAATAAAACATAACAAATCTGATAGTGTTCTCTAACCTCGTGGGTTTTCTCCGGGTCCCCCGATTACCTCCCACTGCTAAAGACCCCTACGCGCAAGCGAATTATTGAAATTTGGTTGAACTGCATGGTCTTCCCAAAATGACCTAGTTTATGTCGAGTGGACGTTAAACCCATCTCTCTCTCTCTCTCTCTCTCTCTCCTCTCTCTCCCTCTCTCCCTCTCTCTCTCTGTCATGATTTATAATCTAGTAATAATGAGATAGCAACAACTCAACGATAACAGATTAGGACAGCTGTCTATTCGTTCGGATGGGACGAAAAACCAAGGTCCTGTGCACACATTGGCGTGCACGTAAAAGATCCCTTTATAGTTGTAATTCGATATAAGAGTAAGCCATAGTGCCGCTGTATGGCGTATGACCGTCTCCATTAGCCCAGTTTAAGAGCAGGACAGTAGGACGTTAAACCCCATTTCATTTTATTTTTGGATATATAATTACATAATTGCATAATGGGATGGTGATGAAACTGCACTTGCACAATAACTTATATTATCATTATGGGTAACATAGAAATATACAAACTCTTTCTTTTAAAAGTTTGTCACTTTTTATAAAACTTTGCAAACTTTTCGTCGTCCTTTGGAACTCTTCTTTTGTAAAGCCGCACGTGTTGCTGTTTCAAAGACTTCTCTTACTCCCTCCTTTGTTCGTGCTGAGCATTCCAGATATGAATAAGCTTGGATTTGTTCTGCCATCGCGCGGCCCTCGTCTGTGGAAACGGGTTTTAACATAGGTAATTCTTTATTGGTTACTGGATCATACCTTAAATCTTTTTTATTTCCTACTAAAATAATTGGAACGTTTGGACAGAAATGTTGAATTTCCGGTTTCCATTTTTCTGAAATATTTTCCAAACTGTCCGGTTCGTCAATAGAAAAACACATGAGTATGACGTCAGTATCTGGATAAGACAAGGGACGTAACCGATCATAACCTTCCTGTCCAGCTGTATCCAATAATGCCAACTGCACCCGTTAATTATAAAACAATGGGTAGTATTAGTGATCAATATTAAACTTGGCATACAAATGCAGACCTAATGTTGACACAGAGTTTTTCTGACAATACAGTTTCAATCTGACCAATATTATGTCCATACCGGCCTTTCGTGATCTCCGGATTGTACAACTAATGCCGGCTTTCTATTGTCGTTCGGATACGTTTCGATACCATTAGCACAATTGATACGACTATCTGAATATATGATAAGACGTGATATATATAGGATCACCACGATTAATACTCCATGCCCCCCCCCCACCCTCGTCAGCGCCAGTTGATTTTCATTTTCGTTTGCTTTGTTACTGTTGTCGTTCACATATCTGCTCTTTGATAGATGCTATAAACAGGATTTACGCATTGTCTCCGCCCAAACAATCCAAATCACGTAAATAGAAAACAGGCCAGGTAACCTGTCCTTTACAACTCCAGTCTTAAACTGAATTTGTGTGTGTAGCCCATTTTATCTATGTATAGGGTAGGGGTTAGGGTTAGGAAACTATGTTTTACTTACCGATCTATTGTCGACTTCAATATCAGAAACGTAATTATCAAAGACAGTTGGTACATAAACTTCTGGGAACTGATCTTTACTGAAGACGATTAATAAACAGGTTTTACCACATGCTCCATCACCCACAATAACTAACTTCTTTCTAGTATCACTCGTCATTTGTTTCATAAAAATTCTTCCAGTCCCTAGTGTAGTAAAAATCAAATTCTTTGTTAAGTTTAAGAATTATTTAAAAAATTATCTCACTATTTTCTTTGTCAGCTATTATCCCACTTTTCGCCTTTAATGGAATAGATACAGTGTACTGTTCGTGGGAGTTGACATGTTTGCAGGGAGATAATGACTCATTTAAACATGCCCATGGTCTGCGTGTACAATTGTCCATAATATAATGTTGCAGGCTTTTGCGTCTAACAAATCACCGGGAGCTACAGAAAGCTCAGCTTGGATTGGGAAACATGCAGGTGCAGCTTTTATTCCTAATGTCAATATAAAAGAAGAATCTGCATTTATTCTGGTGTGCATTATTTTTTTTTTTTTTTTAAAAAAAAAGGCCAGTGATTGACATCTGGTATAGTTTAACAAATAGTTGGCCGAATTTTACTTGTGTTAATAATTAAACCACGGGCCTCTAAATGGACGTTGGCGCATGCTTAGATACCAAATGGCAATAAACAAGAAACCTATTCTAGAAGAACATGCTAGTAGATTTTTGGAGAAAAAATGTTTTGCCGTTGTGAAAGAATTGTTGAATTTGTGTATTGTTCATAAAAAAATGTTTTACCTTTGTGAAAGAATTGTTGAATTTGTGTATTGTTCATTTTCGATAGATATTTATTTCCCCGAACAGAGCAGTCACAATCCGTTTTAAAGAGACCCAGTTTTCGAAGTCTGATTAAACCCTTGTGTGGGCTAAGAGAATGTTGGTCACTGTAAACGAACCAGTTGGCTAAAATGTTGGTCACTGTAGAGGAATGGAACACGTTGGCTAGTAATTTGCTCAAGGTAAACGAACCGGTTGACTGGTATTTCACTCATTCTGATTGAACCGAACGTGTTGACTAGTATTTTAACCAACGTATTTCTGTTTTATTATCGGAGTTGCTAGTTGCAATAATGGTGTATTTACACATGTGGACAGTATTATACTATGTACATCATATCTTTTACAAAAACTGGCAAAATAAATATGTATATGTAAAATACTTTACTATTCAAGCGTATAAACCTCCCTGTGGGGGGGGGGGGATAGTAGTCTAGAGTGCCGCGCTTCGACCTCTAGCTGGCCGGTCACCTATGGCTTGCGGCTGTGGTTTCGAGCCCTGGTGTGAGCGTATGTGGCATGGAGATAGGGGCGCCTTCTCAACCTCATGGGTTTCCTCCGGGCACTCCGGTTTCCTCCCACTGCTAAAGACCCCTACGCGCAAGCGAATTATTGAAATAAAAAATTGAACCATATGTTAGTCCCGAAATGACCTAGTTTGTGTTGAGTGGACGCTAATTGTATATATCAGGTTTGTATGATTCTAATATATTATATACATGTACAATGTTATAACAGTACAATAATGTTTACACTCCCGACAAGTCGGGTCTGTTATAAATAAGTTTATAAAATCACAGATATTACCTTTATTTGATCTGTCAACAGTTCCGCTAATCGTCGTACCACTCACAGTACAATAATGATAATGCCCACCTTATAGACAAACCCGGGTGTATTCTTTTCTTAGAAACCCAATTTCTATATTTAACCTGTATTATTGTTATAATACCATCTCTCTATATCTCTCTCTCCCTCCCCCTCTCCCTCTCTTTCAATTATTAAATAATTCAAAAACGTAATCAATTAATATGTCCTTACGCTGTAAAATTAAGTCCATTTATATCGCGCTAATCCCACATATAGTCGTGCCCATGGCGATACAAAACAAATAATCACTCTTGCCAATATTTCTCAAATAAGTATATTTCCAATCTTGGCAGAAAAAACAAAGGAGCTTATTTTATATTTTGGGACAACAAAGTTGTTCTTAATACTTGATCTTAGATTTTTCGATGACATGTAAGATACCACAAGTTTTCTCAGAAAAGATGGCATTTCATAGTTTGCGCATTGTTATTTATGTAAGAGACATCAAATTGAAGTCGATTCTCACTAGTCACCGAGGCTTGATATTTGTTTGTAATTTTTCTCAAGGTTTTGATCCAAGAGGGATTTCTTGTTAGTGGGAAAACGAATGTGGTTTCAAAATCCCCAGAAACAGTATTTTCACAAATACAAGAGTTAATATGATAATATATACGTCTTTTATATACCATATAAATAGACTTCTGTGTTAATATATATATCCGTTTCATGTAACTTGATCAAAGATAGTATAACGTTAATATACACCTCATTCACATACCTGCTTACCATACAAACTATGATGTAACTTGATCAACCATAACATTATATAAACAGACCTGTATGATTATATATACTTCATTGTTGACATACTATTGTTCAAACGACATCTTGTTTTCTTTTGTAATAAGATTGGTAAGATTGTTGCTGCCCGGTGTACGCAAACAAACCAGTCAACACGTTATTCGCTGGATAAATGGTCGCCTAGTTGTTAGTCGGTCACCCAACTAGGGTCGGGGGTAGCGAGGAAATGATCGGATGCCACGTAAGTCGGTCTGTTTTAGTGCCGTAGTCGCATAAAAAACGATCGTCTCCTTGCTAGTCGGTCACCCAACGTTCACTTACTGCCCCGTGCACTTCAACAAACCAGTCAGCACCCTACTCGCTGGAGACGCTGCTGTCTCCGTGCTAGTCGGCCACGAGGTATCGAGGAAATGGTCGCATGGCAGGTAGACCGCTCTTTTTAGTGGCGAATCGCGAATCCCGAATCCCGTGCTGTCTCGTTATTCGTTATTAGCGAATCCCCAATCCCGAATAACGTGCCAACTTCAAGTTGCCCCCTTGAATATGCTCTATACGTTGGTAATACGTACAGATTGTATCCACGCTTGCTACATGTTTCCCTTAACAATGAAATACGCTGTTTTCAATTTTCAGCCCCTTTGTTTTCTTTCTCCAGACAAAAATGTGACTAAGATCGTTCTTCTCCTGGACTCTTCATATGTTTTAGTTATACATAATATTATTATATAAATATTTTAGCAATAAATAATAATATTATACATTTGTTATAGCAATAAAAAATGATATTATATAATTGTTTTAGCAATAAATAATAATATTATATATTTGTTTTAGCAATAAATAATAATATTATATATCTGTTTTAGCAAAAAAATAATGATATTATATATTTGTTTTAGTAATAAATAATAACATTATATATCTGTTTTAGCAATAAATAATGATATTATGTATTTGTTTTAGCAATAAATAATAATATTATATATCTGTTTTAGCAATAAATAATGATATTAAATGTTTGTTTAGCAGTGATAAAATTACTGTTATATATAGATTTACAAAATCGGAAAATACAACACATCACTTTTTAACGACTGACAACTGGATGTTGGAAATAACATTTTATGGATAATATTTTATTTGCCGGGATCGTAGAGGCTGAATTCGCCACGGTAAAAAGGTGGATGAATGTATTTATAAAAATTGAACAATCAGAGTTTTCAATATGGAGATAATACGTGTTTAATGTCTTACACTTTCTGCTCGGATAGGGCGGTCATTCACCATACAGTGTGCTATAAGGGAAATGTTGACGGTGGAGGGAGATTCTGAATTCAATGTTGTCATACACTTACTGTAGTTGTACTGGAGGCTGTAGCAATATCGTCGTGGTGACATCGTTTTTAACGATTATAGACAAGGAATGAGGAGATAAGATATATATTTTATGTTTCTGACATATTCACATATATGCAGGTGTGTACTGAAATCAACTAACATTTGATTGGCATATTGTTATATAAAAAAGGGTTATAGAAACAAAACATAGCTGGTTCTATATGTCAACAACATGATAACAAATATCTCATGCGCAATTTCTAGAGTAAATTTCCATAACCATATAAGGGTAGGTTTTGACGTCATTGGGCTCAATTAACCAATCTCTCTAATTATTTACATCATGTTTGACCAATTAGATAATCGAATGTCCAAAACCAATTGATACAAAATTAGGATACCCGTGAGTATTCAGCAGACTTCGATTAGATTCCAGAGGGTTACCATCTAAGAGTCCTAGACACCGTTGAGAAGAGCTTAGTTAGTATTGACTATAATTGTAATATTAACTATGCTTGTATGTATACTTATGCTACATAAAAGGTAAAAACGAACTGTTGCATTGTTATAACTGAAGAAGACAAACGTCTTAAGAAACCAGTAAGAAGAAATACACGTGAAAGAGAAGCAAAGACAGTCAGAGATAGGCGATCACAAGGCTACGAAAATATGTAGTAAGAACAGATGCATGGGTCATACGTAGGATGTGGCGACCGGTTTTGGTACATGTCCGCTCTCCACGTCTGACAAAAAGACCCATGGTGCTACAAGGCAGACCACCATTAAATCTCACCATCTCGGTACCCAGTTCTCTCCCTGTCTCTTTTCTCTCCTTTTGCATGCCCATTTTTGTTAATTTTTTGGTCTTGAATGGACGTAGAGAGTTTGAATTAATATTGTCTGCCAGGTTTTGGTAAATATTCATGATTTTGAGGCGGAAGGAGTTATGAGGTTGGCTACGGTGATATGTACGGCAACTAGATACATGTTTTGAGTATGCTTCTTCAAGTTCGTGTATCTCAAAATTTTGGTGGACAACGTCATACAAATTTTAGTGCAAAGACATGACCATTTGCTCCTCTGTCTGTAGTGAAAAGCATTTCGCCCAACGAAAATTTGGTGAAAAGTTGGAGGTGGGCAAAGAGTCCAGAATATATTATTTTTTATCCATTCCTTTAGCTCAGAATAGAAGTGTAACAATTGTCGTATTGCCGAAGTGTTGCGATTGATTAAATGCATGTATAGACCGTTTGGTTTCCTTTAGAGATAGCTATTGGGAGCATCAATTGTTTACATTCTATGATGTATTAATTATATTTTATATCCGAAGTAAAGACATGTTTATTAGTATATTCTTTTCCTTAGAGTTAATATTAAATACGTACGTAATTATTAAGTTAATCAAATTATGATTATAAGTATTTAGTTCGAATTTGTATGTGTACTTCATTGATTACTCCTGTAAATCGTGGTCTTTCGTCTGGGATCAAGCATGGCAACCAAATTCGTGCGTTGCGGAAAGGGGTGAAGTCAAAAAGGTATTGTGTTATAAACATATATTTTTGGTATTAATTGTACATTAATATGTCCATCACATAACTAAGTATATTTCAGTACACTTATTTGGTATCTACAGTTGCGTTTTAGTTGTTTAAAATCTTGTATATAATTGTCGGCCCTATTATTAGCTGTCATGCAGGCACTGTCAAACTCCGTTTCCTAGCCAGGGGCGTGGTGAGAATGAGTTCATGAGTAGCCATACTCATGCGCCAAAAAGTTTTTGCGCCAAAATCACAATCAAATACTCAAAAAATGAAAAACATTTGTAAGTGGAAAAATTGTTTCATCTGACCCAATTAAAAAAATTTTGAAAGAGTCAAGTTGGAAAATTTAATCATATTTTATTACCGTATTTCTTGTCTCGGATTGCTGGAGATTGCGTTTCTGGGCTTCTAATTTTCGAAATTTTCCCGGGGGAGGGCCCCCCGGACCCCCCGCCGCGGGCTCGCGCCTTCGGCGCTCGCAGTGGCCGGCTTCGCCGGCCACAGCTCCGCGGTCAGTAAAAGGGTTTTTGTGCCAAAATCTTGTAAGTCCAGAATTAACACTGAAGTCGATGAGGAAATTAATGGTGGTCTGCCTATTGTATGTAAACAATCTGACAGTGGATGAAAGACCTAAATTTGATGCTATGATCTCCAAATTGTCAGAAAATGTCACATATGACATTTTGATAATAAAAAAAAAGTGAAATGGTAAAATTTCAAAAATATTTGACAAATTTGTGAGGGGAATTTTTGATTTTACCCTGGACTTACAAGATTTTGGCACAAAAACCCTTTTACTGACCGCGGAGCTGTGGCCGGCGAAGCCGGCCACTGCGAGCGCCGAAGGCGCGAACCCGCGGCGGGGGGTCCGGGGGGCCCTCCCCCGGGAAAATTTCGAAAATTAGAAGCCCAGAAACGCAATCTCCAGCAATCCGAGACAAGAAATACGGTAATAAAATATGATTAAATTTTCCAACTTGACTCTTTCAAAATTTTTTTAATTGGGTCAGATGAAACAATTTTTCCACTTACAAATGTTTTTCATTTTTTGAGTATTTGATTGTGATTTTGGCGCAAAAACTTTTTGGCGCATGAGTATGGCTACTCATGAACTCATTCTCACCACGCCCCTGGCTAGGAAACGGAGTTTGACAGTGCCTGCATGACAGCTAATAATAGGGCCGACAATTATATACAAGATTTTAAACAACTAAAACGCAACTGTAGATACCAAATAAGTGTACTGAAATATACTTAGTTATGTGATGGACATATTAATGTACAATTAATACCAAAAATATATGTTTATAACACAATACCTTTTTGACTTCACCCCTTTCCGCAACGCACGAATTTGGTTGCCATGCTTGATCCCAGACGAAAGACCACGATTTACAGGAGTAATCAATGAAGTACACATACAAATTCGAACTAAATACTTATAATCATAATTTGATTAACTTAATAATTACGTACGTATTTAATATTAACTCTAAGGAAAAGAATATACTAATAAACATGTCTTTACTTCGGATATAAAATATAATTAATACATCATAGAATGTAAACAATTGATGCTCCCAATAGCTATCTCTAAAGGAAACCAAACGGTCTATACATGCATTTAATCAATCGCAACACTTCGGCAATACGACAATTGTTACACTTCTATTCTGAGCTAAAGGAATGGATAAAAAATAATATATTCTGGACTCTTTGCCCACCTCCAACTTTTCACCAAATTTTCGTTGGGCGAAATGCTTTTCACTACAGACAGAGGAGCAAATGGTCATGTCTTTGCACTAAAATTTGTATGACGTTGTCCACCAAAATTTTGAGATACACGAACTTGAAGAAGCATACTCAAAACATGTATCTAGTTGCCGTACATATCACCGTAGCCAACCTCATAACTCCTTCCGCCTCAATATCATGAATATTTACCAAAACCTGGCAGAAAATATTAATTCAAATCCTGGGCATGCAAAAGGGGAGAAAAGAGACAGAGAGAGAACTGCTATAAATAGACGAACTGGGTACCGAGATGGTGAAATTTAATGGTGGTCTGCCTCCATCAATAAACGCGTGGTTATTCAGAGTTATCTTTCCTTGGGAGGTATTAGTGTGTGTGAAAACATTTTTCTGGAAGCCACGCCTTTTGACATCATTTGCATATTGCTAAGAGAAATGTTTAAAATGATATGTAGAAAATGATATGTTTAAAATGATAATACCAAAATGATATGTAAAAGTGTGATTTGAAGAGTTGGAGTGAGGAAATGACAAAAAAACATTTGTTATATCACAATTTACTTAAGCAATATGACCAAGTTGACGGTATCATAATAAGTATTAGACAATTCAGCAGATCATCTTATTTAGACCCAAAAACCCTTCCATAGTTTATATCGGTATATTCAACGTGATATTCACCATGCATGTAATAAGAATTGTCTGTTAACTACATGATGATGATATAAAGATAATTCATTGAACTCAAACTTGTATGATGAATTTGTTGTTTATTTCGGTATACATGTAGCCCAGTAAGAAACTTGCGACTTAATCCCAGAATATTGCGCATAGCATCACACCTCTGTTCATTATGGTTTGGCTGCCTGCGTAACGAGGTGTGCTGTTACAAGAAGTGTAATTTCGTCATTATCTTACAGCTGGATCGGTCGAATAGGTCGCTAGCCAAATAGGTCGCAGCCATGTTTCATCCGAGATGTAGGTTCTGAAATCTGCCCATTAGGTCCTTAGTAGGGAGCTAAACCCTATTCCTTCTTCTCCAATGACACCATTGCAAAATAAAATGGATTTTTCTAAATATTTTAATACGATTTTTATATTGTGTACCATTTATATTATTGTAAAATAGACACACTGTAAATATTAATAATAAAGCATGAAACACGTATAACAACCATGAAAATGTCTTCCAACCTCCTTTGTTTTCTCCGGTTCCTCCGGTTTCCTCCCACTACAAGAGAATTTTTAAAATAAAACTGAACAATATGTTAGTCCAGGAATGGCCTTGTTTGTGTCGAATGGACGTTAAACCCCATTTCTCACTCTCACACTCTCTCACTCACTCTCTCTCTCTCTCACACTCTCTCACTCACACTCTCTCTCTCTCTCTCTCTCGACATTGTTTTAACAATTCACTTAAATTAATCAAATCAATCAAACCATCCTCAATAATTTATGTTGTGGATTGAAACTGGTACCACTGAACATCTTGTGACATACATTATAGCTATGTGGGCTTCTCATGTAAATAAGAGGTGGTATCAGGCCTTCTAGATGGTTCGAGTATTTATATGCATGGGTATATAATTGGGTTCACGTGGCTAAGCGGTTAAGACGCTGGCTCGCTAGCTATGTGGGCTTCTCGTGTAAATAAGAGGTGGTATCAGGCCTTCTAGATGGTTCGAGTATTTATATACATGGGTATATAATTGGGATCACGTGGCTAAGCGGGTAAGACGCTGGCTCGCTAGCCTGGGGGTCGGGTGCTCGATCTCTGCATTGGCCGAGAAAGTTCATCCAGATTTTCCGGCGTGATTCCCCTTTCTCTGTAATGCAGGGCGGAGGGCCTAGCAAGGACAGCTGTTTAGTCATTCGGATGTTACAAAAAACCGAGGTCCCGTTGTACCAAGAAATACTATAAACCATAGGTGGACTGGACTTGTTGTACCATAAAAAAAACATTTACGTTGAAAAACCATTGATGTTGTGATGATCCTCAGTCTCCAAAAATGTAACCGGGTCTAATTCAAACCAAAAGACGAGGTCGTTTAAATCTTTATTAAAAAAAAACCTGTAAAAATATATACGGATCTCACCGGACCGTGTGACGACGACCTTGACATAGAACGACAGATTATCAATGAACACGTGATAGCAAACACAAGTGTGCGATCAACTGAATACGACGAAGAAGATAAATTAACGCCAGACTTGACCTATTCAAAATGCCTACGCATGTTGAATGAAATAATGATAATGTTAGAAAATTTTGAATGTACAGAAAAGTTTATCATTTTTAAAGGGAATAACGTTCTGGTGATTCAAATCAACATTATAATAATACTTCCGGTTTTCGAGGTTACAATATTTCTGGTTTTGTCAAAACTGGGTATTCCGACACTCTGTGACTTCCGACGTATTGTAACGATTAATTCTATACTGATATCAGTAATAATTTCTAGCATATCTCTAATTATAAGATAATACCTATATATAAAATAACATATCCTGAAAAGGGTTTTAAAGATCTCGGTGTTGAAACAACACTACCATATGCTTATAACATTAACACTGACAGATAGAAGACTTCCTATATCAACAAATGATTCAATGATTATTTTATGCTAAAACTAAACCTAAACTTAATTAATAAATGATAATTAGTATTGGTTAAGAGTTGTAGAATATGTATAAATGAATTTTACGGTGTTTGTAAAGAATAATATATCTGAAATTTACACATCTTACATTCAGCACACCCCCAGACAATAACAATGATATTCAAATACACATACCTTTAATTAGATCAATGAAGACTTGACCCAATAGTATCTACAGTTACTGAAACAACTTATTAACTTTGATGTAGAATATGCACATTTAAGATCTAGAAGATAATCTTAAGCATCTTGCACATTCAAAATCCTAAGTTTACTGATTTTGATTGTTACCCTTGTAACCCAGGTAGTTGCGTTTGTTAGGAGAATTATCCAACTAGATGATGAGATGATAGTCACTGATGTTGTTACAAAGACCTGTCCAGAAGCTGAACATCCAGTGACCATGAATATAAGGGTTCAAAGATCAGATGAAAGTGAAAATTTGTTATTGTTTATTAAGCTGCTGTCAGTGCAGTGTAGACTAAAACCTAAAATATAATTAAAACACCAAAATTCCACACTATCATATGTACACAGGGGTGTGCAGGTGTAAAAGATACCTTGACAGCTGAAATTCGATATAAAAATAGGCCGTAGTTCCGCTATCCGGGTAAAATTTCCCTCATAACACATTATATGGCGTATGCACGTCTCCATTAGCCCAGTTTAGGAGCAGGACAGGAGGACGTTAAACACCATTTCATTTTATTTTTGGATATATAATTACATAACTTTATAATCGGA
This sequence comes from Patella caerulea, assembly GCA_036850965.1. Classification (NCBI taxonomy): domain Eukaryota; kingdom Metazoa; phylum Mollusca; class Gastropoda; family Patellidae; genus Patella; species Patella caerulea. Next base: position 77,711,631 of record JAZGQO010000010.1, on the reverse strand, counting down.
TAGTGATGAAACTGAACTTGCACAATAACTTATATGGTCATATACAAAACTTTTTCTTTTAAAATTTTAAAACGTTTGGCACTTTTTATAGAAATTTGCAAAATTTTTGTCGTCCTTTGGATCTCTTCTTTTGTAAAGCTGCACGTGCAGCTGTTTCGAAAACTTCTCTTACTCCCTCGTTGGTTCGCGCTGAGCATTCCAGATATGAATAAGCATGGATTTGTTCTGCCATTGTACGACCCTCGTCTGTGGAAACAGGTTTTAACTTTCGTTCGGATAATTTTTCTTTGGTTGCTGGATCATTTCTTAAATCTATTTTGTTTCCTACTAAAATAATTGGAACGTTCCGACAAAAATGTTGGATTTCCGGTTTCCATCTTTCTGAAATATTGATCAGACTGTCCGGTTCGTCAATAGAAAAACACATGAGTATGACGTCAGTATTTGGATAAGACAAGGGACGTAACCGATCATAAACTTCCTGTCCAGCTGTATCCAATAGCGTCAACTGTACCTGTGATTATAAAATAACAAGTGGTATTAGTGATCAGTAAAAAAAACTTGCCGGAAATAGACCTACTGTTGGCCTGGATTTTATCTGACAACACCTGTTCAATTTGATCGATATTTTGTACATACTGGTCTTTCGTGATCTCTGCAATGTACAACCAATGCTAACTTCCAGCTGTCGTGCGATGCGTTACGACAGGATTGTCCATATTGAGTCCTCGGTCTGCTAATGCAGATGCGTTCGGTTGCGTTTCGCTACGACTAACACGATTGCTAGGATTGACTTCATCACATCAGTATATGATAAGACGTGATAGGATCACCACGATTATTCCACGATGAAAACCACGATTTTAATCGTTGCACAAATCATGATAGTGGGAACCTAGAATGAGTGAGGGTCACACGTTGGTCTTTGGAACCCTTTCCTCGTTATCGAATTGCACGAGCTGAAAAGTTTTATAGTCCGCAAATAGCCGACAAGCTGCCACGTGATGTAGTCTCCAACGATTCAGGATAACACATTACTAGGGGACTGATGATGATAGTTATGGTGGCCAAACCCATCCAACCTAGAGCTAGAAATTATGGTATTATGGCTGATAGTGAATAAACACCCAACGTGAAGATGTCTCAGCTAAAGGAGACGGGGAAAACTAACAGCCATGATGGTCACAAATTTGGTCATTTATATGTCCAGTAAACTGACCAAGTAAAAAGAGGACAGAACGCGCAACCTGTACTAGGTCCTTTTTAACCCAGCCTAAAACAGAATTCGTGAAGCCCAGTTCTTTTATTTATAGGTTTAAGGTTAGGGAACTATGTTTTACTTACCGATCTGTTGTCGACTTCAATATCAGAAACGTAATTCTCAAAGACAGTTGGTACATAAACTTCTGGGAAGTGATCTCTACAAAAGACGATTAATAAACAGGTTTTACCACATTCGCCATCACCCACAATAATTAACTTCTTTCTGGTATCACTCGTCATTTTAATACTTTAAAATCTGAAAAGTAAACGGAAACATTAAAATTATGATTTAAATACAGATCTATATTTCGTTTCGTTTTTTTTTTTTTTTTTTACATTCGACGGCCTATAGTCAGGTCAATATATGGAAAATATCCCCTCCCACCCCCCCCCTCCAACAAAATTGCAACAAAAGGTTTTCTCAACTGATTCTGGCAGGGTTTAGTGTACTTTATAACATCAAATAATCACTGCTTAATTTAATCATTAAGATTAAATAGTGACTTGAGATAGGTTTAATAGAAATCATTGGCAATTATCAATCAACTAATCATTAATCCGAGACAATTGATTAGTATTACTCGTCGACGCGATCCGGATTATCAGCCAGTTGATTAATTTATTATTGTGTTTAGCCACGTGATTGACACTCAATAAAGGTTAATACAGGATAAATACGATTAGAATATATTTTCCCCGACCATGACGTTTTTGTCCCATCCGAACAACTAAACGTCTTTCCTTGGTTTGGGTGAACCAAATTGACGTGTATATGGATGATGGATACCATCAAACTTATGTGCTAACTTTAAGCATTATTAAAAAATTATCTCACTATTCTCTATGCCAACTATTATGTTGTTGTTCTTGGTGTTTAACGTCCGCTTCCACCGAAGGTGATATCGCAGACAAGTCTTATTTTTTCCATTTTCATTATCTTAGCGCACGCGCAGGGGTCTTTGCTGTGGGAGGAAACCGGAGGAAACCCACGAGGTGTAGAAGGAGCCCCTATCTCCATGCCACATACGCTCACACCAGTGCTCGAAACCACAGCCGCAAGCCAGAGGTGACCGGCTAGCCAGAGGTCGTAGCGCGGCACTCTAGACCACTAGGCCATCCCAACCCCCTGCCAACTATTATCTCACTTTTCGCCTCTAATACTTCACTATACAGCGTACTGTCCTTTTGGGTTGACTTTACAGGAAGATAACGACTCATTTAAACATTCCCATGTTCTGCCAGTCTGGTTGTCCATAATTCTGTCAATAAGTTGTTGTTAAGATATAATGTTGCAGGCTTTCGTGTCTAATAAATCACCGGGAGCCACATAAAGTTCAGCTTGGATTGGGAAACACACACGTGCAGCTTTTATTCCTAATCGCAATATAAAAGACGAATCTGCATTTTTTATGGTGTGCATAATGTGCATTATTTTTAAGAACCCGGTCAGTAACTGACATCTGGCATAGTTTAACAAATAGTTTTCCGAATTTTACTTGTGTTAATAATTAACCCATGAGCTTCCAAAATGGATAAGGGGGCAATTTAGATACTAAATGGCACTAAACAAGAAGCCTTTACTGGACAAACATTCTAGCTGAATTTGGGAGAGAAAGCTTTTTTCCGTTGTGAAAAAATTGTTGAATCTATGCATTGTTCAATTCCATTAAATCTACATTTCCCCGAACAGAACAGTGACAATTCGTTTTAAAGAGAACCGGTTTTCGAGGTATGATTAGCCCGTCATTTAGGCTAAGAGAATGTTGGTCACTGTAAACCAACCAGTTGGCTAATATTTGGCCACTTTGGCTAGTATTTTGCTCTGGGTAGCCTAAACGAACCGGTTGAGTAAATTTTTACTTATTGTAATTAAACCGAACTTGTTGGCTAGTATTTTAACCCACTTATTTCTGTGCTATTATCGGAGTTGTTATGTGTTAGATATACCTATGTAATAATGGTGTATATGTATATCTAATATACATTATTATTTAGTTGTATTAAAGTTACACACATCACATACTTTCCTAAGACGGGCTTCAATACGCCACCAATCTTCTCTGTAGAGTCTTACTAACCCAAGCTTCAATATGATAGTAACCCTTTAATGGTGACGCTGCTGTTTTATTTACTTCCTTGTAAGTCATGACTATGGAATTCAACTGTGGGAGGGACAATCTCCTCCCTAAATTTGAAGGATTCCTAATATCATCACGATAAAAACTGTTGCAGATTATGTAGTGCAGTGCTGATACGGACATTATTATTATGATACAAATTTATTTAACATTGTGGTAAATATCATAGACTAGATCCGCGTTTCTCAACCTGGGGTGAATTCACCCCCAAAGGGGGAATGGCTGGCGTCCAGGGGGTGAATGACCACACTCCCACTAACTTCAAAAATGATCATATAAAGGTTGTGCAGTTGAGATTAGCACTCTCAAACATTGTCCCGAGAATAAAAAAAATCATTTGTGACACTCACCACCAAATTTCACACTGAACTGGAAACAGCGTATTTTCATTAAAATATAAACTTGGTGATTATTGAATCTCACCTTCGACCCGTATTCATTCCATTTTCAATGTCAATGTGGTCAGGGGGTGCAGGCCCGTGCAAGGATCGGCGGTTCATGTCGGATGGCTTCTATAGAAGGGCCATTTTCAAGTTCCTATGAAACGCCTGAAGAGTGCCTGAAATGACTGGAAATCACATTTCCAGGCTCCAATTTCTAAAAATTTCGAGGGGGGGGGGGCAGCCCCCCACCTTGATGGGCTTCGCGTCTACGGCGCTCGCGGTAACCTCCTCAAAACCCTGGGGGTAAATGGGTTGGTTGAGAATTCATTTAGGGGTGAGCGGTGAGAAAAGGTTGAGAAACGTGGGACTAGATCATTTAAGAAGCGTCGATGTAATATCTTTGAAAACTTAACAAGGTTAATTGTATATATCAGCTTTGTTTAATTTTAATATATTATATATAATTTCATAACAACCCAGGTGTTATCTTGTCTTGATCTGTCAAATAATATTTCACCTATTCGTCACAGTACAATAATATCCACCCTCTTGACAAGCCGGGTCTGTTATATACAAGTTTATAAAATCACAGATATTACCTTTCTTAGATCTGTCAACAGTTCCACTAATCGTCGTACCACTCACAGTACAACAATGATAATGTCCAACCTCTTGACAAACCAGGTGTATTCTTTTTCTATAAAAGTCTTTTCTTATAGATAGATGTGGACAAACCCAATTTCTATATTTAAACTGTATTAATGTTGAAACATAATTTAGAAGCATAATGTTATACCACCCTCTTCCTCTGTCTCCCACTCTCTCTCTCTCTCTCTCTCTCTCTCTCTCTCTGATTCTCTCATATAATCATTTACAGACTTTCCTGATCAGACATTTTGCAATCTTCAATAATTTGGAATACTATCGGGAAAAAGTAGAGCAATGAGTGAAGCGTGTGTAGAGAATAAGGCCGGGTGTGTACAGCAGGCTGACAAGAAACAAACTGGAAGTAAGATCGGCTAAACGTTTCAGGTCATAAGCCTCAATGTCCGCCACATTTATTCCACAAATTCGAAACAAGTATGGCGGCTTGGGGGTGTTAACTTTTTTTTCTATTAAATTATTTCGGCATTTTTGTAACCGGGGTTCAGCTTTAAGCCACTACAAGGGTTCAAATACAAACACTTACTTTAAATTCATGATTGATGAATTTACTCCTAAACCGCCTGATCTCTTCCCTAACGGGCTGGATAATCTCATGTGATGTCACTGCGTTGATATCTAGACGTGGTTAATTAGTGCCGGGTTTGTGCATCACATTAAATGGAGAAGTAATTCGATATGTGTGGGTGGGTGTGGTGTGGGTATATATCTAGGATAGGTATAGTGGTTTCGGTTTAATGTATATATAATATCGTAGTAAATTGATTATGCGGATATGTGACTTAAAGTCGTGTAACTGTGTAACCTGTGAACAGAGCGCATCTAGAAGCTCTTCCAGACATCCGAGTGGCGTTAACCCCAGAAACAGATATGTCTGAAAGAATCAGTGTCTTCTGTCTCTTTTAGCTTCATAGGGAGAAATCCAAATGAAATGCGTAGACTTGGGGTAAATGAAGGAAACAAATGGTTGGTGGTCGGTCGAGAAAAATCCCCGGTATTTCCCAGCGAGGTTTCAGTGGTACAGGGCGGAAGGTCGAATCGTGTCTAGTCGTTTGAACATTAAGACTGGTAGTAGGACAAGTTAGAGGACATCCCTCGCCTCCCAAAGACAAGTTAGAGGACACCCCTCGCCTTTCACAGACAAGTAAGAGGAAAGTAAATACCTGGCCTTCTATAGACAAGTTGAGGGGAAATGGGGTTTAACGTTTTACTTGCATGCACCAACTGGGTTATGAAAGACGGGTACCGACACATGGAATACCAATCAGTCAATCGATATATAGATATGGTTCTAATAATTTAATAAAGACAATCAATATTAGCGATACTTCTTCCCATCCACAGAAACATAGTATCTTGTAACATACATAATTATAAATAAGAAGTGATATCAGGTATTCTAGATAGTGCGAGTATCTATATACATGGATGAACAGTTGGGATGAAACTGCACTTGCCCAATAACATATATTTCCAATGAGGGTAGGGAGACACGGTGGCTAACTGGGTAAGACACTTCTTCGCTAGCCTGGCGGCCGCGTGCTCGACCCCTGCGTTGGCCAAAAACGTCAATCGCGATTCCGACACGGTTTCCCCTTGTCAGTGGTGCAGGACGGAGGGCCTGACATGGTCGGCTGTTTAGTCATTCGGATGAGACGAACAACCAAGGTCCCGCGTATATATTATCATACACGTAAAGATCCCTTGGCAGTTGGAATTCGAAGTAAGAGTAGACCATTGTGTCACAGCCCGGGCAAAATTTCCCTCATAGCACACTGTATGGCGTATGCCCGTCTCCATTAGCCCAGTTTAAGAGCAGGACAGTAGGACGTTAAACCCCATTTCATTTTATTTTTGGATATATAATTACATAATTGCATAATGGGATGGTGATGAAACTGAACTTGCACAATAACTTATATTGTCATTATGGGTAACATAGAAATATACAAACTCTTTCTTTTAAAAGTTTGTCACTTTTTATAAAACTTTGCAAACTTTTCGTCGTCCTTTGAATCTTTTCTTTTGTAAAGCCGCACGTGTTGCTGTTTCAAAGACTTCTCTTACTCCCTCTTTGGTTCGCGCTGAGCATTCCAGATATGAATAAGCATTAATTTTTTCTGCCATTGTACGGCCCTCGTCTGTGGAAACGGGTTTTAACATAGGTAATTCTTTACAGGTTACTGGATCATACCTTAAATCTTTTTTGTTTCCTACTAAAATAATTGGAACGTTTGGACAGAAATGTTGAATTTCCGGTTTCCATTTTTCTGAAATATTTTCCAAACTGACTGGATTGTCAATAGAAAAACACATGAGTATGACGTCAGTATCTAGGTAAGACAAGTGACGTAACCGATCATAGTCGTCCAGTCCAGCTGTAACCCATAATGCCAACGGCACCTGTAATTATAAAATAACGGATAGTATATATTAGAGATCAACATTAAGCCGGTTCTATTTGATCGATAATTTGTACATACCGGTCTTTCGTGATCACTGGATTGTACAACTAAAGCTAGCGTCCAGCTCTCGTGCGAAACGTTACCAAAGGGTTGGCCATATTAAATCCAGGGTCTGCTACGTGCGGATCCGTTCGGATACGTTTCGATATGATTACCACGATGAAAATAACTTTTTTAATCGTTGCACAAATCGTGATAGTGGAAACCTAGAAAGAGTGAGGGTCACACGTTGGTCTTTGGAACACTTTCCTCGTTATCGAATTGCACGAGCTGCTACGTTTTATAACAAATTGCACGAGCTGCTAGGTTTTATTATCAAATTGCACGAGTTGCTACGTTTTATTATCGAGTTGCACGAGCTGCTACGTTTTATTATCGAATTGCACGAGCTGCAAAGTTTTATTAACGAATTGCACGAGCTGCAAAGTTTTATAGTCGGTAAATAGTCGGCGTGATGCTACGTTATGTAGCCTCTAAAGATTCAAGATAACGCATTGCTAGGGAGCTGATAATATTAGATATGGTGGCCAAACACACCAAGTGTAGAGTTTGAAATTATGGTAGTGAATAAAGACCTAAACAGGAAACAGGGAAAAACTAACAGTCATGATGACCGCCAATTTAATCATTTATAAGTCCAGGAAACTGACCAAGTAAAAAGAACGTACTAGGCCCATAACAACTCCAGTCTAAAACGGTACGTCTATTTATAGGGTAAGGGTTAGGGTTAGGAAACTATGTTTTACTTACTGATCTGTTGTCGATGTCAATATTAGCAACGTATTCCTCAAAGAGAGTTCGTGCATAAACTTCTGAGAACTGATATTTACTGAAGACTATTAATAAAGTGTGTTTACCACAGGCTTCATCCCCCACTACAACTAACTTCCTTCTGATATTACTCGCCATTTTAATACTTTAAAATCTGAAAAGTATACGGAAACATTTATATATATATATATATATATATATATATATATATATATCCGAAATTATTAGGACAACCGCAAAGTTGCACTACTTTGTTTCACGGTAAATGATAAAAAGGTAAAAGGTATGCCGACACAAACTGAATTCAACACTGGTTTAATAACATTTTAACATTTTAAAGTACTTTTCGTCCGTCTTGGGACTATTCATAAATAATGTCATTGTATAAGGATGGACATTATAGTATATTTATACATATATATATATATATATATTTCGTTTCGTCTTTTTTATACATTCGGTGGCCTACACTTCACGGAGTGGATATCTGACCAGTTGTAGCGATATGTCGCGTCAGAGGTCATACGAGCGGCTTTTGACCCTATGACGTCAGACATTTCATTAACCAACCAGCATTGATGTTTCTAGAGGATTACCCACAGTACTGTGCCCGTAACACGTAAAGCTCGCCATAAAAGACCGTTTCATTGGCTAATCCCTCATTACTGGAAGGTAAGTTACACGAAGAATCCAAATACCTAAGAACTTTTAGTACCCAATGTGGACGTTATTGTTTAAGAGGTTACCTTTAGGTCTTATTTCAACGCAAGGTGTGTTCCAAAAAAGGGCAGACCAGCCATATGAAGGACTAGTTGGGGTAATTGGGATTGTAGATGACATAGTAGTTTCTTGATCGAACTATGACGAACATGACCGACATTTGATAGAACGGATGGAAGGAACCATTGAAAGGGGAATTCGTCAGAATGAATCGTATTAAATTATTTGGCAATTATCTAATAGGGACCCGGACCTGATAACATATTTACAGTCGTAGAAATGAAACGTTCAGCAACAACCACAGAATTACAGTCATTAAATGGAATAGTTAACTATGTATCAAAATTTACACCAAATTACAGCACCATCTGACGAACAAATATACTGAATATGGTAAACTGAAGAAAATTATTACATCAACCTAAGTGCTCCCATACTCTACAAAGCCCATTATTGGCAGAAAGATGCGAGAGGGGACTTGGTGTAGCTTTATTTCAACATGAACGACCTATTGCTTACTCCAGTAAAAGTTTGACATAAACTGAAAGCAATATAGAAAGAGAAATGCTTGCTATAGTCATAGGTGTTTGGGCTCGATGACAGTTAGGGGGGCAGAACCCGAAATGCCCCAAAAAATTTCGGGTTTATCTACCCCAAGAAAATTTTGGAATATTTGACGGCTGCGAATACGTTTTCCTGATATTTCAGCCCGTGAACAAAGCAACTTCAAAGTGGTCTTATATAGCCCAATCAATCGTTTACAGTCCACGAAACGGGACCGTTGGAAGAAAATTTTGGAAATTTAACTGCCGTAAACGCGTTTTTGTGCTATTCCAGTCAATGTGGTCCAATATAGACTGACCCGAATTTCAAACAACCAATCAATCGTCGCGGGGTTTGGGGGCCTCACCCTCGCGAAGACGGGACCGTTGGTAAAAACACGTTGAAAATTTAATCACCGCTAATGCGTTTTCTGCTTTTCTATTCCGTGTAAGCAACTCCAAAAGTATCCAATGATTTTGTAACCGACCGAAATCCCACTCTGAATGACAACCATTCAACCAGGCTAGCTGAAAGGTGTGCCACTCTTTTCCTTTATGGTTTCAATGCATGTATATCTGTTATCACCAAAATGTAAGTCTGCCAGGTTTGTGGTTGTTGGTGTAGTGTCCCAAATGACATGCCCCCAACTAGTCTAGATTGGCTCGAAACAGTGTACCGTACATCTTCAGGTATCACAAAACACGCTGGGAAATATTTCTAGTGGTGGGGTACTCCTGGCAGAGCTATGTAATTACCAGACATGTGTAGTGTTGGAGTATCCCTAATTTTCAGTCAACAGCTAGGCGGGATTAGCTGAAATTTGTACCACATAAAACAGCTTTGGAGTTGTTCAGTACCCGAAATACATACATCGATAACATATAGAAGAAAATTGGTACACTTTTCAGCTAGGTTGACCCCCTGGGCCCCCGGTATATTAATGGAGAAGAAATCCAAGATATGTGTTAAGTAAAAATTAATACCAAAGAGAGAAGGCAACCTTACATTCGTAATATAAAGCGACAAAAATCGTATATCAATTATCAAGAAATAAAAATAACAGTTTATATTACCCGTTGACTTATATAATTATAAACTTCACGCACAGGTGTTTTGAGGGTATAATAGAGTGTAACAGTTGCTTCTTCATAATGAATACAGGTGTATCATTACCTAATAATTACACAGGTATTTTATTTACTCTGTAGGTGGTATATTTAGAACATGGATAATTCTTATATATGGGCTTTTTATTAAACGCCTCGATAGATTTACGTTGGTAGAATTTATTATCTTGAAATAAAATGTTGTTTAAATTCACTCCTTTCTATACCAGCTAGATATGATAAAGAGGGACATTTTAATCGAACCGGACGTTTTTGTCCCATCTGAACGACTAGACGCCTTTCCTTGGTTTGGATGAACCTAATTGACGTGTATAAGTGAATAACATCACCTTTGTTAACTTTAAGAATTATTCTTATTCAAAAATTATCTCACTATTTTCTATTCTTATTTTCTATTATCTCACTATTATCCCACTTTTCACCTTTAATACAACAGATACATTGTACTGTTCTGTTCGGTGGAGCGGAATTAGCACCTTTACAACATGTGCAAAATATACATAGTACTGTTCGTTTAGGTTGGCTTTGCATCTTTACAGGGAGACAGCGACTCACTTAAATATGTCGACTTTCTGCCAGTCCGGTTGTCCATAATTCTGACAACAAATTGTTGTTAAGATATAATGTTGCAGGCTTTCACGTCTAACAAATCACAGGGAGCTACAGAAGGTTCAGTATGGATTAGGAAATACACGTGGTGAAGCTTTTATTCCAAATGCCAATATATAAGACGAATCTGCATTTATTCTAGATTCTAGTGTGTATTATGTTTTAAATTATGTTTTTCGTATTTTATTATTATTTTAAACCCGGGTCGGTAATTGAAGTCTGGCATAGTTTAACAAATAGTTTGCCGAATTTTACCTTTGTTAATAATCAACCCATGAGCCTCTAAAATGGATATGTCGCAGTTTATATACCAAATGGCAATAAAGAAGAAACCTATTCTGTACAAACATACTAGTAGATTTTGGGAGAAAAAATGTGGTAGTATCATAGAAGATTATTTAATAAATGTGATAAAGATGCCACCCATACACTGGTTCATTGTCTAGTATTATCAAGAATTGATTACTGCTATAGTCTTCTCTTGGGTATCAATCAAAAACTTATTAATAAATTACAGCTAGTACAAAACACCACAGCTAGGATTATTTTTCAGTCTACCAGAAATAACCACATAACACCACTCTTGAAATATCTTCATTGGCTTCCAGTCAAAAGCAGGATTAATTTCAAACTTCTTTGCATAGCTTATAAATGCCTAAATGGAACAGCACCTATTTTTCTAAGTAGCCTGCTTACAAATTACAAAGGACAAAGAACTCTCAGATCGCAGAATAAATATCTTTTAACTGTACCTACTTATAAGCTTAAATCATTTGGACACAAAGCTTTTTCCTACGTAGTACCAACCCTATGGAACTCTCTTCCTTTAGAAATTAAGAATTCCAAGAGTTTGGAATCTTCCAAGTCACAATTAAAGACATCAATTATATGTATACGTGAAGAGCTGATAATTGCGCCACGAGCATGCACAAATGGAATGTGCATTATCAATACACAATATTATTACATGTATTATTATTAATAATATCATATACTTGATTATTTAATAAATGTGGTAATATCATAGACGAGATTATATAAGAAGTGTTGATGCAACAAAACATAAGGATATTAACAGATGATAGAGATGAATTCTATATGTACGTTAAGGTATATCTTTGAAGACTAAACAAGGTTAATTGTATGTATACCAGCATTGCTGGATTTTAATATAATGTTATAAAACGCAAGATGTTATTTTGTCTTGATCTGTCAAACACTAGATCAGTTATTCATCGTACAGCTCACAGTACAATAATATCCATACTCTTGACGAGCCGGGTCTGTTATATACAAGTTTATAAAATCACAGATATTACCTTTCTTAGATCTGTCAATAGTTCCGCTAATCGTCGTACCACTGACAGCACAATAGTGATAATGTCTACCCTCTTGACAAATCAGGTGTATTCTTTTCCTGGGTAAGTCTGTTTCTTATAGATAGATGTGGACAAACCCAATTTCTATATTTAAACTGTATTAATGTTGAAACATAATTTAGAAGCATAATGTTATACACCCCTCTTCCTCTGTCTCCCTCTGCCTCTCTCTCTAAGTAAATAATTCAAACGTAATAAATTAGTATATATACTAAGCGCAATAGAAAAAGCATCACTTAGTTTTTCATATAACAAAATGATCCTGTAAACATATCTTATTTATTTTGCTTCTTATTGTGAACAATATTCAAATGGGAACACATCAATAACAACACATTTGTGCACTTATGGATGTTTAATCTGTATTCAACGGTACAAAGTCAGGGGGTCAAAACCAAAAGTACGACACAGATGGTTAATTCCATGCGACTTAGATTTTTCGATGACATGCAAGGTATCACAGTTGAAATGGCATTTCAAATGTAAGAGAACTCAAATTGATGTCGATTCTCACTTGTCACTGGTATGGGATATGAGTTGGTTTGCTATTACGATTTCTAAGGTATTATATAGATAACTCAGGTTTGATACTGGTCAGTAAGGTTCTTATCCAAGTGGGATTTCTTGTTAGCGGGAACACGATTGCGGTTTCAAAATCCCCAGGAACAGTATTGTCACAAATTTATATAGCTGCTTACCATATATAAATAGACTAAACTGTTAATATACACCCCTGTCATATACCTGCGTACTATATACACTATGATGTAACTTGATCAACCATAACTTTATTGTAAACAGACCTGTATGATTATAATATATACTTGTATTGTTGACACATACTGTTGTTCAAACGACATCTTGTGTTTTTTTGAAATAAGATTGGCAGAATTGTTGCTCATGCGGTTAATAGCATGATATTAACTATGGTCTTTACTAATTATTGGTTTCAAATTATATAGAAGTTATATCTCACGCACTTAAAGGGACAATAACATTCTTGCTGGCTTGGTAGCTCCAGAAAATAAATAATACCCTTATTCTAAGTACTAGATGTTTAACATACGACACACCTGTGCTTGCCTACTCCATGATCAAACACGATAGCAGATGGCTTCCATCTTGTTTACTGACGGTACTACTTATTTTAAGACAGACTCGGCTTTCCAATTTATAATATCTACGTCATTGGGGATTTCCAATTTATACTCACTGGTTGCTATGACCCGCTATGGCGTTGTCTAGAAACGCGCGTGCTCGCGTTAGTTTAAAATTTTTGCTATACGTTTAACATGGACTATTTGATGTAATTTGCCTGATTTGATTTGGCCCCATTTCCATAAATTTAGGTTGTTTTTTAGAAATTTTTAGCAAATGTTAATCTTAGGTGTCTTTTAATTCTAGCCGAAGTAAATTTTTTTACAATTTATAGCGAGTTAAGTTATCGTCTCTAAGAGGCGGGCGTAGTATTTTAAATGGCGGCCATTTGCCATCATGTGTATTCTTGAAGTAGGTACACATGATGTAATCGTATGGATGTTTAAGTGTCCTCCCTGTTGTGTAAATTATCCATTACAACCTATTTTACTTGTCCAGAGGGTTCGAAAATATTTCAAAATCCAAGTCACATTTGAAAAGGGTTTACGTTAGACTTTTCAAATCAATTGGTTGAATTTTTCCAATTTTTCAAAATAGGTGATTTAAGATGAAATTTATGTCATCATTGAATTGGAATATTCTAAAATAATACGATTTGTTGACCAGAATGAAGATTGGGACATATTATTCAGTTACAACAAGGGTGTTATTGGGGCTTTAAATGGAATAATGAGTGATGGTTGACACATAAAAAATATTTCAGTATACGGCCCGGGTACATCCTACCAATCAATATGACTTTAAAGATTAACAACAGAAGCATCTGTCAACTTCTCCCTTCTCATGGCCAACTTCCATCAGTTAAAAGCCGTACTAACCACAGACAAACTCAATAAGAACTATTTTCTTGTGAATTTAATACTCTTGGTGTTCTCTATATTTGGTCAAACGGTGTTTGTGGTACAAAGAACGAAGCAGACGGCAACACGAAAAGAGAAAAAAAATCAGAACAGCCGAAGACGAGATTTAGAAATGCCAGGAAGTGATATTCATGATACACGTGCATTGTCAATCTACGTATCAAATAGTCAACAGTTGATTCTAGCTAGTCTTATTATTGTTTTATTGGTTACCATTGACAACCTGGCCATACATGTTTTATTAGGGACAGGATTACAAGATAATTATAGAGGTGGAACTATTCTAAATCAAAACCTAAATAATATGTCTCTTTATTTATAATACAAAATATGTATACAATAAATAATAATATTATATATTTGTTTATGCAATAAATAATGCTATTATATGTGTTTTAGCAATTAATAATGATATTATATATATGTTTTAGCAATAAATAATGATATTATATATTTGTTTTAGCAATAAATAATATTATATAATTCGTCGACCATAAATTGCTTATATGACATTGTAAATATTTTTCACCAGAGGATTGTCTGCGAACTCGTCCTTCGTAAAAGGGATAATAAACCGCCCACCCTCCCCCTCTCTAATATACCACTACAGAGATAAGAGAGAGAGAGAGAGCGAGAGAGAGAGAGAGTTATTTCGATACAAACACGGGAATACACCATAAACTGTGCTATAAGTGAGATTCTGAATTCAATAACCCTACCTTAATGTCCATGATATTATACACTTACAATGTATTTAACTATTGTAATTGTACGTGTATTGTATCAGTTATCTCCCCTTATTCATGGTTGTATTCAGATTGTGATCTGTCGGGGGGCGACTCGGTTGCCACTTCCAAAGCAGAAGTTGCTGGAAGACTCTTCCAGACATGCGAATCGAGGGAACATCAGAAATAAATAAGGGTGTTAAAATCAGTTTGTCTACCACTGGCGTCATATGCAACAATGTTATCTGCATTTTGTCTTCTGTCTCTTCTAGGACCGGACGATATATTTTCTTATGGACAGAGGGTCGAACAGAGCTTAGTCGTTTTAACATAAAGATATAAAAGTAGACCATTGTCCAGGCAACTTCATATAAGCACACCACATACCGCGTCCCCTTTAGGTCGATAGTAGGACGTTAAAGTAGTTAAGTCTCTAACTCAATATCATCCAAAGCCTTCCATAATGAAAACACGAACCAATTAACGGGGAGGTTGGGGGCCCTCCCCCAGAAAAATTTGGTAAATTAGATTCAATTTGGTGCATTCTGACGTATTTCCGGAAGGTAAATTCCAAAATTACAGGTCTAAAAATCGCCAATAAAATCGCATAGATTTAAGTTTCAAATTTTCAAGCCTGAGCGGGGGGGGGGGGGCGGACACCCTGCCCCCCCCCCCCCCCCCCCCTCTGGATCCGCGCCGGCATATTCCAAACTAATCTGGAGAACATGCGCAATAGCTGGAATAACCAGACATTAGAAATTTCTATTTGGTTGAGATTCATGTCGTATTTCGCTGGACATAACTGATTTGAAATAATAAGAGTCAGAACAGAAACATTATTATATGCGTTGCGACCGACTTGGGTAAATTTCTAGGTCCCAAATATAAGCGAATTAGCTCCTTAAAACCCCATTCGGTTTTCTCAACTGACCACTTGCAGAAATTAAATAAGATTTATCTTTGATTTTTATTTTTTTGTAAAATATACAAAATGTTAATAATAATAATAAAACGTTAATATTAATAATAAAACACGCCTTAGAGGACAGTTCTCGCCTTCCAAAGACAAGTTAGAGGACAGCTTAAAGACAAGTTAATGTTTTATTTTTATGGACCGAATGATCTAATGATGGAAGGACACGTTTATATCATTTGTACCGATACAGGAAATACCAACCAATCAATCAATCAATATATAGATATGGTTCTAATAATTTAATAAAATCTATCAATACCATCGATACTTCCCATCCACATAAACTTTTGTTGTGGATTGAATCTGGTACCATTGAAGATCTTGCGACATACGTTTTGTGGACCTCCCGGATAAAAAAGAGGTTGTCAGTACACACTGGCGTGCACAAAAAATATCCCTTGACAGTTGGAATTCGATATAAGAGTAAGCCATAGTGCCGCTGTATGGCGTATGACCGTCTCCATTAGCCCAGTTTAAGAGCAGGACAGTAGGACGTTAAACACCATTTCATTTTATTTTTGGATATATAATTACATAATTGCATAATGGGATGGTGATGAAACTGAACTTGCACAATAACTTATATTGTCATTATGGGTAACATAGAAATATACAAAATTCTTTCTTTTAAAAGTTTGTCACTTTTATAAAACTTTGCAAACTTTTCGTCGTCCTTTGGTTCTTTTCTTTTGTAAAGCCGCACGTGCTGCTGTTTCAAAGACTTCTCTTACTCCCTCCTTGGTTCGTGCTGAGCATTCCAGATATGAATAAGCATTGATTTGTTCTGCCATCGCACGGCCCTCGTCTGTGGAAACTGGTTTTAGCTTTCGTTTGGATAATTCCTCTTTGGTTGCTGGATCATTTCTTAACTCTTTTTTGTTTCCTACTAAAATAATTGGAACGTTTGGACAGAAATGATGAATTTCCGGTATCCATCTTTCTGAAATACTTTCCAAACTCGCTGGATTGTGAATAGAAAAACACATGAGTATGACGTCAGTATTTGGATAAGACAAGTGACGAAAGCGATCATAATCTTCCTGTCCAGATATTTCCCATAATGCCAACGGCACCTGTAAACATAAAATAACGGGTAGTATTAGTGATCAATCAAGATGACATATTTACTAAACTTGCCGAACATAAGACCTCTTTTCACCTAGTGTTTATCTGACAATACGGGTCTTTCGTGATCTCTGGAATGTACAACAAATGCTAGCTTCCCGCTGTCGTGCGATAGTTAGGACTGACTTCATCACCTCAATATATGATAGTGGAAACCTAGAAAGAGTCACACGTTGGTCTTTGGAACTTTTTACTTGTTATTGAATTGCACGGGTTTGCTAGGTTTTTTTTTTAGATTGGCAGCAAATAGTTGGCAAGCTGTCACGTTATGTATGATAACTAGGGAGCTGATCATGATAGCTATAGTGGCCAAATTATCGTGCTAGAAATTATGGTATTATGGCTGATAGTGAATAAACAGCTAAACGAGACAAGGAAAAACTAACAGCCATGATGGTCATTTATTAGTCCAGTACTTGGTCCTTTATAACTCCAGCCTAAAACAGAATTGATGTAG
Organism: Patella caerulea; assembly: GCA_036850965.1. NCBI lineage: Eukaryota > Metazoa > Mollusca > Gastropoda > Patellidae > Patella > Patella caerulea. The sequence continues at coordinate 77,694,269 of JAZGQO010000010.1, read as the reverse complement.
GCTAGTTCTTCTATGTATGGTGGGGGGTGTGGCCTAGTGGTCTAGAGTGCCGCGTTTCGACATCTAGCTGGCCGGTCACCTCTGGCTTGCGGCTGTAGTTTCGAGCCCTGGTGTGAGCGTATGTGGCATGGAGATAGGGGCGCCTTCTCAACCTCGTGGGTTTCCTCCGGACATTCCGGTTTCCTCCCACTGCTAAAGACCCCTACGCGCAAGCGAATTATTGAAATAAAATTTTAAAAAACAACCATGTGTTAGTCCCGAAATGACCTAGTTTGTGTCCAGTGGACGTTAAACCCCATTTCTCTCTCTATGTATAGGGTAAGGGTTAGGGTTAGGGAACTATGTTTTACTTACCGATATGTTGTCGACTTCAATATCAACATCGTGTTGCTCAAAGACAGTTGTTGTAAAAGTTTCGAAGAACTCATCTTTACAGAAGAGGGTTAATAAACAGGTTTTACCACAGACTGCATCCCCTACTACAGCTATCTTCTTTCTGGTATCACTCGTCATTTTAATACTTTAAAATCTGAAACATTAAAATTAATACAAATATTTTCCGTCCGTGAGTAAACAAAACAATTTCTTCGTTACTGAACGAAAGATATAATAACCACCGATCGACAATTTTACAGGAAAATTAAAAATAGGCTGATAAAATATTGGTCACTGTAAACGAAACGGTTGGCTAGTATTTTGCTTAAGATAAGCTAGTTTTTTATTCCATCGGTAAGCGAACCGGACATGTTGGCTAGTATTTTACGTACTGTAAACTTTCCAATTGTCCTACTTATTTCTGTGTTATTATCCGAATTGCTATTTGTTCGATATACCCATGTAATAATGGCGCATTCACACATATGGACTGTATTATGTAGGCCTACATGTATTTTTACAAAACTGGCAAAAAAATATGTCTACCTAATACACTCTACTATTCAGTTGTATTAAAGCTACACGCCACCTACTTTGCTAACACAAGATTCAATATGATAATAAGCTTCCTTATGGGCCCTTTTATTTCAACAAGTTTTAATGGTGACGCTGTTGTTTTATTTACTTCCTTGTAAGTCATGACTATGTAATTCAACTGTGGGAGGGACAATCTCCTCCCTAAATTTGGAGGATAAAATCACGATAAAAAATTTTTGCAGATTAGGTAGTGCAGTGCTGATACGGACATTATTATTATGATACAAATTTATTGAACATTGTGGTAAATATCATAGACTAGATCATTTAAGAAGCGTCGATGTAATATCTTTGAAAACTTAACAAGGTTAATTGTATATATCAGCTTTGTTTAATTTTAATATATTATATATAATTTTATAACAACCCAGGTGTTATCTTGTCTTGATCTGTCAAATAATATTTCACCTATTCGTCACAGTACAATAATATCCACCCTCTTGACAAGCCGGGTCTGTTATATACAATGGTATAAAATCACAGATATTACCTTTCTTAGATCTGTCAACAGTTCCGCTAATCGTCGTACCACTCACAGCACAATAGTGATAATGTCTAACCTCTTGACAAATCGGTTTACTTCATCTTAACTCAGTACCCCTTTGGTATAACAGAGACAACACATAATAATAATAATGGGCTATAAAATATTTAATTGCTTGCTGCAACACTTATAAGAAATTTCTTTACAGTAATGGTCTTTACAAGGGAAATGATAGTGAATAAAAACATATTTTACAAAAGAACTTCCAATACCCATTATATAGGAGGTGGAAAAAAAAAGAAAAAAAAAAAGAGAGAGAGCATTATTATTAGTTGGTTTAAGGAACAGAAGGCATGGTAGATTTTAACACCTTCAGTTTCTGTGATAGATCCGGCTCAAAATATCTTAAGTAAGCGTTGCTTTTCCAAAAACCCAAATCCTGGATTAATTCATGTGGAACCCCAGCTTGGTGTAGTCATGTGGCACCACCCCTACGAAAAGAGTGTCCACTAAAACTGCCAGGTATGCGAAGCTGTGATGTGACTGTGCGTAATGTAGCAAGAAAAGCACTGTAGGAGAGACAGTGACCTATCGCGGACACAAGCAGGGGGGGGGGGCGAAGCAGGATCATTGCGAGATGCATGTAGTTGCAACAAAGAGTATATGGCACTAGCTGGACAAAGGGGTTGCACTGGTACCCCTAGGTGTGGTAAAGGCACTTTAAGTGTGCGTTCACGAAATTGTAATGTTTTTGTCCACTTTAAGCACAATACATAGTCTAAATGGACCAGTGTAAGATCCTTAATAGCGATGTCTCTGTTTGGGTCAAATGCTGTTTTAGCTAGAAAATTTCCAGGTCTCAGTAATCCGAAAAATCCAATTAGGCAGGCGACCCAAAAAGAGGCATCATGAATTAAATCTAAATTGAAACACTGTTTGATTTGCAATAAATTAATGGGTGTTATGGGGGAGACACCATGCTGAGCTTCTCCGATTTCTCTTTTTACACCTGTGAGTAAAAAGTTTATGGACCAATTGTCTTTCAAAGGGTCACTAAGGCCTGCAATGGCATGTAGGTGTCTTATAATTGTAAGATAATTCAACACAGTTCCATATTTAAAGGAGCACACATCAACCATATAGGCAATATATGATGAAATAGTTTGTGTGGAAGCTGGAACCAGGCATATATCAAGACGTGTACAAAAACCGGTGTAGCAGTTCAGTTGGGCCTTGTAAGTTTTCTTTGTGCTGTCTGCCCATCCCTTTCTCTGTAGCCTAGTCACAGATAGGTTGAGAGCCTGTTGCAGTTCTGGGCCACCTGGAAGATAGATATGCATATGACATGTGTTGAAGTAATTCATTAAAACTAAACTCCAAAATTCCAAGGCTGTATAATGGCATGAGTTCGGTATAGAGTTTTTCAAATATGTGGCTATCATGAAGGCGCGAAACACTATCAGCTAAGACGTTTTTGGATCCTGCTAAATACTTTGCAGTCAGATTGAAATTAAATGTACTTTGTAACCACACTAGTTGCCGTAAGTGGGGCATAATCAACGGTTGACATGAAGAGCCAGTGTTAATCCAATGTTTTGCACTCATATTGTCAGTAGAGATGATCACATGTTTGTTCATTAAGCTGGGGCACCATCGACGAAGCGCTTCCACGATAGTGACAGTCTCTTTAATGTTTATGTGGGTGTCCTGCAAAGCTGGCATGTCAATAGCCCAGTTTAGATAGAAATAGTCACCTTCATAGCAACCTCCCCCACCCTGCTGACAAGCATCAGTCGACATAGTGGTGACAGGGCGGGGGTCGAGAAACTTTACTGTACCATTACATGCTGGCATGTGATGCGACCACCACTGAATGTCATCAAGCATTGGTTGTGTGAGTCTGATTTTATCACCAGCCGATTTGAGTTTGTTTTTGGCATCGATGAGGGATCGTAAAAAGGTCCGTCCCCCCTTTATTACTTGGCACGCCCAGTTGAGCTTTCCGATTAATGACTTAAGTTGGCTTTTGCTAGTCCTCCTTTTGACACGAAATAAGCGCAAATAATCACAAAACTGAGATAATTTGTCCTGGGGTAATGATAGGGTCATACACATGGTGTTTATTAAGACGCCTAGGAATATGAGTTCCTGACATGGATTGTCCACTTTATTCCAATTGATACGAAAACCAAGGAGACGTAACACTTTTATCAACTTTCGTAAACACTCTAGACACTTATGTTTTGAGTCTTCTATAATCAAGAAATCGTCTACATAAACGATTACTTGTGCATCGAAATGGTATTTGAGGATCCTACAAACACTGCTACTAAGTCTTTGAAATATACTTGGGCTTTTAGAGGCCCCAAAAGGCAACTTGGCATCAAACAGGTAAGATTTAGTGTCATCACCACTGAACTTCCACTGAAGCCCAGTGTAAGCATAATCGGACGGATGGATGTTTACGGATCGGTAGGCACTTTTTAGGTCAACTTTTGCTAAGTAAGATCTCTTCTTAATTAATTTACACGCACACCGCAGATCCATATACTGGCATGTATTGTCTTTTGTAAGCGAGTTTAAGCTTAGTCCATCTGGCCGACTTGCATCATGGATCAATCTTGCTGACCCATTAGACTTAGGAATAGCGCCAAGTGCACTTACAATTTGTTGAGGCCTATGACATGTGACATAGTTTCCTAAACTTATTTCCTCCAAAATCTGTTTTTCGACAAGTGTTCTAAAACTCTCGGTGGATGAGTAATTTTCACATTCAACAACGTGGTTGACAGTAGCAGGGTCACCATCGATTATCTTAAAACCATCCTTTACGCCATTTAAGATAAAATCGTGTGAGGGTGAAGTGACGCTGCTTGCAGGGTCCTTTAATCGTTTTTTGTCTGTGCGCTGCTGTAGTTGATGGAGTTATTGTGTTTTGAAGCGGAATGGTTAGTAGCATAACAAATATGACAGTTGTGAGCTAACCTGCAGTCAGGTCGAATACATTGATCATGGTTGAAACGTCTACAAATCTCACGCCCATCCGGTAAAAATGGGCCACGGGGGTTTCTACGAATATTACGATTACCAGCAGCACGTTTGTCATGATTAATGTTTGGATAGCTTCCATTAATTCCTTTCAGTTCTGATAACAATTTAGCCGTATTATTGTCCGGTCGAGGTAGTAGAATGAATTCACGCAGTTGAGATTGAGGGGTGTTCCATCGAAAACCCATTTGAGCTTGGCATTCCCGATATTCGCGGTCATACAAAAGAACACTAGGCCACACATAATTTGACGAGAGTCTCAGGATGCTTTGTGTGTAGTTTATATAGTCAACAATGCCACCTGGTTCTATCTCATTGAATTGTATCATCTCTTGCAGTATCTGTAGACTAGCATAGCCCCACTGCTCTGGGTTGAGGGACAGGGCTTTACGATTATCACCCACCTGAAATTTGACACCATTCCCAATGTCAATCTGTTTACCATCACGAACTAAGTCATGTGCACTGACCCATACATAGTTTTCAATTTTTCGTGATTTACCTTTGCGTGGTAGTAGTTGGTCTTTAGAGCCAAGGTTTTGGTCTCCTGCTGGAGCTAACAGAGCATTGAGTTGAGCTTGGGGTAATGGTTGACCATTTTGGGTTGTGGTTTGTACATTTAGCTTGAAGTCATATTGACTAGGTTGTGCTTGTAGTTTTAGAGTCTGGAGTTGGTGCTCTAAGTTCTTGACATCTTTATGTAAGCGTGCCTTTTCTACTTCCATTTTAAGAGATTCATATCTTGTTTGGAGTTCTTTAATGTCCTTCATCTGTTTGATAGACGAGGGTCGAGTTTGTTTTGGTCGCGCACCAGAACTATTTACACAAGTCATGTCTGTGTCGAGGCCGATATCTTGCCCATCGTGCGTGACGGGCGGGAACAATAATGTCGGCGTGCTCGGTCCACTCTCATCACCGCTTAGAGTTTCACGTTTGATGCTTGGCGAGGCAAGTTCTGTACCCCCATTTTTTAGAAGTGTTAGGTATTCAGACATCTTTGCCCCTGCGTTTTTTCTACGGTCTCGGGCTGTATGTGACATTTGGAACAGTATTATCAATTTAAACGTAAATAAGCAAATTGCACGTTGCGGTGATGTAAGCTTAAATGCAGAGCTACTCACTATCCGTGGAGCGAGCGGAGCCAGTAGTCACGTGCGTGCGTAGTTTCGTATCAATTACGTAAACAATAATTTGTACACAAATAAACACGTGAATTCTTTTCCTAGAAAAGTCCGCTTCTTATATATAGATGTGGAGAAACCCAATTTCTATATTTAAACTGTATTAATAGGCCTTTTTATTTAACCAACTCGCATCAACACCGATCAAAGCGTGCATTTATATAAGCGTAGCGCCAACAACGATTTGTCTACAATGCACATTTATTTTATCGATTAGTCAACGCGCGTACCCAACTCGACCAACTCGTCGCTCACAGCACTTTGGTACGATTCGATTTGGTTTCAAGATGGCGAGCGACAGTAGTAGCGGGTAAGAACATTTCGAGAAATTTTTCTAAAATGATGTGAATAAAGACAAAAATATCATTGTTACCGGAATTTAGAAGTTGTCTAACAACAGGGAAAAGAGGGGTGGATTCTATTGACAGAATAAATTGTTTTCAAATCCAAAATTAAACTTGTGGTCAGCTGTTCGTTAGGTTTTTTTTTGCGAGCATCAATAAGTTCAGCCCGGTCCGCTATCGCTACGGTAATCGCTACAGCGATCCAGGCGTTTATTTAAGGCGAGTTGATTTGTACCACGTGATGATACTCGGCCGTGTAACGCGAGTTGATACGATTTGCTTACATAAAAAGGCCTAATGTTGAAACCTAATTTAGAAGCATAATATTATACCCCCCCTCTTCCTCTGTCTCCCTCTGTCTCTCTCTCTCTGTTTCTCTCTCTGTGTCTCCGTTTCTCTCTCTCTCTCCTATCAAATTGATGTGGATTCTCACATGTCACAGATAAGGGATATGAGTTGGTTTGCCTATTACGAGTTCTAAGGTATTATATAGATAACTCTGGTTTGATACTGGTCAGTAAGGTTCTTATCCAAGTGGGATTTCTTGTTAGTGGAAAAACGATTTCGGTTTCAAAAACCCCAGGAACAGTTTTTTTTCACAAAAACAAGTGTTAAATGATAATGTAGGTCTTTTATATAAAATATAAATAGATTTATGTGTGAATATATCCGTAACTTGATCAAAGATAGTATGACTTTAATATATACCCCTTCATCTAAATGTGTACTATATAAACTATGATGTAACTTGATCAGCCATAACGTTATAATAAACAGACCTGTATGATTATATATACTTTTATTGTTGACATACTATTGTTCAAACGACATCTTGCATTAAAATTGGTAAGATTGTTGCTATTTGTATAGTGGCTGTTAGCGGCCGTTCTACATTCTCGACACAACACGTCGAAATTTTTGTATTTTGTCGTCTTTTCGGGTTATGAAGGCGAAAAGTTGACAAAATCAACGCAACAACGCGACAGACTAACCCAACAATCATCGCCCTCATTTTGTCGACTTGTCGGGTCAATTTTGTCGACTTGTCGACTTCACAACCCGACAAGTCGCCGAAATGCAATTATTACGCTTTGTCGACTTGCCGACTTATCGCCTCGGAAGTCAATCACTGCGCATGAGCAAGTATTCTTCGGTTAAGTATGGAAGCCTAATCCCAACGAGGCGAGGGTGCTTTTATTCAGCATTTGGATTTGTTTTGCTACACCTGATCATTACACAGATATGATTGAAAAGTTCGTTTGGTTAAATTTGCATTTAACGACCCATAAAAATAGGAATCTATATTTCAGAGAGGGGTAAGTTTTACATGTTGATATGTATTCTAATGTCGCGCCGCGACTTGTCGCCTTAACAATCCTGCAAGTCAAGAGTGTAGAACGGCCGTTAACAGACACCATATATTTGAGTTAATGACATTATATTGACTACGGCTTTGACTAATTATTGGTTTCAAATTATATAGAAGTTATATCTCACCCCTCGCCTTCAACAGACAAGTAAGCGGAAAGGAAATACCTCGCCTTCTATAGACAAGTTGAGGGGAAATGGGGTTTAACGTTTATGAAAGACGGGTACCGACACATGAAATACCAATCAGTCAATCGATATATAGATATGGTTCTAATAATTTAATAAAGACAATCAATATTAGCCATACTTCTTCCCATCCACAGAAACATAGTATCTTGTAACATACATAATTATAAATAAGAAGTGATATCAGGTATTCTAGATAGTGCGAGTATCTATATACATGGATGAACAGTTGGGATGAAACTGCACTTGCCCAATAACATATATTTCCAATGAGGGTAGGGAGACACGGTGGCTAACTGGGTAAGACACTTCTTCGCTAGCCTGGCGGCCGCGTGCTCGTTTCAGTCAATCACAATTCCGACACGGTTTCCCCTTGTCAGCGGTGCAGGACGGATTGTCTGACAAGGACGGCTGTTTAGTCTTTCGGGATGAGGTCCCGCGTATATATTAGCATACACGTAAAAGATCCCTTGGCAGTTGAAATTCGATGTAAGAGTAGGCCATTGTGTCACCGCCCGGGCAAAATTTCCCTCATAGCACACTGTATGGCGTATGTCCGTCTCCATTAGCCCAGTTTAAGAGCAGGACAGTAGGACGTTAAACCCCATTTCATTTTATTTTTGGATATATAATTACATAATTGCATAATGGGATGGTGATGAAACTGCACTTGCACAATAACTTATATTGTCATTATGGGTAACATAGAAATATACAAACTCTTTCTTTTAAAATTTTGTCACTTTTTATAAAACTTTGCAAACTTTTCGTCGTTCTTTGGAACTCTTCTTTTGTAAAGCTGCACGTGTTGCTGTTTCGAAGACTTTCCTTACTCCCTCTTTGGTTCGCGCTGAGCATTCCAGATATGAATAAGCATGGATTTGTTCTGCCATTGTACGACCCTCGTCTGTGGAAACTGGTTTTAACTTTTGTTCGGATAATTCTTTATTGGTTGCTGGATCATTCCTTAAATCTTTTTTGTTTCCTACTAAAATAATTGGAACGTTTGGACAGAAATGTTGAATTTCCGGTTTCCATTTTTCTGAAATATTTTCCAAACTGTCTGGATTGTGAATGGAAAAACACATGAGTATGACGTCAGTATCTGTATAAGACAAGGGACGTAACCGATCATAACCTTCCTGTCCAGCTGTATCCCATAATGCCAACCTCACCTGTAATTATAAAATAATTAATAAACCATAAAGATGGTACATTTATTAAACTTTGCAAACAAATACAGACCTACTGTTGGCCTAGATTTTATCTGACAATACCGGTTGTATTTGAGCGATACGTTGTCACTACTTGTCTTTCGTGAACTCTGGATGGTAGACTTACACTTGCACGACTTTTGGCCACGATTTTGTCGCGCCCATCAGTGTCCACGTTGACACAAACTGGCACGACGAGTTCACGCATAGTTTGCGCATTGTTCACGCACTTCCCGCATTGGCACGACGAGTTTGCGCAAATCGGACGGTGTCGTGCCGACTCGAGTCAGCCTTGCTTAATGCTAGCTTCCAACTGTCGTGTGATGCGTTACAAGAGGATAGTCCATATTGAGTCCACGGTCTGCTACGTGCAGATGCGTTCGGTTACGTTTCGATATGATCAACTCGATTGTTAGAACTGACTTCATCACCTCAATATATAATAAGTCCTGATAGAATCACCACGATTATTCCACGATGAAAACCACGATTTTAATCGTTGCACAAATCGTGATAGTAGAAACCTAGAAAGAGTCACACGTTGATCTTTGGAACCTTTCCTCGTTATTGAATTGCACGGGTTTGCTACGGTTTTTTTTATCGAATTGCACGAGCCGAAAAGTTTTAAAGTCGGCAAAATGTCGGCAAATAGCCTCTAAAGAACTAGGATAACGCAATACTAGGGGCCTTGTCATCGCTGATAGTGACTTACAATTAGCGTGAAGATGTCCCAGCTAAAGGAGACAAAGAAAATCTAACAGTCATGATTGTCGCCACTTAGATCCTAGGATGGCCAAGTAAAAAGAAGTTCTTCTATGTGTAGGCTATAGGGTCAGGGTTAAAGAACTATTTTACTTACCGATCTTTGCTCCATATGTGCCCCCCCCCCATCGACAAAATCCTGGATCTGGGCCTGACTCCATATAAGTCCAGGAAATCACGTAAATAGAAAACAGGCCAGGTAACCTGTGCTTTACAACTCCAGTCTTAAACTGAATATGTGTGTGTAGCCCATTTCATCGATGTATAGGGTTAGGGTTAGGGAACTATGTTTTACTTACTGATCTATTGTCGACTTCAATATCAGAAACGTAATTCTCAAAGACAGTTGGTACATAAACTTCTGGGAACTGGTCCGTACAGAAGACGATTAATAAACAGGTTTTACCACATTCGCCATCACCCACAATAACTAACTTCTTTCTGGTGTCACTCGTCATTTTAATACTTTAAAATCTGAAAACATTCAAATTATAACCAATATATTCCGTCCATGAGTAAACAAAACAATTTCGTCGTTACTGAACGAAAGACATAATAATCAACGATCGACAATTTTGCAGAAAAACGAAAAATACGCCCGCCGAGGAACAACCACATGGACGGAATATATTGGTTATAATTTGAATGTGTATTGATCAACAACGGTTACTATTGCTGATTTTACTGGACCTATCTGCTGCATTTGGTTCTCTACTAAAAATTAGTTTGTGTGAGAATGTTTCAACTGTTTCCGATCTTACGTAACTAACAGAAGGCTGCGTGCATTAGTAGGACTTCTCCAGTTTTTGTTTCAATGCTCTGTTAGTTGAGGTTGACTTAACAGTTTTACAGGGAGATAACGACTCACTGAAACATACACACTTTCTGCCAGTTCAGTAAACTGCGGCCTGTAAACGACAAACACAAAAATTGGTCGTGTCTTGCCTGTGTGAGTCGGGACATGCAGTTGACGTCCTTAGGCTATATGGAATACATATCCCAAGTTTAAAGACGATCCATTAAGAATCGTGGCCTGTAGACAACACACATAGACACGAAGTAAAAATGGGCATGGCTCTGCCCCTGGGGGTTAGGAAATCACCAAAAACAATAGGGGTCATCTTTAGGGTATAAGGAATAGGTTTGTAAAGTTTTAAAAGGATCTGTTAAGAATTGCATCCTGTAGGCGAACACAAGACACAAAAGCATTGGGCGTGGCTCTGTCCCAGGGCGTCCGTCATGCACCAAAAATAATAGTGGTCAGCCTTAGGGTATAAGGAATAAGTATAAAAAAAGTTTTTAAGACGATCGATTAAGAATTGTGGCCTGTAGGTGACACACAGACAAAAAAAAAATGGGCGTGGCACTGTCCCTTGGGGTTGGGCATGCACCAACAATAGGGATCTTCCTTAAGGTAAAAAGAATAAGTATTCAAAGTTTCAAGATGATACATTAAGAAATGCAGCCTGTAGACGACAGACAAACAAATACACGAAATGGGTGTTGCTGTCCCATGGGGGTCGGGCATGCACCCAAAACAAAAGGGGTCATCCTTAGGGTATAAGGAATAAGTATTTTAAGTTTCAAGATGACCGATTAAGAATTATGGCCTGTAGGCGACACACAAAAAGACTCTGCCCCTGGGGGTTGGGCATGCACCCCAAATGATAGAAATGTTCCTTAGGGTACAAAGAATAATCGTTTCAAGATGATACGTTAAGAAATGTGGCTTGTAGACGACAAACAAATAAATACAAGGAATGGGCGTGGCTCTGCCATTGAGGGTCGGGCATGCACCAAAAAACAATACGGATCATCCTTAGGGTAAGTATACAAAGTTTTAAGAAAATACAGTTAGAATTGCGGCTTCTAGGCGACACAGAGACACACAAAAAGAAAATGGGCGTGGCTCTGCCCCTGGGGGTTGGGCATGCACCCCAAACGATAGGGATCATCCTTAGAGTATAAAGAGTAAGTATACAAAGTTTTAAAGAAAATCCAATAAGAATTGTGGCCTGTAGGCGACACAAAGACACCCGATAAGAAAAATGGGTGTGGCTCTGCCCCAGGGATAGGGATGTTCCTTAGGGTACAAAGAATGTGTATGCTAAGTTTCAAAATTATAAGTTAAGAAATGTGGCCTGTAGACGACAAACAAATACATACTAGAAATGGGCGTGGCTCTGTCCCTGGGGGTCGGGCATGCACCAAAAACTATAGAGATCTTCCTTAGGGTATAAGGAATACGTATACCAAGTTTGAAGAAAATCCAGTAAGAATTGCGCCCTGTGGGCGACACAAAGACACACGAAAAGAAAATGGGCGTGGCTGTGCCCCTGGGGGTGGGGCATACACCCCAAACGATAGGGATGTTCCTTAGGGTACAAAGAATGTGTATGCAAAGTTTCAAGATTATAAGTTAAGAAATGTGGCCTGTAGACGACAAACAAACAAATACTAGAAATGGGCGTGGCTCGGCCCCTGGGGGTCGGGCATGCCCCCAAAACAATAGGGATCTTCCTTGGGGTATAAGGAATAATTATACCAAGTTTGAAGAAAATCCATGAAGAATTGCGCCCTGTAGGCGAACCACAGACACACACACACACACACCCACACATACATACATACACACACACACACACACAGAGACAGGAGCGACGGCATAATACGTTCACATTATGAATGTGGACGTATAAAAATACAAAGTACTGTTCGTTGACTTTGCATCTTTACAGGGAGACAGCGACTCACTTAAAATGTGCCGACTTTCTGCCAGTCCATAATTCTGACAACAAATTGTTGTTAAGATATAATGTTGCAGGCTTTCACGTCTAACAAATGACAGGGAGCTACAGAAGGCTCAGCATGGATTAGGAAATACACGTGGTGAAGCTTTTATTCCAAATGCCAATATATAAGACGAATCTGCATTTATTCTAGATTCTAGTGTGTATTATGTTTTAAATTATGTTTTTCGTATTTTATTATTATTTTAAACCCGGGTCGGTAATTGAAATCTGGCATAGTTTAACAAATAGTTTGCTGAATTTTACCTTTGTTAATAATCAACCCATGAGCCTCTAAAATGGATATGTCGCAGTTTATATACCAAATGGCAATAAAGAAGAAACCTATTCTGTACAAACATACTAGTAGATTTTGGGAGAAAAAATGTGGTAGTATCATAGAAGATTATTTAATACATGTGGTAAAGATGCCGCCCATACACTGGTTCATTGTCTAGTATTATCAAGAATTGATTACTGCTATAGTCTTCTCTTGGGTATCAATCAAAAACTTATTAATAAATTACAGCTAGTACAAAACACCACAGCTAGGATTATTTTTCAGTCTACCAGAAATCACCACATAACACCACTCTTGAAATATCTTCATTGGCTTCCAGTCAAAAGCAGGATTAATTTCAAACTTCTTTGCATAGCTTATAAATGCCTAAATGGAACAGCACCTATTTTTCTAAGTAGCCTGCTTACAAATTACAAACCACAAAGAACTCTTAGATCGCAGAATGAATATCTTTTAACTGTATCTACTTATAAGCTTAAATCATTTGGACATAGAGCTTTGTCCTACGTAGTACCAACCCTATGGAACTCTCTTCCTTTAGAAATGAAGAATTCCAAGGGTTTGGAATCTTTCAAGTCACAATTAAAGACATATCAATTATATGTATATATGAAGAGCTGACAATTGCGCCACGAGCATACACGAATGGAATGTGCGCATTATCAAAACACACTATTATTACATGTATTATTATTAATAATATCCTATACTAGATTATTTAATAAATGTGGTAGTATCATAGACGAGATTATTTAAGAAGTGTTGATGCAACAATACATAAGGATATACAGATGATAGAGATGAATTCTATATATACGTTAAAGTATATCTTTGAAAATTAAACAAGGTTAATTGTATATATAATGTTATAAAACGCAAGATGTTATCTTGTCTTGATCTGTCAAACAGTAGATCAGTTATTCATCGTACAGCTCACAGTACAATAATATCCACACTCTTGAAAAATCGGGTCTGTTATATACAAGTTTATAAAATCACAGATATTACCTTTCTTAGATCTGTCAAACAATAGTTCCGCTAATTGTCGTACCACTCACAGTACAATACTGATAATGTCTACCCTCTTGACAAATCAGGTGTATTCTTTTCCTGGGGGGGAAGTCTGGCAACTTCTATATTTAAACTGTATTAATGTTATACCCCCCCCCTCTCTTCCTCTCTCTATGTCTCTCTCTCCAACTCTCTCTTTCTCTCTCTAAGTAAATAATTCAAACGTAATAAATTAGTATATATACTGAGCGCAACAGAAAACGCATCACTTAGCTTTTCATATAACAAAATGATCCTGTAAACATATCTTATTTATTTTGCTTCTTATTGTGAAAAATATTCAAATGGGAAAACATCAATAACAACACATTTGTACACTTATGGATGTTTAATCTGTAATCAACGGTACAAAGTCAGGGGGTCAAAACCAAAAGTACGACACAGATGGTTAATTCCATGCGACTTAGATTTTTCGATAACATGCCACAGTTGAAATGGCATTTCAAAGTATACGCATTGTTATGTAAGAGACCTCAAATTGATGTCGATTCTCACTTGTCACAGAGAAGGGATATGAGTTGGTTTGCTATTACGAGTTCTAAGGTATTATATAGATAACTCTGGTTTGATAATGGTCAGTAAGGTTCTTATCCAAGTGGGATTTCCTGTTAGTGGGAACACGATTGCGGTTTCAAAATCCCCAGGAACAGTATTTTCACAAAAACAAGTGTTAATATTACAATGTATACGTCTTTTATATAGCTGCTTATCATATATAAATAGACTAAACTGTTAATATATACCTGTCATATACCTGCTTACTATATAAACTATGACGTAACTTGATCAACCTTAACATTATAATAAACATGTAGTTTTATATGTATTGTTGACACATACTATTGTTAAAGCGACACCTTGTGTTCTTTTGAAATAAGATTGGCAGAATTGTTGCTCATGCGGTTAATAGCATGATATTAACTATGGTTTTTACTAATTATTGGTTTCAAATTATATAGAAGTTATATCTCACGCACTTTAATGGAATAATGAGTGATGGGTTGACACATAAAAAAGATTGATGAAATCAAAACATAGCTGATTCTGTGTGAAAACAGTATACGATTCCAACTGCCAAGGGACCTCGGTTCGTCCCATCCAATATAGTTTTAATAATTTCAATATAATTTTGATAATTGCAATATAGTTTTGATAATTTCAATATAATTTTAATAATTTTAATATAATTTTATTTCAGTATACGGCCGGGTACATCCTACCAATCAATATGTCTTTAAAAGAACAACAGAAGCATCCGTCAACTTCTCCCTTCTCATGGCCAACTTCCATCAGTTAAAAGCCGTACTAACCACAGACAAACTCAATAAGAACTATTTTCTTGTGAATTTAATACTCTTGGTGTTCTTTATATTTGGTCAAACGGTGCTTGTGGTACAAAGAGCGAAGCAGACGTCAACACGAAAAGAGAAAAAAACCAGAACAGCCGAAGACGAGATTTAGAAATGCCAGGAGTTGATGTTCATGATACACGTGCATTGTCAATTAACGCATCAAATAGTCAACAGTTGATTCTAGCTAGTCTTATTATTGTTTTATTGGTTATCATTGACAACCTGGCCATACATGTTTTATTAGGGATAGGATTACAAGATAATTATAGAGGTGGAACTATTCCTAATCAAAACCTAAATAATATGTCTCTTCATTTATAATACAAAATATGAATACAATAAATAATGATATTATATACTTGCTTTAGCAATTAATAATAATATTATATAATTGTTTTAACAATAAATAATGATATTATATATTTGTTTTAGCAATAAATAATGATATTCTATATTTATTATAGCGATAAATAATGATATTATATAATTGTTTTAGAAATAAATAATGACATTATATATTTGTTTTAACAATAAATAATAATATTATATATTTGATTTAGCAATAAATAATAATATTTTATAATTGTTTTATCAATAAATAATAATATTATATAATTGTTTTAGCAATAAATAATAATATTATATAATTGTTAATTGTTTTAGCAATAACTAATAATGATGTTATATGTTTGTTTTAAGGCATTCGCGTCATTTATCGTTATATATAGATTTACAAAATAGGAAAATGCAACACATCACTTTTTGACGACTGAAACCTGGATGTTTGAAATAACATTTTATCGATAATATTTTATTTGCCCCAATCGTAGACGCTGAATTCGCCACCATCGAAAGGTGAATGAATGTATATGATGAAAATTAAACAGAAGTTCAATGTGAAGATCCATCGTAAATTGCATTATATGAAATTGGAAATATTTTTCATCGGATAATTGTTTGCGAATTATCCGCCCACCTTCTCTCTAATGTACCACTGCAGAGATAAGAGCGAGCGAGAGAGAGAGAGTCAAAGAGAGAGAGAGAGGGGAAGGGAGAAAGTCATTTCGGTACAAACGCGGGCATACACCATACACTGTGCTATAAGGGATATTCTGAATTCATTATTGTTACGTACCTTAATGTCCATGATATTATACACTTACAATGTATTTAACTATTGTAATTGTACATGGAGGCTGACCACCATTAAATTTCACCGTCTCGGTACCCACAAATTGTAGTTCGTCTATTTATAGCAGTTCTCTCTCTTTCTCTTTTCTCCCCTTTTGCATGCCCATTTTGGTTGATTGTTTTGTCTAGTATGGACGAAGAGGGTTCGAATTAATATTTTCTGCCAGGTTTTGGTAAATATTCATGAATTTGGGGCGGAAGGATAACGGCGTTACGTACGGCAACTAGATACATGTTTTGAGTATGCTTCTTCAAGTTCGTGTATCTCAAAATTTTGGAGGTCAACCCCATACAAATTTTAGTGCAAAGACATGGCCATTTGTTCCTCTGTCTGTAGTGAAAAGCATTTCGCCGAACAAAAATTTGGGGAAAGGTTGGAGGTGGGCAAAGAGTCCAGAATTAACATTGGAGTCAATGGGGAAATTAATGGTGGTCTGCATCCACTTGTATTGTGTCAGTTCTCTCCCCTTATTCATGGTTGTATTCAGATTGTGATCTGTCGGAAGCCGAGTAGGTTGCCACTTCCAATGCAGAAGTTTTGTTGGAAGAC
Source organism: Patella caerulea (assembly GCA_036850965.1). Taxonomy (NCBI): domain Eukaryota; kingdom Metazoa; phylum Mollusca; class Gastropoda; family Patellidae; genus Patella; species Patella caerulea. The sequence goes on along the minus strand of JAZGQO010000010.1, from coordinate 77,677,453 downwards.
TCTTCCAGACATTCGAATCGAGGGAACATCAGAACTGGATATGGCTGTTGGAATCAGTTTGTCTACCACTGGCGTCATATGCATTAATCTTATCTGTTCTTGATGTATTCCGCCATTTTGTCTCCTGTCTCTTCTAGGTCGGGACGAAATATCTTTTCATGGATTTTCCAGTGGTACAGGACGGAGGGTCGAACAAAGTTTAGTCGTTTGAACATTGGAATTCGATATAAGAGTATAGCGTAGGGCGGTTGTCCTGGCAACTTCATAGCACATCACACACCGTGTCCCCTTCAGGTCGAGGACGTTAAAGTCTTCCATGTTGAAAACACGAATTATTTTTCAATTCAAATCAACATTGACGTTGTTTTCTTACCTTGAAAGGGTAGGCTTCTGATATCAAATATATCAAAGACAACATAAATATTTTACCATAGGTACACGAATCGTGTACCATAGTGCGTTTCACCGTCATTTGTTACATTAAGTGACCAGAAAGAACGAGGCTAGACATATTCCAAACTTGTGTCAAACGGCGACGCCATATCTAATCTGGAGAGCATGCGCAATATGCTAGAATAACCAGACACTAGAAATTTCTATTTGGTTGAGATTCATGTGGTATTTCGCTGGACATAACTGATTTGAAATAAGAGTCAAAACGGATTACATTATTATATGCGTTGCGTTGCGACCGACATGGGTAAATTTCTAGGTCCCAAATATTAGCGATTTAGCTCCTTAAAACCCCATTCGGTTTTCTCAACTGACCACTTGAAGAAATAAAATAAGATATCTTTGATTTTTATGTTATTGTAAAATATACAAAATGTTAATAATAATAATAAAACATAAAATGTTAATATTAATAATAAAACACACCCTAGAGGACAGTTCTCGCCTTCCAAAGACAAGTTAGAGGACAGCTTAAAGACAAGTTAATGTTTTACTTTTATCGACCGACTGATCTAATGAAGGAAGGGCACATTTATATCATTTGTACCGATACATGAAATACCAATCAATCAATCAATATATAGATATCATTCTAATAATTTAATAAAATCTATCAATACCATCGATACTTCCCATCCACATAAACTTTTGTTGTGGATTGAATCTGGTACCACTGAACATCTTGCGACATACGTTTTGTGGACCTCCCGGATAAATAAGAGGTTGTCAGTACACACTGGCGTGCACAAAAAAATATCCCTTGGCAGTTGGAATTCGATATAAGAGTAAGCCGTCGTGCCCTTGTCCCAGCAAAATTTCCCTCATAACACATTGTATGGCGTATGCCCGTCTCCATTAGCCCAGTTTAAGAGCAGGACAGTAGGACGTTAAACCCCATTTCATTTTATTTTTGGATATATAATTACATAATTGCATAATGGGATGGTGAATAAACTGAACTTGCACAATAACTTATACTGTCATAATGGGTAACACAGAAATATACAAAACTCTTTCTTTTAAAAGTTTTAAAAGTTTGTCACTTTTTATAAAACTTTACAAACGTTTCGTCGTCCTTTGGATCTCGTCTTTTGTAAAGCTGCACGTGTTGCTGTTTCAAAGACTTCTCTTACTCCCTCCTTGGTTCGTGCTGAGCATTCCAGATATGAATAAGCATTGATTTGTTCTGCCATCGCACGGCCCTCGTCTGTGGAAACTGGTTTTAGCTTTCGTTTGGATAATTCTTCTTTGGTTGCTGGATCATTTCTTAACTCCTTTTTGTTTCCTACTAAAATAATTGGAACGTTTGGACAGAAATGGTGAACTTCGGGGTTCCATTTTTCTGAAATATTTTCCAAACTGTCCGGTTCGTCAATAGAAAAACACATGAGTATGACATCAGTATCTGGATAAGACAAGGGACGTAACCGATCATAATTAACTAGCCCAGATGTTTCCCATAATTCCAACTGCACCTGTAAACATAAAATAACGGGTAGTATTAGTGATCAATCAAGATGACATATTTACTAAACTTGCCGAACATAAGACCTCTTTTCACCTAGTGTTTATCTGACAATACCGGTTCAATTTGACCGATATCTTCTTCATACAGGTTATTGAACCCCATTTCTCTCTCTCTCTATGTATATGGTAAGGGTTAGGGTTAGGGAACTATGTTTTACTTACCGATATGTTGTCGACTTCAATATCAGCATCGTATTGCTCAAAGACAGTTGGTACAATACCTTCGAAGAACTGATCTTTACAGAAGAGGGTTAATAAACAGGTTTTACCACAATTTCCATCGCCTACTACAACTATCTTCTTTCTGGTATCACTCGTCATTTTAATACTTTAAAATCTTAAACATTAAAATTATAACAAATATTTTCCGTCCGTGAGTAAACAAAACAATTTCTTCGTAACTGAACGAAAGATATAATAACCACCGATCGACAATTTTACAGGAAAATTAAAAATAGGCTGATAAAATATTGGTCACTGTAAACGAAACGGTTGGCTAGTATTTTGCTTAAGATAAGCTAGTTTTTTATTCCATCGGTAAGCGAACCGGACATGTTGGCTAGTATTTTACGTACTGTAAACTTTCCAATTGTCATACTTATTTCTGTATTATTATCCGAATTGCTATTTGTTCGATATACCCATGTAATAATGGCGCATTCACACATATGGACTGTATTATGTAGGCCTACATGTATTTTTACAAAACTGGCAAAAATATGTCTAACTAATACACTCTACTATTCAGTTGTATTAAAGTTACACGCCACTTACTTTGCTAACACAAGATTCAATATGATAATAAGCCTCCTTATGAGCTCTTTTATTTCAACAAGTTTTAATGGTGACGCTGTTGTTTTATTTACTTCCTTGTAAGTCATGACTACGTAATTCAACTGTGGGAGGGACAATCTCCTCCCTAAATTTGAAGGATAAAATCACGATAAAAAATTTTTGCAGATTATGTAGTGCAGTGCTGATACGGACATTATTATTATGATACAAATTTATTTAACATTGTGGTAAATATCATAGACTAGATCATTTAAGAAGCGTCGATGTAATATCTTTGAAAACTTAACAAGGTTAATTGTATATATCAGCTTTGTTTAATTTTAATATATTATATATAATTTCATAACAACCCAGGTGTTATCTTGTCTTATCTATCAAATAAAAGATCAGTTATTCATCGTACAGCTCACTGTACAATGATATCCACACTCTTGACAAGCCGGGTCTGTTATATACAAGTTTATAAAATCACAGATATTACCTTTCTTAGATCTGTCAACAGTTCCACTAATCATCGTACCACTCACAGTACAACAATGATAATGTCCAACCTCTTGACAAATCAGGTGTATTCTTTTCCTAGGAATGTCGGCTTCTTATAGATAGATGTGGACAAACCCAATTTCAATATTTAAACTGTATTAATGTTGAAACATAATTTAGAAGCATAATGTTATACCCCCACCCTCTTCCTCTGTCTCCCTCTGTCTCTCTCTCTCTGTTTCTCTCTCTGTGTCTCCGTTTCTCTCTCTCTCTCTCTCTCTCTCTCTCTCTCTCTCTCTCCTATCAAATTGATGTCGATTCTCACATGTCCCAGATAAGGGATATGAGTTGGTTTGCCTATTACGAGTTCTAAGGTATTATATAGATAACTCTGTTTTGATACTGGTCAGTAAGGTTCTTATCCAAGTGGGATTTCTTGTTAGTGGAAAAACGATTTCGGTTTCAAAAACCCCAGGAACAGTTTTTTCACAAAAACAAGTGTTAAATGATAATGTAGGTCGTTTATATAAAATATAAATAGATTTATGTGTGAATACTGAATATATCCGTAACTTGATCAAAGATAGAATAACTTTAATATATACCCCTTCATCTAAATGTGTACTATATAAACTATGATGTAACTTGATCAGCCATAAAGTTATAATAAACAGACCTGTAGTTTTATGTACTTATATTATTGACATACTATTGTTCAAACGACATCTTGTATTAAAATTGGTAAGATTGTTGCTATATGTATGGTGGCTGTTAGCGGCCGTTCTACATTCTCGACACAACACGTCGTACTTTTTGTATTTTGTCGTCTTTTCGGGTTATGAAGGCGACAAGGCGACAAAATCAACTCAACAACTCGACAGACTAACCCAACAATCATCGCCCTCGTTTTGTCGACTTGTCGGGTCAATTTTGTCGACTTGTTGACTTCACAACCCGACAAGTCGCCGAAATGCAATTATTACGCTTTGTCGACTTGCCGACTTGTCGCCTCGGAAGTCAATCACTGCGCTTGAGCAAGTATTCTTCGGTTAAGTATGGAAGCCTAATCCCAACGAGGCGAGGGTGCGTTTATTCAGCATTTGGATTTGTTTTGCTACACCTGACCATTACACAGATAGGATTGAAAAGTTCATTTGGTTAAATTTGCATTTAACGACCCACAAAAATAGGAATCTATATTTCAGAGAGGGGTAAGTTTTACATGTTGATATGTATTCTAATGTCGCGCCGCGACTTGTCGCCTTAACAACCCTGCAAGTCGAGAGTGTAGAATGGCCGCTAACAGACACCATATATATGAGTTAATGACATTATATTAACTACGGCTTTGACTAATTATTGGTTTCAAATTATATAGAAGTTATATCTCACCCCTCGCCTTCAACAGACAAGTAAGCGGAAAGGAAATATCTCGCCTTCTATAGACAAGTTGAGGGGAAATGGGGTTTAACGTTTATGAAAGACGGGTACCGACACATGGAATACCAATCAGTCAATCGATATATAGATATGGTTCTAATAATTTAATAAAGACAATCAATATTAGCGATACTTCTTCCAATCCACAGAAACATAGTATCTTGTAACATACATAATTATAAATAAGAAGTGATATCAGGCATTCTAGATAGTGCGAGTATCTATATACATGGATGAACAGTTGGGATGAAACTGCACTTGCCCAAGAACATATATTTCCAATGAGGGTAGGGAGACACGGTGGTTAAGTGGATAAGACACTTCTTCGCTAGCCTGGCGGCCGCGTGCTCGACCCCTGCGTTGGCCAAAAACGTCAATCGCGATTCCGACACGGTTTTCCCTTGTCAGTGGTGCAGGACGGAGGGCCTGACATGGTCGGCTGTTTAGTCATTCGGATGAGACGAAAAACCGAGGTCCCGCGTATATATTAGCATACCCCATAAAGATCCCTTGGCAGTTGGAATTCGAAGTAAGAGTAGACCATTGTGTCACAGCCCGGGCAAAATTTCCCCCATAGCACACTATATGGCGTATGCCCGTCTCCATTAGCCCAGTTTAAGAGCAGGACAGTAGGACGTTAAACCCCATTTCATTTTTTTTTTGGATATATAATTACATAATTTCATTTTATTTTTGGATATATAATTACATAATTGCATAATGGGATGGTGATGAAACTGAACCTGCACAATAACTTATATTGCCATTATGGTTAACATAGAAATATACAAAACTCTTTCTTTTAAAATTTTGTCACTTTTTATAAAACTTTGCAAACTTTTCGTCGTTCTTTGAATCTTTTCTTTTGTAAAGCTGCACGTGTTGCTGTTTCGAAGACTTTCCTTACTCCCTCCTTGGTTCGCGCTGAGCATTCCAGATATGAATAAGCATGGATTTTTTCTGCCATCGCGCGGCCCTCGTCTGTGGAAACTGGTTTTAGCTTTTGTTTGGATAATTCTTCTTTGGTTGCTGGATCATTCCTTAAATCTTTTTTATTTCCTACTAAAATAATTGGAACGTTTGGACAGAAATGTTGAATTTCCGGTTTCCATTTTTCTGAAATATTTTCCAAACTGTCTGGATTGTGAATAGAAAAACACATGAGTATGACGTCAGTATCTGGATAAGACAAGGGACGTAACCGATCATAACCTTCCTGTCCAGCTGTATCCCATAATGCCAACCTCACCTGTAATTATAAAATAATTAATAAACCATAAAGATGGTACATTTATTAAACTTTGCAAACAAATACAGACCTACTGTTGGCCTAGATTTTATCTGACAATACCGGTTGTATTTGAGCGATACGTTTTCACTATTTGTCTTTCGTGAACTCTGTATGGTACAACTAAAGCCAGACTTACACTTGCACGACTTTTGGCCACGATTTTGTCGCGCCCATCAGTGTCCACGTTGACACAAACTGGCACGACGAGTTCACGCATAGTTTGCGCATTGTTCACGCACTTCCCGCATTGGCACGACGAGTTTGCGCAATCGGACGGTGTCGTGCCGACTCGAGTCGTGCTAATGCGTGCCACGGAATCGTGCAAGTGTCAGCCTTGCTTAATGCTAGCTTCCAACTGTCGTGTGATGCGTTACAAGAGGATAGTCCATATTGAGTCCACGGTCTGCTACGTGCAGATGCGTTCGGTTACGTTTCGATATGATCAACTCGATTGTTAGAACTGACTTCATCACCTCAATATATAATAAGACCTGATAGAATCACCACGATTATTCCACGATGAAAACCATGATTTTAATCGTTGCACAAATCGTGATAGTAGAAACCTAGAAAGAGTCACACGTTGGTCTTTGGAGCCCTTTCCTCGTTATTGAATTGCATGGGTTTGCTACGTTTTTTTTTATCGAATTGCACGAGCCGAAAAGTTTTAAAGTCGACAAAATGTCGGCAAATAGCCTCTAAAGAACTAGGATAACGCAATACTAGGGGCCTTGTCATCGCTGATAGTGACTTACAATTAGCGTGAAGATGTCTCAGCTAAAGGAGACGGGGAAAATCTAACAGTCATGATTGTCGCCACTTAGATCCTAGGATGGCCAAGTAAAAAGAAGTTCTTCTATGTGTAGGCTATAGGGTTAGGGTTAAAGAACTATTTTACTTACCGATCTTTGCTCCAATGTGTGCCCCCCCCCCCCCCATCGACAAAATCCTGGATCTGGGCCTGACTCCATATAAGTCCAGGAAATCACGTAAATAGAAAACAGGCCAGATAACCTGTGCTTTACAACTCCAGTCTTAAACTGAATATGTGTGTGTAGCCCATTTTATCGATGTATAGGGTTAGGGTTAGGGAACTATGTTTTACTTACCGATCTATTATCGACTTCAATATCAGAAACGTAATTCTCAAAGACAGTTGGTACATAAACTTCTGGGAACTGATCCGTACAGAAGACGATTAATAAACAGGTTTTACCACATTCGCCATCACCCACAATAACTAATTTCTTTCTGGTGTCACTCGTCATTTTAATACTTTAAAATCTGAAAACATTCAAATTATAACCAATATATTCCGTCCATGAGTAAACAAAACAATTTCGTCGTTACTGAACGAAAGACATAATAATCAACGATCGACAATTTTGCAGAAAAACGAAAAATACGCCCGCCGAGGAACAACCACATGGACGGAATATATTGGTTATAATTTGAATGTGTATTGATCAACAACGGTTACTATTGCTGATTTTACTGGACCTATCTGCTGCATTTGGTTCTCTACTAAAAATTCGTTTGTGTGAGAATGTTTCAACTGTTTCCGATCTTACGTAACTAACAGAAGGCTGCGTGCATTAGTAGGACTTCTCCAGTTTTTGTTTCAATGCTCTGTTAGTTGAGGTTGACTTAACAGTTTTACAGGGAGATAACGACTCACTGAAACATACAAACTTTCTGCCAGTTCAGTGTTACAGAATTCTAAAAAAAAAACAAGTTGTTAAGATATATTGTGACAGGCTTTCACGTCTACAAATCACCGGGAGCTACAGATAGCTCAGCTTGGATTGGTAAACAGACTCGGGCAGCTTTTATTTCGAATGGCAATATGTAAGAAGAATATGCATTAATTCTGGTGTGCATTATGCGGATTTTTTTTTACAACCAGTCAGTAAGTGACATCGGACATTTCAACAAATAGTTTGTCGAACTTTACTTGTGTTAACATTAACCCACAAGTCCTTGAAAGTGGTAGGTGCAGTTTTATTGCCAAATGGCAATAAATAAGAAACCTATTCTGGACATACATGCTAGATGAGTTTGAGAGAGAAAACATCTTGACGTTGTGAAAGAATTGTTGAATTTATGTATTGTCCATATCCGGTAAATCTACATTTCCCCGAAATCTGATTAACCCCTTGTTTAGAGAATGTTGGTCACTGTAAACGAACCAGTTGGCTAACATTTTGGTCACTGTAGAGGAATCGAACACGATGGCTAGTAATTTGCTCAAGGTAAACGAACCGGGTGGCTAGTATTTTACTCATTGTATTTTAGAGTTGTTTGTTGTAATAATGGTGTATTCACACATGTAGACTGTATTATACGATGTACATCATATCTTTTACAAAACTGACAACAAATATGAATATCTAACATACTTTACTATTCAGATGTATTAAAGTTACAGGCCACTTACTTTGCTAACACAATATGATAATAAACCTCCTTGTGGGCTCTGCTATTTCAACGAGTTTTAATGGTGACGTCCCTGTTATATTTACTTCCTTGTAAACCATGACAATGTAATTCAACTGTGGAGAGGGGAAATCTCTTCCTTAAATTTGAATGATACTTTATAGCATCACGATAAACACAATGTTTCAGACTGGTTAGTGCAGCGCTGATAGGTACATTACTATCACAGACTAGATTATTTAAAGACAGCGTTGACAAATGTGGTAATGTCATAAATTTGATTATTTAAGACAGTGTTGATGTAACATGATATAACGATATTAACAGATCATAGAGATGAATACTATATGTACGTTGAATTATATCTTTGAAAATTGAACAAGGTTAATTTTATATAATCAAGCATTGTTTGATTCTAATATATTATATATATAATGTTATAAAATCCCAGATGTAATGTTGTCTTGATCTGTCAAACACTAGATCAGTTATTCATCGTACAGCTCACTGTACAATAATGTCCACGCCCTTGACAAGTCGGCTCTGTTATATACAATGGTATAAAATCACAAATATTACCTTTATTTGATCTGTCAACAGTTCCGCTAATCGTCGTACCACTCACAGTACAATAATAATAATGTCCAACCTCTTGACAAACCAGGTGTATTCTTGTAGAAAAGCCCAGTTCTTATATATAGATGTGGACAAACCCAATTTCTATATTTAACCTGTATTTAGAAGCATTATTTTACATCCTTTTATAAGCCGTGCTCATAGCACAACAAAACACACAAACACTCTTGAAAATATTTCTCAAAAAACTAGGTTTTTAATCTTGATTTAAAGGAGTCGAATGATGGATGGATCAAAGATTTTCAGGTAGCAAGTTCCACAAATTGGCAGTAACAACACTAAATGAGCGAGTTTCAAAGGGACTTAGTTTATATTTTTATTCTCTTAGACAAGATGGCATTTCACAGAGATTCTCACATGTTACTGCTATGGGATATGAGTTGGTTTGTTATTACGAGTTCTAATATATTATATAGATAACTCAGGTTTGATACTGGTCTGTCATTTTACAGAAAGTTCTGTTCCAAGTCGGATTTCTTTATCAGTGGGAAAACTATTGCGGTTTCAAAATCCCCAGGAACAGTATTTTCACAAATACGCGAGTTAATATGATATTATATACGCCTTTCACATACCTGCCTACCCCTATAGCTAATCAACTCACATCCCATATCAGTGACAATAAACTAAAGTGCATAATGACGTCAGCAATATATACGTCATCCATCCACCTGCTTATTATATAAACTGATGTAACTTATCAACCATGGTATAACGTTAATATACACCCCTTTCGTCTACCTGCTTATTATATAAATTAATGTTACTTGATCAACCATAACATTATAATAAACAGACCTTTAGGTTTATATACTTATATTATTGACACGACTTATATTATTGTTCAAACGACATCTTCAAGGGTGTTTTAATGTTTATTATGGCGGAGGCTATAGGCCTACTATTCTGATGGCCCCGTTTCGGGGTGGGGTGTTCTTGATTGATGTGGATTCAACAGTAACAGTGTATAGAACACGATTGGCTCGGACTCGGGGCTGGAGGTCGGGCCCTTTAGTCAGACGTTTGTTTTTTTCAACTCATTCCATTTTTTCGCGAGGGGGCTGGCGCCTACAGCGCCTCAGCTATATAACGCTTTGTTGGTAAGAATGTTGCTATTTGGGTTAAACTCTCTTAATGGTTTATTGCGCATAGCAAGTAAATATTCCGAAGAATATAACCTCACTTTTAACCCCGACAAGAGCAGACTCTTATATTTTCCAAGCAAGCCCTCTGAAACTGGAAATCAGGATCTTAAACCCATTCTTATAAATGGCCTACCTATCAAACTTGTCGAATCTGAGTCCCATTTAGGAAATCTGCTTTATAGTTCGTCAAAACATGAACATTTACGTCAATGTATAAATAATTTTACGGTTAAAAGTAATGTAACATTAAGGAGCTTTACATTCTCCTCATCGAGAGTCAAATATAAACTATTTAAAACTTATTGTATGCCCCTGTATGGGATCTCTCACAAAAGCCTTTAGAGAGTTTTTATGTAGCCTGGAGAAAACAGGTTAGGAAAGTATTTAACATTTCACCCAGAACCCACAATAGTTTATTGAATATAATATGTCATGATTTGTCAATTGAAACTCAGCTTCATAAACGTTTTGTTAAGTTTTATCACAGTATTATACATAGCAGTAATTCATGTCTTCGTGTATGTGGACGTACTGCGTTATTTGGTAGTCAATCCATTATGTGCAACAATATCAATTACTTATCATAACAAAATACAATTTAGAACATAAGTCATTGTCAAATATTGTAAATGAAATAGAATGTCACGATAAAAGTTCCTGGAAGGAAAATGATAAGAGAAAAGGAAATGCTATACGAGAATACATAGATTTAAGAGATTGTTCACCATCTGAATACATAAACTTAAATGAAATAATTAAAGTTACATTATGGGAGATAAGATAAAGAGATGGCAGTTCTCACTACAATAGTTAAAAACTACATAGTGTAAAGATAATTTGCTGAAAATTTCAGTCAAATTGATTCACTATTAGCCGAGAAAAAAAGCTTTTGAAATATTCATAGCCTCGGTCATCATTACTCAAATCATTAATATAAACAGCATAGTCTCGATTATCCACTTGATTGATTTAATTATCAACCGCCATTAAGCGGCATATACGATTTTAATCTGCCAACATCGAAGGCTAGCCTTGACATAAAGAGTTTATTATGGTCTGGATATGTTAATTAATGTCTAATTGATTATTTAGATAACATCTCAGGCTTAAAGAAAGACCTGTAAAAAGCAGATTTTGCTCTTGCATAATGCTATTTTAATCAACTCTGTGTTAATTGAGAACTTGTATATATTTATATGTATTTATTTATTTTTTTTCATATTTATTGTACTTAGTGTACGAATAAAATTTATTATTAATAACATTACATTGACTATGGCTTTGACTAATTATTGGTTTCAAGGGTTAGGGTTGGGGTTATAGAAGTTATATCTCACTCACTTAAAGCTCCAATAGCATTTTTTTAAGTTATATTTTTAAAATGTATTAAAATAAAGCCCTAAAATAGATTGTACCAATAAACCATCCTACCTTGTTAAAGAATAATCCTATTAATCCTATAATTCACTATTGCCAGTTGAGAAATTGGCAAAAATATCATTTTCAACTTCAAATTCAAACGTTTGAAGATGGCCGTCCATGGAGAGGAATGGGAAAACAAGGGAGGTAATTGAGTAACTATTTCCTCAATCACCCTGTGTCACCCTTTGTAATGCCCCAAAAATTTTGCCCATGACTGATAATAGTGAGTTGACAACCTTCCGAGCAAAAGACATAGAAATAATTATGTTTTGACTTTCTTAGAAAATATGAAATTGGAACTTTAAATCGGATGAGTGATGGTTTAACTCATAAAAAGATTGATAAAACCAAAACATACCTGGTTGTGAATGAAACACTATATAATATTTATCTCTATTAATTAGGTCATATTTGACCAATAAGATAATTGAAAGCGGAACCCAAGGGTAGAAAAGCATCAGAGCTTTGGACGACCAGTAGACATCGTGGGTTCTGTACACGACCTTATCATGTTTATCACTAACGATAGAAAAGTTATCATTCCATCATTTGGCTTAGTAACCATTAATTAAATCATTATAACTAATTACGCCATAGTTGACCAATTAAACAATTAAAAGCCGAAACCCAAGGGTAGAAAACCATCAGATCTCTGACCGATCATAAGACATAAAGTAGATTCTTTAGAAGACCATAAGATGTAGCGGTTTCCTGGTTAGACTGTATTCAGCGGAGCGCTGGTGGGGAGTTCCGAGTTAAGTCACTACATGACTTAAAATACAAGCACTAACTTTAAATTCATGACTTATGAATTACTCCTAAAACCGATGTGATTAGGGGCGGATCCAGGAATTTTTGCAGGAGGGAGTTTGTCAGGTTTCTGTCACGGAAATCTGCCATCATCGTCTCTAAATTACATAGGAATACATACAAATTGAGCTTTTCAAACAGAGAAATCAATTTTATACTGATGTAGGATCACTTTGTGATGTAATTTCATTTTTTCTTTATGTAGCTGAGCAGGAGGGGGTTTGGACACCCCCCCCCCCCGACGCCGACCCCCCTCTGTATCCGCCCCTGGTGATGTAACAGCGTTGATATGTAGATGTGGTTAATTAGTGCCAGGTTTATGCATCACATAATTCGGTGGCTCAAGTGATACATATCTAGGATCGGTATAGTGGTTTCAGTCTAATGGTTTTAACGATGGACCTGTGACCAAAGTGCATCTCGAAGCTCTTCCAGACATCCGACCTGCGTTAACCTAAGATATAGATATGGCTGACAGTTGGTGTATTCCGCCATTTGTCTTCTGTCTCTTCTAGGTTCGGACTAGAATATCTTCAGAGGGAGAAATCCCAATCAAACGCGCAGTCTTGGAGTAAATGAAGGAGACAACTGGTTAGTGGGCGGTCTTTAGATCCGAGATGCGATCCTCGTAGTTGTCGAGAAAAGTCCGCGGTATTTCCCAGCGAGGTTTCAGCGGTATAGGACGGACGGTCGAACTGTGTCTAGTCGTATGAACATGAAGGCCGGTAGTAGGACAAGTTAGAGAACAGCTCTCGCCCACCAATCAGTCTATCGCTAGGTAGATATGTTTCTATACACATGGATGGGCAGGTGGGATGAAATTTCACTTGCACAATAACATATATTTCCATTAGGGTAAGGAGCCATGGCCGCTATGTGGGTAAAGCACTTGTTCGACTCCTGCGTCGGCCAAGAACGTCAATTCCGATACCGTTTCCTCTTGTCAGTGGCGCAGGACGGAGGGCCTGACAAGGATAGTTGTTTCGTCGATCAGATGAAACAAAAAACGGAGTTTTCGCGTATATATTGGCATACACGTAAAAGATCCTTTGGCAGTTGGAAGTCGATATAAGAGTAGGCCATAGGCCCGGGACGATAAACCCAATTCATTTCCATCACGGATAGCACAGGCATATGGAAAGAAAATCGAGTCATAATTCTGCCATTCTGTGACTAAAAATGTCTATGCGATATTTAATACTGACATCTAAATGTTTAAAGGGACAATAACATTCTTACTGGCTTGGTAGCTCCAGAAAATAAATAATACCCTTATTCTAAGTACTAGATGTTTAAGTGTCCTACCTGTTGTGTGAATTATCCATTACAACCTATTTTACTTGTCCAGAGGGTTCGAAAATATTTTAAAATCCAAGTCACATTTGAAAGGTTTACGTTAGACTTTTCAAATCAATTGGTTGAATTTTTCCAATTTTTTTAAAATAGGTGCGTTAAGATGAAATTTATATCATCATTTAATTGGAATATTCTAAAATGATAAGATTTGTTGACTAGAATGAAGGTTGGGGCATATTATTCAGTTACAACAAGAGTGTTATTGGGGCTTTAAGGGTGACATAGAAATATATGTATAGAAAGGAAATCGAGTCATAACTCCGCCTGTGAATATCAAAAGTCTATGTGCTATTTAAAATCAGCACCAATGTTTAAGAGTGGCATAGAAATATGGAAAACAAATCGAGTCATAATTCTGCTCTTCTGTGAATATAAAAAATCTATGCGATATTTAATACCGATATCAAAATGTTTAAGGCTGACATAGAAATATGGAAAAAAAATCGAGTCATAATTTCTCCGATCTCTATATACAAAATATCTGTGAGATATTTAATACCGTTTGGCTGAATGAGGTAACAGGAGTGACATGAGTTTAGAGAAGAGATGTTCGCCTCTAGTTAATAATACTGGACACACCGAGGTTATCGAGGAGAAAATAAATAATACTTAATAAATGCGAAAAATTAAACCCCTCGCGGCAAACAGTCAAGTTTAAAATATGGGAGATTGCATACTTTCGTTTCTAGTTCTATCACAGTACTGAGCTTATTATTATCATGCAAATATTGATAAAATCGGGGAGATGTTGTAAATCACCTTCCCTACAGAGGTATTCTGTTTTTAAAGCTTTAAAATGTTTGTTATTCTTATAAAAGTTTGCAAACTCTTTGTGGATCCTCGTGTCTCCTGTTTAGTAAAGCTGTGCGTTTTGCTGTTTCAAAGACTTCTCTTACTCCCTCCTTGGTTCGCGCTGAGCATTCCAGATACGAATAAGCATGGATTTGCTCTGCCATCGCGCGGCCCTCGTCTTTGTAAACGAGTTTTCGCTTTTGTTTGGATAATTTGTCGTTGGTTGCTGGATCATTCCTTAGATCCTTTTTGTTTCCGACTAGAATAATGGGAACATTCGGACAGAACTGTTGAATCTCCTGGTTCCATTTTGTGGATATATTTTCCAAACTGTCTGGATTGTCAATAGAAAAACACGCGAGTATGACGTCAGTATCTGGATAGTATAACCTATTATAACCTTCCTGGCCATCTGTATCCCATAAAACCAACTCCGCCTGATATTATAAAAATTAAGAAACTTAGTATTCCTTGGATCACCAAATATTTATAAAGTTCGTGAAGCAACGACTGTGAATTTTACAACATCTAGACGTAGCTAGATTACATTTAAATTCCAGAACCTATAGCTACGTTATCTGCAGACACGTGAGCAGTAGCATCCAATCAGAGGTTGACATAGCGATCTCAATGGCAACATTGACATTGGACAAGCCGTGAACTTTGCAACTCGATTATTAAAGTAGATCGAGGAAGCTAGGCTTATACCAAATGTAAAATAGTAGTGAAATATGCAGGGTATTACGTGAAGGTGTTGATAAGATGTAAGTAGTTAAAACAAGATGAAGCCTTCTGTTGATGATGATTATTAAAGGGAATTATCACTTTGTTGTATATCAATCGGATTAAAATACTGATCTATATTTCGTTTCTTTTTTTATATTTTCGATGGTCTACACTACATGAGATCTGAGCAGTTGTAGTGGGAGGTCATGCGAGCGGTTTTTGACCCTGTGACATCAGACATTTGATCAACCAATCAACATTGATGTTTATTGTGGATTACCCACAATTCCGTGCAAAACACCATTTCATTGGCTTATCCCTCACATCATAACAACCCTTCCAGATCCTAGTGTAGTGAAGACAAGTAAAACGAAATTTTGAACTTATAAAAAACGAAACGAAATAGGATCTGTGTTTGAATCAGATTCCTTCTCAACTTCGTGGGTTTCCTCCGGGCACTCCGGTTTCCTCCCACTGCTAAAGACCCCTGCGCAAGGGAATTATTGAAATAAAATTAAACCATATGTTGGTCCCGAATAGACATAGTTTGTGTTGAGTGGACGTTAAACCCCATTTCTCTCTCGCTCTCTCTCTCTCTCTCTCTCTCTCTCTTGAATCAAATTTATTGTATATTGTTTTAATATCTTGTATTCAATGTGATTACTTATTCAGTTAGTCTCCAATAGACCTTTTAACTTTCCTCAATCTAAATATTTTTTCGGGGAATTCTAATATATTATTTTTTGAACCCCCTGACCTTACTACCACTTATGATGTAAAAATAGAAATTTAAAAACGATAGAAATTAACTACATGTTTCGAGGAATGTTGAGAATCTGTAATCGTCAACTTACAGTTTGTTTGCCTACTTCAATATCGGCCACATAATTCCCAGATACAATTGGTATATAATATTCCGGAAATTGATCTTTAATCATTACGGTTAATAAACAGGTTTTACCACAGGCTCGATCACCCACTATAACTAACTTCTTCCGGGTGTTACTTGCCATTTTGATACTTCAAAATCTGAAACATAAACGGAAAGATTAAAATTATGTTTATCCGTCAAACTATCCTAATATAGCTTGTTAAAAATGTCAATTAACACTTCCTGTTTCGCATTTAGAGGTGTGTTATTGTGCAATAGAGATGTTCGGGGATTAGTAATTTGAACCCGCGACGCTAAAGCGTGATCATGACCCGAGTAATCTATGGGCCGAGTTGTCACGCATTCACAATAACACCGCGCTAGGGCGAAAGTTATGTTTAGTCTTTCTCTCCCTTTCCCCCCTTTTCCATGGCGATTTTTGTTGTGTTTTTGGTGTAGAATCGAAGAAAAGGGTTTGAAAATGGATTTTCTGCCATGTTTTGGTGAATATTCATGATTTTGAGGCGGAAGGATGCAAGAGTTGTTGGGTTGGTTACATCCGGTCTAATAGATGAGAATTAACATTAAAGTTAATGGGAAAAAAATTAGTGATCTGTGGCCAAATGCGAAACAGGAAGTAGATATCTCCTAATTAAATGTTAATGAATGAGATAGGACGAGACAACTGCAGTGCCTACTTCTGGGATAATCTAAGTAGAAATAGACGGAGTCAGAGACAGAAACATTATATAATTCATATTAGTATTCTAAGCACTGAATTTGAGATTGTTTATTTTGCGTTCTAGTCATCGTATGCAATCTGGTTTAAATACAGAACTATATTTTGTTTCGTTTTTTATACTTTCAATAGCCTACACATAGGGGATGCTCGATTCACAGTTCTGGAATTAAATTCCAAAACTGGTGTCAATCGAGTGAAAAAGACAAGGATAACGAAATATAGATCAAACGAAACGAAATATAGATCTGTGATTTAATCACATTGCCATCATATGACGTCAGATTACAACAACCAGATACAAATGGTCAGTGAATTAAAACTACTTAACTTAATCCATCAATCCATCAAAATATAAAACTTCCATCAATATCACTGCCCAAAATGTTGGATACTACAAGTATTCTTCCATTCTATAATCGTCATTGACCAGATATTGGAAGAAGCGGGAGTTTCCTGTTAGTTGGATACATAATACGTCTATTAATAGTATTATTGGAAAGTAAACTAGTAATCTCTATAAATAGAATCACAGTGTGTGTAATAGTCAATAACACGTTCGCGCTGTATCATAAGGTCTGTCATTGAGTCAACTGTCGTGGTTTATATTCCCCGGTTATACGTGACAAGGAGTACGGTCCCCTGTCCAATCTCGTGGGTTTTCTCCGGGTCCTCATGTTTCCTCCCACAGCTAAAAAAAACCTACGCTCAAACGAATAATTGAAATAAAATTGAACCATGTGTTAGTCCCGAAATGACCTAGTTTGTGTCAAGTGGGCGCCAAACCCCCTTTCTCTACGTTAATCGTCGTACCACTTACAATTCGACAATGTGCACCTCTTGCTAAACCCAGATGTATTTCTTATCTGGAAAAGTTGGTCGGTTTCTTATATATAGATGTGACAATTTATATTAAGGACAAACCCAAGTTCTATATTTAACCTGTATTATTGTAGCAACATAATTAAGAAGCACAATCTCTCTCTCTCTCTCTCTCTCTCTCTCCCTCTCTCTATATGGGGAAAAGTTTTCCCGAACAGCAGGCTGCGGCGTACTCTTATATCGAATTCCAGCTATCACGGTTCTTTAACGTGCACGTCAATGAGCATGCAAAAGGGGAGAATAGAGACACACAGGGAATTACAATAAATAGACGAACAACAAGTTGTCGCGTACCGAGATGGTGAAATTTAATGGCTGAATCCTTTATGTATTGTAGCAGTTGCCTCCCCTTATAGGTGGGTGCATTCATATTTTAATATGTTAGGTTAAATGGTTACTAGTATGCAAGGCTCATCTTAACGGGACTACAGGCACGTAGGTGCCTCTGAATACAACACCCGTGCTTTGAAAATCTAACATCCGTGCTATATATCCTTTTGAATCTGAAAAGATTGTATGGGGAAACTGAGCTATCACTATGAACATCGTCCACTTTCCGAGTTTTGTCTCAAGAGTTTTGTTGACGTCTTCCCAGCACCACATCGTTAGGTGCAGGTGACAGTGTATCATACTGAATGGATCAGACACAAACACGTTTTCCACATGTAGAATATTAAATGGACACCACAGACAAAATGGGTAATCTATGTAGTAATGTTTCAGATCCATTTTGTTTGGTTTCCGAGATAAAATCAAGATTATGAAGACAAGTGGCTTATGTCGTCTGATGGTTTTAACGACGGATCTGTGCATCTAGAAGCCCTTCCGGAAGACTCTTCCAGTCATGCGAATTGAAATGAAATAAAATGTGGTTTAACGTCCTAATGTTCTGCTCCGAACTGGGCTAATGAAGACAGGCATACACCATACAGTGTGCGATGACAGCGGTACTATGGTCTACTCTTACATCTAATTGCAACTGCTAAGGGATCATTTACGTGCGTGCCACTGACGAGGGGAAACCACGTTGGAATATCTGTATCGAACACGCGACCTCCACGCTAGCGAGCCAGCGTCTTAACCAATTAACCGTCATGACTCCCATCTGAATTTAACATGGATGTAATATACGTCAATTATCCTGGCACTACCTCCCTCAAAGCACACAACATACTGTATTCCAATAGAGGGAGAAAAATGGGGTTTAACGTCCACTCGACACAAACTAGGTCATTTCGGGACTAACTAGGGGTCTTTTGCAGTGGGAGGAAACCGGAGGACCTGGGGAAAACCAACGAAATTGGACATGCGATATCCCCTTTAGGCTGGTAATTATTAAGACGCTAAACCCCATTAGGTGTTCTCAACTCCTTTGGAATACGATATAAGAGTAGGCTGTAGCGCCGTTGCCCGGGAAACATACCGTTTCCCTTTTAAACCGGTTAAACCCCATTCGGCCTTTTCAACATAAATAAATATGATAGATCTTTCTATATATTTTAATTGGATTTTTACATTGTATACATTTTATTTTATTGTATAATATACAAAATTGAAATAATAATAATAATAATAAAACAGAAAATACTTAATTATAACAACCATGAAAACGTTTAATTAACTTTTCCTGGGTGGCGAAAATGAAAACAAATTCCACTCAGTTCTGTCCTTTAAATTACCCTTGTGATTATATTTATATATTTAATAACCATTATAATTTAATGTTAATCAGATTGAGCGATAACTGAACGATGACAGATTAGGATAGGCTGTGGCATTAAAGGACAGTTCTCGTCTTCCTAAGACCAGTTAGAGGACATCCCTTACCTTTAAAAGACAAGTAAGAGAACAATTCTCGCCTATCAAAGACACTTTAAAGGACAGCTCTCGTCTAACAAAGACAAGTTAAGGGACATCTATCGCCTACCAAAGACAAGTTTTGGAGAAACAAGTTTAAGGTTTTATTCTTAAACCAACAACGCATTTCTATCATTTAAATACTATTGTTCCAAGATTTGAAATACAAATCGATATATAGATCTGAAAAATGAACTGGAACATTCACACAAACTTTTGTTGTGAATTGAATCTGACACAACTTAACATATTACCTTGCAACATAAATTATAGCTGTTTGCGCTTTCCATATAATTAACAAATCGTATCAGACATTCTAAATAGTAAGAGTATTAATATAAATTATGTAATTGCCTAATCGGATTGACACTCGACAGTGGTGCTTGCACAATAAAAAATATTGCCATTAGGGGTAGCATGGAAATATGGAAAGCAAATTTGGTCATATTATATCCGTCCTTCTCAGTACATATGTGGATCATAATGCTTGCGCTTGCACAATAACGTATATCCGCATTCGGGGTAGGACAGAAATATGGAAAGCAAATTGGGTCATATATCCGTCAGTCTCAGTATATAAAACCTCTATGTTATATTAAATACCCATTATCAAAATGTGGAAAGAAAAGTGGGTCATAATTGCACATTGGTGCTCACTCATTAAATATATATTGCCATTAAATGTAGCACAGAAATATGGGGACAAAATGGGTCAAACTTCCGCCGTTGTCTGAATACAAAACGTCTGCGAGGTTTAATAATGATTCAGAAATGGCGTCGTCAAGTGACGTGGCCCTAGAGAAGCGATCTTTACCTCTACTAAATAATACTGGACACATCAAGGTTTTTGAGGAGAAAATAAATACTTCAAAATGGTTTTGTAAATACACAAATTAAACCCCTCACGGCGAAGTCATGTTTCAAATTTGGGAGATTCTACTCCCATTTAACCAATAAAGCACCTGGAATTCTTATATTTAAAATCCCAGATAAATTGGAGCTGGGTATCGACTTGTTTCCCAGGCAAAATGGAACTAGGGTAGACTTGTCTGCTATCCCAGTATTGAGCGTCTTATTATCATGACAACATGGATAAAATAAAGGAGATGTTGTAAATCACTTTCCCCTCAGAAGTCTCTAAAAGTCTTTTGTAAAAGTTTAAATTGGTTATCACATTTTATAAAACTTTGCAAAATTTTCGTCGTCCTTTGGATCTCTTCTTTTGTAAAGCTGCACGTGTTGCTGTTTCAAAGACTTCTCTTACTCCCTCCTTGGTTCGCGCTGAGCATTCCAGATATGAATAAGCATGAATTTGTTCCGCCATGGTGCGGCCCTCATCTGTGGAAACGGGTTTTAGCTTTTGTTTGGATAATTCTTCTTTGGTTGCTGGATCATTTCTTAAATCTTTTTTGTTTCCTACTAAAATAATTGGAACGTTTGGACAGAAATGGTGAACTTCGGGGTTCCATTTTTCTGAAATATTTTCTAAACTATCTGGATTGTCAATAGAAAAACACATGAGTATGACGTCAGTATCTGGATAAGACAGGGGACGTAACCGATCATAGTCTTCCTGTCCAGCTGTATCCCATAATGCCAACTCCACCTGTAATTATAAAAATGTTTAATTAAGGAACTTTGTTGCAAAATGCGAGATTTTGTTAGTAATCTATAAAGACATGCTTACTAAACTTGCCGGACATAGATTGACCTCTGTTGACCCGGGGTTTATCAAACAGTACCGATTCAATTTGACCGATACATGTATATTATCTATACCGTTTTTCGACATGTATGGACCGGAGAGCTAAGGGGAGGGTCAGACATTGTGAACGCTTGAACTGGAATTGCGAGACCTGCTATATTTTATTATCGAATTGTACGAGCTACTGCGTTTTGAACTCGGTAAACAGTCGGAGGGTTGCTAAGTTTTGTAGTCTGTAAACAGTCGGAGACCTGATACCTCTAGGAGCCTGTAAATAGTCGGAGACCTGCTAAGTTTTGTAGTTGCCAGAAACCTGAGGACTACTAATGGGAATGGAAATTTGAACTGAGAGATTTGGTACAATTTCTTTCGACTCGACACTACCATGTATTCATCAAGTGGACGATCTTATCATGAAGAGATTCGGTATCTACGAACAACTTTCTTGTGTTCACGTTAAGTTGAATCAGAAGGCCGGATATTGGGTAGTTTGTGTTATTGGACGACATTGTGTTTAACTCCACATTTCAAACAATGACGATGTTTAACATTGCAAACATTTTCTATCAAACAAAGTCGAATGATTCATCTGGTGTGATATGTCACTGAGTGTATACCAAGTTTTATTCATCCAGTGTATTAGAGCAAGCTGTTGTCAGAGAGAGCAAATATCTACCTGCCAACAATTCGATTTAATGTCAGTTCAACTAGACACACAACTAACAAATAAACCGGTAGCTATGGTGGCCAAACCTCTCGGGTATAGAGCTAGAAATTGTGATATAATGACTGAGAGTTCTCGTTCATATAATTTGAAATACACTTAACCTGAAGATGTGTCGACTAAAGGTGTCAACAGGATAACGTTAAGTAATACATACATTATGCAAGAACTAAATCTGCTTATTTCGGGCCTTTCCTTAGGCCTATAATGTTATCTATATTATCAATTAGAAATTAATTAACTTATTCCGACCAGAATCAACTCTCAATGACATCGCTAGCCTGCGATCTTTGGTGGATTACGATCCGATTTGCTGCTCAACTTTTATTCATGATTAAATCATAAAATGGATAATCGAGACTACGTTTTTTTTATCGTACCGATTTTAGTAATGTTTGATCGAATTTAGGCCGAAAATTGATTCGCTAAATTCTCGGTTCAGATTGGATCAATTTGTGACACCGATCGGGGTTCTTTATCTAATTTCCCATTAATGTATCTTTAACTTGTCGCCTGGGAAATAGTTTATCAATCAGACATGTACTAGTTCCCATAGCAACGCCCAAAACTGAATTTGTATAGCCCAGTTCTTCCATTTATAGGGTAAGGATTAGGGAACTATGTTTTACTTACCGATCTGTTGTCGACTTCAATATCAGCAACGTAATTCTCAAAGACAGTTGGTACATAAACTTCTGGAAACTGATCTTTACTGAAGACGATTAATAAACAGGTTTTACCACAAGCTCCATCGCCTACTATAACTAACTTCTTTCTAGTATCACTCGTCATTTTAATACTTTAAAATCTGAAAAATAAACGAAAACATTTAAAGTATGCCCAATATTTGTACATATTTCCGGTCCGTGACAACACAATTTTCATCGCTACTGCACGAGAGACTTCAATTATCACCAATCAACAATCTTTCAGAAAACGAAAATATCAATACAAACGACAAAGTAGAACTTCTTAAAAGGATAACGCGGAAATGACGAACTAGCCCAGTGCATGTTAAGTCATGACATATATAATTTATTCCATTGAGGAAACCATATTTATTTATAGAACTACATGCACCCATTAACTGGGACATTTTTTCTTGGAACTCCATACGGCCATTAAATATTGGATGCAGCTATGACGGGTGTGGCGCCAGGAAGGGTAAGCTTACTCTTCTGGACACCTGTTACAACTGTTTGTCGTGTATTTTCCACACGGGGAGCAGTCCATTTGCTGATTACACTATTTTGCCTTTAACGTTTTTTAGGACTTCGAATTCCGTCTAATGGTTTGGATTGTTCGTACTTGGTTTTATTTTATTTTTATATATAATTTTTCCAGGAACGCGAACCACATACGACTAAGTATGAAACACGATCTATTCCATTCATAATTACCGTAATTAACACATTAACATGGTTTAATTAACTCTCTACATTAATATACTGTCCAATATAACTAGAACATATATAATCTATTCCATTGATAATTACTGTATATAACTCACTGGATTAATAGAACATTGATTAATTAAATATACTCTGATATGATTCATATACCATTTATACACCCAACACTTATATCATAATTCGTCTAATATGCAACATGGTAACTGGTAACTTGGTCTGTTTTAAACTATATTTTATAGTTTATCTAATACTATAATACTGATACACACCACAGAATACAATTATATAATAACTTGTATCTAGATATATTTAAAATGTGGTGTATGACTTATATTCTACCATCATATTACAATATAATATTATAATAGTTTACCTACATAAATAGTATAGTATATGCGATACACCACAGAATAACTTGTATATATAGGTCTAACTGTGGGATATAACTTATATACTTCAATCTCATTACATAATAGTTTACCTATATAAATACTATGTGATACACCACAGAATACAAGTTATACACTAGTTTACCTAAATTATAAACCACACAATACGATATATTTACAATATTTTACCTATATTTAATCCCTTCCAATCAATATCGACTTTAACTCGTCTACAAATTAACAAATCATCTACACAAGTCCGTGGTTTCTATTTTTATGACAAGTGTTGGCCACTACATGTATTTGTCATTGATCGAATATTGATATAAGGGGGCGTTCCCTGGTGGGTGTAGACTTCGGTTCAAATCAAACATGTCTATAAATAGATTGATAGGGGAATACTTCCTTGACAATAGAAGATTTTGACATGATGGCGTATGATGACGTATCCAGGTAATAAAGTGAATATATTGTTTATATATATCATAGGCGTATAAAAGAGCACTTGTCGTATATGACGTCAGAGATTGTTGGAATTACTATAGTATTATAGAAAGGGATATATATTAAATATGTTGAAGATTATACCCTGGGTTCAATGCCTTGTATTAAACTATGTTTGTTTTATAGGTGAGGTGTCGATATTAATCTCACTAATTATATAGGTGATAAAACTCTTATGGAAAGCAGGGGAAGTTTTATTTTCTTCAGACAATAGTGCTATTTTTATCGTGGTCTTTATAATATTTATGATTTAGTAAGTCTCTAGAATATATTCAGTGTTATGCCTACTTATAATTTTATCAATATGCTCATTCTTTAAATCAACCACACGTGTTGTGTGATAAATTCTAACATATAGAAATATCTGTACATAAACTATGGATTATCCAAGTGTACTGTGGATATAAGACATATTAATGTTTATATTTACGTCATGCGAAAATTGATCGGGAAGGTAAATAGGTACGATCACTTGCAAATATAACCCCTTAAAATTTGATCGGGGAGGCAAATAGGTACGATCACTTGCCAAAAGATTTTGTATAAAACCTCTTTTCTTAAAATTCAAACTGCTAAGGCTTCTTTTACGCGCATGTCAATTTCGACATACCTGGTATCAGGCTAAATCTATTGGTTAAGGTCAGTCTGGTTTATGGTTGGGATAAGCTTTGGTCCCAGGCGCGGATCCAGGATTTTTTGCAGGTTGGGGGGTCTAGGTTTGATAATTGCTTAACTAATTGCGCTCAACCGATTCATTTGGTAAATTAGATTCAATATGGTTCATTCTGACGTATTTCCGGAAGGGTAATTCCAAAATTACAGGTCTAAATCGCCAATAAAATCGCATAAAAAAATTTTCAAGTCTGAGCAGGGGGGGGGGGGTCCGGACCTCCTGGATCCCCCCTCTGGATCCGCGCCTGGGTCCTGTTTTTTTCTCGTGACCTTATAGTAAGTGCAGGGGGCTGCACCACAAATAATTTACATAAAACAAATATATGGACACGACATCATATTCAGAGACCTGCACAAACAAACAATTCAAAGAGAGTGAATGGATCCGGGGGCAATTAGATCTCACCCCTGGGAGCGACTGTCTAGCAGTGTGAGAGAACCTCACTACACGAAAAACAAAACCCACAACAAAAACATCGCAACAAACAACAGTTAATATGTCAGCGCTAGAGACCTTACCAATAGGGTCCGCTCTATTCACAACATTGAATATACCAGCCCTGCAGACCATACTGCTGGTTTATATACAAGTGACTATAGTATAGTCGAGTAGGTGTGATAGGTTTCAATGAGTTTTTGTTTTGAAAGAGGTGAAGATGTAAATAAGATCTACTGTGTGAGTTCTGGTAAATAATAAACGGATTTCTTCGATTATGAACAAACTAGTTAACTTTGGTTATTATAAACTTACCTGTGTGTTTAAAATGAACTCCCGTTAAATAAAATCCTTTGCACCACTAAAAATCCCAACGAATAAAACCGGTTCTCTCTTGAAAAATTTGAATATTTACTTGTTATTTCGACAGAGTGGATAATAACATTGCTTTCGTCACATATTGGACGAATCCAACACACTGAAGCGAGGTTGTTTAAAGTTAACGCATATTTTGGCAACCACGTGCTATACTCAAAGCAAAGCGCCAACATTACGATCGTTTGAGTTTGGGCGACGAAAATATCAATTGAAGGCAATTACATCGGAGCTTTATATTGAAACCATTGATCGCGAGTCTATCAAATTTTATTCACAATGAAAGAATCACTGATTCCACGGATACTCGTAAAAACATATATAAAATATAAATTTTAATATCCTATCTTCTTTATATTATAAATAGTTTAACACGGATCACGAAGCACACCTCCGAAGTGTCTGAGGACTCTGAGTGTATTATTAATTTGATCTCATTCTTTCGATCAAATAATAACCGCTTCAGTGACATTTTTAAGCGTGTTGCGGCAGCGTTCAAGGTGCCTAATGGCATTGGGTGGCGGATACAATGCCGATAAGTCCGTAACAATATGTAAGAAGCGGGACATTAATTGTAAATGGCCTGTATATATGTTAAATAATAATATCATCATACCATATTATAAAGATGGGTAATATTTAAGGCCCGTGAAAAGAATGTAGTTATTTTTGTTCCTCATGCGTGTTAAAAAGAAAATAATCCCATCCGAGCCGCTAATCAAATAATTAAGTCGGTAACAAGTTTTAAAAAATACAGGTTGTTATGTGTGCGAACGCTCAAACTCAATGCCGAGTCGAGACGTGCTTTTAAATGCCACATTTCCTATGCTGTCACCCCTGATACAAAGTGATATCTCCCGAGGTGTGACGTAACCAGCTGCCATATTGATATTTTTGTTAACCGAAAGTTTGTGGGATTTCAATTTTTCAAGAGAGAACGGTTTTTATACGTTGGGACATTTAGTGGTGCAATGGATTTTATTTAACGGGAGTTCATTCTAAACACACAGGTAAGTTTATAATAACCAAAGTTAACTAGTTTGTTCATAATCGAAGAAATCCGTTTATTATTTACCAAAACTCACACAGTAGTCGACAGTTTGATTAACTATAAGACAGAATATCACGTGGCAAGGTGTGTAATATAGTTGACAATCACGGGGTTAAAGGTCACATTCCTTTCCTATTACACAGGTATGCTATGTATGCAATGTACTAGTCTGGGTGTCCGAGACTAACAATGTACGTACTCGTGTTATTTGGGTAAAGTTTGAATATTATAACAACCCGTGGACAACAGAATTCAAAACACTAATATAATATAATTAATTAATAATATTCAACAACAGTATTTATTCTAAGAAGACGGTCGCTGTATAGCTGTTTACTTTAGTTTGTTTCAGACGTAATCGACAATATTATTTACTAACTTGGGAATGTTTAACTAGTTGGTCGGTCATCCCGGTACGATTCGCCAGAAGCAACAAATATTTACATTAAAAACACAAACTATTGACTATTGTTACTGATATCTATGTATGAATATTTCATGTCATGTTAGATAAACATGGATGCTTGAGGTCACTGTCAGTTTGAAGGTTGAATTATTATATAGAAAATACACAACACGACTAGAGATTACATAATGAGAGAGAGAGAGGGGGGGGTAACGTCCACTCGACTTCCTACTGCCACGGGATATTTACGATGCAAACCAATGTGTACACGGGACCTCGGTTTTTTCGTCCCATCCAAACAACTATACAACTGTCCTTGTCTAATATAAAGACCTGAATAGGTGTTGCCATTAGATTCGGGTTTTGACTACTCGTTCAAATGAAGCCGAATAGTGAGGTGGATCGTATACACCCACTGACAGAGTGCTTAATAATAAAAACTTCTTAATTTTCTAATAAACAAAATAAGAATATAATACCGAACAGAAACATCAATAAATACCTTAGTCTAGGTATCTCATATTAAATACATGAATTAATTATAGTCTACTAGTCAGGGGCCTTATTCACGAAATTTTAACTAAGATAAAATCCAAATTTTAGTAATTTGATTGGATAATATTAGATTGATTTTAGAGCTTAGCCAATCAAAACTGAAGTATCTACAAAAATTTGGATTTCATCTTTAGTTGAGATTTCGCGAATGATGGCCTAGATCTCCACCCAAAGTATTTTAATATAAAACTACGCTTGGTTGCGTCCTTGTAATCTTATGTCGACAAATAACATTATTTAAGACGCCCACCTTCCCTGCATTGAGTGTTAAATTTAGAATTAAAAAAAATCAAAAAATCTATTTAAGAGGCCCACCTTCCCTGCATTTAATGTTAAATTTAGAAAAATAAAATCTATTTTCGTCTCTTATGTTATTATTAATTATAACGTGGTTACGTTGTTCCTAAAAGGATTCAGAAATCTTCAATTAACTGAAATAAAGATGGTGTTAAACGTCAAGCAACGGCAACTTTCTTGGCCAACATCGCGATCGAACCCGAACCACCTGGTTTAATTAGATATCCAGTGTCTTACTCGCTGAACTAAGAGACGTTGACACTTTGGATTTACGTTTTGCGTGGTTTGAAATTGCATGAATGCAAATCGAAAATTCCAAGCGATAATTTATCGCAGAGTTCAGTGGATGTTCGTGTAAAATATCTCTTTATGGAAGAACGATAGTGTGAGTCCTAGGATTTGAAGTGATTATGTTTACTGCCATATTGAAATGTCGATTAAGGGTTTTTACTATATTCCTTCTCATCTTTAATCATGGTCTTTAATATATTTACAAATGTTCATTTAATATTTAAACCGAACGGGCCTCACACCACGTACTGTACATACAGTGCGGAGTAGTTTCGATTCCAGACTTGTACGTGACAAGGATTAGGGTCGCTAGAACAACCTTGTGGGTTTCTCCCCCCCACCCTACTGCCAACGACCCCATCGCGCAAACGAATTATTGAAAAAAATTTATAAACAGAATCATAGTCCCGAAGTGTCCTACTATGTGTCGAGTGAACGGTAAACCCCATTTCTCTCGCCCTGTCTCGGATATACAAAGGTTTAAACTATACGTAAAACAAATAACGGTAGAGCTGTACTATTCTTGTAAAAAAAATAGCCACTCAGCGCCCTGAATGTACTTGTAAAAGAATTAATCGGGGATAAATAAAGAATTTAATTCAAATATTCGCCTTCTATTCAGCTAAAATTAGATGTAATTCAATAACTGTGAATAATTTCACTTCATTCAACCCACGTCCATTTCTTCGTTATTGTACTTTTGTTATGAAGCGAGGTTTGAATTTAAATTGTATCCATCACGATGGTCGTGTTTATGTAACGCCCGTATCATGTTACAGTAACGTTCACCTGTCGTGTACGTGGACGTACCATCACACAATAACACGGTTATTTGGTCAGTTTCTGATTCACCATGGTGTGATGTAAACATCCAGTTTCTAAACGTATTAATAATTCTAAACGTTGACAATGAGATAACACATGACACAATTTTATGGAATACAAGTTACTTAAAGAATTTATTTCAGCTACGTTTCGACGAGGGTTCTCCCGTCTTTATCAAGCTAAGAATGAGATATAAACGAACCCTCACTTCTAAATGTATTGCTAATTCTAAATGCTATCAATGGAAGATAAATGAACACCCTTTTATACAAGTTTCTGACTTTTGAACGTCCGGTACTTAAAGTTAAATCAGCGTTTCCTTCAACATGTGTTATGTTTTCAAATAAATTTGACTCATTTGAATGTCTGGGCAACTATAAGATACAAACAAAATCTATCTGGACTTCGACTGATTCTGTCCAGGAATGTTTGGCCAAGGCAGCGCTAATGTGGATGGTTTAATTGTACTTGTCTTGTCTTCAATCGTGAAGACGATCAAAAGCATGAGCTAAAGGAAACCAGGCCCGGATCCTGGATTTTGTCGAGAGGGGGGGGGCACGTAATATGTTACAAACTTGGATTGTTTGCCCCCCCCCCCCCCGGATCCGCGCCTGGAAACGAAATATATATCTGTGATTAATTAGGTTACGCACACTTAAAGTACATGTACCTGTCACCGTCTGTAACGAACCCTTGGTCTAAATTCAAATATAAAACCGTTTAATTTGGTATCTATGGTGACACGGTTCTAGAGTTACATGGTTAACGATATCACACCTCAGTAACTATGTGTAACTTTTATCATAAAAGGGGACAAGAAATTTCATTGTCACGTTATAAAGAAATGTAACAGGGGAGCCGGAGAAGATTTTCTTTTGATACAATTTTAAATTTAAACAGCAGGATACAGTTTTTATGTCAAATGAGCAGTTTGAATATAATGTCTACTGTGTGATTCTGATGAAATAGAGCACGTCTACTTTGTTCAATAGAATTGCTGATGTGTTGGTGATTCATCCATCCAAATATACTGGGGGGGGGGGGGCTAGCGGTCTAGAGTGCCGTGCTTCGAACTCTAGCTGGCCGGTCACCTCTGGCTTGCGGCTGTGGTTTCGAGCCCTGGTGTGAGCGTATGTGGCATGGAGATACGGGCGACTTCTCAACCTCGTGGGTTTCCTCCGGGCACTCCGGTTTCCTCCCACTGCTAAAGACGCCTACGCGCAAGCGAATTATTGAAATAAAATTAAGCCATATGTTAGTCCCGAAATGACCTGGGTGTTGAGTGGACGTTAAACCCCATTTCTCTCTCTCTCTCCAAATATGCTGTCCCATCTCCATTATTCAATAATTCCTCCAAAAACGTATATGACCGGAGAGAATCACATTAACCAGGAAAAGATTGGGGGGGGGGGCTGATTTTGCAGCAGAAGACGATGCCTCACTGGTAGGAGTGTTGGAGTACCGATTAGTTAGCACGTTTGGCGCTGTTTCATAAAGCCTGCAATTGTGTCAACCGGCTATGTTTCGAATTCCGGTTGTACGTGACAAGGAGAAGGGTCGCCTGTCCAACATCGTGGGTTTTTCTCGGGATTCTCCGGGTTCCTCCCACTGCTTAAACGAAATATTGAAATAAAATAAAATCATATGTTAGTCCCGAAATGACCTGGTTTGTGTCGGGTGGACGTATAACCCGACACTGGAAGCGTATGTGTACCAGGGATACAGTACGTCACGGTTATCGTGTAGCAGGAATACAATACGTCATGGTTATTGTGTACCAGGAATACAGCATGTCACGGTTATTGTGTAGCAGGAATATAATACGCCACGCTTGTCGTGTAGCAGGAATACAGTACGTCACGGTTATCGTGTAGCAGAAATATGCCTACAGTACATCACGGTCATAGGAAATCAATATAATAATAGCGATAAGGAATGTTAAGTATGTGAAATTACCTGGTCTGTGGTATAACACCCATAACGACTAGTTTAATGGCATAATAACATAAATATACGCTACTTATAAGGAATTTAGACCGGGATGCCTGACGTGTTATTATTGTTCTATATAAACAAGACAACATGTTTTATTATTATGATCGTCTGTCATGTCACAGGGATCATATCGTGTATATTAACTCCATAATAAACCTATAATATAATACCAGAAAGGAATGTTGACTCATAACCAGATTATGTCTAATCACCTGGCCTATTGTTATATATCTATGTCACTCACAGTCTATTATTACATATTCAATTCTTAATCTAGTTTAATTAAACTAGGTTGTCCGTGACTTAACACCATGTTGGTGGTCCGCGGATACAAGTGGTCAAAGGGGAGATAATATGTTACCACAGTTTCTGGGTATCACGCACTACATAGCACAGAAATACTTCATGCAAGACCCCTTACCCCCCCCCCCATATTTACAGATTACTACGAGCTTTGCGTCATGGTTTTCAGTTTTTGTTCCCCTTAACAAATGGAAAAAAAATCAGACGGTTTCAATATTACTCGGCGGCATTAGCCCCCCCCCCCTCCCAGCCCCCCTTGTAAATATTGTTTTTTGGGAGTCCGGACGTGATCGCGTTGCTCATGCAGACGTTTTCCGATTGCTGTAATTCGAACTCGAACCTAATTCTTAGGAGAGCCTAGATATTTGACTGATTTACAAATATCTTATTTCAACTGCAGTGTTTACTAAATCCATGGCCAAGGTGTCATTGAGCTAAAATCATTTTGAGTCATCGATAAATATTGATTTAGAGGACACGCCAAATAAGGATATAAATTGGTAAGCCTTTATACAGCATGTTTTACATAATACAACTCCTGGAACATGGCCAAAGAAATCGGAACGAAATTTTTGTTTTGTTCTGTCACGTATGTGTACTTGGAGTTTAAAAAAAAATCAACAAAACCTGGACTGTTTATATTTATTTTGTTATCGACGCCATTGTTGATTTAAACCCAACACTAACTTTTCTATCATCCTGTCTCACAAACAATTTAAGTCTTGGAAATATCAAAACGGCAAACGATTGCCAAAATGTATTTTATTGTGAGTTGGCGATATGCAGTGTCGTACGAGACATAGGGAAAAATGCGAAGTTTCAATCCAATAAACATCTATTTCAAGATTTATTGAAAACATTAGAAGTAGAAGGCGATTCCCCTGCAGGGGCGGATCCAGGAAATATTATAGGAAGGGGTTTGCCAGGTTCCTGTTACGGAAATGTGGCATTTGACAATGAATGATGCCATCATCGTCTCTAAATTGCATTTATATACGTATATATACACATTGAGGTTTTAAAAGAGAAATCAAATGTTATAGGATCACATTGTGATTCAATTTCATCGATGCAAGGCATTCAATCTTTTTTATGTAGCTGGGGGCAGGGTCGGGTTTGCCCCCCCCCCACCCCTCTGGACCCGCCCCTATCCTGTCTTTAAATAACATGAGTGGTAAACACCATTTTGTTTTAGTTAAATTTGATTGAAGTCTTGTTCTTATCTTAAAGTTGTAACATGGAGGAGGAAATGTTTTTAAACATGTTTTCACATATAAACGTATATATTTTAATATCACTTTGATTTAAAACGTACACTTAAGGAAATAAATTCTAGAAGCTTATTGAAAGATTTTATATGAGTTTTATTTACATGGGATGGACGATTAACTGGCGACTCCATGACGATACATATCTTCAAATGATTAGCAAATTTAACAAGAAAAAAAATACAAAGGCGGCGAGGGAGAGACGGAGGTATAGTACCCTCGACACAAACCATGTCATTTCGGGACTAACACATGGTTTAATTGCGCCTAGGGGTCTTTAGCAGTGGTAGCTAAACAGGAGGACCCGGGGATAACCCACGAGGCTGGACAGGCGACCCTACTCCTTGTCACGTACAACCGCAGAGAGAGAGAAATAGTGGGGGTATCGTTCACTCGAAACAAATTATGTCATTTCGAGACTAAAACATGGTTTAATTGGGTGTGTATTTTCATAATATGTATATGTACGCGCTGAAATCGTGTGGTGAATGGTGTCATACATGGAGCAGTGTCTTCTTATGCTTTCTTAAATACATGCCAACCTCCATCTCCTCTTTATTCGGACAGTCCACATAGTTATTATTGCGTTGGTTTATATATTTTAATAAGTGCAGGGGGAACTGCACCACACATAATTCTACACAAAAACAAATATATGGACAAGACATCATTCTCAGAAATCAAAAATAAACGAACAATTCAAATAAAATGAATGAATCCCGGGGGATAGTGGTGTTATTAACCTGTAGGCTACGAGTATACAAGCTGTAGGGTATATTATATATAATATAATACTGAGATAAAACACGAGATGATAAATGTCATGTGACATACTATCTATTATATAGGTATATAAAATAGCCTGGGGGTCAAAGGTCGTTTGCTCAAGTGTTACGTTTCTATTGTCAATAGCACAGCGTACAGTCCACTTAAAACTTATACTGTATAACCATAGAGTGGCTATATTCCAGTCACATACTACAAGCATAACTTATAGTTATACCATATTCAAGCCGCCCTCTGTGATGACAAGGGGGGGGGGGCATCTGCAGCTACGAAGGATTAGTTTTACGTATAACCATAGCTTTCTCTAACGTGTATTCAGACATTCCCATTATTACAGCAATACACACAATTCTATCCCTTTTAACCGCCGACAAAAATAGGGTTCTCCGGTTCAATAAATCAGATGAAAGGGGCCGTTGTTTATCGTTACTATGTTTATGTTCACCAAGGCAGCGCCATTGTCGTCTCGTTCTCTAATAGTTTTCTGACTCATCTTGATAACATCAAGAATTCATATCAATAAACATGTACTAATACTTGTGTAATGAACTATCTTTGATTGTAAATATATAACTAACTATCTACATTTAATTGTTAATAATAATCAACTATCTATCTTTAATTGTAAATAAAATTCATGTATGTACCTTTAAATGTATATAAACGTGGGGGGGGGATATCTGAATGGTTAGCATGTGCTCGCTCTATCATAAAGCCTGTTATTGAGTCAACTGACGTGGTTTCGAATCCCGGTTGTGCGTGACAAGGAGTAGGGTTGCCTGTCCAGCCTCGTGGGATGTTAGTCTCGAAATGACCTAGTTTGTGTCGAGTGAACTTTAAACCATCTCTCTCTCTCTCTCTCTCTCTCTCTCTCTCTCTCTCTCTCTCTCTCCTCTGTAAATATGTTGTTATGTTTTATGCAACCTATTAACCTGTGAAGTGTAAAATGTTGTAATCTATGATAACAGGTGTTTCATTTTTTCTCAATATTTATGATCGCGCGAGCGAGAGAGAGAGAAATGGGGTTGAACTCTTAGCGTCCATTCGACACATACCAGGTCATTTCAGGTGTAAACGTCTTGATCGTAGTTGATTGTCAACTCGACACAAACTATAGGTTATTTCAGGTTATTTCAGGTTATTTCAGGTGTAAAATTTAGGATTGCAGATGTTTCATTTTTTCCAATATTCAAAAACAACTGGGCTTTTTTTCAATGTTGAGTTTAAATGAAATAATGTGATAGAATAGCGAGAAATGTTGGTCGACCACTCGACACCCCTCCCCGGCAACCCTTTGACAGATAAAAGATAGACACAGTGTCTATGTTATCATTTACCTGTCCAGGTGTGGCATGTGACATTCATATTTATAGGTAAGGTGGTTACCATTGCAAGGGGTGGGGTCGATAATACCACAACAGTTTTTTCATACCTTTAAAATATTGCATGTTTAAGACGAGATCGGAGGGTAAAATTTTTTCAAGAGATTTGTCCAGTCGGATAGCTAGAACAGGTGTCCCTTGCTCTTGTGGGTTACCTCGACATTTTTAGCGCCGGTCCCTAGCTAGCCAGTTAATAGCCAGTCGGTCGGTAGGATGCGGTCAGTTGACAGGCCTCGGTGTCACGAGACGACAATCTACATTTCACCTTAACTATAAATTACAAATATATAAATTACTTACCAGTTGGATTGACAAAAATATATAGTTAATATAATAACGACACCGCCCACTTTGCGGCTTGTATGTGTATCAATATCGAGCTAATATATAACTTCCTGGATAACCGTACGTATTTCTCAGTAAGCTTGTTATTTAAGTCCAGAAACAGTCACTGCGACACCATGAACAACGACACGACTTGTAGTTGTATGACTGTCCTCGTTTAAAACCGATAGAATATATAGCTACAGTCCACGATACTAAAAATAGGTCGATTTCCACGCATTTCATTGGTTGAATTTACTCCACGAACCGTTCTATTATTAACGTGTATCGGTAACGTTAGCGTTGTGAACCCGTGCACTGGGTGTGGTCGTCCGAGAAGAGTTATTCCCCGTTGGTGATGATCAAGCGCTTTCTCACCTATACGGATTATAACTAACTATCAATAGTAACTTATTCAATATCTTGAATTATATCGGGTATTAAAGGTATGTGTCAAACTGATCCCGCAGTGAATATTCGCTTGGCCGCTACAATCACTGATAAACATGACATCGACGAGGCTTAATAAGTTCGGCATATTAACTTTTTTACTCCGACAAATTAAATTCTCAAACATTTTTTTGAGGTAAAAGAAAAATAAATAAAGACGTTTGAAGTATTTGTTGTTAAAAAAATATGTCCTATTTAGTGTAAATAGGTATTAAAATGAGTAAAATGCATCCTTTTGCCCGAAGCAGTTAGGTGCTATGTAAACATTGCACGAGCCGTTGAGCCAATGAATGACGCCACGCGCAATCAGCGCACGTGTTGTGGACAGTCATCTGTTACAGAGATAATTCGTAAGTAATTCTCTGTGAAACAGATTAGGTATGTGTGAGTGTGAGAGAGAGGGGGGGGGGTAACGTCCACTAGACACAAACTAGGTCATTTCGGGACTAACACATGGTTCAATTTTATTTCAATCTTTAGCAGTGGAGAGGAATCCGGAGAAAATCAACGAGGCGCGTCACGCGACCGAGGAACCGATAACAAGCCATTTGACTCAATGACAGACCTTATGATACAACGCGCACGTGCTAACCATTCAGCCACCCAACAGGTGTATTCGAGATAATAGAAATATTGTCTGCGATATCAAATTTGGGAGAGGCGGGCGTTAAGCTGTAAAAGAACAACCACAAATCGCGTCAATATCCTTTTTAAGAATCTCTTTTTGACAATTATTCATTTCCGATTTTATTCATCGTCAAGTTGAAATAAATTTTATATCCGTTGTGAGTCAAGAAAGGAAATAAATTTTATATCCGTTGTGAGTCAAGAAAGGAAATAAATGTACTAGGCGGGTCAAACGACGGTAAGTTGTTTGGGGTTTTTTTTATCTCTATTGACTCTCTGTGATGCCCCTGGTAAGGAAAAGAAAGTTTACCAAAATCGGAGTCCAAATAAGGACACGGGTTGTGGCCAAATCCAAGATGGCGGCTGTCGATCAAAACTGGCGAATATCTCTAAAAGTATTGGATTTAGACACCATGAATGTGTTGCGGACAGATAGGAAGTTGGTACCAGCAAGTCCAAAAATGGCGACGTCATGTCTCTATGACGTCATGACGTTACTGTGAGGTTACAACGGCATATCAGACGTCGCATTTCTTTCAAAAAGAGTCCATTTACGCATGTTAACAGTAGATACGAATGCTGATGCGGAGAAGAGTATATGCCCATTATGGATTGATAAACAAGAACAATGTGTTACAATAACGTAGAAGGATGCTTAAAGTATATAAATATGGCTGCATTGTCGTAGCTACATGAAAAAAAAAATAATGCCTTGCATCAATGGAATTACATCACAAAATGATCTTACATCAGTATAAAAATGATTTTTCTGTTTAAAAAGCTCAATTTGTGTGTATGCCTATGTAATGTAGAGACGATGATGGCAGATTTCGGTGACAGAAACCTGGCAAACCCCCTCCTGCAAAAATTCTTGGATACGCCCCTGATAATTTTAAAATTGGCACACGAATCGTATGCTACGATGTGTCGAGTCCCATTTGTAATGAAGTGATTCGAAGAAGGAGGCTAAGCATATCCCACCGGAGACCACTATATGTAGACAAAATTATTACAAAATTATATGTTGCGACCTATATTGTGGTATATTTGGTCCTAAATTACCCCCATAATACAGACTAAGACCAACACATGTTGTTCAATGATGGCGGCTTTATTCCAACTGCATGATCACAGCAGACGTGTAACTAATGACAATACATGTACACATGCGCGTGATGCAACACTGTAAATCGGGACTATACGTGATGCACAATATACTACATATATGTGTCCATTTCTAGGTGCCATGCATTAGCGTCTTTAAACGACATTTAGTACCCGAACACATTAAATCAACGCTGGTTCGCTAGCCTGGAGGTAGGGTGTTCGATCCCTGCATTGGCCGAGAAAGTTCATCTCGATTTTTCGGCGTGATTTTCCCTTGTCAGTGATCCAGAAGGAGGGCTGATTAGTCGTTCGGATGGGACGAAAAACCGAGGTCCTGTGTACACATTGGAGTGCACGTAAAAGATTCCTTGGCAGTTGGATTTCGATATAAGAGTAGGCCGTAGCGCCGCTGCCCGGGCAAAATTTGCCTCATAGCTTACTGTATGGCGTATGATGGCTACGAGAACGTAGCTAAAAACGTTGAGATATACTGATGTTCTTGTTTTTAGCTACGATAGGGAGCCTTCAGTTTGACGTGGCAAACTCAATTTCTTTATTAATGCATGTAACATCTTTAAAAAAGATAAGTTAATACTCTTATCACTAATTAAACTTACAGAGGCCAATGCGGTGGCACAACTATCGCCTAACTCCAAATATTCGCATTTAAATTACTGAAGCCATATTTTTGTAAGACATCCACCCCCATTGATATTCACGTGGATGTCAATTAGTATTTCCACATGTAATTGCGTTTTTGATTAGCTGTTATAAAGTCTAAGATTGAGCGCCCGCCCACATTATGACAGCTGTTAGACTTCACTGCTCTAAAAAAGATGGCGGTCTTAGTAACGGCATAACGCCTCGATTTTAAATGCGATGATTTATACCCGTTCCAGGTAGGATTATATGCTTAATTGTTATTGAGTGTGGCAGAAATATTATAAATAACAATAATCAATCGTTGTTTTGATGAAAAATATTGTCAATTTTGCATAATATTAGCGGTTGTGGATCAGAATCGCACTTGCCACGCTACTGAAATGCAAAGAAATTTCATGTCACACACGGAGGGTTGACAGATGAATTTTTTTATCTAGGCGTATGCCCGTCTTCCATTAGCCCAGGTTAGGTGCAAAAGAGTAGGACGTTAAACCCCATTTCATTTCATTTCATTCCATTTCATTAAATCAAACAGACGTAGCACCAATTAAAATACACCAACTGTTTTCCATAGAACTCTTGTGTTGAATTTAGTATTCTGCTTGTTACACACTGGCTTCCGTAGTTTTCTTTTCTTAGAATGAACTTTCTAAATATAGATCGTTGGGATTTCGGGGTATTACGTGACGATTACGTCAGTAATTAACCAGAAATTCTTACAGCAGACAATTCAGTTCCCGTGTGTAGTCTGAAGCTGGGACCGACGACGAGAACATAGCTGATCATCTCGGAAGAAGTGGCAGGTTGGTGAGTTAGTATAAACGCCTGAATACAGCTGTATGGAAACCGTGTAAAGGATAAATCAAATGTAGGTAGAGCTAAGTTCTGATAGGCCTAATTTTTCGTCTGAACGGGTGTGTGTCTATGTCTAGGTATTGTACAATGGGGATACTTTTTCTTGGAATTACGTTCGGGTGATTATGCACGCATTTTAGAAGGCATTCACGTAAAGAGTGATAAGAACTCTCCATACATCTCCCATAGATTCAGAATAATGACTGAATGAATGAAATATAGTCCATTGTCTAATCGCGCTATTTTACCGGGATTTCGTCTAATGTTTGGATGCATGCGCAGCTATGACGGGACTGGCGCAAGGCAGGGTTAACTTACTCTTCCCGACACCTGTTACCACTGTTTCTCACTCGGCTAATCTCAACAGATTCCGTAAACTACGTAGACTACATCTAGTCTCGGATGTATGACAGTAAGTGATATGTACCTACGCCCATACATTTGCGATGCGGCTACCGGTTTACTTTAACAGGAAAACTTGACGCTATTACACAAATTGGGAACCTATTCGGCTAGCGACCTATTCGACCGATCGAGCTGCAACCTGTTCGTTGGAAACCTATTTAGAGTAAAGACAACAGTCTCTATTTATCAACCAATAAAATCCAACGTTATGTCTATCAAATGAAAGTAGAATATATTATTTTTTATCCATTCCTTCAGCTCAGAATAGAAGTGTAATTTCGTCATTATCTTACAGCTGGATCGGTCGAATAGGTCGCTAGCCAAATAGGTCGCCAACTTGTGTTTGGAATGGGCGCAGCCATGTTTCATCCGGGACCTTTAAAGTAGTTCCAATATGGCGGAATTCATCATACAGCCGAGTTTAGATTCCCAAAATCTTCCGAGGTTTGCCGAGTGCACTGTTTCTGCTTGTCGTGAACGGTCCATTTGCAGATAACGCCATTTTCCTACACCTTTTCTCTTGGACTTTGAATTTTGTCTAATGGTTTGGATTAAATTGTTCGTTTTTGTTTTTATTTTATTTTACTTTTGATTGTCATGTATAGGTCTATAGCCATCAAATAATTTACTACTTCTTTCATGTCTTTTGTGTGTGGGTGCGTATGTGTGGGTGTGTGTGTGTGTGTGTGGAATGGGACGTTATTTACTCCCTCGTTGTAAAAGTAACATTAAAATGAAACCAAATTAAGATGTGTGTTGTCACCAATAATATATTTATGTTTGTGTGTTTAAAGTTCCAATAGCATATTTTTAAGTTATATTTTTAAAATTTATTAAAATAAAGCGCTAAAATAGATTGTACTTATAAATAGTCCTACCTTGTTAAAGAATAATCCTATTAATCCTATGATTCACTATTGCCAGTTGAGAAATTGGAAAAAATATCATTTTCAACTTCAAATTCAAACTTTTGAAGATGGCCGTCCATGGAGAGGAATGGGAAAGCAAGGGAGGTAATTGTGTTATTATTTCCTCAGCCAGCCTGTGTCAGGCATTTTAATGCCTATGAAATTTTGCCCATGATCGTATGATAGTGAGTTGACAACCTTTTGAGCAAAAGACATAGAAATAATTTTTTTTTGACTTTCTTAGAAAATATGAAATTGGAACTTTAAGAGTAGAGAGTATATAGACTTCTGCCTGTTCTGCAATCCAGTTTCTGTGAATAAATATAGCTTAGAACAAAAATAAAATATTAAAATTATATTTATCTTCCAGAACGATGCAGAAAAGTGAATGGATTCCAGTGTCCAGGTTCCTCGAACAAGGATCATGTTTGTTGGAAGCGACCAAAACAGATGGCGATTTATTGAAATCAACTTTAATTTACCACAGCCAAACAGCTTGTAAAATAAACAATCCTAGAAAATCCACTGATGTCCAGAATTTATCAGGAATATCAAAAATAGAGAAAGCTCGTTGTAGGCCTTTATCGGAACAACCAACGCACGGAAGGGAGATAAGCCAATCCAATGATACACCAGACACTTCAAAGCTCCAGACGGATTCATTGACAACAAGTGATTTTGTAGTTAGAGCTAAGATTAAGCAGACGCGAGTTCGACCATCTTGTCACGTGTTCAGAACGTTTCCCGCTTCTTGTTTTATGTTGATTCGGTTTGATAAAAGATGTCCCAGTGATTTGATACATCAGCTGCTAAACAAAGGATTGATTATAAAGGAAAATGGACAAGAAAACCATTTTGCTTTTTTTGGATACACAAGGAACCAAATTTACAGCAGCGAGAAGGAGTGCTATCTATATAACCAATCACAGCTAGGTAGCCATGACGACGTTATTCAAACATTCGGTGATATAGGACAAATTGAAAGTATCTCTAAACGGAGCTTGCGCATTGGTTTGTTATTCTCGAATGTCGTCACCCAGATTGAAATCGAAAAGAAGCAAATTAAAATCGTTGACGATGTGGAGCGAAATAATTTCATTTTTACCGAGGGTTGTGGCTGTATTTCAGAATCGCTAGCACTGAGACTTTTCCACTCCCTTGGCAAAAACCAGCAGATCTATAAACACCAGAAACCCGAATGTCCGTCTGTGTTCCAAATTCGTTTAAAGGGTTTTAAAGGGACAGTTGTTGTTGATAAATCTCTGGCCCCTGATACGATCTGTATCCGAAAATCGATGGTCAAATTTGAGTTTAACCCAGAAAATATTTTCTTGGGTTTTGTATCACATGGAATATCCTGGCCGTACAACTACGGGCACCTGAATCAACAGTATATCAACATTTTATCGGATCTAGGAGTCCAGCGTCACGTCTTCCTGGAAAAACAGGAGCAATATTATGCAGAAATCCAAAAGGATTTTAATCTAGAGCCATATCTAGCCTTGAAATATTTGGCGATGATAAAACGCACGGAATTAATCGAGGACTTTGTTGTTAATGGACGACTAAGTGATCAAGCCATTTCAGTTTTGACGAAGCTGCGTAAAAGGGCCTTCATGCTGGAGAAGTCATCTGGTACCGAGGAAGGAATTAACTATAGATACAGCAAGGCTGGGAAGTTAAATTTTCCAATAGAGAATTCCCGTAACGTGTTCGGAGTTTGTGACATCACAGGGACACTAAAACCTGGGACGTGTTTCTTCCAGCCGACCGTTATAGGAACAGCCAAGATTATAATTGGTCCGGTGGTTGTTGTCAAGTCACCATGCTATCACTCTGGTGATTTAAGAAAGCTGAATTGTGTTGATAACCAAAACTTACGACATCTGGTGGATTGTGTCGTTTTTCCAACTCAAGGTAAGTAATATTCTGGTGGGTCGATAAAACCAGTTTCCAACTGAAATACAGGCCATGCCTTAAGTAGCTTTTGGTATCAAACACAAATGACTTTTGGTATCAAACACAAATACAAGTCATGACTTGCTGTAGCGAATACAACGTATGTGTGGGGGTTCATCTATAAAGTTTAAGAGTGATTCGTCAAGTTAGTAGAGTGGTGTGGTGCGGAGGGGGAAGGGGCTTAAATTACTGCAATTGCGATATAGGGTTTTTAGTTGCCTTGTGGAGCAGATGAGACTTTACTGCTCATGTATTGGACTGATTTGATCACTAAAACACGCCTTTTCTGTTCACAACCTAGATCACTCCATTTGATTTCACGAAGTTGTTACGACTTAGTGTCCGCGATTTCTGTGTGGTCCGCGCATTGTCGTTTAGGACCCGAGTTGACTATGGTGCTTGTTGCGGGTCTCCGGTAGTTATTATTGCATTTAACCTGTTTTTGTGGCGAAAAACAAACTTTGATACAAGATCCAAGGCTGTTTTGTATTCTATCTGCAGGTGAGCGACCAGTATCAGATGAGATAGCCGGAAGTGATCTAGATGGTGATAAATATTTTATATGTTGGGACAAGGATCTGATTCCAGGACGAACACAACAGCCCATCTCGAACGTAACACCACGTGAGTATAAAAGATATTTGTCATTCATAGAAGAGAGAGAGAAATGGGGTTTAGCGTCCACTCGACACAAACTAGGTCATTTTGGGACTAACATATGGTTTAATTTTATTTCACTAATTCGCTTGCGCGTAGGGGTCTTTAGTAGTGGGAGGAAACCGGAGTGCCTGGAGGTTGGGAAGGCGCCCCTCACACCAGGGCTCGAAACTATAGCCGCACGCCAGAGGTGACCAGCCAGCTAGAGGTCGAAGCGCGGCACTCAAGACCACTAGGCCATCCCAACCCTCCTCATTCAGAGAAATATCAAAATAGAATGAAATGAAGCGGTGTTTAATGTCCGACTGTTCTGCTCCGAACTGAGTTAATGAAGACGGGCATACGCCATACAGTGGGCTAAGGGGGACATTTTTCCGTGACAGCTGTGCTACCTCCCCATTCTTATATCGAATTCCAACCGGCAAGGGAGATTTTACGTGCACACCAATGTGTATATGGGACCTCGGTTTTTCGCCCCACCCGAACGAGTGGATAGCTTGCAAGTCCCTAGGTCCTATGTCACTGACAAGGGGGAAACACGCCGGAAAATCTGGATGAACTTTCTCGGCCAATGCCGGAATCGAATATCCAGCCTCCAGACTAGCGAGCCATTGTCTTACTCACTTATCCGCCGTGCCCCCCTCTTACAAAGAACATGCAGTCGGGAAAAAACAGATTTGAACAACAAGCACTCCCATAAACTGCTATACGTTATCATAGACTTACAACAAACCCGTATTTTTATGTTCTTGATATTTATTTTTAGATCCTTCGAAGCCGACACCACGACAACTGGAATCAACAAAACCAGTTGGGCAGACAGACATGATTAAATTCTTCTCTGGGTTTGATAATTCTAAGATTGGAAAATTCGACAAAGATTTTAACTACTTGGAATTTGATTCTCCTGAAGCCAGGCTGATGGCAAGTACACATGGAGAAATGATTGATTCTGCTAAAACGGGCAGCAATAGTTCATCAGCTCTTTCTAAGAAGAATCAAGTTGGAAATCAATCGAACAGTGTGATCGCTCAGCTGATGGAGAATGCCAAGAGAAACATCGAAATGTATTATAGCACTGAACAGGAGTTAACCAAACCTGGCACTCAAAATGATCATCATTTGCGTTTAACAGAGCAAGAGATGGAACGTTTCCTGTCCAACCCGAATCTTACAATGAGCGACTTTGATTTGTACAGGATCATTTACAAATGGTGCGTTTATCACGGACGACAAGAAGATTTACAAACCTGGTGTGAAAGGTTTGTTGATTTTACAAGATTTACGGAGCATCAGCGGCGGTTGGCTGAAGTAGATTGTCCCGGAGACATCCTGGACAGGAAAATAATTTATAACGGATTGTCAAAATCAGAAGTGCTGAGTCCAACACACCGCGAAAAGATCCAAAACTTCCACCGGGTGACATGGTGTAAGATGGCTGAGATGGGACAGAATAATTTCAACTGGAAATTTCTTGTGGATGAATTGACCTCAGATCGTTTAATACTGATTGCGTTCCCTGTTCACCGGTTGGATGGTGGTGTTTGGAAAGTGTCCATGCTGTTTCCGGGATTCTTGCAAAAACACACGTGCACTCATTCTCCCATGTCGGCATTCATATCTCTAAGAGATGGTGGAGACGAGGTGGACATCTGTTCTGATTACGAGGTCATTCTGCACCCAGATCGATTGCAGATGTACCCCAAAGGTACTAATAAACAGAGCACCTTCATCA
Organism: Patella caerulea; assembly: GCA_036850965.1. Lineage (NCBI taxonomy): Eukaryota > Metazoa > Mollusca > Gastropoda > Patellidae > Patella > Patella caerulea. The sequence continues at coordinate 77,632,726 of JAZGQO010000010.1, read as the reverse complement.
ACTTCATGATGCTGGATACTAATGAAACTGTCGTCAGCATCGCCCTACAGAGATTCTCTCGATCGTTGTTTGAAAAACACAGAGACTCCAAAATACAGAAAGATATGATTGGGAAATGTGAACTGTTCTGTGGTGTGATGGATATTCGTGATGGACCGGTGCTGTATGTTCGGGATATAGGTAGATCCGAGAGAGCTACTAACAAATCGGACTATATGGAAAGCTTTAACAAAAGTCACAAAGCACTTTCGAATAAAAGAACCGATAGAAATGAAAAGCCGGATAACGAAAGCAATGCTACAAAACAAGCCCCTGGAGATACTGAAGAACATGCACCTGGGAAGGGTTTTGATTATGTTGAGAGACTTTGTAAAGATATAGACAGAGAGATGGAGAAGTCCGGGGAGACAGCGGACTCAATAAAACACACGAGTAGTAAAATTGGTCAGTTGATTTCACTGATGGAAAACTCGGAGCTACAGGTAAGATGATGATCTGGTTTAATAATATCGTATCCTCTCGTGGTTCAAAAATATACGTTGTGTTTTTTATCGGTAGAGGGTAATTGAACACATAGGAACACTCCATGATGATACCGGATAGACCCCAAGACAGCGCCTTACACGCTGGTCCATCGTTGCTCTTCTGAATGGTGGTACTCGTACTAAAGTTAAGACTCTTGACAACGATTTCGTTGTTGCGAAAATTAAGTTTTCGCGTCTATTGTATCAGAAAAGACTCAATGCGTTGATAACTTTCATAATCACGAGATGCAAACAGGGCAAGCGCTAACCCTAACCTTAACCCTAACACAAGACCTAGTCCTAATCCTAATCCACAATTACAAGCCCTAATCCTTACCCTAACCTACAATCCTCGACAACACCCCTAACTCTGTTTCCATCTTGTGATCTTGAGGTACATGTAAATTGTAAATTAGATATAACCCAGTAACGATGTAATTAATAGGATCCTTCTTAAGTCTGTTTTATTTTGAGGAGAGCATTTTATATTTCAGCTTTCACAACACATAGCGAAAATACTACAACACTATATATGGAAGTATCAAAACTTGAGGTTGCGTCCTGATGATTTGTATACAGTCTTTATTATGCTAGTCTCTTCAACAACCAGAAGTAAAGGGGGAATGCACCGCAAAGTGTCGAGGTATTATATTATATTGTGTTATGTTGTGTTGTGTTGTGTTGTGTTGTGTTGTGTTGTGTTGTGTTGTGTTGTGTTGTTGTGTTGTCACAAGATTCAAAGATGCATGAAGTTAGGATGTCGTCTTTGTTTGCATTTATCTTTGTAATGGGGGTTAGGGAGTTGGGAGACCGAATGATTTAACGCATGTGCGTTATATTCTAAGGTCTGTCATTGATTCGAGTCACGTGTTTTCGATTTCCGGTTTGTATGTGACAAGGAGTGGGGTCGCCTGTTCAACCTAGTCCGTGTCGAGTGGAGGTTAAACCCCAACTCATTTTCCCGCTCTTGCATTTTTATGTGATCAGGGTTTGGGCGTAAATATTTCTATCCCAGAATTTTAAAACTGTAGTAGTTATTTTCTTTTGTCTTTTTATTGGAAGCAGAAACGTATATTCCTTCGAATGGTCTCGTGTACGCATAGTCAGTTGGAATTCGATAAAAGGGTAGGTCGTAGCACACTGTATGTCACATGGTCATCTTCATTATCCCTGTCGGGGGAGAACAGTAGGCCGTCAAACCCCATTTCATTCGCAAGTTCTGTACCGTCGTTGCCAATGGCTTTTTGGAGTCAGAATTCGTATGCTTTGTTTGTTTAATGTCAATAAATATTGAAAGAATCTGGAATGTAATCAGGTATTTTGTAATCTTCAGGTATTTAGAAGAAATTGATTCCAGGGGAATTCGTCTCAGCTTACAGAATTATTTGAATTTCCTGGATTACGTCATTTATCTGGAGAACTGTAATCCTGGCGTCATAGATCTACTAAAAGAAATTGAAATAGGTAGGCTAATTATTCATATTTTACTTTTGAAGATTCCTAATCAGTTATATTTGTATAAGTATCTTTGGGAGTAATATAAGTCAAAACATCACTCTGTACACAGAGTTCAACCTACTTTATACTTCCAAAATAGATCTCTGTCCTAAAAGGCTGTCATATCTTAAAATTATTATACTTCTTTGTACTGCGGTTCCACTCGGTTTTATATTTGTCATACACACAAATAAACTTTTTTGATTTCATTAAATCGAAGGATAAGTCTTGAACTAAAATCGTCGATTTAGGAATTAAAATGTCGGTCAACTAGCTTAGTACCTGTCCTCAGACAGACAGCCTTAGTTTAGTATGACAAACCATAGGTCAAATGCAGTTCTGACATGTGTGCACGTGTGTGTACGTGAGGTACGGTAGTGGGTATAATTTTAAAGACCATTTCATTTCATTTTGATATTTCTATGAATGAGGGGGCAGGGGAGGGGCTAGTGGTCTAGAGTGCCGCGCTTCGACCTCTAGCTGGCCGGTCACCTCTGATGAGTGATATCACACTGTATGCTCTTCTTCATTATTCCAGTCGGAGCAAAACACTAGGTCGTTAAACCCTGCTGTCAGTAAGGTCGGTGGATTCTAAAAATGTAGGGGGGGGATAGCCTAGTGGTCTAGAGTGCCGCGCTTCGACCTCTAGCTGGCCGCTCACCTCTGGCTTGCGGCTGTGGTTTCGAGCCCTGGTGTGAGCGTATGTGCCATGGAGATAGGGGCGCCTTCGCAACCTCGTGGGTTTCCTCCAGGCACTCCGGTTTCCTTCCACTGCTTAAGATCCCTGCGTTAGTCCCGAAATGACGTAGTTTGTGTTGAGTGGACGTTAAACCCCATTTCTCTCTCTATATATATATCAAAGAACGGGGTGTGTGTGTGTTTTGGGGTAGGGATATGGCGGTATCAAGGGTTTTAAGTGATGCCGATGGGAAGCAAATGCTAAAAACATGTCTGTTACCCAAAAAGTTGACGTAGAAGAAAGTATATATATATTTTATTTTTTGTATATTCTATAGGGTTGTTTCCAATAGCAACAGATGAATTCTACTCCCTTCAAGCTAAACTTTACCTTTTAAAGTGGACAAGTCGATTAACTATCGAAGCTGTAAGGGCTGCCAACAGGTGTGAAATGATGGCTTGTATGCGGATAAGCAATAAACATATTTTAACTGCCGAGGCGTCATATGCCGGAGTAGGCCTTCTAAATCTGAATACAGCCCACAAGAAAGATACTTCACCACAGTTTTTTGTTGGTTGTGGAGTGGTTTTGACGCAAGTACCCAAGTCATGTCAGATAATTTATAACCGGTTTTATGGAGAGGTCATCCAGTGCTCACGTAAATATGCAACGTTTATATCCTTTGGGTGGGATGAAGTGAAAGCGTGTATATGTTCGTGTGGGGCGGAACGATTGTGTCTTCATGTGTCGGATGGGCCGTAAAACGTCGCCCCGTGTACACCATTAGTAGAATCCTATAGCGCCGCTGACAGAGTAGAATATTCCCCATAGCTTCATTTACCAAGCTGTTAGTGTAGAACGGTATAAGGTTAAACACCACTCTCGAATATCGGGTAAAGTCCAAAATTATACGAAATATCTTCATTGTAGTTATTTGCCACATCGACCCCCTAACTTGTGGTCACGCTTCGGCTGAGACATTTCTTCGTGATTTTTTTCTAACCTGATTTCCTCTGTTCATTTGTGTAGGGCAGAGTTACGAAGTCCTGTGGTCACGTTGACGTTTGCGTATGACGAACAGATGCACCAAGGCCTCGTGGTCACGTTAGCGTGCATGCCTGTGTATGAATAATCGAAACACTTCCAACATGGCTAGTCCCCGAAACTCTACAGCACAGTGGACTTTTACGGCGAGCCCCCGGATCCATTCACTTAATTTGAATAGTTCCTTTGTTTGTGATTTCTGTGTCTCCCTGCATGACATGCGCTTATTTCCATTAACCAAGTGGGTGCAACATAACGTAGCTTACTTAATTCTAATTATATTAATTTGTATTTTGTTGGATTCAGCAAAATGTTTGACGGTAAAGGTTGATAAAACGACGGATGCTAGGAAGAATGTAGAAACTGTACAACTGACCGAGCTGTCTGGACAGATCTTACAGATTGAAGACTTCCCAAATTTATCCTGGCACAGAAAACAAGTAGAAGCTTTGAAAATAATCTGTTGTCCTGATTCTGTTTATCAAAATATTAAGACGTCGGAGTTACTTCCCCTTGGTTCAACTCGACTTTCACATTTATGTCCAATAGCATCCGGGATTTTCCCCATTCAATCGGACACTGGCGATGATGAGTTAGATACCCGGGATGCTACATCTTGTCGTGGTAGTGGTATAAGTTCTACATTGCAAAATCAGCAAAGTTTCAAGACCAATGGTCGTCAGGTCAAGGATCGCCACAAAGACATTGACCAGAAGACTCTTGATGACTCTCAAAGAGCGTCTGTTACAGCTGCTCTAACTCAACAAGTATCCATCATCACTGGAGCTCCCGGTACCGGTAAAACGCGGACATTAGTTGAAATAGTTTATCTTTTGATGCGTCAGGACCCTAAAGCAAGAGTTTTAGCATGTTTCAGGACAACTTCCGGTATAAGACATTGCATCCGATTGTTGAGTAGACGCGGAGTTCAAAAGTCTGATATGGTTTGGGTTTCAAGGAATGTTGTGGATGCTGCAGAAGAGGACAAGTTTTTGTTACAGAATCGTTGCCGGAGTAAATCGCCCAAACAGATCGACATAAAAACAACTCATAAGGATTTTCTTGGTCAAACTAAGGTAAGCGCATTCCGTTGCCTTAGATCCTATTATTGCCCTTTCAGATTTAGCACAAGATGAGTGAAATTAATATATTTCAAACTTTGATTGTGAGTGATAAAATTTCAAATTTTATTTCTTTTTAAATCGGTATTATGTAATTCCTTCCTAGCTTGGTATTTTGAAATTTTATTTCTTTTTAAATCGGTATTATGTAATTCCTTCCTAGCTTCATATTTTGAAATTCTATTTCTTGGTATTTTGAAATTCTATTTTCTTTTAAAGTTGGTATTATGTAGATACGAAGATGTTGATATGGATATTCTGTATGAAGAGCAGTTTGATCATGTCCTGTTAGACGACATCCACCTTTTGAACGAACTGTCAGTATTATTACCAGTACTACATGGTTGTAGATCAGCCTGTTTAGTTGGAGATGCTTCTGGTATCGGGGATAAACAAGGAATAGCCTCAACCATCTTTAACCGGTAAGGAACATTGTTGTTATCTCAGCGCACGCGAATGGTCTTTCCTTAGCACAAGTGCAAAACACCCAGAGGTCGAAGCGCGGCACTTTATACCACTAGTTCCCCCCCCCCCCCGCCATCTTTAACTGGTTATAAACATGACCTTATTTATACTTGTGCTCAAGCCAGATATTCCTTGTTATTGGCCAAGAAAATGAAATGAGGTTTAATGTCCTACTCTTCTGCTCCTACTGGACTGATGAAGACGGGCATACGCCATAAAGTGTGCTATAAGGGAAATTGTGCGCGGAGAGCTGCACTACGGCCTACTCGTCAGTAATCTTTTACGTGCGCGCCAATGTGTACACGGGGCCTCGGTGTTACGTCTCATCCGAACGATTAGACAGTTGTTCTTGTCAGGGCCTCCGTCCTGCATTCCTGACCCACCGACAAGAGGGAGCCACGCCGGAAAATCTGGATGAACTTTCTTGGCCAATGCAGGGATTATTATTGAACAATCTGATGATGTTAATCTTTATAAACGTTCCAAATTCATCTGATGAAAATAATGAAGAGTGACGATTTTGTAAAAGACAGAAAACACTTCTATGGACTTCAACTCGAAGAAATTTTGCTCGGTAATAAACAGTAGTTATAATCCGTAGAATTGATGCCAGTGAATTTCCAAGTCAAGTAATATAATATGCATTTGAACCCTATTTCATTTTATCCAGGTTTCAAGAGGAGGGGAGAAGTTTTAACACATTGACAGTTCAACATAGAATTTCACCGGAAATTTGGGAATTTGTTGGTAGGACATTTTATCCCGGTGTCAGCTGTTTATCACGCGATGCAACTAGACCACGTGGTTTTCCTGTTTGTAGCATCAATAATCGTCTTATTTTTATCAACGTCCAGGTAAATTATGTTAAAATCATAGCATGTTAGATTTACCATGAAACCAGGGATTGAAACATTGACAGCAAGCCAGAGGTGACTGATTAGCTAGAGGTCGAAGTGCGACACTGGAGACACCACCCCCACCCCGAACGTAGGTTCGTTCGATCTTTCTTTTCAAGAGTTTAACGTCCACTTCCACTAGGGGTGATATCGTAGACAAAACACTGTAGATGCAAATGGGATAGTTAAATAGTTGACAGTGAACAGTCATTTTGAAATATTTCTTGATTTGTTGTATTTTCAGGGTCGTGAAGATTGTTTAACTAATGAAATGGAAGTTGAGAAGATATTGGATGTTTGTAGAAGTTTGTTACAATCTGATGACATCAGTCCGGTAGATGTTGGAGTGTCGTCAATATATCAACAACAGATAGATTTAGTTCATGATAAACTGGTAATATGATCAGTAATTTGATTCATCATCCTCAATTATCTTCCTCAGGCGCTCATCCAGGATTTTTGCAGAGGGGGGGGGGGGTCTAGGTTTGATAATTGCTTAACTAATTGCGCTCAACCGATTAATTTGGTAAATTAGATTCAATTTTGTTCATTCTGACGTATTTCCTGAAGGTAAATTCCAAAATTCCATAAAGAAATTGTCAAGTCTGAGCAGGGGGGGGGGGGGGGGGAGGCGGGACTCCACCCCCCCCCCCCCCCCGGATCCGCGCCTGTTCCTGTAACACTACATCCCACAGGTATCATGTGTTTCTTCTAGCCTACCTTGTCCAGGATCATCTGTCATTATGTTGCCCCTACACCCAGCTTAGATCATCTGCCATTTTGTTCAAACCTTCAATGTATCCCCCACTTCACAATCCATCTGACTAGGAATATCTGTCATTTTGTTCCAGCAGTTGCTGTACCCCCCAACCATCCCCCTCCTCCTCCCTCCATCCGACAAGAATCATGTGTAACAATTTTATTTATATTGACATGATATATGAAGCAAGCGGGTTCTTTTTTCCAACGAGGTGTTGTCCACCCTTTGTGATGATACCGAACATCAATCAGCTGGACCTCCTGTTTTAACTATGACGAAGGGGAAGATGGCCCACCCTATCTTCGCACGACAGCAAATCATTACACCGCATTTTAAATTTACATTTTGACATACAAGAACCTTTTTTTATGTTTTAGCCATTTTTGTTAATTACTCCTTTATATGTAAAACATCTCAATCAAATTAACTTGTCCATAATATCATATTGCATATTTTGGACGATAAATATAATAAACAACATATAAAAATAATAGGTGAAGGATCTGAAGAAATCTCGACAGATAGACCAAGGGATGGGGTTAATGGATGTCAAATGTCTGAACGAGTTCCATGGTTGTGAGAAAGACGTTATGATATTTTCCTGTGTCAAGACAAAAGGAGAACTTGGTAATAAACGCACTATATTTTAATGCTTTTGCTTGTATTTTTTATTTTTTATTGATGTATAATTCATCCCTGGGTAAGTGCCCTTTATAGGGATGGGGTACGTAAGGTACCATTTATAAAGTGTGGGTTTACTACAGTGTGACTACGTTAGATGCCCTTTGTAAGGATGGGGTTACAATTGGATAACTATTTAGATACCCTTTATAAGGATAGGGATACACCGACGGTACGTACCCTTTATAAAGATTGAGTTTACTTCTGCGGAACTACGTAAGGTACACTTTATATGAGGATGGGACTAAAAATAAAACTACTTTGGGTACCGTTTATAAAGAATAGGTTTACTACTAGGTAGCTTTTATAAGGATGGGGCTACAATTGGGTAAGTCACCATATCAACAGAGTTGAAACCGGAGATAAAACTTGAAGATGTGTTTCGATGGGTAGCTAGCTCACTAAGCAGGAGTTCCTGGGTCGGATCCTAGTAGCTAGCTCACTAAGCAGGAGTTCCTGGGTCCGATCCTAGTTCCTGGGGATTTTCCAACCTGGTACAGAACGGAGGGCATTGCATGACGCATGTCTGTCTTCATGAATCCAAGTGGTGGTGAAAAATTCATCTTTGTCTAAATATGGAGATCACTAACAATAACCATGTAGGCCGATGAGAAGTATTAGTGAACTCTCAGACTAATATTATTCGTAACTGGTATTTAATGTTTTATTGTTAACAGGACCAGATTATAATGAGAATATGTTGAAACATCTACTGACGTCATCAACTAGGGGTGTGGTTATTATTGGTTGCTATGATACGATGAATACATCTGATCTCTGGTCCAACTTCCTCACCTGGATGGAACAGAAACGTATGGTGTTAACCAAAACAGGTAAATAACTGACTAGATCCTGTTCGCCACAAGTAAATGGCTGACTAGGTCCTGTTCGCCACAAGTAAATGGCTGACTGGATCCTGTTCGCCACAAGTAAATGACTGACTTTGCCTGGCTGGACACTATTCGCCACCGGTGAAAGACTAAACCAGGCTGGATCCTGTTCGACACAGGTAATTGTCTCACTTTACCTGCCTGGATGCTGTTCGCCACAGGTAAAAGACGTTATCTGACTGGACACTATTTGTCACAGGTATATTTCTGACTAAACCTAGATGGATTTTATTCGTCACAGGTAAATGATTGATTATACCTGGACGAATACAGTTGGCAACGGTGGCTAAGTGGATAAGGTGCTGGTTCGCTAGTCTGGAGGTCGGGTGTTCGATCCCTGCATTGGCCGAGAAAGTTCATCTCGAATTTCCGGCGTGATTTCCCCTTGTCAGTGATGCAGAAGGACGGCCTTACAAGGACAGCTGCCTAGTCATTCAGATGCGACGAAAAACCGAGATCCCGTGTACAAATTAGAGTGCACGTAAAAAATCCCTTGCCGTAGCGCCGCTGCCCGGGCAAAATTTCCCTCATAGCACACTGTATGGCGTATGCCCGTCTTCTATTAGCCAAGGTTAGGTGCAAAAGAGTAGGACGTTAAACCCCATTTTATTTCATTTCATTTCATTTATTTATTTTTCAGTGTCTGGACAATCCTCCGGATCAAAACGAACGCAATCATCCGGGAAATATCATTCGAGATCTGATCAAGCTAGGAGAATTAATACGAGTGAACAATTATATTCTAGAAGTAGTCATTCAAGAAATGGTTTTCAACAACCAAAGAGCCCTGCGCAACAAAAGGATACATGGAAAGAGCAGGGCGGATTTAGACCTACATCTAAGGGAGCTTTTCCGTCCAGTCAATCTCATCGAAGTCAAGGGCATCCCATCACTAGTACTGGATCATCGAGTAAAGACGGTAAAACATCACCTACTGGATCATCAAGTAAACACACTGGCCAATCACCAAGGTGTAACGTGGGTACAAATGATAAAAGCGGAAGTCAAACAAAAGAAGAATCCAGTGACGACTCATGGACGGTTGTTGCCAAATCAAGATCCAAGAAAAAATAATAAAATCAGGTTTAACAACCATAGGATTTGAAACTTTATCATTTATAATTTTATATAAATAAATAAATAATATTCTCCACTCCCCTCTCCATTCTAAGTGTTATGACATCACTATAGTCAAGAACGTGTTTATTGCTACCAATGAATCCTTATCTAATCTGCAATCCTTCTACCCACGCCCCGAAAGACTTGTCGACTGGACAAAGGAAATTGAGTTTAACGTCTGATTATTCTGCTCTGAATGGGCGAATGAAGACAGGTATACGTCATTCAATGTGCTGTGAGAGACACATTTGCCCGGGGAGGGGGGGGGGGGTCAGACTAGACAAATGGTCCCCTTTCTTTCAAATGACACTTTTAATACAGGCCTATAATTCTTGTTTATCTTTATTACTTTAGTTGATAATTTATTAACTCCCGCCTACCTCTCAATAGTGTTAAATACTCGCTTGTGTTGGTAAAAATAATACAGATAAATAATATATTTGTTTGTTTTTTTATTATTCAATAAAAAAAAATGATGATAATTAATATTATAACATTTGACAACATTCTGTGAAAAATATAAAACATTTAAATAAATACGATTTACCTCGCCTTGAGTAGTGATGAGTAATTATATAATGACGTCATACAGCTTCTGGGCAATCGCAATGCTTCGGTTTTCGCCACAGTATGACTACAGACTGAATTATTTACGGTTATCTGGGGTGTCCTTATATTCAATCAGATTTTTGATGCAAGCCACCAGAAGATTTTGCGTAACATTGGTTTATTTTCCTGGGAATGGCACATGCTTAGTTCATCATATCTCGGTAAATACTCAACGGATTTGATCACTCTGTAAACAGCTATTTCTTGTAGAGATTCAACTCGACGGATTGTCAATTTATATACATGTATCTAGAAGAGATAAAACGTTTACTAACCAGATTAAACTACAGATCTTTTTACTTTCGTTTTTATATGAAGATCTGACCCGTTGTAGTCGAAGGTAGCGCCAGGGCTCATAGGAGAGTCTTTCGATCCTATGACATAAGACATTTGATTAACCAATCAGCGTTGCTGTTTGTAGTGGTTTACCTACAGTTCCGTAAACCTCACGCCAAAAACTCGCCGTAACAGGCTGTTTCATTGGCTAATCCGTTACATTAAGCAGAACCCCGGTTATATAATAACTCTTCCAGATCCTTGTGCAGTAAAGACAAATTAAACGAAATTTTGAACTATAAAAACGAAACGAAATAAGATCGGGGTTTATATTAAATTAAACGGTTACGTTATGATAGTTTTCCAGGAATTTGGACAAATAGGTCTGGACATGTGTAACCGAATGTTATGATGGTGGAGATCGCGATTACCCAGCTAGCTATATAATCAATGTTTATATATACAGGGATTTAATCAATGAACAGAGAGAAAGTATTACAACTATGGAAAAACAATGAACGGAGTAGAAATTATTACAACCATTAAACAAAATATTTTAAACATCTAATATCAACTACACGGTTAACTCTAAATAAACCATCTTCACCAAGTAATACAACACATTTATCCGTAGCGCCACTGTCCGGGCAAAATGTCTGTCGAGGTTCAATGCGTTACGTATGTCAGTCTTCATTGCCCCGGTTGGTGTTGAACAGTAGGACGTTAAACCTCATTTGAAGGTGGTCGTATGCCGTGTAGTGTGCTGGTGGTAAATTCCGAATGTCAGAGGTTCTTTCGTTTGTATGTCAGAGAGTAAACGGATCAGGCTTTTACATCCTATCCAAACGACTAGACATTGTTCCTTGTCTCCATTTGTGTGACGTAATACCTTTAGGTCGTTACGTTTCCAATAATCTACGTGAAATAAATATATTAATATCAATTCTAGAAAATATGACTTCAGAATGGTCGCATATCAACTATTCTGAAGTTACAAATGATGAAGGCAATTAGAATTCATGATTAATAATTGTTTTATATCAATTGATAGTTTAGGTTTTGTTAAAAAAATATCAGTTGCAATGGAAACTATAAATCCTGGGTTACTATGGTTACTATAAGGCCAGGTTGTCTGCGATATCACCCTAGGTAGAAGCGGACGTTAAGCTCTTTAGAAACGAACGCAGACGACGATGGTGTAAAACCACTGGTTTAGAATGGCTGACATCATATTTAGAACAAGGTAGGAAAACTTAAAGAGAGAAACACAAAGTAACTTAAATAACATTAAAAAACATGACAATAGGATGAAAACTTTCATAATAATAAATACATACACTTAAATCTCTGGTACCATTCATACTTAACATAAATACTCTATAATATATTAACTACTCACGTCACTACAAAAACACATATCCAATAAAATACACAATATCAGTGCCGTTTCTCGAAATCTTAACTAAAGACAAAATCCTAATTTTAGTAGATACTTCCATTCTGATTTTAGTTAAAATTCGTGAAACAGGCCCAGACTACTTTCAAGTCTTATTTCACAAAAAGTTGATTTTTCAGACAGCCAATTATCGAAAAATTGTTGCATTAAGTTTACTCAACCTGGTAGCCCGTGGATCTAGGTATATGTGTATTTGTAAATATTTTCGAGTTTCTTTTGTACGAACAGCAATTAAATCAAATAATTATTTATAGATATAAATTACATTGCATTGAAAACAAAATAAAGGCCTTAGTCTCAGTGTCACTCACTTGAGCTAATAATTTCATTGTGATTCTTGTTATCTCGTACAAACATCAAATTTTCTACAGTTGTAAATATTGTTCAAATATTCGATAATTTACCAATTTGAATAAAATATACACCTATATTTCGTTTCGTTTTGTTTTTTAATATTTTCGATGGCCTACAATACAAGAAGATCTGACAAGTTATAGTGGAAGATCTCGCCACTGATCAAACGAGTGGCTTTTGACCCTATGACGTCAGACATTGATTCATCAATCAGCGTTGACGTTTCTAGTGGTTTACCCACAGTTCCGTACATTAAAAGGCCAAGAAGCCGCCATAATGGACCGTTTCATCTAGAATACACCAATGATAACAACTCTTCCAGATCCTAGAGTAGTCAAGACAAGTAAAATAAAATTTTGAACAATAAAAACGAAACGAAATAGGATCTGTGTTTTAATCAGATTGAAAATTTACGCAGTTATTAATATTTAGAAAACAATTAGTTCATGTTAAATACTTAAATATAATATCAAAAATAGAAACTAATAAAAAAAAGTTTTAACTTCTAAAGTAATAAACTATGAACCAAACGATTGGTTAATACGCAACACTTTAAGCCAATCTTGAAACTTAGAACAGAACATTAAAACATTGTTCGTATTTAATCATGAAAAATAATACAATGTTTACTGTACCAAATTGTATTACAAAGCTTTAAATACCCGAACCCCTGTACTCTCAAATCAGTGAAATCTCGTTGAAACGTCGCGGAGTAATAAACTCTAATAAAAAGTTGTTTTATTTGATCGCAACAGGTCAACAGTAGTCGAAACAACAAGAGTCTGTAACGTGAAAAATAAAATGTTTCTAAATCAGTGAGATCCTGAAACAACTGGTCTGATTCCGATTCAGGGGCAAAAAACTCCGTACAGGCGAATGTGTTCCGAACACGGATGTTTCGACTTATTACGAGTACTGGGCCCAAGTTCACAAAGCATTCTCCGACTTCAGAATTAATCAACTTTCAATCACTGTTTATGAGAAATATCTTTGATCCAGAACCACAAAACTTTCCACATAGTTTCTTATTGATGTATTTGATTCTTAAGTCTGAGAATTCTTTGTAAACTCGAGGTCAGGGGCTTGGGTTGGCGTTATAACCAGTTATCTTTTAGGCCTATTGAGGGTTGACCCCGATTGAGCAAATAATAAAAACGACTCGCTCTTATCCCATAATGAAACAAAATAGTTAAATGATTTGTTATAAATCTAGATTCTGTAATACTGTTAATCGTTTTATAAACATATATAATATATAATAATTATCTTCAATAACAAATCTTAAACAGGACTTTATCTACCAAAAACCGGAGCTAGGAGAAATAGCTTGGTGCCGAATTCGTGATATATCTTATGAGAGCAGGTCATTTCAGGACTAACACATGGTTTTTATTTCAATATTTAGCAGTGGGATGAAACGGGGGGGGGGGGAGAAAACCCACGAGTCAATGAAAGAGTCGAATTCTTAAACTATATCAATGAGGCCCCTTGGTTGAAACAGAACAAATAATCTTGAACAAAATTAGTGAATTTCCGATTAGGAGTAGCAATTCCCCTTTGCCTTAGAGTCAAGGGGTAAGGGGTGGCGGTTAGGCCTAGGGGGTAGACTGGGGGTATTTTACAACAACATAAATATTCTCTTATTCGGATATATATAAATTCACACATGTCTAAATTATGATGCCATAGAAACGGGATTTTCCGTATCATTAACAACGATTTATAATTCGTAAAACCGAAAAATAATATCGAATCACTGCAATAAGATTAAGGAAAATAGCGTTAGGAGTCAGAACTCAACATTGTTAATTTGAAGAAATGAAATGAATTTTTGGGATGAAGAAAAAAAAAAAAATTTACATTCCTTAGATCAAGACCGAATTTCGGTTATTTTCACCACAATGAATAATAAATTTCACATCTATGAAATTCGAATGAATATCTACAAAAAGGTTTTAAAATAAAAACAACAACATGCAAACAGACAACTGATGTAGTAGCCGTGCGTTTATCTGCTGACATCAGAATCAGGTGTGACGTCAACTATTGTTGTATAGCAACCGTTACTATGGTCACCACTGGTAACTGTGGAGGGATGATTAATGTTGGCGTTATTATTTTCTACTGTAGAAACTGTCTTCTTATTGCCCTTCTCCGAATAATTTAATTCCGACTCTTTGCTAAAACTACCCATATTAAAATAATTCTCCTTACACATCACTTCTGAAACTTTCGATACCAAATTTTCTCCAGCAACAGGCTTCACGATTTCACCATCTGTTTCCGTTTCTGCGTTGTACATAACGTTGTCCGTGTCCGTTTCTGTATCAACATTATACATGGCACTTTCGTTATCCGAGTCATCACCGTATATGGTTGTATCACTATCCGAGTCATTGACGTCATAATTCAACTTTTCGCGATCAATATCCACTTTCTGTTCGGCAGTGACGGAAGCAACGTATTCTGCCGATTGTGTTTTATCGCCAACAATGTCATCTAAAGCGCACTTTTTAGATGTCGCAATAAAATCATTTTTAATATCATCTGTTCTGTCACTGTAACTGTAATGAATATTGCCGTTGGTTTCACTGTATTTAGATTTGGTGTTGTCAATGGATACCAATTGTTTATTAGTGGTTTTAAAAATCAAAGTATCTACAAACAAGGTCTTGGATTTTTTGGGTGAAGTAGAATTAGTTTTATGATTAACACCCAGGAGGTTGTTTTTATAAGGCGACACAGATGATATTTTCGGTTCGGAAGGAAGTCGTGTACCTGCTGCAAGGTTAGTCAGCGAATCTCCAGCTGAATCTCTAGCTGACGAAATATGGACGATAGCAAGATGGTCGCTTGGTGCATAGATTGTGTTTAAATTACTTTTGGAAGACAGACTCCTTGTCTCTGCTTCAGCCATAACTCCAACATCAGTCTTGGATTTATTGACATCCAGTTCCACATCCATCATTTTAGCAGCTTCGGGTAATTCATCAATGGGCCCATTAGCTAAATCTGCTCGGTTAAACTCTCTGTTGGATGGTTTTGTAGGTTCCCTACCATTGATTGAAGTTGCTGTACCTTCAGGTCGATCATTGGCTGCTTCTAAAACTGTTTTCAGGTGATGTGGTACATGTTCCGCAAGATAATCAAGTTGCTCAGTCCTCTGCATTGGCAGACTTAAATCTGGAGAATTTTTTCCATCAACAACTATTTCACTAATGTCTGTGTCATTTACCATTTTTTCGTGGACTTCATGTTTAACAGTTTTGGAAAAAGTCTCTGCTAGATCTTTAACAACATCCTGAATAGATTCACCCAAACCTTTGGAGGTAGTTTCTTCTTCAACCTTTTCTAATCCTTTAGAAATAGTTGCTTCTTCAGTGTTTTCCAATTTTTTGTGGGCAGTTGCTTCTTTTTCCAATCCTTTGGAACATGTTGATTCTTCAACTTTTCCGAATCCTTTTGAAGCATCTACTTCAACGTTTTCCAATCCTTTGGAGGTAGTTACTTCAACATTTTTGAATTCTTTGGAGATAGTTGTTTCAACATTTCCGAATCCATTGGAGGTAGTTGTTTTAGCTTTTCCCAATCCTTTGGAGGTTGTTGATTGTACAGAGTTCAACTTCATCTCATCGCCCTCATTACCATTTGTACCTTTTACAGTTAATTCTAAATCCTTTGTTTGCTCATCTTTATTTGGAATTTGTTCTGATTTTGAGGTGTTTTCAAGATCTTTTACAGCATCTGTACTAGGGCATGTAGTTACATGATGGATCTGGGTGGTTTCTGTCATTAGTTCTGCTTTATGTAAAATATGCTGTGCTTTTAGAGACATCCACAGATCTTCCTTACCTGTATCCTGGAATGACTCTTGAATATTTGGACCTTCATCTTTGCTCTCTATTTTATTCAATCCTTTTTCACTTGCAAACTTTTCTTTGCCCTGAAGATCATCTTCTAAAGTACCAGAACCAATATCCCTTTCTATCTTCATTTGTGGGTTACTGTTTATAGTTCCTTGATTTTCTTGAGTATCCTCAGACTCAGACAATCCCTTGCAGTCCTTTTCTAAACTCTCAGCAAATTTGTTGTCCTCCTCTTCAACTAGTGGGTCATCTTCCTGGGAAGACTTTTTCTTCTTTGTGTAAGTCCACGAATGGTTCTTCCTCCTGTTTTTTCTCTTCATGCCCCTCGGCCATCCACAACGTTTCTTGTTTCCCTCAATTTCTTCCGTTATCTTTTCGTCTATGTTCCCCAGCCCTTCCAATCCTGTAATTTCTTCACGTAAAACTTTCTCCTTCTCCAACTCTTCCTTTTTTATATCTCCGTTCTTCTGTCTATCTTTTTTCACGTGACAGAAATCTTTGTAATGATTGGCCAAGCTCTTTAGATACGTAAATTTGCGTGTGCAGTATTGACAATTATGTTGTAGGGTAACACTATTCGGTTGTTTGGAATCTTTGATAGATTTCGATGATCGTAATTTATCCTTTTCGCTACATTTTCTGGCATGTCTTTCTAAGAGGAAAAGGGTTCGGAACTTCAAGTTACATCCGCTGCATTGATGGGTCTCAATCACGTCTGCCATTTCTCGTCTTCTAACGTGATTGTCTGGTTTGTACAGAAGTTCGTAATTTCTTCGTTTGCGTTGTCTTGTCAGACGTGTATCACCAGTCATAGAGGACAAGTCCATCTGATTGCGACGAGCTTCTCGTAACGATCGTGGTGAAAGGCCAAATTTATTATCTGGCGACGCTGCCACTCTTGGAATCACCTTTGGAGATTTTGAGGGGGAATTGCCCGCTTGACGTTCTTTTATGATCTTCTTGACCTTTTCATTCTTGCGTTTTTGTTCAAGCTGAGCCTTCGCTCGTGATAACTGATTTTTCTTCTTCCTGCCTCTCTGTTTTGCTTCTTCCTCTTTGGCCTTCAATCTCGCTTCTTTTTTCTTTTCTTTTTCCTCTTGCTTTCTTCTTTCTTTGAGCGAAATCCTTTCCACGTAGAACAACTTCTTAGGATCACAACTGATAATGTGAACGTGTAGTCTACTAATATTCTTGAAACTGCTTTTACATCGCGTACATTTATACAAGCTGAGACTGTGACAGTCTTCTGGGATAGGCGTAGACGAGGCTAACATTCCTTCGTTACTCGGCCAGGAATAAAACAGACCGTCGATTCCGTTACCCTTTTCCATCTGTAGATAACGACACTTCATGGAGGAATGTTTCGTGTATTGATGACGTATGAGAGAATCTACAGACTCAAAATAACGTTTACACACGGAACAAACATTGATTACATCCCCCAACCTCCCGAAAGCTATTTCATCGCGGAAACTCTCCCATTTTTGTCCCTCTAAAGTATTGCGAAGATCTTTTTCAAAGATACGCGCAGGAATGGCTTGATTTGCTGCCTCTAATTGGCTGATTATTTCTTCTCTATCCGATAAATTTACAAGATTCAAAGCTTCAAGATGAGGCACACACGTGGTTAAGTTGATCTCATTGGAATCCGAACGAGCGGAATGCAAGGCACTTGGTTTATTGTCACTAATTTCTAAAGAGTTTTGAGAACCACTGTCTACACTTGTAAGATTGGAGTTATCGTCCCTTGACGATTCTACGCTAGAGTCACTTTTCACTTTTGGTTCCCCGTTAAATTTATCAAAGAATTTATTACTTTTCTCTTCGTCATAGGATGGCGTCAATGACGGCATGCTGTTATTATCACTATCACCATCGCTATCCTGGGATTTCTCCGAAACGGACATGCACTGTAACACGGGTGGCTCATCACTACTAATATCCAATTTCAACTCTTCTACGGCTTCTGGTCTATGCCTAATACCGGAGCGCAAAAAGGAATTTTCAACAGCCGTTTCTCTTCTCTGATCACAAGCTGGAGGTACATCTTCAGGAATCATGGGTCCCTTATTGCTCGAGCTATAACCAATCACACTTTCATACGGCTGATAATGGAACGGAAAATTATAGTTTGTCCAATCAAATTTTGGAGTTTTAAAATGTGTAACCGAATTAATCGACCTATATCCATTTATCTGAATGTGTTTCTTGTAATTCCTCAGGGCCTCTGCTTTTCCATCCAGGAATGATTCCAGATTCGTACTGACATTATCGGTGACAGTTTCATAATAAGGATCGGGCGACACTGGCGGGGCTAACATCGGTAGAACACCAATTGGATTCTTTTCTTCAGAAACTTTTTGTTTCATGTGGAGGAGGACCGATGGAGCAGAGTAACGATCGTAACGATGGTTCGTCTTTCTATGTTGACCAAGTGAAAAATAACTGATAAATCGTTTTTTACATGTGAAGCATGAATACCGATATTTCGATTTGTAACCGTTAGCAGCTCGTTCATTCTCCGACACCTTCTTTTTAGACACTGGTGACGTTAAAACTTTGAAGATTTTCTTTGGAGATGCGGAGAAGCTGGTTTTAATGGAAGGTTGAACAAGTTTTTTGTCCGGTATAAATGCACGATAATCTTTTTCAGAGATAACTTTTACCTTATCTTTCCGTGAACGGTGGCCAATATTTTGTTGATTGGTTTTCTTAGTTTTAGACGGGTTTTTATTTTCTTCCTTTTCTTTCAGCAGCCATTCCTCTTTATGGGTATTCTTCAAGTGAATTCTCATGTCCCCGACATTAGCAAATTTTTCGGAACAGTGACGACAGCTGACATTCTGACCAAAATGATATCGAACATGTTGTTTCATCTTTGTCTCGTTCATAAAGGCTTTACCACACACATAACAAGGAAAGGCTTTATTTTCTGAAAAAAGACAAATTCAGCAATGGAATAAATTATTGACAATTCAAGATTGGACATTAAGGAAAAAAAAATTAAGACAGGAGAGATGAAGTTTAGCATCCACTCAATACAGACTAGGTCAAATGGGACTAAAATATGGTGCATTCGCTTACATTTGTGTGAACATGGCAAAGGTCTTTAGTAGTGGACACCAGAGGGAGAGACAGCAATGGCTTTCTATGTCTTCTCGACACAACGGTCATTTCGGGACTAACGTATGGTTTAATTTTATTTCAATAATTCCAAGCCTGGAAATAAGGCACCTGTCACTGAAAATGTCAGACACAGACTCAGTCTTTGTCAGGCACAAAACCTCTGGTGCCTGTCATTGTGTCAGGCACTAATAAGTGATTTGTCTTTTTTATTGATATTATTAATACATGTCCGGCGCTAAGTTGAAAATGTCAGTTACGTATTATTTCACTAGTTCCTGATATTTTGTACGGTACGTATCTAAAACCGTTATTTCCAGGCCTGAATAATTCACATGCACGCGTAAGGATCTTTTAGTAGTGATAACAAATCAGAGGACTCTACATTAAGATGGAGTCAAATCACTATATTAATTAATTCGAATAGCGCCTCTCATCTAGAACTGTTCTACTTGAGGCTGGTGATTTGCTTAAAGAAAATAATTTTAACAGCAATTGCACTATTTCCAACAGTCATCTGCGAATTCGTGTCACGTGCAGGAACCATATTAAATTGTAACACACGATAAATTAAAGTTAAGTTTCTGTAAAATAAAATAGAAATAATTACCATTGTGTTCTTTCAGATGTTTTTCTAGATTTGACACTTTCGTAAAACGAACTTTACAAAGGGTACAAGGATAATTCTTAAACTTTTGTTTCACATATTTCCCTCCCCTTGGTTTTTTCTTTGGTGATCTTCTCTTGCCAAAAGGACTTCCAGATAACCGTGGTGATGACCTTGGGGATCTCGCATAGAATTTCTTCTTCGGAGTAGACAACACAGAGGGTGAATTCTTCATGGGGGATTTTTTCTGAGGTAAATCTGAGGGAGAATTTTTTACTGGTGATCTCTTTCCTGGTGATATATCTCCTGGGCTCCTCTTCAGAGTTTTCTTTGGAGAACCTATGGACAATTTAGATGGTGTGCTCTTGCTTGGTGAAGATTTTTCTGTTGCTTTTGACATCATAGGCAAGATTTGTGCCTGGCTTGCGTCTTTTATTGACGACTTCTTGGACGATCTTTTAGTCGTACTTCTGGCGGGTAATTTATAATTAGGGGTTTTGTTGGGAGAAGAGTCTCGACTGTTTGTGTAACCTGGTTCATGGCATTTGTTGTGAGAGATCAGCTGATTCATTTCATCAAAAACAAAATAACAAGCATCACATTTGTAGAGTCCAGGAAACATGACTTCATTATTCACTGATGTCTTAAATGGAGTTGTCTCCCCTGCAGTTCGTTTTATTACATTTGGGGAATTATTTTTAGATCGAGAGTTCTTGTTAGGACTAGAGTTTTGAGATCTGATTAATCCATTATATAACTTAGCACCTGAGTTTTGAGTTTGTTGAGCCGATTCAATGCGTTCCGTTTGTTGACTGGCGTTAATACAACAGTTGATCAAATCCCTGCTTGACACGTACTGACAGTTAATATGAGTTCGTAAAAAATGGCGTTTTAAACTAAAGGGTTTTAGGTATGTGACGTCACATAATTCACACTCGTACATCTTCTTGCCGTCACGGTGACGGATCACATGATGCCTCTTTCCAACGTGGAATTCAAAATAATTTGAGCTGTTTTCCGTCTTGAGTAAACTGTTGGGGCTAGCAGATTTCATCTTGAGATCAGTTTTATCACTGTCAACTTTTTCGGTTTTCTTTCTCGCAGATTTTACCTTATTTGGAGATCTGGAACTATTAGGTGATTTCGTGTCACCTGGCGATTTTGAACTGGTAGGGGATGATTTCCCTATCTGTGATTTTATGGGGGATGACTTTGCACTGCTTACAGAATTTGTGCTACCAGGCGATTTGGCACTGCTTGCACTCGTAATTTTTACTGGGCTTTTGAAGATCGTGGATGATTTGTTTATGTTGAGCGAATTATTTTGGAGAGGTAAATGGGTCGTTGGCCATTTATTTGCAGGAGACTTATTCATCAATGGTGATCTACTGTTTCCCGATGGAGATTTAACAGTTTTGGTGGATTTGTTTGTTGTCGTTGAGGTTTCAGTTGACGGCCATTTGTCTAAACTTATCGTTTTGTTTGACGATTTCTTGTTGATTTTGTAATTCATGGTAGTTTGGATTTCTTTTTTTTTCTTTGTAACGTCAGCGGAATCCAGGGTCTCCACGGGTGAAGTAACTTTACGTTTCTGTGGAGAGGATTTTGTGAGGAGGGAGGCGTTGATACATGGTTGTGTTTTCTTCTTGGGTGAAACGGTGCCTGACTCATCCTCAGTAGCTTCAACTTTCTTCTTACTCACTTTTACTTCTGAAAACAAAAAAAAAAGTTAAAATGATCAACGTGGACTAGGAGACGATCAAGAAAATCTGTAGAGAACAAAGAATCCTGAAAATAACTACCAGAGAAAAACCAAAGCACATTTAAAAACCCATAGATGACCGCACTCCTTGCTACTAGCAGCCCCTGTAACAATGATGATATGTATATTCATATCATGCACATTTCCATGGTAATATGCATGTTTAAAGATGCCATAATAGGTCATAAATAGATGAGTTTAAAACTTACTAGTTTCATTTTGTTTCTTTTTCTTGTCTTTTTTCTCCATGTTAACATTGTGTCTCTGGTCGAGATCAAACCATGTGAGTAGTTCTTCTCCTACCTCAATATCCTACAACAATTAAAACACCATTATATTATAACGTCAAACCGTAATGACGTCACCAATAGCAACAACAATTTTTGTAAAAGGGAAAGACAAAAAGGGCGGAACCTATGATGAATTTTTACGTTATTGGTGATGATTCATTGAGTTCTATCTATTTATTATTACCCTGAACAATATCCTGTAATAAATAGTCATTTCGGGACACATATGGCTCAATTTTATTTCAATAAACCGCTTGTGCGTAGAGGTCTTTAGCAGTAGCAGAAAAAACAGAGGACCCTACTCCTTGTCACGTACAAACAGGTATTTGACTTAATGTTTCACAGGCGCTGACTGACAGGAAGCGAGAGAGAGAGAGAAATGGGGTTTAACGTCCACTCGACACAAACCAGGTCATTTCAGGACTAACATATGGTTTAATTTTATTTCAATAATTCGCTTGCGCGTAGGGGTCTTTAGCAGTGGGAGGAAACCAGAGTGCCCGGAGGAAACCCACGAGGTTGAGAAGGCGCCCCTATTTCTATGTCACATACACTCACACCAGTGCTTGAAATCACAGCCGCAAGCCAGAGGTGACGGGCCAGCTAGAGGTTGAAGCGCGGTACTCTAGACCAATAGGCCATCCCAACCCCACTTTTTTGATGGCCTCTACTAAATGAAGATCTGACAAGTTGTAGTGGGAGTTCACGTCAGAGGTCATACGAGCGGCTTTTGACCCTATGGCTTCAGACATTTGATTAACCAATCAGCATTGAAGTTACTAGTGGATTTACCCACAGTGTCTTCAAAACACCCAAAGCTGGTTAATCCGTCACATCATTTAGAACACGTCAATGATACCAACTCTTCCAGATCCTAGTGTAGTAAAGACAAGTAAAACGAAATTTAGAACTATAAAAAACAAAACAAAATAGGATCTGTGTTATAATCAGTTTGACAATAAATAGACAAAAATTGAAGACTTGACAATCATAAAACAAACCTTGATAGCTTTATAATAAACTTCCTCATCGACCTGTACGGATACAATATTCTGTTCTTCAAAATAGCGAGCACAATTAACATATCTCATCCAATTACCAAATACAGGATTCGTAGCATTTATTATATGTTGTACTCGGTTTGTCTCAAAATTAAAAACCTGCAAATAAAACATAAAGATAGCTTGCCAGACAACAAAACAGATATTCACAACAGCTGTGTCATACAGGCAGTCAACAAGGTTGTCACATATTTATGCGTTTTCTTTTCCAGTTATTTAAACACACTAAAATCTGAGCACAAGTTACAACTGATTAGTAATTAAATTATTATCAGAAATCGTTAGAATTTGGCTTCTAGTTCTGCCCAATACTAACCTATGAAAACCATTAATATCAAGGGCAATAAATCAGTTGGATAATACCTTTAGCCTCAAGACCATACCCACAATTTTCCAAAGTGAACAAGGGGCATATATTTGGCACCAATCTTAAATTATTTGAAATTACTGAAAATCAATCGATTCTTTGTCCCAAGAACGCTTTAGCCTCTGGCGGGTTCACAACCAATTGTAGACACAGGAACGCTAGACAGGGGCAACGAATATATATACAAACAGATTGAAATGTTTTTGCATCAAAACTGAATCGAAATTGACTTGTGCTGCTGTTGGCATTACAGTAACCTGTTGGTGTATTGTTTCCACATAGCATTAATATTCCATATCAGAGAGAAAGAGAGAGAGAGAGAGAAAGAGCGAGAGCGAGTTTAACTTCCACTCGACACAATATAGGTCATTTTGGGACTAACATACGGTTTCAATTTAAATTTCAATTTCTTTGCGCGTAGGGGTCTTTAGCAGTGGGAGGAACCGGAGTACCCGGAGAAAACCCATGAGGTTGGACAGGCGACCCTACTCCTTGTCATGTACTATCTGGGATTCAAAACTACCAGTCCACTCAATGACAAGCTTTATGATACAGCGCGCACTTGCAAATCATTTGGCCACCCCCATCCCTTACCCCCACTCCCTATATCATAGAACCCTGATAGATGACCTATTGAATTTCAGGAAATACCCATATAGCAAGTTTATAAATGGTTCCTACATCCCAAGTGAATCTGTAATGGCAAGTTTATAAATCGTTCCTACCTCCCAGGCGTATCTATAGTTGATATCACCATATTTATCCTTTGTGACGACTTCTCCTGCATATGGTCCGTACATTCGACCCTCCTTTATAGGCGTTACACACCATACTCCTGTTAAATATAATATAAGATATGTTTTATATTGTTTGAAATTTTGCTTTTACTTGTTTTTACAACAATGGAAGAGTTGTTATATACATTCTAGTTGATGTGAGGAGTTAGTCAATGAAACGGTCTGTTATTGCAAGTGTTCGGTGATTTCAGCATGGAACTGTGGGTAAACCAAGAGAAACTGTCAGACTTATGAATATTAATTAGATATAGCGTGCTTGTAGTGAGAGGATGCCTCGTGTCAGACTTATGAATATTAATTAGATATATATAGCGTGCAGTGATCATCACTTTTATGTATGTAACCATCAAAGGCAGACGTACCTTAGATAAAGAACGTATAATTATAATTAACCTTTATTTAACATAAACGACAACGCTGATTGCCTAATCAATGTCAGACGTCATAGGGCCAAAAGACGCTTGTATAATCCCGACACGATCTTACTCTACAACCGGTCAGATGTTCATGTAGTGTAGACCATCGAAAATATAAAAAAAAAACGAAACGAAATATAGATCTGGGGCCTGTTTCACAAAATTTTAACTAAGATAAAATCAAATTTTAGTAATTTGATTGGACAATATTAGATTAATTTTAGTTCTTAGCCAATCAAAATTGAAGTTATCTACTAAAAATTGGATTTTATCTTTAGTTAAAATTTCGTGAAACAGGGCCCAGTATTTTGATCAGATTGATTTCACACAGCAATGATTCTTTCATAGCAGAACTAGATCATTTCAGTAATGGTTCAATTTTATTTCCTTGTTTGTAGGGGTCAGTGAAGAAAAGAAGGAAATTAATCGCCATTTCATTTATTTATGTCAAATTTCCTGTGATCATGCAAGCAGATATTCTGTTGATAAAACTGTTAACACATTTTGCTCTGTTTCTTTATGCTGATTAAATTTTTAACACATTTCGCCCGTGTTTCTATCTTTGTTCTGTTTTATTTATAATCCATTCAAATAATCCTACCTGGCTTCCCGAGTTCAACCTCTGAAGGTCGAAACTCTACTTCTGCTGGCTTGATCAATCTATCTAAATTAGCAACAGTCTCCATGACGACAACACCTGTTGCCATTGACAACAACTTCCATCATAATCCCATCTTGCCAAACTGCAATTAAAGAAACTGATTTAAAACATTTTGATCTTTGATCAAAATTAAAAACAAAATAAATGTCGCCAATTATCTGAATGCTAGTGTCAAGATAATTTTGAGACAGTCTGAAGGTAATGCGTTTAAAGGCGGAGACCCAACGACTTTAAATAAGGGTCGTCCATCTGTCAGAGGCACAGTTCCTCTAGAAATTTACTTTTCAACATGGCTGACAAATAAAATGAAATGGGGTTTAACGTCCTACTGTTCTGCTCCAAATTGGGCGAATGAATCCGGGCATACGTCATACAGTGTGCTATGAGGGAAATTTTGCCCGGACAGTGGCACGATGGCCTACTCTTATATTGAATTCCTTGAACTGCCAAGGGATCTTTTATGTGAATGCCAATGTGTACACGGGAGGAACCTGAGGTTAGAGAGAGAGAGAGAGAGAGAGAGAGAAATGGGGTTTAACTCCACTCAACACAAACTAGGTCATTACAGGACTAAAATGGTTTAAATTCTATTTCAATAATTCCCTTGCGCATAGGGTCTTTAGCAGTGGGAGGAAACCAGAGTGCCCGGAGGAAACCCACGAGGTTGAGAAGGCGCCCCTATTTCCATGCCACATATACTCACACCAGGGCTCGAAACCACAGCTGCAAGCCAGAGGTGGCCGTCCAGCTAGAGGTCGAAGCGCGGCACTCTAGACCAATAGGCCATCCCAACCCCCCCGAACCTGAGGTCTGCCAGACAATCCTATACCTGTTCACGCGCAAGTGGGGAATCAATATGATGCCACTGGAAACCATGACAGAAGGTATTGGTATACTCGCACATGTGAAACCAACAGACCATCCAACCCCTCTTGCAACCATAAAAGAAAAGTAACAAGCCAACAGCGAGGCTGAAGTCCCCACCGAAATCCCAAAATAAAAAGATGACACATATCAATTTATAGCACATTTATTTTTTTCAAAAGTATTGAGCAATCAAATTATACACTAAGTTTCATCTCTCTGTATCAGATAGAATCAAACTGGTCCTGTCCTTAGCTTTAGCTCGAAATGTTAATCATTGAACTCCGTCAAGACTTTCGCCTAATGAACATCTACATCAAGTTTAAACATTCTACCTCAATTAAAAGCAGAGTTGTTATGTTCCAAAGTCTTGACCAATCAAATTGCTTATCACTTTGTAGCCTAAGCAGTAAATTCTCATCATCGAACTTAGCCACGGTAATGATATTATAAATCTATACTCAAGAGTTTCATCACTCTCAAGGCAATCACCTAATAAAGTTTGAACTTTCTAGCTCAATTAGATATTGGGTCCCAAATAGTGCGACAGAAAGAAGAACGGGTGACCGCATTTTAATATTCCCTGATTTCTATGAAAGGTGGGAGACAATAATAAATATACTTGTCTTAAAATAACTGATGTTGAAGAGGCGTTAAGCCCCATTTCAATATTTGTGTTCTTATCTGGCCGTGAAAATATGGGACTAATATCCAATGTTTAAAGCACAATGAACATTTTATAATCACTATACAAGTTATGTATTCTATGGTTTTGGGTGAAATTAATAACAAAGGAAGAAAATCATGTCCCACAACGTGGAAGTAATTTGTAATGACTGATTCACCAACGACAAATAATGATAAAGAAAGAGATATGTAGAATGGACTAAGCAGGCATAAACTTGTTCAATTTGCACCATTAACAATACAATAATTGATTAGACATTACAATAATTATTGAATATGAATCACTTTATATACATTCATATTACATTAATAAGAGTATGTGTTTTTAGAACCATTATCGTCTATTTTAAGGTCCCAAGGAATAGAGAATTTCGCTCATAGTAAACACAATTCCTTTAATATTTTCTTAAACAGGAATTACTGCTATATAAGTTTTTGATAAAGAGCTGACAGTTCTATCTTTAATCCAATAGATATTTTCGTTTTGTTAAATAATGAGATAAGTTTTTGATAAAGAGCTGACAGTTCTATCTTTAATCCAATAGATATTTTCGTTTTGTTAAATAATGAGATATTAAATAATGTAAGGGGCAATATGTATTGTTTAATGGTCGCGAGTGAGACATTAAGTAATACATTGTAACAATATATTACTTAATGTCGTAAGCTCGACACCATTAAACATCTTTAAACACTGACACTCTGCAAGAGCTTTTACAGTGAAATACGTCACACTAGTCCAATATTTCACTGGTATAAATAAAGTACTATTGGCAAGTTGCACGTACGATTATTTGAAATAATGGTACGCCAACATCAAAGAGTGACGTCACATCTGTATGTTAAATAAGATTACATATAAAGAGCTGACAGTTGTTGCTCTAATGAAAAGGGAATATGCTGATAATCTCATTCAAATTATTTCATTCTGAACGAAGTTGTTCATGTTTAATATATATATATATATATAGAGAGAAGTGGGGTTTAATGTCCACTCGACACAAACTAGGTCATTTCGGGACTAACATAATGGTTTAATTTTATTTCAATTATTCGCTTGCGCATAGGGGTCTTTAGCAGTAGGAGGAAGCCAGAGTGCCCGGAGGAAATCCACGAGGTTGAGAAGGCGCCCCGATCTCCATGCCACATACACTCACACCATGACTCGAAACCACAGCCACAAGCCAGAGGTGACCGGCCAGCTAGAACTTGAAGCGCGGCACTCTAGACCACTAGGCCATCCCACCCCCCCACAATATATGTTTACCTGGCAACGATTTTTAAATCTGTTGAACATTAAGACGACTAAAGAGTTGATTATGGACTCATCACGTTTAATAAATGTTTAATTGATAATTTATGTCACATTATGATTTAAGGCCTAAAGACAGACTGGTATTAGGCAGATTTAGCTCTAGATTAATGCATGTTTATATAACATTGCTATTGTAAATATTGAATTTCAACCAATTATAAGGAACAACAATGTTCGATGGCCATAGCATATTTTCAAATTTATTCTATTAGTCGGATTATAGATAGTCCTATCGATATAAAGAGATGGATGATCATGTTGTTTAATAGTAAACGTTATTTATTTAGAGTAGATTTTTCACCTGCCTATGAACCTTTAGCCCCTTCCATGTGTAACCATGTGGTATTGTTTGGTCTGATAGTATATGACCCTGACCTTGTATCAATATAATCTTGCCACCACTCTCTTAGTCCCACCATACAAGCTGTATCTAGCTAGTGACAGCAGTACTTAATAGACCTACATATAACTACATACCCACCCTACATACTACACGTACATATAAACACCACATACCTGACTATAGATTCTTCATATTGACTATATTATACTATATTATAATGCACTTTTAAACAAACCGACACATTCTAGGTAAAGTTACAAATCTTTGTATCTTTCTAAGAAAGAGAGAGAGAGCGAAATGGGGTTTAACGTCCACTTGACACAAACTAGGTCATTTCGGGACTAAAATATGGTTTAATTTTATTTCAATAATTCGCTTGCGCCTAGGGGTCTTTAGCCGTGGGAACTTTTAAACATACTGTCACATTAAATATAAAGTTACTAATCTTTGTTTGTATCTTTCTAAGAATTTCCATTTTCAAAGGACTTAATAATGTCCATATTAATAAAAAGCAGACACATCCATAAAATGTGCTCCTAGTAAATTTAACATTAAACATACAAAATACAAGAACTAAATCCGCCTATTGCCAGTCTTTCTTTAGGTCTGCAATGTTATCTAACTTATTAATTTAACATTAATTAACTTATCCAGTCCATAATCATCTCTTGATGTCATCGGTAGCCAGCGATATTTACCAGATTTGAACACATTTTAAAAAATAATTAAATTGATAAATGGATAATCAAGACTTTGTTCTTTATCACACCGATGTTTAGTAATGATAGGCATAAAGTTCAGCTGCTAATATCTTGGTTCAGAATGGAGGAATTTGACTGACATTTTCAGAATATTCTCTTTTCTAACTATTATAGCCAGAACCGTCAGCTCTTTATCAAATCGCCCATAATGCCGTTTTAAAAAAACAAAATTCAAAGTATCATTGGTAGAAATTCTCACGACTTGCATAAAATGTTTTTTAAAAGAGGCCAATCATACAATTTAAGGGAATAATAAGCACCAGCTTATTTCAGCCAAATGTTGACAAATTTTCAATTTTGGTGATACATATACTGAATGTAATTAAACCTTTTCTGGACGGAGATGTTTTAACTTTCACAATATTATAGCTGGCAAGATTCTAAAAAAAATTAGCATTTTAAATATTTCAACCAAAACTTTGTGTTTTTACATCTATTGCAGACTCTGTGCATCTACATAAATAGATAATCAGGAATTTTCTGGAAAGAAAACTTTGCAGTTTTTATATTTGTGTATCAATTCCGTTCCTACATTCCATTTCTTAGTATTTTACAGCTACACGTACGTGTTGGCCTATTCAATAATTCGATTGCACATAGGGGTTTTCAGCAGATCTCTAAGCTGAAAAAGCGACCCTTCTATTCATAGCGAGTGGGGAATCAAAATCCTGCCACATGACAGACCCTAAGATCTAACGTGCACGCATTCAACATTCGGCCAGACAAACGCCCCTGATTTATAATATCAAAACAAGACAATAACTGTTAGAAAACATGATAAATTGTGAACGTATGATTGACACAAGGTGTGCATATGATAGACATTTAATTTACCACATAAAAAATCTTCTTAAATGAAATAAATATACAAAGCTTTCAACTGATAAAATATAAATTACGAATCTCATAAAGTTTAAAGGAGGACTTGTAATAAATGTAACAAAGTTACAATATAGAGCACACTACAGTTTGTTTTTGGTTAAAAAGAACATTAGGTAAGGGCAGGTGGAGAGAAAGAGAGAGAGAAATGGGGTTTAACGTCCACTCGACACAAACTTTTGGGACTAACATATGGTTTCATTATACTGTATTTCAATAATTTGCTTGCGCGTAGGAGTCTTTAACAGTGAGAGGAAACCGGAGTACCCGGAGACAACCCACCGGGGATTCACACAATCGGTAATAGCAGATGGTTCTCGCTATAATAGTTAAAATGCATGTATAGATAATAAAAAGAGAATGTTCTGAAAATTTCAATCAAATTACCTCACTGTAAGCCTGGATATCACTGATACAATTATACCCTAGCTAGTAGACTTGATTATCATTACTACCGTTGTAATTTCAGTCAAATTTCTACACCCTAAGCCTAGATATAGCTGATACAATTATACCCTAATATATAATAGCTAGTAGACTTGATTGTCATTACTACTGTTGTAACAATAACAAAATCTCAGTTATCCATTTTTACCGTAACTGCATCGAACAGAAAGTAGAGGGAGAAATGGGGTTCAATGTCCACTCGACACAATCTAGGTCATTTCGGTACTAACACATGGTTCAATTTTATTTCAATAATTCGCTTGCACATAGGGTCTTTAGCAGGCTTTATGATACAGAACGCACATGCTAACCATTTGGCATCAAGAGAGGATTATGTCATGTAATTTGTTAATAAATGCCTAATCAATAGTTTATGTAACATTTAAGACCTGCAATAGGAAGATTGAGGTCTTGTAATAATGTATGTCTAATACCGAGAGAGAGAGAGACATGGGATCTATTGAGAAACCGCAGGACCTAGAGAAAACCTGTGAAGTTAGACAGGCGACGCTACAGTTTGCATAGAGAGAAAACCTGTGAAGTTAGACATGCAACGCTACTGTTAGTGTACCGTAGTAGAAGTGTGAAATCGAAACCACATCACTCGATGTATAAGGATCACGCGTTAAACCATTTAGCTGCCAACACCAACTTGGTCATTTCAATAATTCGCTTTTGACAGCGGGAAATGAAATGGCATTTATCGTCCAACTGTTCTGTTCCTACTAGGTTATTGAAAGAGGGAGAAATGGGGTTTACTGTCCACTCAACACAAACTACGTCATTTCGGGACTAACATATAAGTTAATTTTATTTCAATAATTCACTTGCACGTAAGGGTCTTTTAGCAGTGGGAGGAAACCGAAGTGCCTTGAGGAAACCCACGAGGTTGAGAAGGCGCCCCATACGCTCACGTGAGGGATCGAAACTACAGTCGCAAGCCACAGGTGACCTACCAGCTAGAGGTCAAAGCGCGGCACTCTAGACCACTAGGCCATCCCAACCCCCCGGTTATTGAAGATTGGTATACGATATGCAGTGCGCTATGAGGGAAGCTGAGCTCTGAGAGTGACACTATGGCCTACCTCAAATTTCAACTGCCAAAGGTTCTTTACGACTACGTGCACGCCAGTGTGTACATATGACCTTGGTTTTTCATCCCATCAGAATGACTGCATTGTCCCTTCAATGTAAGGCCCTCCATCTACGTCCACTGACAATTAAGGGTGAACCACACAGGAAAATCCCAATGACCTTTCTCTGCTAAGACAGGTATCGAACATAGGATCTCCAGGTTATTGAGCCAACGTCCTACTCACTGAGCCACTATGGCTTCCCTTTAGCTGTTTCAGGAAGCCAAGAAAAACACCTCCAATTCTTAAGTAGCCCAGGATCGATACCACGCTATTTGATACAATGACTTACTGTACTAAAAAACGGAACGCGTAAAACACACGACAAACCTGGTTTATCGTAAACTATGGTACTGAAAAACGGAACGCGTAAAACACACGACAAACCTGGTTTATCGTAAACTATGATATAGGATAATAGAAAATAATGTGCTGGATAATTCTGATCAGGTGTTATTACATCATTACAGGTAATAACAGACCAAACGATCTAGACTACTAGCACACCCGACCCAGCCCCCCAAAACAATCAGTTCTATCATTATATAGTTGAAAACGTCAACAGTTAAAGTCACTGATCGACTTGTCATTAAATTCTTTCACAGCTAACTTGATATTAGTAGCCTTGTTATTCAACATTTAATTACGAAATTGAGAAAACATCAAATGGTGACAAAATGTGCAAAGGAGGTCCTTAGAAAAGCCCGCTTGTACACATGTAATGTATGTGGCTGGAGGCAAGACGAAAGACTATTAATCGAGGCTGTATGTGATGGCACATACTGACATAGACTTATAAAATGTACATGAACTTGAGCCTACTGATAAGTCATAAGTTAAAACAAAGTTTTTACATTAGCAATATGAAAAAAATTGAGAATTTTGGTCTGAACCATTTAAGTCAAGTGATAAAAACTGACTCCATTCACCATGTTTGAATTACTATTATAATTCTATTTTAAAACTCAATGGGTTGTCATAAATAAAAATCAATAATCTAAATATTATATTATTCATTTACAATTCTAACATCAAAAGTTTAAAAAAAAAAAACCGATACATCCTCTACGCGTTTCACGCCTGGACTATGAGAATCCATTGTTTGTGAAACAAACCACATCGCCACTCGCGACTCGCAGCCATCTATCGTTCAGGCTAAGTAATAGCCCTACTTTTACAATTCTAAGATCTTATCAACAATCGAATTACACAACCTAACAGCGTATTGTTAAACTTAAATATATAATGCAACTTTTAATAGTGTCGAATACTCTATATTGTTACCAAAATATCAATAAAACTGAGGAAAACGTGTCGCTCCTTTACTTCATTCAATGCTTTGACGCCATCTTGGATACGAAACACTACTGGTAGTAGTAGCCTACGTGAATGGCAAGCAGAAACGAGCAAATGAATGAACAGATTAAAAATCAGTTATGGAGAAAAACTTACAAATCTTGGTCAATGCATCATAACTGTAATGAATGATAATATCATTAACAATATTTATATCCTCTACATTAAATATCGATAAAGCTAGTTTGACTTTTGACGCCGCAGTATATTATTTAGGCTTTAAGAAAAGTGGTCATTATTTATAACTTTGAGTATATAACAAAAGTACCCCGACTGCAAAGTGTGAAATAGAAGGCTAACCTCTTCCCGCCAAGACAGTGGATCGCGCACTAAAAAATATCGGAAAACTATAAAAACATTGCGATGTACGTATATTCATGGATTTTTGGCTCTCAGAGACACTTTGTTATATTTAGTTCTTTTATATTTTTGTTATTGCTCTTAGCTTGGTCAAACTTTTGCTCCAATCATGGCCATGAGGTCTAGGCTAATTTACGGCGAGCTTAATAAATTTGTAACAAAAAGGAATCTCTATCAATTAGGAAAATAACAAAAACTAAATACTCGTCCCGGCATTGAATAAATTTCACGAATTTTATAAATTCAGCGATGCCATCGAATTGTACTGAATTCGAAAATCGCCATATAAAAACGAGTTTCGCATAAAAAGGAGCATCCCGAGGCAGCACAAAAATCCAAATTTTAGACCCCGTGGAACATGCTCGGGTTGATTTGTAGCCTATGTATGGTTAAGAATATGGGCCCCATGCCTGCCTATGCATGTTGATATGTTATTTTGTACAAATGTTTATTTTGATTAAGATTTGCTATATGCAACACATTTTAATGGAGGCAATAGAAAAACAATTATCATTAATTTTATCAACCAGTTACTGTTTTTACTATAGTTAGTGTTGTGTGTATATATGAACCCGAATTAATTTCTTTGCCCAGTGTCTAGTCTATATAGGCTTTAGGGCGACCCCCGAGTAAAAAATTCTATCTTTTTTCCATACAAACCAGACAATTTACAGGAGTTTATGATTGATTTGACGTCAATAAATATTATTCCTAAAGACATTCTACAATCAGTAATAACTTCAACAATTTGAAAATTTATTAAAAATAAGATTAAAGAATTAAGCGGCAATACATAGCCCCCCCCCCCACCTTCTCTCTCCCTCACACCACCCAAAATTTCTGGATAGTTTTCGTCTATCTAAATAAATAAAATCAAATTGTAATAATCATAAAAACGGTGCGGTTCAGAAGCTAAGTTGAATACACATACGTACGTTTTATACGTCATCAGAATTTATTACGTCATTTACAAAAATATTTTATTTCTACCTGTGAAAATAAATAATATGTCACTTAAATCCCTTCATTAGCTCGGGCAGGTAGAGAAGAGAGAAAAAAGGGAGAGAGAGGGAGAAACTATAACATTTTTGGACTAATTTATATCACTAATTCGTTTGCCGATAAATGTATGTGGCAGTCGGAAGACTCAGAGCGAGACCCAAGATGTTGTCACGTACAAGTGTGGCAACACAAAGGTAGACCTTATGATCTAAAGCACACCCCCCACGCCCAACTCCAGACAAGTTGTCGTTGTTCATTATGTTGACAATTTTATAGAACTTTTACCCGCCGGGCAGATTTCATAAATTTCTAAATAATATCCATTCTACAAATGGGTCCAAATCTCATATCGACAGATGACCACAGAAGACCTCGGTTTTACGTATACCACGTGTGCAGATGACCTCGGTTTTACGTATACCACGTGTATAACTTGAACTTTTCTTTGTCACCAATCGACAATTTTTACTTGATATAGGAAGTTAAATACGCTTTGACGTCATTATTTCCAGGAAAACTTATATCGATTTTATAAAATACAGTTATAGTTTTCTTAGTATATTATTGCAAACACTTTTGAATTCAATTGAATTTAAACACCTTTATGTCAATAGAAATGATATAGCCATTGCGAGTTTAAACAAAATAAAAAAATATGTTAGTATAATTAAAATGAATAAAAAACATAAAATGAACAGCGGTCACATAGTTCTTGTGCGATTTAAATTTAGTAACGGGTGATATTTTATCGCTTTAAGGTGATGGAATCCCAGTTTTAATTCACAGTGATTTCAATTCGGAAGTTGGATGACCGAATGGTTAGCACGTGCCCGCTGTATTATAGGGTCTGTCATTGTCATTGAGTCAACTGGTGTGGTTTCACTTTCCCGGTTGTACGTGACAAGTTTCACCTATCCAACATCGTGGGGTTTCTCCGGGTCCTCCGGTTTTCTCTCACTGTTAAAGACCCTCTCTCCCTCTCTCCCTTTAAATCTGCAGAACTACCTATGACGTCAGAAAGGTAATTACGTCACCCCGGGTGCGTTCCCTTAGAAATATATTTCTATGGTGATATAGTCGAGGCTAAGCGAATATTTCCTGCTGATCAGTTTAGTTCACGTTATTACATGTACCAGTGGTGTACGTGCAGAATGCATGTATTGACGTCTGGCTTATAGATATAGACATAATATATACATGTCAATGACGTCATTATATAGTCATTAGACCCCGATCTAGTATAGTCTTTTATTATACGCTTAAGAAAAGTGGCTCGTGCTCATAGAGTTATATAACTAGCACTCGGCTAATCTCGACAGATTCCGTAAACTACGTAGACTACATCTAGTCTCGGATGTATGACAGTAAGTGATATGTACCTACGCCCATACATTTGCGATGCGGCTACCGGTTTACTTTAACAGGAAAACTTGACGCTATTACACAAATTGGGAACCTATTCGGCTAGCGACCTATTCGACCGATCGAGCTGCAACCTGTTCGTTGGAAACCTATTTAGAGTAAAGACAACAGTCTCTATTTATCAACCAATAAAATCCAACGTTATGTCTCTCAAATGAAAGTAGAATATATTATTTTTTATCCATTCCTTCAGCTCAGAATAGAAGTGTAATTTCGTCATTATCTTACAGCTGGATCGGTCGAATAGGTCGCTAGCCAAATAGGTCGCCAACTTGTGTTTGGAATGGGCGCAGCCATGTTTCATCCGGGACCTTTAAAGTAGTTCCAATATGGCGGAATTCATCATACAGCCGAGTTTAGATTCCCGAAATCTTCCGAGGTTTGCCGAGTGATATAACTAGATGCTCGTGCTCCCCATAGACGCGATCAACTGGTCCATCATGAATATTATAGTATCAATTTTCCAGTATGCACATAGTTGATCGTAGCCCCAATGTTTTGTTCCTTCACCCACGCCCCCCCCCCACACACACACAACCAATCGCCTGTCTTTTTGAACCCGGAAATAAAATAACTGTGGATGATGGTTTAAATATAACAGGCTCTGTTAACTTAGGGACAAAAATTGAATTGGAGAGAGAGAGAGAGAGAGTTTAGCGTCCACTCGACCCAAACTAGGTCATTTCGGGTCTAACAAATAATTCGCTTGCACGTTCGGGTTTTTAGTAATGGGAGGAAACCGATGGAGCCAGAGAAAACGTACGAGGTTGGACTGGCGACCCAACTCCTTGTTACGTACAACCGGGGAATCAAAACTACGCCAGTTGACTCAATGACAGACTTTATGATACGGCGCACACGCACGCTCTAATCCTTGAATAAGCTTACGTCACACATTAATTTAATCACCGTGGTGGCTCAGTGACTGACAGGGAAAGTTGATCTGGATTTTACGGCGTGCCCCCCCCCCTTCAATGGTGAGAGCTCTTGGCAGTTGGAATTCGAGTTGGAATTCGAAAAAAAAGGGCAGACCGTAGTGCCGCTATCCCAGGGAAGGATCCAGGAATTTTTGCAGGAGGGGGTTTGCCAGGTTTCTTTTACGGAAATCTGCCAACATCGTCTCTAAATTACATGGGAAAACATAAAAATTGAGCTTTTTAAACAGAGAAATCATTTTATATTGATGTAGGATCATGATTTTTTAATGTGAAAATACCGTCGACATTTTTTTTTAGCTTGACAGACGATCAATCACCACCCGGATGACTCTAATAAGTCTAATTTCTAATTCTGGAATTTTTTGTTAAAAATAAATACCCAAAAGAGACCTAATGTAAATTGTTGATGACATTTGATCTAACCCCTAAACAAACCCAAATTTCTGCTGGTATTACCCTTGCCCCTAACCATATAAAAATAGTCCAGTACACTCAAAGAACATAATTAAACCTAAAAATCACGTCATGTCCGAAGAGTATAAATTTTTCAATAGGACATTTACTGGGTCATTTCGGAACCAAATAATGTAAGCTTATTTCAATTAAATCACATTCGCGTAGAGGGGTCTTGTACTCTTGAATAGTGAGGGAGGTTTTCGCAACCAAGAGGACCTAGAGAAATCCCATGATTTATTTATTTTTTTTTTATTTTTTTGTCAATATAGAGTCAAATGAAAAAATAAAAAAAGATTTCGTTCCTTTATTGTCAGTCTACGTGTTGTGTTTTTCCTCTCAATGCGGAAACGTTTTGTCTATGCGTATATATGAGGTGGTGTATTATGAAATTTACTTGTACATGTATTGTATATTATTACGACACCACTGATTACCTAAATAAATCATATCTTTATTCTCCATATATCACGTGTTTTAATCATTCTACTTTCAATTGATTCACACATCTATGATATATATTACAATAAGACAAAGGAAATGTGTTAAAACAAACAAAAAATCGATGATTTGGGTTCCCTTTCAGTCATTTCTTTGTTTAATGAGCTTGCTCGACTACTTGCGGGTTGGCTGTATGGGATCTATTTATAGTAACATCCTTTCCATACAATCAAATATGGCGATTCTGTAGTCAGAATAAATTTCAACATATTTGATTATAACAAGCTAACCATACCCTTTCTTTGTTTATTTTTTGATATATTTATGATCCTGGAGCTATGACCCACCTTTTGAGAGTATTGGTTCCTCGTAATTCTTCTTCTAACCCTAGATATAGGACTTTTTTGTCGCTGTTCTTAATGCAGTGAGATCGCCGACCGGAGCTTGTAACCATCAAAGCCTATATCAGCGTGTATAGGCATAGACTTGTGTATCGAGCTATGAGAGAGAGAGAGAAGAGAGGACACGTATGAGATGATAACAAAAACTCAAAACTAATAACTTTAGTTTCTCGTATATTCTTCTAATTAAAGACATCAACTCGAATCTTGATCTGTTAATTTCAATAAAATAAAAAGATATCCGTTTTTTAGTTCTTGGGTGTATTATATTAGCGTTTCTTGTTAGACCCCGGACTCAGTCAGTAAACGGATTAGCCTATTGACCATCTGTTGTCGGCAGTCGCGGAATGTTTTTTGCTTTGTTCTCAATAAACAGTTGTTTAAAATTAAACTAAAAACTTACTTGTATTTAATGTCGTCGGTTATTATGAAGTATAGGAAATGAATTGAAATGAAATGGGGTTTAACGTCCTCATGAAGTAGACCTAGGCCTACATAAATAATTTATAAAAGTGAAAGTAGGCTCTGAAGGATGGGTTTAACGCCCTACTAATGAAGTAGACCAACATGAATAATTTATACCGTATACTATATCCTGTATATGTATATTCATTTCTCTAACAATGTTTTATATAAGTGAAACTAGACTCTTGGTGGATCTCGAAGGTGGGGTGGGGAGGGGCAGTCCAGCCCTTACACTTCAGATTTTAATGTCATTCATTGACTCCCTAATGCCATGCCGGATTCTCTAATGGCAAATGATTACCACCCCCTTTCCTTTTTTTTAATATATTTCAATAAATATGTGGATTCCTTTCGGAAAAAAAGTTCACCCCACTGGTGAAAAGTTGTGTGTTTGAATGACTATTTGTCTAATGTGATGCATATTCCTGAAGCAATGGCCCGAGAAACCCCTCTGTGGGATTACCTCTAATCAAACAAAACACTGCGCGGAGTATGAGTGTGATGCGGTTATCAATCTTGTTCCTTTTCAATTTTCCAGAAGATCCGGCTATGAATTCCGGTGTCGGCTGAGACAGTTTACCAGAATTTACCAGCGTTACTTCCCCTTGTCGGTGATGTAGTACAGAGATCCCAGCAAATATCATCGTCTAGTCATTAGGATGGAATGATTGGAATTCCATTGCTTGCTGTCCGCGAGGAATTCCGTCTTAGAATGACGTATGGCGTATGGCTATTTTAATTAGCCCGGTTGGAGAAAAATAGGACGTTAAACTCCTTTTTATTCATTTATTCATCCATTTATTCTTAATTAAGTCTCATTCGACATATTGGGAAATTCGCCTTCTATCCTGCACAATATTAACAAACTGAGCATACTCGGCCAATACCCGGAAAGACCACGGGACCTCCAGTATAGCGAGCTAACGTTTTATCCACTGAGTCACCGCGGCTCCCTCGCTTTGAAGGAGAAGTCCCAGTTTTGTACACTATAATCTTACACTATCTATAATTAGCCCCCGTTTGACAACAGACACTAAGCTAGGGTTGACCGATATTTTAAGTCCTATATATAAATCGACGATTGTAGTATTTCGAGATTTTTATGTAATAAAATGAAAGGTGGTTTAATGTCATAGCTTTCTGCTCCGTCTGGGTAGGGCCTGCGAGAGAGGCGCTGTGGAGCAGCAGGGATACTTGCCCAGAGCAGATGTATGCCCACTAAAGTTAAAAAACAAATTGTTGATATATTAATAAAAAAAAAATGTACTGTTACTTGACCGTGGAGTAGAATACTGGTGACTTTTGAGAATGTGTGTCCTTTTAAGTGGCGTGGGTAGGATTAAAATCATCGGATTCTGTCCGTGCACTTTTTTAAAAAAAAAAAGCTAAGTCTGCCAACTGAACGTATTTCTTTAGGCCTGAAATGTTATCTAAATTGTTAATTCAACATTAATTAGCTTATCCAGACCATAACTATCGATGGCTTCGCTAACCTGTGTTATTTACTGGATTGAAATCCTATCTGTTGCTTAACGTCATTAATAATTTAATCAAAAATGGATAATCGAGACTATGTGTTTTTTAATCTTACTGACCTTATTTAGTAATAATGATCGAGGCAAGGCTCCAAATTTCAATCGCTAAAATCTCGGTTGAAAGTGGATGAATTTGACTGAAATGTTCAGCAAATATTCCCTTTACCTAGCATTTAACAATTATGGTGAAAACTGCCATCTCTTTGTCTAATCAACCATAATGCATCGTTAAGAATATAAACCACCTGCCGGGGCCGTTGGGTGCTGGCCCGTCCTCATTCCGTTTGAGACTCTCGTCCCCGTCATTGTAACCGGGGCTTAATCCGAGCCCGCAAAACGTCAAAGTGTTGGGGACCGCTAGTGATCATGCAAGCGATTATTATAGACATAGGCTCAGTGGTGGATTAAGCTCCACCAAGGCCTGAGGTGGCAGTTGCTGGAGGACCTATTTAAAAAGGCGCGGGCCTAATTAATTTCGGGTCAGGGCCTATGTTGATTCCCGTTGCCCCCCCCCCCAACATTCATTGTCTATTTGTTTTTAATCGTATCAGACAAGTCTAAAAAATTTTTTTTACAAAATCTTTTGGTCTGAGGCTGCAGCCTCACTGATAATCCGCTACTGCATAGGCTAACTGGTATCCGATCATTTGTCTTCGTTTCAATCTTGACACTTTTCAATATTTATAGCAATTACTGATCTTTTGACAGCGTTATTCGTCACTAATATGTCCGGGAGAAGATTCTAATCGAAAATAGTTTGCCACGTACTAAAACCTTTTTGATATTTTGGCGTCTGGTGGTCACGGTTTTTGTTTTTCTATTTGTTTGCCAGCTTAAAATTTTCTGTCACATATCATGTATATCTGATTATTATTACATCAGTAACACTTAAAGTAACTAAGTCTCTATCTCAATATCATCCAAAATCTTCAACATTGAAAACACAAATTATTTGTCAATTTAAATCAACATTGACGCGGTGATCTCACTGGAAAAAGGTGGGCTTCTGATTCCAATGTCTAAGTCAAAATAAACATTTTACCACTGGTACACGAATCGTGTACCATAGTGCTTTTCAGCTCCAGTTGTAACAAGGGACTCAAGGAACGTGGCTAGACACATTGCACCAAATCAAACGGCGTCGCTATATTCTTACCTGGAGAGCATGCGCAATAAATACTATGTAGACTGGAATAACATGGCGCTAGACATTTGCATTCGATTGAGACTTCTGGTTTATTTCGCCGAACATAACTGATTAGGAATTAAAGGAAAAACGGAAACCATTTAATGTAAATCAGCTTATATACATTCATATTACAGTATTATATGCGTTGCGACCTACTTGTGTCAATTTCTTGATCCCAAATGTTACGATGTAGCTCCTTTAAACGTTGAACTTGAATTTGGTATGTCAATTGTCATGTGCTGTGTTAAATCATCTGTAATTTTGCCCGGACAGCGGCGCTAAGATGAACTCTTATATCGAATTCCAACTGTCGGGGCTCTTTTACGTGCACGCCAATATGTACAGGGGCTTCGGTGTTTCGTCTCACCGAACGACTAAACACCTGTCCTTATACGGACCTCGGACAGGCATCGCTGACAAGGGGAAACCACGCTGGAAAATCAAGATGAGCTTTCTCAGTCAGTACCGGGATCGAACCCGTGACCTTCTGGCTAGCGGGCCAGCGTTTCACTCACTGAGTCGTCGTGGCTCCAAGATTTCTGAGAAGTATAAAATTCCGCTTTCATTTAATAAAAAATTGAAAAGGTGTATTTAATTGGTGTTTTTGTGTATAACAGATGTGAACCGGAGTAGGACCGCATTAGAAAACAGTAAACGAATTGATGGATGTGGCTGGCATTCAGGAAAGAGATCTATCACAGTAGAGTGGGTGGTTCGCTGTGTGTGCAGAATGAGTTTTGTTCAGATTGCCGATAATTCCATTAACTGTACAGCATACACATCTATATTATTAAGCTGTTTGTCTTAAAGCCCCAATTTCCATTATATTTTGGAGAATAAAACTGCTCCATACTGTATTAAGCCCTTAAAATCCTTTGCCTTTGGACCGAACTCAATATGCTTTCGAACTAGTTAAACCCGCTATCATCTGGAAATGAAGACCGGCGTCTTAAGATTAGAAATCCCGGCCCACACATACACCCACCCACCACGACACACACACATACACCCACCCACCACGAAACACACACTTACTCCCTCTTTCACGATGGAGATTTTTTTTTTTTAATTGTCATTATAGCCTGATTTTGTTTATTGCCAGGGGCGGATCTAGGAATTTTGAAAGGGGGGGGGGGGCGTCGCAAAATAAGGGCACTGACCGCGGAGACGCCGTTAAGAAGAGGTTGGGGGCCCCAAAAAAATTATCCGTCATTTCCTTGGATCTGTAGCCATTCCAAGAGCTATTTGGCTGATATTTTCGTCTAAACGTTCGGAAATTGTTGAAAAAGAGCCCCCAAATCGAGCAAAAAAGCTAGTTGAAAGGCACTTTCAGAAGTAAAAAAGGGCACTGTCGAAAATTAGGGGGGGGGGGCGCCCCTTGTGCCCCCCTTGAATCCGCCTCTGATTGCAGAGGATAAAAATAAAGTATCTTTTCATAAGCTGAATGGCGGGTCGTGTCGTGTGGAGCTGATAAGAAGTATATGTGGCATGGGGGCTCACGGGGATAGCGTGACATGGTAGCTCACATGGTAATCGTGGCATGGTAGCTCACAGGGAAAGCGTGGTAGGGGGTTCACAGGGAGAGCGAGTCATTGTTAAAATCCTTCTTTCCAATAGGAATGGCATAAAAATTATAGATCCTTAGGTTAATCTATCAACCAAAATTTAAATCACAGGAAATTCTAAATGGTAGATCATTGAAATAATTAATTTCCGAAAGGTAGATCGTTGAAATAAATAATATCTACACGGTAGATCATTGAAATAATAACACGTCATAGAGGGAGTGCCCCGCAAACAACACCACTGCTTGTACCTAACTGACCTATAGCGTAGACAGTTTTAAGAAATAGGAGATAACCTCCCGGGTGGCTACCAACACCCCCCCCCCCTCTCCCCGCCCTCTGCAATATATTCAAATACCCTGAATTTTATTGACTGTATATTTCAGCAAGGGAGACCATCAGAGAAAGAAATTCAAGAACACGAAAACTGCGAGATGATGCCTATTCTGCAAGCATAGCAAGAATTGTACTCAATTTTATTAAATGTGTGAATACTGTTCCACCTAGAAATGGTTCCACTACTGATGCCTTCCGTCATACTTCAGGCACAGTAGTGGCTTTTCCTACAGTAGCATGTGCCAACCAAAATTCAATTTTTGAGCTAGGGACCCGAAACTTTGCATACAGCTAGAAAAAAATCTTAGAATCATTAATCTTTTTAGATTTTAAAAATCGGTTATTAACTTTTATTTTTATAGCTTATTTTATATATCCATAGGTAAGCAGCGTTTTGCAAAATTCCGTCAAAAACGGGCAAAATTGATAAAATGATACTTTGACTGACTAAATGACTTTGGAGCAGGCTCAGATTTTACTCACATGTTCTAGGTATACACATTAACTAAAATCAACCACAAAAATATTGTTTTTAACCTTTATTTGGACATAATTGAGAGGAAATCGGACATATTTCGTACAGAAAAGTAAAAAATAAATAACTATAACTGATGTTGAAATGATTAACAAGAACTTTAATTTAAGTTTTCTCTAAATAATTTTAGAATAACATTTCTTTTTATTTTACAATGATTTCAAGTTTTGTCTAAATAATTATAAGTACCTTATCAAAAAATAAAACTTGATAATAAATCATATACAAACAAAACCTATACCCTGTACCAATAACAATAAAAAACAACAAGGCTGCTCAATTTCAATTAAATCTTTTACCAAGTTCTAGGAACCTGAAAAATTATAGTAAATTATAATTTATATGAATGATTAAACAAGATTGATAAACAATTGGTAGGCCTATGAAAGGAAGACTGGCATACGCCGTGCGATGAATAATATTTTTATTTTAACACGAAATTTATAAAACATACAATTTAAACTAACTTTATTTATCTCGTAAAT
Organism: Patella caerulea; assembly: GCA_036850965.1. Classification (NCBI taxonomy): domain Eukaryota; kingdom Metazoa; phylum Mollusca; class Gastropoda; family Patellidae; genus Patella; species Patella caerulea. Next base: position 77,588,493 of record JAZGQO010000010.1, on the reverse strand, counting down.
AACAAATTCACTCTCAAAGAATTAAAATTGTTAACATTTCAAGTATTTTCTCGCATTCGCACGTGAGTAACGGTCGTATAACTGTAATTTGATATAGTCTCGATCAGCAGTACTCCTCAGTGTAAAGCGTACAGCGAATAGTCGTCTGAATGATAGAGACTACAGTTCACACGCCTTCCGCCATGACAGAATGGCCGATAAAATTTCGGTCATCTCAGAACAATTGAATTTTTACGACTTTCACGTCCACATATGGAAATAAATGAAGGTGGATCTTATCAAGGAACATTTCTTCCATAATTTAGCAAGTTTTTTACCCCGGCGCATCTTCCACGAAAAAAGTTACAAAATTCCAAACTTTTCAATCGAAGAAAAAAAATATTCTTACCTTGCTATGTGTGATAAACTTTCCATGCGCCGCAACCTTGACATCTTAACTAACTGTTTTCGGTTGAATGGAACCGGTATCAATAGCAGGAAACCGACACGGGGCCGTAATGCAAGGCCTACTTTTCGCGAAAAAAATGCGCCATATTTGTGACAGCCAATTAAGAAAAAAGAGTTACGTCCCTTTTTCGGTTGGCACACGCTACCTACAGAGTTCCTTTGCGCAAGTTTTGTAGTCAAATGACTACAAAAAGTTTACTGGCCTATAGCTCCCTTAATTTACACAGACACGAACCCAAAACTGTACTGCACATAGCTTAACATATAATAAATCAATTCCCCATTGAAATAGAGGTGAAGCCTTACCGCACAATTAAATGATTTGATAAAATCAAATCCCTTCATGAAAATTCTCAAGTTCTGAAATTATAATGGCCGCCCAGTCAAATAGAGCATGCGCAATCCAACTCACGTGATCATACGCCCCTTCCATACATGGCATATGACCGTAATTATATGCTAATGACCTTAGCGTGGGAAAATATGTCAGAAACAATAATAGACTGCGTGTTGGGGAGGTTGGGCATAAATTTGTCGCTCAAACCTGGACAAAAACTGATAATAGATTTTATTGTTCAAAAAAAGGATGTAATTGGCGTCTTTGACATTTCAGCCGAGATTCTCTTATAGTATCTGTGCTGGGTCAGCGTATCGTAGGCATTGCCTTATATGGAAAAAGATGGGCGGGGTTAAGGCGTCGGGGTATTTGGCGAGATTTCAACTGGCCTGTGTCATGGCTGCCTGCACATTACAAGAACACCGCTAAGAAAATGTAAAACGCATAACCACAAAGAAAAACTGTTCGGTAACTCTTCTAGTTGTTAAGACTTCATTATGTATCATAGGATTACTTATTTTAATACAAACTGTAATGACAATTGTGCGTTTTAACCTATTTGAACTTGCGTCAACGGTCTTAGACTGTACCACTTGTAACGATAACCAGCTATAGTTATCGTTACATTATAGTAACTATGTTCCACCCAGCGGCGGCGCCAAGGGGGCGGGAGGGTCAAGGGGGGGGGGCATTTGCACCTCCAAAAATCTGGCCTGCCCCCTCTTTATTTGCTCCCCCAATAATTTTCGGATAAACTAGTGATTTGGCGACAGGCGGTGATTAAGAGCTATTTATCTCGACGATCAATGCCTGAAATACTGCCAGGCTGCATTTCGGGCCGTCTACTTTTCAAATTATTGGGGACTTCGTTGAGGTTCGCAAGTCCGTTCATTTCACAAAATATAGTGGCGAAAATATTCATTCGTTGAGGTTCGCAAGTCCGTTCGTTTGCCATTTTGGTCTCCCATCGTATAAACTAGTGACAGGCGACGGACGGTATGTGGTCAGATTTATTTATCTCGACGATCCGTGTCTGACTGAATACTGACAGACAGCATTTCCTACAGTCTATTTTTTAAAATTTTCTGTACACCCTACATTGGCGCTCGTGACACTTTACGTCAATTTAACGATCATTATTGCCTGAAATACTGCCAGACTGCATTTCCGGCAGCCTAATTTTCAAAATTTTCTAGGGGAGGAGTTGTTGAAACTCGTGCCTTTGCCCCCTTAACCTTGGACTTTACATCAGATTTGACCCTCCAACCACCTACGACTGGCGCCGCCGGGTTAATATAGATAGTGAACTATGACGAATGTTTTGGCCTGACAGTAATTGAATTGCAGCTGGCGGGGGTATTTTTTTTTTTTTTTTTTCTTTTTACAAAAACGCCAACTTGTACACGTATTTCGTGTATTCCTGATCAATATTTGGTTCCTTATGAGACTTTCCAGGGGTTGCCGAATGGGGGGATGTCCATGGGAAATAGATCTTAATCAAGGTTTCTACCCGTTGGCTGGATTGAGGCGGGGTGAGACATCGCTGTCTGGACTATGATAGTATGCACAGGAATAGAGTTGTAAACTGTTATACAGCGAAATGGATTCCAAATAGGAAAAGTTTTCGGGAGCATCACTGGGGAGCTTACAGCACTCGTGACATTTGGTCGTTTTGATTACAGACATTGCCTGTGGTAGCTACTACACCCAACGGGTGCCATATTACACCCATTCCTGTGACCGTTTGGAAAGTTTAAGTTTCACCAACCGATACTCTCTTTCTCTCTCTTTTGCATGACCATTTTATTCATAATCTATAATCGACGAAGGGATTCGAAATATTTTTATCTGCCAGATTGTGGTAAATATTCATGGTATAGAGAGACGCGGGGTGGGGGGGTTACTGCTGGATTAAAATACGATTTTAGTATCTCAAAATTTGTAGCAAAGAATTGGCCGTTTGTGACCCTGTCTGCACTGACAAGTCTTCGGCGAAACAAAAAGTCGAGGAAAAGTTTGATCGGGCCAAAGAAACGAGAATTGACAAATTCAACTAAATGGGAAAATTATTGGTGGTCTGTATCCATAGGGACAAGTTGTTAAATGAAGTTATCTCCCTTGTATTAATATCGTCGGCTGTCGTTTAGCATCACAGAAAGTTGAAATGGATTGCAGGAAGGATGGCACTGACACGAAAGATGATGACAATATTTTAGGAAACCGTTTCCCTGGTTACGTAATGTGACAGGTACGTGCATCTCCGATTGTTGATTTACCTACGGTAGCACATTCATGATGGAAACTTGGAAAGTGTGCGGAATAATTTTGGCGCCAAAATATATAGCCTATGCGCCGTGTTATCGGCGAGTCTTTTATTTATCGGCTGAACGTCAAGGTAAACTTTACACCTAGTGTCAGGTGTTCTGCACGACAACTTTCTCTAGATCTACATTATTTAGCCATAATAGGCCGGGGGCTGGGGTGCTTTGGACACAATCAATAAAAAAAATTTATTTATTAAAACATTAGCTTTAGTTTTCTGAATTTCAAGTTAAGCTCAGGATTTTCAAAATAGGCTATAGCATATTTAATTGAAAGATCAGACCACTTCCCATATCGGATATTTTAGGAGACCAAAAAGCAAACATTCCTTTGTTTGATTGTACAAAAAATCCATCCAAATAATATAAATACATTCTTTGATGCTTCCTAACCTTTAGTCTGACCCCCATCAACCTTCTCTGTGAAGTTCAGAGAAAGCAGAAATTCTTTTTATCTCCAGGGAGTCGATTCCATCCATCGTTAACAAATGGAATTTATCCTCTACAAGTAGGCCTACAATAATAAAAGTTGATCAAAGATTAAACTTGTGATCACAGGATAGGCTATACATGGTAAGGGGTATTTAATATCATTATTTATTGTCGTAGAAGATTTATTTCGACTATTTTCAATAAATAAATAGTTTTATTCCATGTCCGTGGTTAATTTGTAAAACTTTACAGATTTTCACACATCTAGTAGTTCTCTATTAAAAAGCCAGGACCTACTAGGTCTTTTCGGGATTAACATATGGTTTAATTTTATTTGAATAATTTGCTTGCGGGTAGGGGCCTTTGGGAGTGGAGGGAAACCAGAGGATCTGAAGAAAACCCATAAGGGTGGACAGTCGACCCTACTCGGGAAATCGAAACCATGTCTGTTTACTCTATGACAGACCTTATGATAAAATGCACACATGCTAACCATTCGGCCGTCGACACCCCACTTTTAAAGATAGACCAGTCCAGAGATAATACAGTGTGTCCAATTTCTAACTGAAAGGTTTGGTATTCTATTTTCATATCTGAGCTGTTGTAATTCTACCATATTTGATGAATCTCCATGAATTTACTAAATTTATCCGCCTTGTTTTGGGTTATTTAATATCTTCTGTCAAATCTCTCTTTTGTTATAATTTTAAATAATATATTTCATAGCAAAAATTTAAAATAGCCATACGTGTAAATAAAACTCTTATTGAAAAATACTTAGAACTATTACTAATTCTGTAACTATAAAACTATGGCAAGGCAGGGCCGTAGGTAGGATTTTAAAAGTGCCCGAGTTACAATAAACTCACTATTTAATACACAAGTCACGAGCCAGTAGAGGCCTATATCTGTATAGACCACAGTTCAATTTAAAGATTTAACCAAGTTTTTTGATTTAGTAAACAATAATATTTGTTGAAGTTTTTCCTTTTACCCTGTGAAATATTTATTGTTTGACTTCCTGGTTGTTCTGCTCTACTTGAAATAAGTATTTCCTGTAGACTGTTTATCTAGTCTTTAATAGTTTAATATAGTGGAATTAAAAACAGATATATATAGATTTTAGAATTAGCCGAGAAAGTTCCTGAGGATTTCGCTGGTGGTTCCCCCTTGTCATTGGCCAAGAAAGTTCATGAGGATTTCTTCGGTGGTTCCCCCTTGTCATTGATGACAGAGGGCCTAGCAAGGTACAATGTATAGTTATTCGGATAGGATCAAAAACATGGCGCGCACATAAAATAAACCCTTGACAGTTGGGATTCGAAACAAAAGTAGGCTGGGGAAAGTTTCACCGCATAGCACACTGCATTGCGTATGTTAGACATTAAAACCCACTTCATTTAATTTTTTTCAAGAACACCTGATATCACCTGAGATTATTTCATCTGGTGTGATATCATTGTCAAAGGTTACCTGAAGATTGAGTCATGTTTCAAGGGCTAGTCCAGCACTGCGTGAGAAAAGGGGGACAAGCAAAGAAATACCGTATGTGAAATCCCAGTCTGCAATACACTGTCTGATTATGTTGCTAGAAATGAATGTCAGTGTAATTTCTAATCATTTACAGGGTTAAAGTTTATTGGTTTTTATCTAAATATAAATTTCTCAGTTCCTTTATTTACAGTATAATATCAGATATATTTATTTAAATTTTTAAATGTGTAATTCACCACTATCATTAGTTTTTAGTTTTAAACCATGTTTTTATACACCCATATTTTCATGTGGACGTTTATTGTCAACAATTTGATGAGATATCATTTGATGTTTTACAGACATTTTCTCTCCTGTTGTTTAAAATAAAATCATGTTCAGTTTAACTTCCTGTGTTCATGCAGTAATATATTGTTCATATAATGGGGTACATGTTATAAGGGTGTTCATGTTGCGGTGTTCATGTTGTGGTGTTCATGTTGTGGTGTTCATGCTGTCATGTCCATGTTCATGGTGTGGTGTTCATGTTGTGGTGTTCGTGCTGTAATGTTGTTCATGCTGTGATATCCATGCTGTCATGTCCATGTTGTCATGGTGTAATGGTGTGGTGTTGTTGGTGTGATGCCGTCTGTGGTGTGATGTTGTTCATGTTGTGATGTCCATGCTATAATGGTGTGATGTTGTGGGTGGTGTGATGTTCATGGTGTAATGTTGTTCGTGGTATATTGTCGTTCTAGACAGAGGTGCAATATAAAAGGATATGATGTACTGTCAGCAATGGAAAACAGATGGGGACTTTACCAAGAGTTTGTAACATCCAGGAGAAGAAACAGTTTATTCTGTAAAAAAACGAGAGTAGGGGCATAAAAAGGTGGATAGAGACAAAAATGGGGTTTAACATCCACTCGAAACAAACAAAGTCGTTTTTGGCAGTAGGGGTCTTTAGCAGTGGGAAAAAAGGGGAGAACCCAGAGAAAACCCACGTGATTGAATAGACGGCCCTACTCATTGTCACATACTGGGGAATCGAAACCAAGCCGGCTGACTCAATGACAGATCAAACATGAATAAAACACAAGTTTAGTTGTTTGACTGAGATGCACTACCATAACACAATCATCAGGATTCTACACTCACCCACTCATCTATATTATACTTATATTACATATCAACACAAGGCAGATAAACTTTCACTTCTGTCAGCCAGGTAGCAGGCCTACAGTGTGATGGGTGAGTGTGCGGTAAACTTTCACTTGTGGCAGACACACACAGTAGCAGGATATATATATAAACGGTTATCTAGGCCAGCGCCATTCAACATGTCTTTATGTTCCTGTTTTCATTTAGTGAGGAGATTTATTCCATAATGTGTTGTTTCTAACTGCTGGGCAAACAGGACACATTCTTGACAAATTGTTGAGTTGAACTTTGTTTTAGTTTTTATTCTGTCAAGGAGTTTTGTGTATTTTGGTAAAAGTTTTATAATATATGTTTTTATTATGTTTGTTAATGTGCCATGGTATCTACTCATCAGGAAACTGTTATTTCATAGACTTGATGTGAGACAAAGAGAAAAATTAGGTTTAACGTCCACTCAACACAAACTAGGTCATTTTGTGACTGAAATGTCATTCAATCTTGTTTCAATAATTTGCTTACGTGTAGGACGTGTAGGGGTCTTGAGCAGTGGCAGGAAACCAGAGGATTTATAGAAAAGCCATGAGGTTGAACCGGTCACCCTACTCCTTGTCGCATACAACCAGGGAATCGAAACCATGCCACTTGTTTCAATGACAGACTTTGTAATCTAACTTGCACATGTTAAAGTATTCGGACAACCGCATCTCAGACTTGATATGTTCAAGATCTTTAAATGCATTATTTCCACTTGTCTAGTTGTTCGTACAAAACAAAAATATCAAGGTCGACCTGTGGCATGTATTTAAGAATTAGAATGAAAAATTAGTCAGAAAGCCATTGCCTGGCCAAATGTACTCCAAAGCATTGCATACCTTTATTTTTAAGTGAGTTCTTTAAGTTTAAAAATTGGTGAAAGGTCAGTGTCAGCCTATTTTGTTTTAATATCAAATTTATATTATGAAATTTGGGTATTTCAAAATATTTGTACAACTTTGATCGGTAGGACAAAAGTTTAATAATATTTATGTTCTGGGTCGAAATAGTACTGACAGGTTATTCAAATAATAAGTTAACTGATTATTAAAACAAAAGTTAGGTCAATTCGTGTAAATTTAGAGCAATCACCGCTCAGAGGTTACTGTGTTTGATTTTCCATGCAAGAGCTAGATCTTTGGACCTGAAATGTTATCTAAATTATTAATTAGACATATTTTAACTTATCCTGAGCATAATCAACTCTCGATATTTACTGGATTAGGATCGATCTGCTGCTCAACTTTTATTTCTGATTTGATCATGAAATAAATAATCAAGACTATGTTTTTTAAACGCACCGTTTCAGAATTGATGACCGAGGCTAGGCTAAATTCTTGATTCATTGGATCATTTTGACTGATATTTTCAGCTATTAACTATTTAATTATTATATTTAACTATTATAGTGCGAACTGCCAGCTCTTTATCTAATCACACATAATCTATCTTTAATTAAGAGATGAATAAAAGATCTGTTATTTTAGGCTTTTCATATATTTGCAAATATTCTTCCTTAAACAGAGGTGGATTTAATGAGGGGCGCCCCCCCCCTCTTAATTTTCGACAGTGCCCTTTTTTACTGCTGAAAGCGCCTTTTCTCAGACCCAAATATGTCCGTTCCGAACGTTTACTTAGACGAAAATATCACCGAATAGCTACAGATGCAAGGAAATAACGGATAATTGTCTTGGAGGACCCCCCCCCCCCTCATAGCGGTGTGCCCCGCCTCCGCAGTCAGTGCCCTGATTTTGTGGTGCCCCCCCCCCACCTTTTCAAGATTCCTAGATCCACACCTGTTAAAGATAAATCATATAAGATTCAGATAAAGATCTGATCATTCTTGTGATAAATTCTCTAAAAAAGATTATAAAAAATTAATATATTGAAAATTTCAATCAAATTACTTTGTTCGGGAAGAAGTTGTAACTGTTTGAAATAATGAGAATAAAGGTCTAAATAGTAATTTATATAACATTTGAAGTCAATACCCAGATGTAGCTCCTCCTACTAACATTTAACTTGTTTAAATTTTCTTGACAATTTCACATTCATTAATAAATTATAATCTGGATGATTAATCAACTGGAGTTACTATTTTCACTTTGTTCAAACTTGAAGTCAGTTCAGGTAAATATACTTGATGTTCAAATTCTTCTTAAACAAAGAAAGAGTTGAATAATAAACACAAGAGAATTCAGTCTCTTTTAATTATTTCGAGCTGCATGTAAAATAGGATGAACAAACAAGAAGACATTGAAGTGCATTATTAAGAAATGACTCCATCATTTAAATTTCTGAAACATAATTTGTTTGTGACAGCTATTCGGCAATCTTGTTTAAATACCGATCTATATTTCGTTTCGTTTTATTGGACTTGATGACCTTCACTACATGAAGAACTGACTAGTTGTTGTAAAAGATTCATAGTGCCACTGCCTGACCAAAATTCCCCTCATAGCACTCTGTATGGCGTATGTCAATCTTCATTTACCCAGAACAGTAGGATGTCAAACCCCTTTTCGATTTATTTTATCCTATAATAGTAGACCAGACAAGGAAAGCAGAGACGTATGACATCTCGAAAAACTTGTCCAACAGTTCGGACACTGGATGCATCTGTATCTATGTTGTGAAGCAAGACAATCGTCTAATGTTTTATTACTATAATTGTTAATGTGAGGTAGGTTTCTTACGGTGAAACTCACCCAGCCGTCAGGTGTATTCTGTATATCTATTGTTTTATTATTTTAACGTGTGTATTTTTGTTCCACAGAGTTGCTGTTACTACAATTACATCAAAACTTACACGAGTCTACCTCCTCAGTTCTGTTGATAGAGTAAAGATAACGCAACTGTCAATCAAACCTGCCATATTCTTCACCATATTTTTCTATAATTTCTTCATTTCGCACAAAACAAAACAATATTGACCAGAATTCCTGAAAATATTCTCAGAGGCTGAAGTGAAAGAGGAATCCAATGTGTGAAATGTACCAAATGTGAAAAAATTCCAGGAAATTTTTGTTCATGACAGATTTTTTCTGTTCTGAGCACAGGTGTGCAGGAATCTAAAGGGATCTACCTAATTTGTGGTAAATGATAAAAAATACTTGCCATCTGACAGGAATACGAAAGGTTATAACTTTATTATTTGCTAGCTGTGTGAATTTCCCACATAAATTGTATCTACACTGTACTATTCTATATGTGATCTGTTCTTTTATTCAAGGGGTATCAGGTGTTCTGTATAGTGGTATCCGGTGTTCTGTAAAGTGGTGTTCTATAAAGATTGTGTTTGATTCCCACTACCAGTATCTGACAGAAATATTATTTAACAATTTTAAAATTAATGTAAGAATATAAGTTTGAAGTTAAATGTGTTGATATTGAGAATAATTCATGAAGAAATCCAGACGAATCTTGGGGAACAGAAGTTGATGCGTTTTTAATTTGACATTGATGTCTTATAACATCCAGCAGCCAGCTCGTATTATCTCTAAATCTTATTTATTTAAATGTTTTAAAGTTTTTTTGGAGCAGAATTAAAATAAATATTCCCATCTTGATAAAATTTAAGCAACATACATCTCATCTGGTTAAAACTAAACCATCTGCCCGAATTCACAAAGAAGTGCATTATCTGTTCATCTTGGTCGTGAATGAAACAAAATATTCCAATTTCAGTTAAAGATTTCGTCAGTAACACAAATTCCGGAATATTCCAAAATCAGTAAAGGAATTTGGGAATATTTTCAAGTCAGTAACAGTGATTCCGAAATATTTTCAAGTCAGTTACAGAAATTCCAGAAGTATTTTTGAATGAAATTTATTGTTTTTTGCTGAACTTGTATCTTGTGGAAATCACCTGTTTTGTGTTATGATAATGATAACATTTTCATGCATTTATGTGAAGAATTTTGTGAAAACACCCACACAGAATTGTAAAAATAAACTTATCTTTCGTTATCGAGTTGAGTAATAGTTGTTAAAGATGTGTTATCTGTAATAATTGTTGAAAAATAGAATTTTAATCATTTCAATTGTCAGTTGTTAATGGAAATGAATTCCTGTGTTTACGAAGTAGTGAAAGGTTTATGGTGTGTACTAATGGGTTGCAGAAATGAAGATATAATTCCACTCTGCTTTTGATGATAGAAATGAAAAACACTCTGTTAGCCATACAGATAGAAATTGGTATCGGGTGTTCCACTAACGATTCAATAACAGGAACTGTTCTTCAGTTTACTAGATGTTGATGGGCTTGTGAGCTTCTATAACAGATTGTTGAAGAATAGTATTACATACACTGTATTACTTTGAACAGATTGGTTAATTATGCGTTACGGATTTGTAGAAAATTGGATGAGAGAAAATATTTCTATTGCTTCTACATGTACTTGTATTTAGTTGTAGTCACGAGAATCGGCAAAAGTCATTATCAGGAATTTGTAGAATTTTTACCCATATGGAAAAAGTCTTGGCTTGTAATTCAACAGCACATTTTTCTACACAAATCTAGTTTCAACTTTGACCTGAAAAATAGAAAGAAATTATCCAAAAATTATTAACCTTCCTCCGAAAAAGGAAAGAACGAAACATTCAAAAGAAATAACCTAAAACCGGCAAGAACTGTTATATCTTAATTAGGCTATATCAACTTTACATTATTATATTGTTTATGAATTATGTTTTTTTTGATGATTGGTCGATTGACATTTTGGCATTTGTTCAGTTATGTTTTATACACATGTGGCGAATTACAAGAAATGACAGGTGACAGACATTACAGTTAAAATAACTAATTCGTGATGTGGAATAACTCGTAACTCATAGACAATATATGCTTCCATTTGTAAGTGGTAGAGGAATCTGTGTACCGGTTGTTTTATAAACCGAGAGAGGAATCCGTGTACCGGTTGTTTTATAAATTGAGAGAGGAATCAGTGTACCGGTTGTTTTATAAAGTAAGAGAGGAATCTGTGTACCGGTTGTTTTATAAACATAAACTGGGATTTATATACACTTGTGTACCAGATATAGGTCTTCTAAGTTTAGAGTGTTTTCGATGAATTTTCTGTGCTTTCGTAGATGTTAAAAGACATCAGTCTTTAATAGATGCTGTTTCCTTGAATAATTATCTTTACTATCATACAAACAATTGGATACAACATGGGTTGTCAGCTATGTGAGTTAAATAGTTAAACTGGAAGTGGTACTAGGTGGTTAAGTAGGTGTATTACCATAGTGTTGGAGTAACTGTTGAATATTTTTCATGCAATCTGCAGTGTTTAGAAAACGAGGCTACAAGTCCTTGTTTTGTTGTGATTATAGCAGTATGAATCCCTTATATGGTAAGAATATATTATTTATATTTGATATGCCTGACAACCATCGATAGAAACCTACCAAAAATAGTGTGTCATTACCTGACATTCAGAAAGTTTGACAAATTAACATTTCCAGCATTTTTAAATTCATGTACAATGATGGTTAATCACTTAACAATTGGTCCATCGTTCACACCAGCTGTACTTTAGATGTCTTGGTTTACAATCTGTCCACCACTCCCGTTGTTTGTCGGAGATGTCTCGGTTTACAAACTCTCCACCTCTCAAACCAGAGACAACAGGGAAGGTATATGTCATAGGATGCCCCTGTTGGGTATAAAACACCTCTCCTGTGTGATCCAAAGGGAATTTCCCATGATGAAGTCAGTTGGAAGTTTGTTTAAACAAGAGATAAACTAATGCATGTACTAATTACATGCAACATATTTTACATTCCTAAAACATGTAGTTTTAACAATATTACAATTAATAAAGAGATTCTAATAAAATAAAACCAAGTACAAACAATCCAAACCATATAAGACAGAATTCAAAGTCCTAAAAAACATTATAGGCAAAATAGTGTAATCAGCAAATGGACTGCTCCCTGTGTACAAAAATACACAACAAACACGAATAAAGTAAATAAACAGATAATATCAATAAAAATTGATGAAATATAGATAGATGGAATCCAAAATGGGGGCTTGGGATGACCAAATGGTCTAGAGTGCTGTGCTTCGACCTCTAGCTGGCCAGTCACCTCTGGCTTGCGGCTGTGGTTTCGATCCCTGGTGTGAGCGTATGTGGCATGGACATAAGGGCGCCTTCTTCTCCACCTCATCGGTTTCCTCCAGGCACTCTGGTTTCCTCCCACTGCTAAAGACCCCCACGCGCAAGCGCATTATTGAAATAAAATTGAAACTATATGTTAGTCCCAAAATGACCTAGTTTGTGTCGAGTGGACTTTAAGCCCCATTTCTCTCTCTCTCGGAACCCAAAACATAGATTTGTAAAAACCGTAGGGAGGGGGGGGGGGCAGCGTATAGTATAGAGAGGCTGTATAAGGAAATGTTTTATTCAGAAAAAGACGAGAGAATGTGAGTGTTTGCATATATGAAACATATAGAGATAAAGAGGCTGTATGAGGAAAAGTTATATTTATAAAGTCGCGGTATTTTAATAGATAATGTTGATGATGAGCGTGGGAAAGTTATTTTATTACAGATGATCTAATAAATATCTTATCAGCTTCCTAGCTATTTATTTTATACTGATTGGTTTATCTACAGGTATCTTACAGGAACTTGTGTTACCTGGCCAATATCTATAGGTATCATACAGGAACTGTGTTACCTGGCCAAAATTTTTATTGGCTATGTAAAGAGGTAAATAACTATCTCATTTACCTGAGATAAAACAACAACGTAGTGTCAATAGTATTACAGTTCTACAGGTATCTTACAGTATGTTACCTGGCCATTGTTTTATTTATCATATAGATTTAACTACAGGTAAATAACAACCTGTTCAGTATCAATATGGTTACTACAGGTATGTTACCTAGCCCAGTTACTACAGGTATTGTACAGGATCTGTGTTACCTGGCCCATATCTATAGGTATATTACAGTCATTGTGTTACCTGGCTAGTATTTTATTCTGATAGATTTATTTACACCTGTTATAAACTTATACACTTATATACAACATTCTCTCAATTATTTTGAAACAAAAGTTCTGAAAACTATTTCCATGTAAGCAGTTTTGTTCTCTTTAAAAGTAAATTTTGATAGAATGATGTTCTGTTTTTTTATGGACATTTCAAATCAGTTTATATGAGTGATGTAGACCACCATGGTATATATATAATATATTGTTCTAATGTGACCTGTATACACCTGAGTACCTGTAAGACAATATTATTATATCTACTTATTGGTTACCTGGTGTGGGATCTATAAAGTCAGAGGTTAATTATATACTCATGGTGCCAGTAGATTAGATGTTGACCTATAACCTCTGGCCATCATATGGTACCAGTATTAGATGTTGACCTCTAACCCCTGGGTAGATACACCTCCTCATGGTACATGTATATATAGCTAATTGTCCATTATACATACTGTATGATTTCACTGATCACTATCTTGTTGATATATAACGGACTTCATTAATTAACCTTCATTATAAACATGTTTACAAATTAACTACCTTAGATATAAACATGTTAACAAATTGACTACCTCAGATATAAACATAACATGCTAACAAATTATGAGGTTGTTACCATTTCGAATGTGAATCCCCAAAGGCCCAGGGGTCGGTTGCTCAAAACAAAGTTATTTTAACTGGAAAGTCAGTTTCATTAACTGTTAGCTAATGGATTCATTAAGGTTAATCCTAGAGAAAACTGTTTTGTTCATTGACTGAATTTTAAATTGAATGGGCATGTATAACAACTTCATAGAAGTTATTTATACATGCAACTGAAGACAGTGAGACCACTAACTGTGCAGTTTGTTCACAAAATTTGATTAAAGACAAAAGATAACTGTAGAATTTGCTAGAGAAAACACCATAAAAGAACTATAGAAATTTTAGCATAAATCTGTAGGATTACCGGATTTGCACAACAGAATCTGTAGACTATTTATTATTATTTCCTTCAGGTGCCAAAAATTCTGTTGAATACTATAGAATTTCATAACGTAGAAAATGGAATAGCCTCTGATCGCCCAAACCTTCTAGAGTGTTCTGTAAATAATTATACTGGTAATCTATGACTTTTTGCTATGGGTACCATATACTCCAATTACCAGAGCTTTGAACAACCAGCCCCAGAACATTTAACCAACCATCGCAGGTATGGTATGGAATCATTATCCTTGTGGTCCTTGGTCATCAGTTTTGATTGTTTGGCCGAGATATTTCCCCAGAATTTTCTACCTGGTTTGCCCCATGTCAGTATTGCAGGATACAGAGCTTTGTAAGATAAAGTATCTAGTTGTTGGGATGGTACGAAAACTGAGGTTCAGTGAATTCCAATGCCAGAGCAGACTGTATGATGGATGGTCTGGGCAAGATTCCAATCCTGTGGATATAAAACACGTAGTTTGTATAATATTGTGTGAACAAATCCAGCTAGTTCAGCGTTATTTTGTCAGTGTTTGATTGTGATTAGGTAAACTTGCTAATCTTCAGATACTAAATCTGAATCCAGACCATTGCTCAAGTAGTCTGTAAGTAGTAATATGTTTCATACATGAAGCAGGACATGCTCAGACTGCTTACTCCTTATAAACACCGAATACCAGTTTTTACTCTCTCTTTATTAGTAAGTACAGGAGGACCTCACCACACACAAAAACCTGTCAACCAGGCAAGCTAAATAGACATGGCAATAAATAACAAATATCATAAAATTAAGTGAAAGGATCTGGGAACCTAGTGTAGATATAGAGTATTGAATGGTGTTGTACATGAGACACGGTAGGCTTACATCTCTGGAACACCCGATACCACTTCTTTAAGTTTTTACTATCTATTTATTTATAGGGGGACTGGATCACTGAATGGTTAGCGTGCACACGATTTATTGAGGAGAGAGCCAACTGGCGTGGTTTCGATTCCCCGGTTTTGCGTGCCAATAAGTAAGGTCGCCTGTCCAACATCGTGGGTTTTTTCTCCGGGTATTCCGGTTTTCCTCTCACTGCTAAAGACCCCTACGCGCAAGCGAATTATTGAAATGAAATTAAACCATGTGTTAGTCCCAAAATGACCTAGTTTGTGTCTAAATGGAGGTTAACTCTCTCTCTCTCTCTCTCTCTCTCTCTCTCTCTCTCTTTTAGTGTTAACAGGATATTTCTAGTCTGTCTCTAGAACATCTGATACCACTGTTTAATTGATGAGTTAACACAACCAACAGAATTTCAAAGGCGAGATTTTTTACATACAATATTGAGTCATGAAAGTATAAAGATAAAATAATGTCCTTGAGAAAATTTTTCTGTTGAATAAAACCAGACTTGAACTAACAGTAAATGTTATAATATAACCACACATCGTTGTCGTTGTCGCTAGCAGACGGGTTAAACTGTTTAATATGTGTCGATGTTTATGTTCTATTTTAACCAGATGGTTTTATCATTGGTATGTTTCTCACCGTTCATCCAAACACAGTCTTGATGTCATGATGTAATTTACATGCTTGTTAACTAAGAGTCTTTTACATCAAGCCTCTCATATATCCAGATCATTCACTTAGATGGCTTGATGTTAAAGACAAATTATCTTGAAAAACGACCTGAAGACAAAGAACTGCTGAAAGTTAACGATTTTTACTGCTTCACTAATATAACCTTCGTTAATTTTATTCCATCAACAGCAACAAATATTTAAAGAGTTTTTTTTATTCATTTTTATGTGTTTTCACTGTGATTTCTTTCTTTGATCTTTTATCAAATTTTACAGATTTTTGAATTTTGATTTTTTTCTGAAATTAAACTCATCTTAAGACGAGAATGACTCAAACTAATTAAGGTATTGACAACTAAAGGGGTTAGTAGGATGAAAGGGTTTTAAGGATGTTTGTAATTTTCACAGGGTTCTATTAGCGAGATCTGAGATGGACCAAAGTTAAAACACTAATTAGTTGTGAGACGTCATCTGGAAATGAAATATGGTTTAAAATCTTAATGTTCTCCTCTGTCAGCCGTATATTGTGCTGTGAGGAACAGTTTATTCATTAGAATTCACGATGAGAATACTTCAATATTACGTGATTTATTTAATTTTTTCTTGGTTCACTGATACTGCTGAAATTATTTGTAGAGAAATGTGATTGGTTTAATGTCCACCATGTCATTTCGGGACTAACATCTGGTTCAATAATTTGCTTGCAGGTAGGGGTGGGAGGAAGAGGAGAAAACTCACGAGGTTGGACATATGACCCTACTCCTTGTCACGTACGTACAAACACTGAATCGAAACCACGCCACTTGACTCAATGACAGGCCTTATGATGTGATTATCATTCAGCCTCCCCACATATCCCAACATCGTATGAAGATTTTCTCACATTTATTTTATTTTTGCTGGTCATAGACCTGATATCTAGAACAACCCCTGCACTTTTTGGGCAGAGGTTTTTGATGTGTTTTGTTTGGTGGGGCCATTGAGTTTGCAAACTGAAAAACTATAAACTAAAACCCATTTTTGGCCGCCCTCACCTATAACCACAGAACATGTCCATCTACTGTCTGTATATACCAGCATGGAGTAAATAAAAATAACGACAATTTGACAGTAGGTGCAACCTGTATGATGATATCAGTACAATGTATACCGGTATTAAAGCGAGAATTTCATATTTTCTAAGAAAGTCAAAACATAATTATTTCTATATTTTTTTCTTAATGGGTTGTCAACTCACTATTATGCGATCATAGGCATTAATTCCCACACTTAAGAACCTTTCAAACAGGAAATAATACCCACTTGTTTTTTCTATTCCCCCCCCCCCCTCCCATGCAATAGCTGTCTTCAAATGTTTTAATTTTAAGTTGAAAATGATATTTTTGCCAATTTCGCAACTGGCAATGGTGAATTATAGGATTATTCTTTAACAAGGTAGGACTGTTTATAGATACCATCTATTTTAAGGCTTTATTTTAATATATTTTAAAAATATAACTTAAAAATATGAAATTGCAGGTTTAAAATACAGGAAATACACCATGTGGTTTATTATACAACATAGGAAATATCTCAATATGATACACACCATGACGAGGGGTCGGGGGTCGGATGGCCGAATGGTTAGCATGTAGACCTGCATTAAGTTCTGTCATTGAGGCAACTGGCGTGGTTTCGTTTCCCTGCTTGTACATGACACAGAATAGGGTCACCTGTCAAACCTCGGCGACCTCCGGTTTTCTCACTGCTAAAGACCCCCTACTCAAAAACAAATTATTGAAGTAATTGAAATTGAAGAATATGTTAGTCCCGAACTGACCTAGTTTGTGTCAAGTTGAGGTTAAACCTATCTCTCTCTCTCTCTCCCTCTCTCTCTCACTTTTAAGTTCTGTAATTGAATTCAACAACAGAAGAAAAATTTGACACATTCATTGTTACAGTTAAAAAAAACTCTTTAACAAAATAAAATATTTATAAAAAAAAGTCTCTTAATAAAATAAAATATTTATTAAAAAAAAAGTTTCAGTATTGTAATGAAATTAATGTACCGTATATGTAGGGCAGCAGTGAATGGGTATAGATAATTTAACAGACATCAATATTTTATGACTCCCATCCACTGAAACGTATCAAACCTTTTAACATTAGGGGTAAAGATATGACTTTAACAATCAGAAGATAATAAAACAAGATTCAGTCAATAAACCAGACCTTATTTTATTGATAAATGATACTTTAGTTTTGTAAGAAAATATTTCCTTATGTCAAGGTTGTTTATTTTAGTCGTTTTGTCCAGATGTTTTCTTGTCTGTTTTTTGTCCAGATTTTTATCCAAGGTCCTGACTTAATTGGCCCCTGTCTTATACATGTATGTATTATATTATCCAAGGTCCTGACCTCATTGGCCCCTTTCTTAACTAGTCTTTGTCAGCCCCTGTCTTAGCTAGCCCTTGCCTTATAGTCACCCCTGTCTTAATCAGTTTTTGTTAGCCCAGTAGGTCTACAAACTTAGAACATTAAACCCATTTTATGTCATTTTCTCCAGATTTTCAACACCATCAATTTTTCACCAGGTGTCTCAAACAACATTTTCTTTTGATGTTGAGATTTCCGATGATAAAATTGTTTTTGTATCAGTTTTTTTTATTCAGATGTGTTCTGGCAATTTTTCGTTTAAAAGTGAAGATTTGATATGATAACATATTTAATGGTTTAAAAATTAACGACATTGAAAAAGAGATCGGAATGTAAACTGATAAAGATTCATTTCAGAAATTCATTAATATAAATTTTTTTAACAAAATCTGATATTATTAATTTATTTTCAATAATTTTTAAATCTTTGTTAAATTGGTTGGATACTAAAACTTTATATGCAGGGGCAGATCCCGGGGGGTGGGGGCAAACCCCACTCTGCTCGATCAGCTACATAAAACAAATAATGCCTTGCATCAATGAAATTACATCACAAAGTGATCCTACATCAGTATATAAATGATTTCTCTGTTTAAAAAACTCCATTTGTATTTATGCCTATGTAATTTAGAGACGATGATGGCAGATTTCGTGACAGAAACCTGGCAAACCCCCTCCTGCAAAAATTCCTGGATCTGTCCCAGGATAGTAATATTGACTAGTATATCGTTCAGACACTTATTTTTGAACCAGTTAAAAATCGCCGTGGTTTTCGAGACAGCATCGTGTTGTGTTATCGAACCGACTTTAGTAATGATGATCGAGACTGGGCCGAAATTTCAAGTGCTAAATTCTCGGTTCAAAGTGGATCCATTTGACTGAAATGTTCAGCATATTCCCTTTACATTATCTAGTTTTTAACTATTACAGTGAGAACTGTCAGCTCTTTATCTCATCTCAAATAATGTATCTTTAATTTAAAATTGTGAGTTTGGGTACGCGTTGATCGGGTGACTCACGTTACATCAATACAATCTGGCATCCATCTTTATTTTACACAATATTCTAGAAATAAAGGATTTCTGTAATTTTATTTAAAATGTCAGTTATTGTGTCATGAATTGTTAATGATAAGTAGAACTATGGGCACGACTAACGATCCAAGCCGACATGTATCAGTGGTCTGATTGTATTGTATAGTATTCGTCCTCGTGTGGTATATAGCAGTCTGTTTCTACTGTGTCAATACGGACTATAACTCACATCGTCTGCTAGCTAAACCGTGGAATATTAACACAACAGAGTGTGAAATATTTGTATGTTTTAAAAATAGTGAGAAAACAGGAAAAAACATTTGACAAGGATGTTGACCGTAGTTATAGGAATATGTTGTTTAACTACAAAGATAAACTGAACAGGTTGGTTTCTTCAAGATTTCTTATTGATTTTTAAGATGTTGTACGCAATTGAAGAGTTGATCCATTTCATGGTGTATTGAGTACAAACAAGGCTTTTTAGATATTTGAATGTCAAGCAGGTTTAATAATTTAATTCATATTTTTTCTCTGCTTTGTGTATATATACTTGTCATCCAATTTTAATTGCATGTGAGTTGTAGTTAATTAAAGAGTACCTTGGTTCAATCGGAATCAGTTATCATGTACAGTGGCTTTCTTGTCCTATCCAAAGAACTAGACACAATTTCCGTAATCCATTCCTTGATCTTAGCCGACACCCACCAAATCCCCTATACACTCTCCCTACATGAACATATGAGATGTGTTTCCTTCACTGAATGATAAATAAAACCTAAGTAACTCTTATTATCACTACGGACCGGTTATCATTCAGATTTGATGAAAAAAGGGAAAGAGAGAGAGAGAGAGAAATGGGGTTTAACGTCCACTCGACACAAACTAGGTCATTTTGAGACTAACATACGGTTTCATTTTATTTTTATAATTCGTTTGCGTTTAGGGGTCTTTAGCAGTGGGAGGAAACCAAAAAGGAAAGAAACTGAGCTTACCATCTAGAATCTAATACACATATTCAGTTAATAAATTACTATCCAGAAAGTGTCAAATACCATCAAGATTCATCAAACGACGAGTTTGTGCTACTGTTTAGTTTGACATCGGTTGTCTAGTTTATGAAACTAAATGGTCATAAACTGTATGACCAATATCAAAACTAAACTAAATGGTCATAAACTAGATGACCGATGTCAAAACGAAACGTTTTTTTCTCAAACTAAATGGTAGCACAAACTGAATCTTGATGGTATTTAACACTTTCTGGTCATAAAAGGTTATCATGAGAATCATGAAACAAAGGAATTATAATTGATTATATCACCTACCTATATTACACCTGAATCTAATGCAATCTATTTATAGTACAGGCAGGTATATAGGTAATCAATAGTTTATTTAATATGTACATTATTTGCTGATGCAGCAATTTTTATAGAATCAGAAATTTTAGTAATTTATTGATGTTTTATATATTTTAGAAATGTTTTTATTTTGTTTGAGGATTATTGTGGTCAGGTGTAACTAGTTCATAGCCGATTAGGTGATTTTGATGTGATTATTCTGTGGTCAGGTATAACATAGGTGATCGGTTATTACCATATGGCCCACGTTTATTCCAATAATAGGCTAGCTGACAGGATGATTTATCAGTGAGAGGAAAGAAGATAAATTCGATGAGGTATAGGCACCTATTTTCATCATCAAGAGGTTACGTACAAGTTCAAGTATAAATTTAATTGAGGCTCTGATAATGCTGGCGAAGAAAGTTTCTTTGGGTGGCGCAGAGAAAAAAAATTTCGTTGTTCGAATGTGATGAACGACCAATGTCCATTCCTATTGTGACGGTTTTTAAAAGGAAACGGGAAACTCACTTTTTTTATATAGCATTCCGTTAATATTTGTGTAAGGCATTATGAAGCACCTTTGAATAAAATGTTATATTATATTAATACAGGTAGCTGTATGTAATTTGTCTTATCATTAGGGGTTGGGATGGCCTAGTGGTCTAGAGTGTCACGCTTCGACCTCTAGCTGGTTTCGAGCCCTGGTGTGAGAGTATGTGGCATAGAGATAGGGGCGCCTTCTCAACCTCGTGGGTTTCCTCTGGGTACTTCAGTTTCCTCCCTACGCGCAAGCGAATTATTGACATAAAATGAAACGATATGTTAGTGGTTTTATAACAAAGGTTCATTGTGTACACTGGTCCTATAATTGGGGTTAATTGTGTATACTGGTCTTATACCAATGTTTAATTGTGTATGCTGGTCTTTAACCTGGGTTATTTCATTTGTGTAAAGTGGTCTTATAACCAAGGCTCATTGTGTATATTGGTCCTATAACAAACGTTAAATTGTATACTGGTCCTATACCAAAGGTTAATTGTGTATACTGGTCCTATAACAAAGGTTAATTATATATAGTGGTCGTATAACAAAGGTTTATTGTGTATACTGGTCCTATAACAAAGGTTAATTGTATACTGGTCTTATACCAAGGATAATTGTTATAACATATGTTTTAATATTGATCCTGTTTAAATTATTAATTAACGACCCAGCAGGAGGGGAAGATAATCAGATGGTGACCCTAGATTCCCATCAATTGATTAACAGTTTTGTTAAAACATGGATAAATTAGCGTCCTTAACGAGTTAGATAATTATCTAGCAGAAAGGTTAATTTGAATGTAGAGTACAAAATTATTTTGTAAAATTTTAATTAGAAGTTTTTTTCGACATTTTTATAGATTTTGTGTCAAATAATCAGGTGCTCGACTTCTAAACTTTTTTTTTTTTCGACTGAAGGAATATTTAAGGTGATTACTACGCAAAATGAAATTATTGACTCAAATTTTCTAATAAAACCCTATGGCATTATATAAGATGATATTACATTATTACAAAAAAAAATATTGATATGATGTACTTGATCACTTGTAACAAGGTACATGTAACATAATAGGGAGAGAGAAGGTTTAACATCCACTCGACACAAACTAGGTCATTTCAGGACTAACATATGGTTCAAATATTTCATTATTTCGCTTGCGTGTAGGGGTCTTTAGACAAGTAGAGAACTGGAGGACACAACCAGAGCCCAGGAGATTCTCTACCCATTACTTTTGACTGTCACTAGTTTGTTTTTATCGTCATTCAGAGGTGGCAGAATTTTGGAAAATTTATCAAATTTGTGTATAAATTTGATACAAAATTGAACGATAATTGGACTGATATTTTCCAATAGTGATTTCACAATATTCTAATTTGCAAAGGAATTACAATTTCTGTAAATTGTATTCAGAGATTTTTTCATTTAGATTTACTAAAGATATGGCTGGAATTGATTGGGAAATGTGTGAAATCAAGGACTTAGGGTAGTAGTTCAGCGTTCCGCTAATATTTGAAGGTAGTATTTTGTCAAGTTTTTAGGGGAGTATATATTTTATCAAATAAGATGGGTTAATAACATAGATGTGTTAATAAAAAATAACTTAAAAATTGTTTGAGGAAATGTCCTTCACATAATTAACATTATTATCTTTAATAAAATTGTGTTTAAAACGAGGATTTCATGTGAAGCAATATATTTCCTTGTTTTAAAAGAAAACTCATCATAAACCTATATTTTACATACAATATTTTATGATATTTTTCCATATTTTTGTAAATAAATGATATTTCAGTTTGAAGATTAAAAGTTTGAATTTATTTTTAATGAAATATACTTTTTGATGTTATGCTGGTTTTTAACCCATCTACCTGTTATAATCTTTTAGTGGCATTTTAGTAACTGGATAGAGCAATACACAAAAAACACATACTTATGGAATAACAGCTACTTCATTTATTTAGGCGATGTTTCGAAGAGTATTCTCTCAACGTTATCAAGCTAATACTCTTCGAAACATCGCCCAAATAAATTAAGTAGCTGTTATTCCATAAGTATATGTTTTTGTGTATTACCCTGTATAGTACTTTTAGGGGGTTGGGATGGCCTAGTGAACTAGAGTGCCGCGCTTCCACCTCTAGCTGGCCGGTCACCTCTGGCGTGCGGCTGTGGTTTCGAGCACGGGTTTGAGCTATGCGGCATGGGGATACGGGCGCCTTCTCAACCTCGTGGGTTTCCTCTGGGCATTCTGGTTTCCTCCCACTGCTAAAGACCCCTACGCGCAAGCGAATTATTGAAATGAAATTAAACCATATGTTAGTCCCAAAATGGTCTAGTTTGTGTTGAGTGGTCGTTAAACCCCATTTTTCTCTCTCTCTCTGTATAGTACTTTTAACATTCAGGATTATTGACTTGTTTATCTGATTTAAATACAGACCTATTTTTCGTTTTTTATTCTACTACATGAAAATATAACCAGTTGTAGTGGTAGGTCGCATCTGAGGTCATATGAGTGTCTTTTGACCCTATGACATCAGACATTTGATTAACCAATCAGCGTTGATGTTTCTAATTGGTTACCTGCAGTTCAGTGCACATCATGGCAAAAACTCACAGTAATAGTTCATTTCATTGGCTAAACTCTCACATCATAAAGGTGCAATAAGCCAGATATACCACATCTGTTAAGGGGGTTGGGTGGCTAAATGGTTAAAGGTTTGCACATTAGATCTGAAGGTCTGTCATTGAATCAGGTGGCTTGGTTTCGATTCTCCACTTGTATACAACACATACAAATTATTGAAATAAAATTGAACCATGAGTTAGTCCCGAAATGACTTAGTTTGTGTCAAGTGGAGGTTAAACCGCATGTCACTCATTTTGGGACTGACATACTCCTTGTCACGTACAACTGGGAAATCGAAGCCACGCCAGTTGACTTAATGATAGACCTTATGGTAACAATCCGCACGTACTTGCTTGACATTTTACGTACTGGTACTGTATACAAAATGAACTGTAGATTTACATGAATAATAACACACATAAAAAGTAGTAAATCTCTTGTGGATTTTCTTAAATTCATTCTTTATTTTCACCATCGTATCCAAAGTTCTATTGTCAAGAAAACCCTGTTCAAATAATGAGGTACACGTGTGGCAGTAATTACAAATCCTAGTTTAATATCAACCTGTTGGACTTGACTTACCTGTAAATCCTAATTACAGGTGATTGATAAATTAACAACACGTGTAAAAACCAGGTATCAAGCACGCTATAGTAGGAAATAACCCTCGTTACAATTTTACACAGAGGCAGTTAATGTTTGTATTTATTGATAAACGACTCGCTAATATGTCAAGAGTAATGAATTAATGCCCTATTATTCTTGGATATAATAGATTTTAGGGGCTTGAATCATTTAAGTGGTTTGACCCCTACAGGTTATCATAGCCCTTGTTGTTGTTCCCTTCTATTATCACATCTCCCTAATCGATATTCAAAACAAAGTAGGTGCACAAGTTAATTCACGCTCTACTGACTTTTAGGGAGCAGTTCAAAATAACGCTGTTGAATGAAGCATGAATTACCCTAGACGTTTTTGATTTATGATGAACTTGTTTTATCAAGTGGAGAGATATTTTTGGTTTCTGGGAGTTATAAAGCCAACTTTAATTAGTATCAGCTGAAAATAGAGTTTCATTTTCTTTTCAATTCTGAGTTTAGAATTTGTCTGATTGTTCCATAGTGTCTATTTAACAGGATATTATTCAAGTCTGAAACAATAAAATTTAGATTATTTATTTCGAGAGACAATTTAGGAAGAGATTAAAGAAACTAAAAGTTTCCAATAGTAAAGAAAATCAGATTGGAGAAAGATTAATGAGGTTTAACGTCCACTCGATTCAAATTAGGTTATTTTGGGACTAACATAAAATTGAAGTAAGGAATAGAAACCAGACCGACACCACCTGACTCAGTGACAGACTTTGTTGTTTTTACCTAGCTAGCTACATCTTGTAAATCATTAGACCCCCCTCCCCCCATGAAAATGAGATAGCTTTATTCACATGAACATGAATAAGAATCCAAGAAGTAGGGTCATGTGTCCAACCTCATGGGTTTTTTAAGGGTACTCCAGTTTCCTCCCACTGCTATTGACTCTGTTGCAGAAGCGAATTATTGAAATAAAAATTGAACCATATGTTAGTCCCGAAATGACCGAGTTTGTGTCTAGTGGATGTTAAACCCCATTTCTCTCATTTGAATCAATATTGATGTTGTAATCTGTCCATGAAAATATGGGATCCAAATATTAAAGCGATAATTTCATATTTTCTAAGAAAGTCAAAACATTAGTTTCTATGTCTTTTACTCGTCAGCTCACTTTTATACAATCATAAGGATTTTTTTCCACACTTAAATATCTTTCACATCAGAAATAATAACACAATTAACTCTCTTGTGATGCCATTCAAACCATGCAATAGCTATCTTCAAACGATTGAATTTAAAGTTGATATTTTTGCCAACTTTTTAACTGGCAATAGTGAATTATAGGATTAATAGGATTATTCAAAACACGACAGAACTGTTTATAGATATCATGTATTTTAGGGCTTTATTTTAAAAATATAACATAAAAATATGAAATAGCAGCTTTAGATATGCAAGACTCAAAATTTTTAGTTTTAGACAAAATTTATAATAAAGAAAGAAAAACATATTCTATGAGACAAATTAGTAATGGCTGATTCACCAACAAAACAACAAATAATGATAAAAAAGGATATGTTTTACTAAGCAGGCGTAAACGACTGTCGTTCAATTTGGACTGTTCACATATCTCATCAAACATAATTGATTAGAAATTACAATAATTTTTTGTTAAATTTATTATGAATCACTTTATGTACATTATGTAAGAATTAGATAAAAAGCTGACAAAAATAAAAAGGGACTATCTTGATTAATAGTTAATATATCATTTAAGACCTGCAATAAGTAGATTTGGTTATTGCACAATTCATCTTTAATATGTGCTTTTAGACCCATTTTTATACGCCCACATTGAAATGTGGTCTGATATTGTCGTCGCCCCCGTCCGTCCGTTGTGGACGCTCTAGAGGCTAAAGTTAATATCCGATTGACTTTAAATTTATACACATTGTTTAAGTTCATGAGACGAAAAAGCCTATTGATTTTCAGCGATTTCTGATAATTACTGCCAGAGTTATGGCCCTTGATCACATCAAAAAATCCTGTGGAAGCTCTAGAGGTCAAAGTTAATACCCGATTGACTTTAAATACACACACACTGTAAAAGGTCATGAGACAAAGAATCCTATTGATTTTGAGCGATTTCAAATAATTACTTCCAGAGTTGTCTCCCTTGATCACTTCAAAAAACCTTGTGATGCTCTAGAGGCCAAACTTATCATCCGATTGACTTCAGATTGATACACAGAGTTTAAGGTGTTGAAACGAACAAGTATTTTGATTTCCAATCAATTTTGATAACTGAACTGCTAAATCCATGATATTAAATGTTTCCTATACTAATTGTTAGCGTGGGGCAAAACTTTTATAAAAAGCAAACAAATTCTAATGATTTTCAGATAATTACATAATGAGTTGTTACTCTTAATCAGATTTTAGTGTATTACAAATGTTTCATTACCAAAAAAAGTAAAATATGTGACAACCCTTGTTTACTGCCCGGGCGATTGAGATGCTGTGGGCGTATGTTTCGTTGCCTGGCAACCTATCTTCATCTATTTTAAGGTTTCAAAGAATAGAGTCATTAAAAAGGTATATTTGGAAGGAGCTTTGGGATGGCTTAGTTTTCTAAAGTTTTGTGTTTTGATCTCTAGATGGCTGCTGACCTCTGGCTTACGGTCGTGGTTTGGGTCCATGGTGTGAGTGTACTATATGACTTGGAGATGGAAGCACCTTCTCAACCCTGTGGGTTTAATCCGAATACTCTGGTTTCCTCCATCTGAAATGATCTGTACGCGTGCACTAAGCATTGTAAAATAAGACCACTTGTGGAGACGGACATTAAACATTAATAGGAGAAAAGTGGGGAGGGAGGTATATATTTGGAAGGTAAAGGTAGAGGGGGGAGGGGTACTCCCCTCTCAGCCTATATGGGTGTTATGTGTTTAGGATGTCTTTAAAACTAAACCACTTTTCATCACCATAAATCTATCTTTCTTATTTAATAAATGACCATCGTTTTATCAAACAATATTCTTATAACATCAGTATTTTGTTGTTTGATTTGACAGAAGACAGAACGATTCTTAAAAACCAGACAAACTTTCCCTCTGTTAAATATGTGATACATAATTCTGATGAATAAATCATATATGGGTGGATGATTATAATGATTTAAACTTGACAATTTATTAGACGATGTGTGAATCTAGACAGACGAAGATCGTAAAGAGCTGTTATTAACATGATTATATTTAAGTTACACAATAACGACGACAGTATCATTGAATAGTTTTACTGGATATTCTCGACGTTTTACCGATTAATCACTGCTTCCATGGATTTAATAATAATGTTTGTGTAATGTCTCGCTGTTCTAAGTTGTTTTTGCTTAGTTTTAATCTTATAAATATTCAAAGCAGACCCATATTTTCTGGCATTGACAGCAACATTTTAATCTTTTCTCTTTTATACTATATAATGATCAAGGAAGGTCTTACATACAGGGGTAATGTATATACTTTTCTCTACAAATTCATTTCAAACCATAATTTCAGTCTCTGGCATCTTGTCTTAGCAGAAAAGGAGACATGGAGATTAGTGTCCACTCCACACAAACTCAATAGTACACCCTAAGCATTCACCTGCCCAACCTCCACTCCACACGAGCTGTCCATTTTCACTAATTTATACATCTTTTACCTGTCTGACATATTTTATAAAATTCTAAATAATTCCGAAAGGATCAAGGATGAAGAAGATCTTGGAGAAGACCCATGACCTTTCTACTTGTCACAACCATCACGATTTTTTATTTTATCTCAAGCCCTGTCAATTGAAATGAACTCTTCAGGTTTGAATTTATTCTCTCTGTTCTTTTAATTGCTGCTTCGCTGATAGTTCAGATCTTCTGTTCTTCCAATTTCAACTGTCAAGGTTTTTTTTTTACCTTTACACCAATATTTGTACACTATGGACCTTGCCTCAACACTCACTAACACAACTAAGAGAGAGATAGAAAAAAACTTGATTGAGTGGTACCAGTTGTTCTAGAACAAGTAGACATATCCTGTCTCATGTACAACACCTATTTATACTATATATCTAGACTAGGTGGTATCGGGTGTTCCAGTAGGCATACCCTGCCTCATGTACAATATCTTCTTTTTTTTTCTTTTTTTAATTTTACTCTACAATGAAGGGTTAAAGAAATTCTCTATACACTCATTAAGTTGTTCTTCCCCACGGAAATATTTAGTAAAATGCGAAAGATTTAAACGAGAAATGAGGAGAAACCAGAGTACAATATCTACCAGTACTGTATATAGAGACTATTGGTGGTATCAGGTGTTCTAGAGAGAGAAGGCATACCCTGTCTCATATACAACATCTATCAATATACTATATCGACTAGGTGGTATCAGGTGTTCTAGAGAGAGTAAGTATACCCTATCTCATGTACAACACCCATCAATATACTGTATATCTAGACAAAGTGGTATCAGGTGTTCTAGAAAGAGTAAGCATACCCTGCCACATGTACAAAATCTACCAGTATAGAGACTATTGGTGGTATCAGGTGTTCTAGAGACAGTAAGCATACCCTGTCTCATGTACAACACCATTCTTCAGTACTTTTATAGTCACCAGCAGCAATTATTTTTAACCGCGTTATAAATATTTTTTTATTATACATAGTATATAATTGTCCGTGATATCACTTCAGTGGCAGCGGAAGTTAAATAAAACTATTTCACACACATCTAACTGTACTCTAGATTATTTTGAAACAGTCCTTGAATATAACAATAGTTTATTCCAGTGTCGATTGACAGACAAATTCACCTTAAACTTAAACTAACAACTTTTTAGTTATGCATCAAAAGATTTTCTGAAAGAAACAAATTGATCTGTCATCTTTTTTTTTAAAATGCCTGCAGAAAGAGAAATGATATTGATTATACCTGTCTATTGATTGGTTAAAAAAATAATAATAGCGGTGAATAGTTACGAGTGATACAATAGGTGAATCATTAACTGTTACTAGTTGTTTGATTGGTCGACTGATGATGAGTCTGAGATAACTGAGCGATGAATTCCCAGGGTCACATCCTTTATTCATTATAGACGTAAACCATAAATCATGTTGAGAGAGACTGGACGTACATTAGTCAAGGTACTATAGATGTGATTAACAAGGCTTAGTTAAAACAGAGCTGTGTCTAGTGTGTTTTAATTCTGTCAGGAGATTAGTAAATTTTAATAGGATTATTATTCAAGAATAGACTGGATGCAAATTCCGTTTCAATTGTTTTAAATCCAAGACGACGAATTGTGACTATTGTAATTAAAAGACTGTCTGAGTGAGAATTGACTGGATGTGCCAGCCTAGGGAGGTCAGAATGACCAGACATAAGAACAGGTAACATCAAATTTAATTCTGGTCCTGCGTAAGTCATGATAAAGTGATATCCACCAGCGACCATAAACAAAATTATTGGTCTGGCTTTAGACATAAAAATGTTTTTTAACTATAAAAAAGATTTTTAAGTGATATATATTTATTTATTTTATAATATATCCATAACATAGTTGTCAGACCAATAATGTTTTAAGTGTCCAAACTCCCCAAATTGAGTAAAAAGGCCTGTGTCAATTAAGTCATATACAAAATAGTTTTGACGGACATTAGTTGAGATTACATAAAGAGTTGAACGTTTTCGCAATGATAGTTAAAAGATAGATAATCTAATGAGAAAATGTTGAAAATTTCAGTTACATTGCTTTTCTCTGAATCTAGATATTAGTTATTCAATTTTAGGTTAGCCTTGTTTGTCATTACTATTATTCTTACGATAATAAACAAAGTCTTGGTCATCCATTTTTAGGGTTATTTCACTCGTAACAAAACGTATTCAAATCCACTAAATATCGCAGGCTAATGATGGCATCGATAGTTGCTTATGGTCTGGATAAGTTAATAAATGTCTAATTAATAATTAAGATAACATTTAAGACCTAATGAAATGAAATGAAATGTTGTTTAATGGCACGTCAGCTCCAACCAGGCTATATTGTGCCAAATAAGTCTTAAAGAAAGACTTGCAATAGACATATTTGGCTCTTGCATAATGTATGTTTAACTAACAATATTATGTTACTCATTGATAAAGATTGTTGAGAAATACACAGAATTGATTTATTGATCTGAGAAACACGTACCTGTATTCAAATAACAAATACTGTGATTATACCTACCTGTAACAATTAGGATTATTCATCTATAAGGAATGATTGACTTATACAGGTAAATAGTCATTAAGATACCTGTGAATAATATACTGTAGATGTATTCATTGATTATCATAGTTCAAAGATCAATTTATTGCGGTATAAAGAGACTGTTCACTTTTATAGCACAATACGCGACTGATATAAAAACACAAAATATACTTATATGATTAATAAATAAAATTTTAGTAAATAAAAAAACGTTATTTATTTCATAAAGTTCATTCTGACTTAATACAGTCTTCAGATAATCAATAACTATTTTATAAACAGATGTTATACTATATTACATTGAATGGAATGTTAGAAACATCACTCACAGTTGTATTGCACCGTTTACAGATAGGCTGTCATGTCTGTGGAACCAGGTTTTCTCTACGGTACACAGTCATGATCTTTTGTAATATTTATAGAGATGTAAAAAGACGTTCGAACTCCATAAACATATTACATGAATTTTAAAAAAAACTACAAATACTTAATAAAAGAAAACATTGTGTGTTCTTCTGTCTTAATTTGTGGACGATGAGAAAATAACATTTCACTAATGATTTTAAAGCTCCTGATAATCACATGAGAGTTTTGAATCACTTGTAGTCTACAATAATGTGACAGTTGAATCTATAAAAGAACATCAGGCCAAAAATTTCATATTTACAAAGATATTGATGGATTGAAACTTTTGGATCTTTTGACTGCTTCTACAGATGATATCAAAATGGATTTAGTCAAAACGAACCGATGATATTACAAACCAAACTTCATATATTTTTCTGTTGATGTCTTTTTCATCTGAATAAATCGACGAGTGGAATTTATGTGTGGTTTGTTTGTTTCCTTAATCAAATGTTTAATAGTTAATTTTAATATGGATTAAATTAAATTCTCTCTGATTACAGTGATTGTTCCATTTGCCTTTTTACTCTCTTTTACTTTGCAGTACCTGTAGTTTAATTGAATTATTATCTGGGTAGATTTATTTGATTAGTGGCAATTATTAACTTAAAAAGATCAATTGACTATAAATTAATTGTCAAATTTTTTGATTTAAATCTTGAATGAAGCGTAAATATTTTAATTAAGAGATCATATCAATTGAGATTGAAATTTTGATATTAGAATTGATTCAATAATTATCTATTTTATTGTGTGTATTTTAAATGTGAATAGATTATTGGTTTATCAGATTAATTGATCAGAGTAATCCATGGTATGTCAACGGTAGTTACCTGTCCATACCTGAAGTCAATTTTACATACCTGTAATTATTCTATGAAATGTTTATGGAATGTGTATTATTAAATTCTCCACTTCTAATCTGAGGTATTTTATTTATTAGGGGTGGGGTGAGGGGTCAAATTTGTGATAATATCAAATTTCATAAAACTTAATTTTAGTCTTTGAATAGATGCCTCCCCCACCCCCTCCGCAATTTGCAGGGTACTGTCGATGAAGATATTTTGCATTGACACATATATAATGGTTATTCTCAGTTACATATATAATGATTACCGGTATTCTCAGTTGCATATTCTAGTTTAATTGCTGACATTGTCATCATTATAATATTGAGAATGTTTAATTGCCAACAATGGTTACCGTTATGATATTGTGATGGTTTAATTATTGTCAATCGTTACCATTTTAATATCGTTAAGAGACCCATCAGTTCCTGTTAGGAGTTTTAATGATACGATAAATCTATTTATGTAGATTGTTTTAATTAGTTGGAGGCTTTGGTCTGGTGAATCTGATAATCATATAGGTGTTATAAATCATGGTCTAGTGAATCTAATGATTACAGGTGTTGTAAACCATGGTCTGGTGAATCTAATCATGACATGACACTGTATAATATTGGATAAATTGAAGTTACCATCATTTACTATTGAGAATCGCAATGGGTCAATGAGTAATCAGGAGGTCTCGACATCGGCCGAGAAAGTTCCCTGTTATTTTCGTGGTGTGGTTTCCTCTTGTTAGTGACGCAAGACAAGGTCTGGCAAGGACATTGTCTAGTCAATCAGATGAGACCAAAAAAACCCAACACAGTCCTGTGTGCATGTAAAAGAACCCTTTATGAACAGAACTTGATATAAGAGTAGACTGTAACGCTGCTGTCTAGGCTAAATTTCCCTCATCATAGGTCACTGTAGCCCGTCTTCTTAGCCCATTCAGTGCAGAAAATAGGACAATAAACCCCATTTTAATTTATTTTATCAAAATCTTTTACTGAATTGAAATAAGAATGTTTTGACAATTATCTTAAGAAATAAATTTTGCGATAGTTTCCTTGAAAATACGTTAGAAATTTTTTATAAATTAGATAATTCTGAGTAAAAATAATTTTTTTTTTTTTATATAAATTACATGATTCTGAGAAAAAATAAAATTAAAGAGTATTTAACATCTCTACTATTTTGCAACAACTGCATCTCAATAGGGATTGTATAACCGACAGGGACTATATGAAAGTTGTCGCTCTATATCCAACATATACAGTACGTTATTGATATTGCCAGTGATATCGGTTGCTTGAGACAAAGAAATATCAGACCTCTCTAGCACAATGAATCTGTTTGCTCATCAATTAACAGGTAATACCGGAAATGTATTCATGGAGAATCTTCTACAGAAAACTCTTCACTGATGTTTGAATAGAATAATTTCATTAATCAAACTGATGTTCTACAATAGAGTGGCATATGGTTATTTGATTAACTGTATTAGGGGATTTTACCACAGCAGTGGATATCAATTGTTAATAATTCAATATGGGATTGTGGGATTTTACCACTGCAGCAGTATCATTGGTTTAATATTTGATATTAGTGGGATTTTGCCACAGAAGTGGATACAATATGTTTAGAACTCATTATTTGATCAGTGGGATTTAACCGCTGCAGCACTATCATTGGTGCATAATTCAATATTTAATCAGTGGGATTTAACCACAGCAGTGAGTACCATTTGTTAATAACTCAATATTTGATTAGTGGATTTTACCACACTAAATATTAAATCAGTGAAATGCGACAGGATAACGCAGAAAATATAGTCTTATATCTCAAATATATTTGATTTCATGGATCAATGTAAAAATTAAACAAAACCTCATTAACAAGATGCTATTGATAGAAAATGTTTTGGGGTTGTCGGGAGCTATTGTAAAAGAATTTTACGGGTAGCTGTGTCTGACTAGGCTTATTAGGGGGTGATGTGGGCGAAGTAGTTGCTCAACTACCACTGATTTCGTCGTCCAAGACCCTAGGGCGAAGTTGCAGTCACCCTCATGGATTAATTAGTCTTGATTATCCAGTAGGAGAAGAACGAAAGGAAGTTAAACAGTTTCATATTTCCAATTAGTTTGATCAATATCTGAATATATACTTCAATAGCCCAGTTGGTGTAGAACAGTAGGACATAAAACTCCTTTTCATTTCATTTTGTTGATCTTTTTTTTTTTAAATCATTTTTAGTGAAGCCTGTACCATAACAGGCCTGGGACTGTACAGCGCAGTAGACGCTTACAGCTGGCCCTCGGATCCATTCACTTGATTTGATATTTTCCACTGGTTAATCTTATAGGTTTTTGTTTTTCGTGCAGTGCAGTCCTCCTAGACTTACTATTAAATAACATGGGGAAGAGATATCAATGGTAAAGGCTGATCTGACTACAATCAGAGAAATTCTTACAACTCGATCATTTGATCTTATGTTAAAGTACCTAATTTACATTTTGATTTAGATTCTAAATGCTCTTCATTATCAGTAATGTAGAAGAGGTTGTTGTCTCTCGAGTTTGATTATTGGGAATTCCTATTAATATAGTCTAATGAAGTATATCGATTCCTTGCTCGATGTCACGGCATCCTGTCACATTTGTTTATATTGAAATAAGAAAATTCAAGTAATTGACATTCTGTTTGCTTAAAAACAACCTAAGATCTTTATTCCAAAAGTGGAAAAAAAGTTGTCTTCGTTAATAGGGTTTTAACGATCACCCATTAACATGAGGATACTTCTCGATAATTAATATAACTGAAATTAAAGAATTTATTCAAAATGTCATAAGATCAAATCGTGTCAGATTAAATCAATAATAAAACTTTATTCTGATCCCTGCCCAGGAAATATATCTCTGCATATGCGTCATCGAGTGATGTTTTGCCTAAAAGGTGGGCTGTAACTATCAAAATTAATAACATTAAGTTACTTCACAGCAGGTTTCAGCCACCTACAACAGACCTAAAATGTGTTTCCATGACAAGCAGAGTGGCTTGAATCTCTTCTGGACATGACATGTTTATAGGCCAGGAATTAATTGTCTGCAGACCGGCAAGATTATAAAGGAAGGGGAGGGGGTAGTCTTGCAAAAAGTAATATTCATTTATGGTAATGACTACTTGAAAATTTGGAGTTAAGAAAAGTTGGGTTTAACATCCACTCAACACAGATTAGGTCATTTCGGGATGAACCTATGCAAGTAGAGCTCTTTAGCCGTGGGTGGATCTGCAGGACCCGGAGAAAACTTGTGAAATGGTTGGACAGACAACTCTACTCCTTGCGGTGGGTGGATCCACAGGACTATACTCCTTTACATGTAGCTGTGGATGGATCCACAGGACCCAGAGAAAACTTGTGAAATGGTTGGACAGACAACTTGACTAAATGACAGAATGACAGGTTACACCATTCTACCCCACCACATCCTTCTTATTAAAAATAAAGGTTGAAGAGAGAGAGAGAGAGAGAGAGAGAGAGAGAGAGAGAGAGAGAGGGGGGTTAACGACCACTCAACACAAACTAAGTCATTTCAGGACTAACATATGGTTTAATTTTATTTTGATATTTCACTTTGGGTTTTTAACAGTGGGAGGAAACCGAGAGACTTGGAGAAAACCCACGAGGTTTGACAGATGACCCTACTCCTTGTCACGTACAAACAGGGATTCGAAACCAGTTGACTCATTGACGGGCTTTATGATACAGCATGCATGTGCTAACCATTCTAAACCCCCGAACATTGAAGAAATTAGAAGTTTTAATGCTGTACTGGTTAGCATTGATTAGATTTAGCTTGTTGTTTCATCTAATGGGGCGTAACTGTAAAAGGAAATAGTTTTGTTTATTCGTTATTTTCACAGAGATGTTAAGGTGTATTGATTTAGCGACACCGTCTGACAATAACAGTCAATATTGGTTCCATTTATTCCGACTAATTGGCATTTATTGAATCACTTGGTCAACTTGCGACTAAAATAGGCGTCGTTTGCTTTGATATTGATCTCAGGGATTTCTGTAAAATGTGTGAAAATTTAGTGTCTTGTAGCATATTGATATTGGATCGACACCGCATCCTGAGTCAAGCGGTGATTATATTAGGGATCGGTCAGTCATGGTTAGAATAATGAATCTTTAGACACCAATGGCCGTGTTTGAGTTCCGATATTATGACCTGACTATATTATTATTAGCTTTTGATCAGGGAAAATTAATCCAACACTGTAAATGACTTATCTGTGCGAAATTTAATTCTACAAAATAAATTACTTCTATATATCAGTGTTATTGTCTGGGTTAAATAAAGAAATCATGTGATTGTTTCGGTGACTAAGATTATCTTTAGTCCAGTGAATAATTTCTACGTACATGCAGGAAATTGGTTTATTTTATGAATACGGATTAATTATTGAATAGTGGTAGTATTTGTGTGGCTCTGTTTGGAGTGTATAGATGTCAAGCCCTTTGGACTAAAGGATGTACCGGTGTACTTTCACAGTGCTATGAAACCAATGTGTTTATTTTGTGGTGTATGGATTGTTCTCTCTAAAGAGGTAAAATATAAAGTTTATTCAAAATGAAATGATCTTTGTAGTTTTGCGAAGCACAGAGGATATATGGTCAAAGTCATTGAAGTTTGATTGTTCCAAGATAAATTGTCTGACTTGACTTCAGTAGCCGAATATTGGTGCAAACCAGAACGAAATTAAACCCAATTTTATTTCAGTTGATAAAGATAATGTGTATATCAAATGTACCAAGATATACAATTAAAATTATTGTAACACATAACTTATTTGAAAGATTGAAGTAGAAATATTGTCATTAATTGATAAAAACCAAACGTTATTGAATCTTGCAACCTCACAAAGCCACAGGGGCTCACCATGTAAGATCTTGGCTCACTAGCCTGGAGGTCCTATGATTGATCTAGGTTTTGACTGAGAAAGTTGATTGTGAAGAACTTTATAGGCATGTAAACAAATAGAATTATTTTAGAATATTTCATATAACAACGCTTAAACTTTTAGAATCTCTATAATAATATAGGCCCTTATTGCAGCTTTTTTCTTTCTTTTTTTTTAAACAGCGCTTTTATTTTGGATATCTGACAATGAATAACTATTATAGAAAGATTAATACTGACCATTGTTCGAAAATACTGCAAAAAATGAAATGAAATGGGGGTTAAATGTCCTACTGGTCTGCTCCAACTGAGATAATGAAGATGGGTGCTATGAGGGAAATTTTGTGGTGGCAGTATGGCCTACTCTTATATTGAATTGCAGTAGCCAAGGGATCTTTAACATGTGCAATGTATACACAGGACCACAGTTTTTTGTCCAATCCAATCCAAAATTAGACAGCTGCCCTTACCAGGCCCTTCATCCTGCATCACTGACAAGGGGATATAAAATAAAATAAAACCAAGTACGAACAATCCATACCATTAGACAGAATTCAAAATACACGACAAACAGTGGTAACAGGTGTCTGGAAGAGTAAGCTTACCCTGCCTGGCACCAACAAAAAATCCCAAAAGAACTCTCGGTCATTGCTAAGATCAAACACGCACCCTCCAGGTTAGCGGGCCTACGTCTTGCCCACAGCCACCGTGGCTCCCCGCAAGTAACGGAGCTTAAACCATTAGAATTTCTAAATAAATCTGCATAATCAACATTTAATGATTAAAAGCTACCTCAGGGGGTTGGGATGGCCTAGTGGTCTAGAGTACTGCGCTTCGACCACTAGCTGTCCGGTCACCTCTGGCTTGCGGCTGTGGTTTCGATCCCTGGTGTGAGCGTATGTGGTATGGAGATTGGGGCGCCTCAAGGTTAGCGAGCCTACGTCTTAGTTTTAGCCACTTAGTCTCCATATGGCTCCCCCAAAGTACCAGAGCCTGATATGATACAGGAGGATTAGCCCTTTGAAGATTTCATGTTAGCCACTGTTTTTTGTTACCTTAAGGTTGTATATAATTTTATTTCTCACTTGAGAACGACAAGAGGAACTTGTTGAAACGTAGTGTGAAATAAACTCAGTGATTGTTTTCCATATAAATTTGTGTTATTTATCAGAGCCTAAACAATAAAATTAATATGATTAAAATGTGATTAGTTAATTACTTTAAAGGTAATATAAGATTTTATTTCATCAAAATATCCATTGAATGTAGCATCAGTAAAAAACATAATGCATGAATAAATATACCATATTGTTTGGTTTAATCGGACTGACTACCTGGAGAGAAATATGATAATGTAATTAAAGCCAGGTAAATATAGGTAACCTACTCAATAGCAGCGTGGGGACAGGTAAATACAGGTAGTAATTAGCAGGGTGGAGACAGGCTAGTAATAACCACTGACGTATGAAATATAGCATGTCAGCATGAATTATTTTGTAGAATTATGGAAAATTGTTGGTTTGTTATAAAATTATAGCAGAACTTGTGTGTTGTATAAACTTTAATATGACAGACTTGGCTAATTTCATCTCCTTCACTTTATAATAGGAGAGGTGATATCAGATGTTTTAATTGAGAGGGGAGAGAGAAATGGGTTTAATGTCCACTCAACACAAACTAGGTCATTTTGGGACTAACATGGTTTGATTTTATTTCCATAATTCGTTTGCGCGTAAGGGTCTTTAGCAGTGAGAGAAAACCGGAGGACCCAGAGGAAACCCACGAGGTTGAACAGGTGACCCTACTCTTTGTCGCACCGGGGATTTTGAATCCACGCCAGTTTACTCAATGACAGGCTTTATGATACACCGCGCACATGCTAACCATTTGGCCATCCACCCCTTCACCATTGTTGGAAAACTGTTCAAATCTTTTGAGAATCATAGAAAACCATTGGGTTTCTACTGTTTAGTTTCTGGAGCAGTGTTGAGTAATTGATTAACCTGTTAATTACTCAACACCTTTTGAGAAACTAAACCCAACACTAATCTAGACAGCCCATTTAAACTACCCAACAGTAGAAACCCACTGGTTTTCTGTGATTCTAAATGATTTGATCAGTTTTCCAACAATGGTTAGAAACTAGACTTTAAATACAGAAACTCGTGCTAAAACAGCACAACTACGTGATTCCTGATCGTTATAGGAATTATTACCAGGTAAACTTGTTTATATAGAAGTTAAATTGTTCAATAAGAAGATATATGCAGAAGTATTTCACAGGCTCAGGTGTAATATTACATATCATTAATCTTACTTTCATAATTTATCTTGGAAACTGAATAAAAAACAGATTAGTTATTTGAAGATGAATGGATTTATTTTTCCAGGTGCAGATGATCTAGGACATATTTATTAATTGCCCTAGATCCTGGACATGTTTTTTTAGAACCAGGTTAATAACTTGTTCTGAATAAAAAGACACTGGGAGAGAGAGTGAGAGAGAGAGAGAGATTTTAACATGAACTCAACACAAACTAGGTCATTTCAGGACTAACATGTGATTTAAGTTTATTTCAATTTGCTCTTAAGTGCATTTGGGTCTTTATCAGTGGGAGGAAGCTGAAGACAACCCTACTCCTTTTCACATACAACCGAGGATCAAATCCACACCAGCTGACTCATTTCAGATTATTCAGCCATTCCCCCACCCCACCCTCACATATTTTTAAAGAACTATTAATAAATTGTTCTGAATAAAGGACACTTCCAGATCAATGATTTTACTATTAAAATGTATTTTGTCATCTTGACTGTCCAGCACTGATACTATTTAATCAGCAATCTTTGTACATTGGGTATTTGCTTGAAAACGACTTGTAAAATCTTGTTGAAACGTTGCTGTACAACAAACCAAGTGATTGTAACCATAATAAGTGTTCTAGTATTATATCATAAATCAACTGCTAAATGCCTCTCAAGGAATACAATCTTGTTAACTGGCCACTGATGATATTCAAGTGATACGGGCATGTGGACTTTTATCATTTTTAATATGTACAGCGGAGAATCTATGTTTTCTGGTGAAATAGTAACAATATTTACTGCTATGCCCCTGCAGGTGTAACCCTGACAACCAGACTTTAAAAAATCCTTAGATTCTACTGCAATATATAGTGAGCCACTAATGAGAGAACTTATATATATATATTTAAAATGTAATTATCAGTTAATGTATGACTCACGCTCGAGTGCATGTAAAAACATGTGTAAATTATATTACAAACGGAAATTATTATTTGTGATGCAGTTTTAGCTGTTCTCTTAAAGGCATTACTTCCACAACATTTGCAAATACGTGTATATGAAAAGTCAATATGCTATAATATACTGAAAGTTGTTATATTGAAGCACCTCCATGGTTCCCCTTTGTCGGAGGAGCAGGTCCAGGAAAGGATCAGTGTCTAGTTATTAGGATGGGATGATAAATCTGTATCCTGTGGCTTACACATAAAGGAAACCTTGCCAGATGGAATTCAAAATAAAATTAGGTTGTAGCATTGCTGATCGGGCAATATTTCATGTTTTCATTTAGTCTGCTTGGTACAGTGTGACGTTAAAGAAGCTAAGTCTCTGACTCAATATCATCCAAAATCTTAGACAATGAAAACACAAATTATTTGTCAATTTAAATCAACATTGATGCTGTGATCTTAATGGGAAAAGATGGGCTTCTGATATCCAATATTTAAAACAAACATTTTACCATTGGTACATGAATCATGTACCATACTGCGTTTCTATTTCGCCGAACATAACTGATCTGAAATTAGAGTAAAAAGGGAATTCATTGAATGTAAATCAATCTTTATGCATTCATATTACAGTATTATATGCGTTACGACCCAATTGTGTCAATTTCTAAGTCCCAAATGTTAGCGATTTAGCTCCTTTAAATCCCTTGTTTTAACGCCCATTCCAGGGGGTTGAATGGCCGAATGGTTATCGTGTGCATGTTGAATCGTAAGTTCTGTCACTGAGTCCTCCCACTACTAAAGACCCCTACGCACAAGCGAATTATTGAAATAAAATTGAACCATATGTTAGTCCTGAAATGACCTAGTTTGTGACGAGTGGACTTAAACTCTCTCTCTCTCTCTCTCTCTCTCTCTCTCTCTCTCTCTCTACCTGTTATAGTCGGTGCACTATACAGACCCCCTTAACCTCAAGTTTACCAATCAATCTATACTTGACCTCAATTAATGATCAATTAGTTTTAATTATTCCAAATCATGGTTTGTCATTCTTTACTCTTAACGGCATCCATTATTCACTTCAAATTTTTACATTTCTCAAATTAACGATTACTAGTTTTTCTCTTTTTATCGTAAAAGATGTCGTTTGTCTTTCTTGTATTACGCGGAAATTCAGCAAGTCACGTCATGTCTCTACAGATTGACATAACCACGCTTCTTCAGATTATAAAACCATGGCGCTGGAGAGTCAAGTCAATAAATTTACTGAGTTTTAAATTAAATGTAAAAATTGGCTGGAACTAAAATAGAAAAAATATGGTTGCAGAAATAATGTTTTAATATAATTCTAGTTATTTAGAATAGTTGTATACCAGGAATATTGGTGGCATCCATAGATACTGGGACTGGCATCCATAGATACTGATAATATTTGAGGGTGGTAGAAAAAAGGGGATCCTCGTAACAAAAGAGGTACCATCCAAGAAATTAGGAGATGCTTTGAGAAAGAGGGAATCTGATAATAGGAGATAGTCCTTAAAAACGGGGGTGCGGGGATGGATGGATGTCCAAATGGTTAACGCATGCACGTTGTATTAAAAGGGGTCAATGTCGTGGTTTTGAATTCCCGGTTGTACGTGGCAAGGAGTAGGTCGCCTGTCCACCTCATGGGTTTTCTCTGGGTACTCTGGTTTCCTCCCACTGCTAGAGACCCCTACGTGCAGGCAAATTAATGAAATAAAATTAAACCATATGTTAGTCCCGAAATGACCTAGTTTGTGTTGAGTGGACATTTAACCCCATTTCTCTCTATCTCTCCTTTTTTTTTAAAAAATATTATATTTATTTTGACAATTCAATAAATGATGAAGCCTCTACAAGGTTTAAGTGTTTTCTTCCCAATTTTAAACAATAATTAGTGATTAATTTTAGAAAAAAAAAATCCTCAATTTAAAGAATGTTTATTTTCTATTGTCATGAGATGCTTTAATACAGCTAAGTCAGTCAGTTATGTTAATAATCCTCAACTAATCTTCCTCCATCAACAGAAACGATACAAAGGCCATTGTTTGTA
This sequence comes from Patella caerulea, assembly GCA_036850965.1. Lineage (NCBI taxonomy): Eukaryota > Metazoa > Mollusca > Gastropoda > Patellidae > Patella > Patella caerulea. The sequence continues at coordinate 77,546,400 of JAZGQO010000010.1, read as the reverse complement.
AACCTTCAAAGAATATTCACAGGATCGTGCAGTGTGTTTCGTTTACATGGATTAGTCTGTTAGTTTAGACGTTTGTGAGATTGTCGTTTAGTTCATGACGTGTTCGTGGTTGAGAGAATTAACGTGACTCTCTGTGTTGTGATATGAAATCATTCCGAGATGTTTTTTTAGGGGCTAGTCGTAAATTTGTGAGTTATTTTAATCTTGTAAACATTGTGTTGTAAATTGTGATTTATTTTTTAAAATTTAGTTTGAAATATGGCTATAATTATTGTTTATATTCTTCAACTAATGAAGTTAACACAAATTTGTTATTCATAAAAGATTTTAAAACACCTTTTTTTATATTAGTAGCAATATTAACAAATGTCCATGGTTATTGGCATGAGGGTGGGGTGGTGGATGGCTGATATCATAAAGCCTGTCATTGAGTCAACTGCCGTGGTTTTAAATACCCATTTGAACGTGACAAGGAGTAATGTCACCTGTCCAACCTCGTGGGTTTTCTCCGGGTCCTCCTGTTTCCTCCCTCTGCCAAAGATCCCTACGCGCTTGCAAATTGTTGAAATAAAATTAAACCATATGTTAGTCCCGAAATGACCACTTTTGTGTTAAGTGGACGTTAAACCCCATTTCTCTCTCTCTCTCTCCCCCCCCCCCCCGTCGCGCTTTATGACAAAGATGTGGACAAGACAAACTACATTCACATAAACAATAGATATCAAATCAAGTGAATGGATCAGGGGACCAGGGTTTATATGTACGTTATTAAAACAGACATTGTATGTTTTGTGGGTATAATATTTCTAATTTAACATCCAAAATGATTTTTTCTAAATTAATCTAAACGTATGTAATCATATTTAGTTCAGGAAAAATTGTTATAAGCATGGCTTACAATAGTATAATATGAAAAAATGGGAAAATGTGTGAAAGTTTTTATCAGAAATTGATGTTATATAGCAGCTGGTCACTGGTTCAAATATATTGTTGTAGAGAATTTACTGGGTGAAAATCCTACAAATCGTGATCATTTCACTATAATAAATTCACGGTAGCATATTTTAATTGATAAGTGATTCACGCTACAATTGAAACCATGGTTTTAAACGTGGAGTTATCGTGGTTATCGTATCAGGTCATATCATCTATTGAGGTCAGTTACGTTCATTATTTTGATCGCATCGAAACGTTTCTTCACCGACAGATTGTGCACTTAAATGGAGACAATCCTATCGTTAATGCATTGGGAACCTAGCATTAGTTGTGTGAAGTGGAAAGATGTTAACTTTATGCACTGTGATATGTGATATTATTATTATCTTACACTGTAATATGATGTTGCTAATATTAGGACTTAATTCCTTTAAATCTTAAGGTGTTATTATAACTAGACTACTAGGCTTTTCATACCTTTTCTGTGGGATCTGTCCGTACTCAACTTTCAATCACTATTAATGGGAAATATCTTCGATCCAGAAACACAAAACTTTGCACAGTTTCTTATTCATGTATTTAATACATTAAAACAACAAAAGTTTTACAAAAGGCTACATATTATAGTTAAAATAGGGTGGACAGTTCTGATCAAATTCATAACTTAATTTTGAGAATGCTTTGTGAATTCGGGGCCAGGATTGATAGCTGTCATTAAGGATTATCTACCAACTAGATTAATTAACAAATGTTTATGATCATAATTTAGCTAGTTAAATATTTAAAGAGAAAGAGAGAAATTGGGATCAACATCATCTTGACACAAGCTAGGTCATTTTGGGAGGAGCATATATGGTTCATGTTATTTCTAGTGGCTAAGTGGGTAAGATGCTGGTTCCCTAGCCTGGAGGTTGCATGTTTGATTACTGTATCAGCCGAGAAAGTTCAACAGGATTTTTCAACGTCTTTACCACTTAGTCAGTGAACAGGACAGAGGACCTGACAAGGACAGCTGTCTAGTCGTTTGGATGGGACAATAATCAAATACCTGGACAATAGTTAAATATCAGGCATTAGCATCCAGTATGACACCAACCTGGTTGGTGTGAAACAGTAAGACGTTCATTTCCATATTCGATGTCCGTGGTTGTATGTGACAAGGAGTAGGGTCGCCTGTTCAATCGCGTTTCTTCAGATCCTCATCTTTCCTGCCACTGATATAGACACACTACGCTAGTGAATTATTGAAATAAAATTGAACTATGTGTTAGTCTCGAAATGATCTAGTTTGTATTGATTGTTGATTGGACGTTAAACCCTCTCTCTCTCTCTCTCCCTCTCTCTCACTCTCGCTCTCGCTCTCTCTCTCTCTCTCTGTTGATGAATAATATACCTGTATAAAAACTACTTGATGAATGAAATATAAATACTGTTAGATATACTTTACCTGTTATATTACAATATCCTAATATTGATTACAATATACCCAAGTTATTGACACATTACCTGTTATATCTATATCATAATATTGATTACAATATATATACAAGTTATTGATACTTTTAACTGGTTTTAATTAGGTATTAAACATGTAATAACTATTTCAATATCTGTATCAATAAGTTAGTCTCCATAGTTATAGTAGATGATATAATGCGGACTTCAACATCACTTTACTTTATTCTGTAAGTAAAATCTTGGTTTCTTCTTAGACTGGTATCAGAAATAAGACAGAGTAGGTCTACATGTTTACTATTATCATAGTATCGCTCGGTAATAAACAGTAGTTATTGTATTCCTTTGTATTTTCAGTTCATTTACTAAATACCATTGAAACAACTTTACAAATGTTTCTTGGTTGTTCTTGTTGTATTTTGGTTGTTCTTTGTTGTATATTGGTTGTTCTTTGTTGTATATTGGTTGTCCTGATTGTATGTTGATCTGGTTATATTTTGGTTGTTTAGTGGTTGCTCAGGTTGTTTTTGGTTGTATATTGGTGGCTCTGGTTGTGTTTTGATTGCTTTGGTTATATTTTGGTTGTTCTGTTGCGCTGGTTGTTCTATTTGTATGTTGGCAACCCTGGTGGTATTTTGTTTGTTTAGGTACTTGCTCTGGTTGTACTTTGTTGTGGTTGTATTTTGTTTGTTCAGGTTGTATTTGCTTTGTCCTGGTTGTTTATTGTGTGTCTGGTTGTAATTTGGTTATTGTTGATATTTACTGTGTCAAGAGTAACTCTATTGAAGATGTTTTTGATTTTGAAATTCATTTTTGAATACAAAGGTACACATTGGTTTGCTAGTGGATTACTATTTTATATCGGTATCAGGTGATCTGGTTTGTGCTAGTAGCAAACTGAAGCAGTGGTTTTCGACCTGAATTCCAGAAGATGTAGGCTACTTGTTTCTGTTTGTATATAATCTCTCTCCAATTTCATTATTATATCTTGAATCTGTTATCCCTTTGTGTAGGACTAGGAAAACACATTGCCCAGAAATCTATCTTTGAAAAAAACATTGAAATCCACATATTTAATTCTAGTTTAAGTATGATAACTCGTGTTGGGGCATCAGGGACACAACCAATATTTCCATCTAATTTTCATGTTACAGATAAATCATATATAATATTGTGTAAATAATAACATTGAATGTTGATCAATATTTTAATATTATTGAACTACGTGGAACACATCACCTATATTATACAGATCCTAGATTACTGGTCATATTACTTTATTTAATATAAAAATATCAGTGGATCTTGTCAAACCATTCTTCTATAATCCTGTAACAATCACCCTCATCAAACAGTGTGATATAAAAAAATTACATTTCTATGTAAAAAACCCAGATTTATATCATGTTTAGTTTTATATTACAATGTGAACTGACGATGCTGGTAGAACTACACATATAACAATATTGATGTAATATTCATACAGTCAACTTAACAACACTAAATATAATTTAACTCTTGAAAAGGTTGAGAGAATACTCTTCAAAACGTTGCCTAAGTAATTGTTCTTCCATAAGTATGTGTTATAGTTTAGTGGGTTGCTGGTTATATTAATTTCTATGTAAAAAAACAGATTTATTTATGTTAATTTTTTAATTACAATACGATCTGACGATGCTGGTAGAACAACATGATACTGATAGAACTACATATATGATAATGTATAGATTTTTGGATGGAGACAGTGAACTTCAACCTCCATGTTTTTGACTGAGGAATTAATGAATGCTGGTATATGTGGCCAGTTCACGAAAATTTTCAATTACAGTCAATAATACAAAGTTAATAAATTTGATGACACTTAACATGATTTAACTGTGGTGAATGTTTATTTTTTATTTTTTAGATTTTGATGGGTTGGATTACATCATGCCCAGTTGTCAATATCCAGGCCCAGATTGTTACGAAGATTATTTCGACGATCTCGACATCCCGTGGTCCTATCCTATTGACGTTGAGAGTGAATATCCGTGGCCCCAGCCATCTCCCAGGAGTAACGAAACACAGACTTTAGGGCGTTTTTTACCACATCGCTCATCCCAATCACGAGACATGGATATTTATAATTATTATAGGAACCGAGCGATCGTACTGGAAGATAATTTACGTTACAGTAAAAACAGTTTATCAGGTATGTTTGAATTAATTCATTAAATCACCTTTAATTTTTAGTTTTTTTAGGGCTTGATAAACAAACAGCCACTCCAGGGTCAGTACTGTCAATCGTTTTGTTTTTCTAGTTCAAAATTTCGTTTTACTTGTCTTCGCTACACTAGGACTGGGAAGAGTTGTTATAATTAACCTGTTCTAGTAGATATTTAGTCAAATGGCTTTAGTTTGATTCCCCGGCTGTACGTGGCAAGGAGTAACAGGATTTACCTGTCCAACTTTATGGGTTTTCACTGGGTTTTCTGGTTTCCCCCCTCTGCTAAAGATCCATATGTGCAAACAAATTATTGAAATAATATTGAACCATATGTTAGTCCCAAAATCACCTTGTTTGTGTCGAGTGGAGGTTAAACCCCATTTCTCTCTCTCTCCATATATATTCATATAACCACATTTTCCCACTTTTATGAGAACCATTATCTTACTGGACGGGGCACCTTACTTAGGAATCTTCCTGGGCAAAATTCTACTTCCGAAAGTATACCAAAGAAAAGATCAGGTATTTATGAAAAAGATGGAAGGATTAAACCTGTATATTGATCTCTCCATTTGCTAAATAATGTCTTTAACAGTGAAATGGGAGACAACTCCTTTAATATTAATAGATAATGGCCTCAACTGTTTCAACTATTCCAACTTTTCATTTCTAATTAAACTTCCTGCCATCTGTATACAGTGTTGTTTAATTATTTGAATCTCCCCCGTAGTAGTTTTTCTTCTGTGAGGTTTGTTTAGCCTCATTCATTGAGTCGGTTTATTACAAATGACGCTTAAAAGCATTCTGGCATGCGATTCATGTGCCAATTTTAAAATTTTCATTTTGTCTTAAATATTAGAAGCCCAACTTTTCTTGATAATATAACATGTTGATTTAAATTAAACAATATGTCTTTTTTGTAAATTTCAAGACAATGTTGATGTTAAATTTGAGTTAAAGACACGCCTCCTTTAAGTCAAGTTTTCAGCAAAATTTTAAGCGTAAACTAAGAGAAGTACTGGACTAAAGTTATGAATAATAAATAATATATCACAATTAATAACTCAGTTCTTAATATATCACAATTTAAAACTACTGTATATTAGTAGCATGTATCAATACGTAATGTACCATAGTTTATAACTACTAGTTTGTATCAATATGTAATATATCACAGTTTATTCAATGACTGACACATGTTGGTATTTACTCATGTAGTTCCGTTACATGAATATTTCCCATGTTATAATATTTAAACTATTTGATACAGCGGTAGACTCAAGACGACGAGATTGCAGGAAGAATTAGTCACAACATCCTTCCTTTAGACCATTCTTTTACATTTACTGTAAAACTCTCAAAACTCTCACTCCGCAAATCTCCCGTCTGGTCATTCCAATTTAAATCTGTCTGCTGTTGGAAGCGACAGGTTTCGTTAGTAGGTTTAAATTTCAAATGAAGAATTTTGTGTCCATTTATTAAAGAGAGATCTGAGAATTGTTTTGGGTTTTTAACCTCAGACAATTTTGAAACCTTAAATCCCTGGTATCAATGTTAGGTTTGTTTAGGTGGCACAGCGAATGATGCACTTGTTCCTTAAGCAGTTCCTTAACCAGTATGTTCCATCCCAGTTTTGGTCAAGAAACTAGCCTGTTGATGACCAGTTTTCTCCTTGTGGCTCACGACTGAAGACAGACCCTGACCCTAACCCTGGCTTGCCAAGGAAAAGTGCCTAGTTCTTTGGTTGGAATGAAAAACAGAAGTCCCGTGTATACTTTTGTTATGTTAAAGATGTCCAGACACATGATTGGGCTCGAGTGCTTTTATCCAGGCAAAATTTCGCTTATAGCTCAGTGCATGGTGTATAGCTATCTTCAGTGGCCTACACTACATGAAGATCTGAACAGTTGTACTGGTAGACCAAGCGGTTTTTGAACCTATGGCATCAGACATTGATTAATCAGTGTTGATATTTTTAGTGGTTTACCCACAGTTCCATGCATGGCATACCTAGAACTCGCTGTAAATGACCGTTTCATTGGCTGTTCCCTCACTTCAACCAAAACACCGATAATATAACAACTCTTCCAGATCCTAGTGTAGTAAAGACAAGTAAAACGTAATTTAGAACTATAAAAAACAAAACGAAATAGTATCTGTGTTTTAATCAGAATGGTCTAGTGTTTGATTTTAATACGTCTGCTTTACTACAATTAACGACCTCTAAGTATAATACACAACACTTGTAGTCGCTACTTGTATTGTAGACTTTCATTGGTTGGTATACAATGCTACCTAGCCAATCATTGTTTAAGATAAAAATATTCACTTTTTAAGAAAAGAGGGTGGATAGAATTTAAAGAATTCACTGTTATATTTGGAATGTGTGGTTATAAAGGTTTGGGATTTGGCGCCAATTCAAGGGGATGACCATTTTTTTTTTTACAACATCTATGACCCAATTTTTGATGAAAGTACTTGCACTCGATGTCCCGTCAAATTGTAAATTAATGCGGACCAATATTCTAGATTTACATGTGTTATTGTTTTATACGTTTACATTATACATATCTCCTGTCTTACACTTCCTCATTGGATAAAATCTGGTGACTTCTAGCGCCACCTGTCAGCTATCAGGAGCCAACGGATGTCCACATGTTCACTTATCGTATATTTTAGAGATTTTATCTAAAACACGTTTGATTATTATATTATTTAATGTTGTTTTATTTCCTCGCGCAAACCAAATGTCTAGTACCGGTAAGTGTGATTTTTAGTCACTAGTTCAATTCTCACGGTCGTGAACCACTTCAAATTTTTGAGAGGGATCAAATTTTACTTTTGTCTAGTGGTGAACCAATCACTTGAAGTTTTTCTTTGAAATCGAAGCTAATTTGTTGGGTTAATTAATTTATTTATATGGAGAAATAAATTGCTGATAATGGTGTTTTAATGGTGTTTTAATTATGCTTAGTTGTGTGTAAAAGACTCGTTCATATTTTGAGCAGCTTTCAGATTTCCATGAATAATATTCGGTTTTTGGCATGTTTGACATTCAGGACAAAACCTAATACTGTTAAGAGATGTTATTTTATTTAAAGAATTTCTGGAAAGAAAAAAAAAATATTAAACTGGTCGACTGACGAAATTCATATTGAATTACAGCAGGGTGTTTTGATTATTCGAGGATTCAGAATAGCCGATTATTTTCATTTGATGGGCGGACATTACTTGAAGATTGGGTGTTCTTCACAATTTAAGAAAATATTGTATTGGAATTAATTTTTTGAGTGGACGTGCGTGAGACTTCAGAATTGTGATTCGTGTTTTTGTCATTTTAATTTAAAACGACTTGAATTTTCGATTAGTTTGTTGATTGAATTAGCATGATATTCAGCATTGTGTATTCTTCGTAAAACGTTAATAATGGATAATTTTTATTTCGTGCTCTGTTTTAATTTTATTTTTGAGAACAAATATTATATTTTGATTGGACAAGTGGAATACAAAAAAAGTCAAACGTTGCTTAAATCAGTTTGAATAATCCAGCCTTTGATTAATTTGGGTTTTTAGGAAAGTTCTGGTGATTTAAATTGAGTTAAGCGTCTCTTTGCATTCACGATAAATTTAATCAGGAGTCTTGTAAAAGTGCATTGTGTGTTCAATTTGAAATGCAGAATTCTGTTGAATAGAGTCTCGATAGAAAGAAAATTGTCAAACTTGTTTTTTTATTGATTTTATTTTTGGTGGAAGAAGTGAAATCAAGAGAAGAAAAATGAGGTTAAAAGGGAAGAAAAAACACGAAAATAACAACAGTTTTTATCTTCCAGATTCCGGAGCTCGTAATCCGCCAAACACTCCCAATTTAGAAGATGGTCGTTTAAGACTTCGTGACGCAGCACACGGTCAATCACTACGACAACCAAAAAAATGTCCGGCTAACGACATCCTTCCTATGCCGAAACCGGTGAGCCCCGTTTCAAGACGATCCTTCACTCCATCTTTATTGAGGAAGAGTTTCTCCCCCTCTCTGTTACGACGGAACAAGGAGAACTGGGCGAAGAGATCGCGGAGTGTGGGATCAAGTACGAGCAGCGTTGAGGATTATAAATGTAATGGATGTGGATTCCCGATCACAGACAAACACGTGAGTGTGAAAGGAGAGCTATATCATCTCAACTGTTTTAAATGTGCCAGGTAAGTTTATTTATCATTTTTTCTTTTTCATTTCCAGGAGACACACATTTACACAACAATGAAAATTTTATTCAGTTGCTTTTTTTTTTTTCGAGATGCATGATATAAGATTTAATGAAAACACATACACTCATAATTTACAAAATATTTTTCTCGCCACAATTTTTATCCGTGCCCCTTGTAAATGTGTCTCAGGAATCATAAGCTTTATGACGGTATTGCCACAGTCAACTGGGTATATCGCATCCCCATCTAGTCAATGTATCGTTTCCTTCATCATACAGATGATATCAAATATTATAACGCTATTATTGATATGATATGAAATATTATGACGTTATTATTGATATGATATCAAATATTATAACATTATTATTGATATGATATCAAATATTATAACGTGTTATTAATATGATATCAAATATTATAACGTTATTATTGATATGATATCAAATAGTATAATGTTATTATTAATATGATATCAAATATATAACGTTATTATTGATATGATATCAAATATTATAACATTATTATTAATATGATATCAAATAGTATAATGTTATTATTGATAGATATCAAATATTATAATGTTATTATTGATTACATCAAACAAATAACTTAACAAATAACCTGTAGAATTATAACAAAGATGGAAGTCGAAGCTGATATTAAAACAGTTTCAACCTATTATAATAAATACAGATATTTTTACCTTTTTATTATAATATACTATGTATCTTCTCCAAGTTGACTGCCATCACAGAAATTACCAATTTTACCACGAGTCAACTAGCAGCCTATTGAATCATAATGTCATTATAACTAATCCTTAGCTTTCACAGTCATCGGTATCTACATTAACAAGAATTTATAGGAATATGATAAGAAAGATACAGAGGGAGTCCTGACATATTTAGTTTACTGTATTGAAAAAAAGTTGTTTACCATCAAAACAATAGAAAGATCTGAGATTTATTTTCCTACCAAATATGACTTTTTGTTTAACGGCTTAAAATATGCTTAATGTATGACATGTATCATGTTTTTCTATGGTCGGGATGATGGGGTGGGGGGCTGGATCGTGGGCGGCAACTCAACGACATTACTCAATGACATTATCAGTGTTTTTATAGAAAAACGTGGCGTTAAAAATAAGTTTGATTGGTACAAAACAAATTGTTTCTGTATCGGTCATTGCACCTTCATGAAGTTATTTTTATTTGTAACAAACTCTAATATTAATTGATTTGAAACATGCTTTTTTCATATTAAACATTTTCTATAAATAAATTCATTATCCACACTGATTAGAATCTGTGTTACCATAAATAGACAACTTATTTTATTACACGCTATTAATAATGACTGAATCAAGTTTCAAACAAGACACAATCAACAAGACGCTTTATTTATTGATAGGAGTATAAAGGTTACTGGATGATTGAGACTATGTTGAATTCACTGAATGAAAAACTTATAAAGATGATAATTTAATAACAAAATACTTCAACGATCGTTCTAGATATTGAAAAGTTGATATTTTATTAAAGGCTTCATATCGTCATTTGATGTTTGATTAAGAAAACAAAATATAAATACCACTGGGGTGACATGTAGCTGGGGGATACACTAGGGATGCCCTGAGTCTGAACTACCCGGAGAAACCCACGAGGTTTGACAGGCGACCCTACTACTTGTCACATACAAGAGGTGAATCGAAAGCACGCCAGTTGACACAATGACAGTTCTAATGATATAGCATGCACATGCTAACCATTCAGCAAACCTGGAAATAAGGCATCTGTCACTGAAAATGTCAGGCACAGATTCAGATTTTGTCAGGCATAAAACCTTGTGTATGTTATTTTGTCTGGCACTGATTTGTTTTTTCTATTTATATTATTAATACATGTCCTGCAGTAAGTTGAAAATGTCAGGTACTATTTCATATAATTAGTGGCTGACATTTTGTCAGGTTCTTCTAAAACCGTTATTTCCAGGCCTGCCATCCCGCCATCCCTCCCCCTCCCCTATTTTTAAAAGAACAATGCACGTGGATGTTGTATGTATTTATATCAACGATATATGTATTTATTTACGTAAGATGTGATACGTATGTCCATGATCACCATCAAAGAAGTTTGTATTAATTGTTTCATCTGTAAAGAAAGTTGAATTTGTTGTTTGTGTGGATGAATTGAATTCATGAATGAAACAGAATCTTGACGAAGTGAACAATTTTACTCATTGTTTACTTATTCTTCCTCTGTGAATTTTTTTTGCTTTATCATGATGAGTTTTAGACTGACGATTGAGACCCACATAGGCTAATTTCAGAACTTCCTTGATCTTTTTATTGCTGTTCTTTTTCTTGTTGTTATGTTTGGGGGGCCAATATTGTCTCCTTTTCTGCATTCATTCCTTTGTGAATGATTTTGCTTTGTCATGATGAGTTTTATCCTGACCCGTGCTCGATAATTTCAGATTTTCGTCGATTGTTTATTACTCTTCTGCGTCTCAGTTTAGGTTTGATTTAGTTTGGGAAACAATATTATTGTAGTTAATGCAGTGAGTAAAAAGAAGACAGTCTCCTAACTCTGCGTCACAGATTTAATTTTCATCTCCTGAAAATCAGTTTAAGAATTCATCAGATTTTTGCTATAATTTCCTTGGAATTCTCTTCACACAAATCTGTCACCATCTTGTCAATTTAAGTCTTTTTTTTATTGGGAATTGTTATTGAAATAGTTCGTGAAATATTGTATGGGAATGTTGAAGATACGAGAAATAAACTTTAAGATCCTTCAATTCACGTAATATTAAATTGATTGAGTTATAAAAAATGAAAAGCAAGGCACGATTATTTGATTCTTTCCGTTAGGACAGACTGTGTTTAAGGATTTAATGAAAGGTCTTTGATGTGCCTGTTAAAAGGCAGCGATTAAATCAATATTTGATGAATTAGTCGGATCAAACAGATCAATTCTACTATTGTTACAATTGCAACCAGACCAGTTTTCTTGTACTGCGGTTTTCATCTCAAATAATACAATAAGATATATCAGTGACTTCCCTTTCATGTCTGTCTATCTCGATTCGTCTTTATTTAACCTGCAACGTATCACCGATGAAACGTTGCATGTTAATAAACCAGTAATTGTTATTCTGTGGTTTATAGTTTTTTTGTGTTGCTGTTCAATTACTAAATACCACTCAAAGTTGCCGTCTTTTTATTTCAATTTTTTTTTTGTTTCTATTTGGTAAATTTGGTGATTTTTAAATGTAAAATTTTAATTCTGAGCTCTCAATTCTCACAGGGTGGATCCTGAGAAAACCGACTATAATAATAGGAGACATTTCTGAGTTTTTATCTAGGCTCTCTTTAGATTCAAATACAAAACGAGTGAAATCCTAGTTCTTAATATCTAGTCATGTATCAGGTAATATTGTAATTGATCGGATTCCAGGTATATATTTACCTGTATTGATTAGATATTACCTGTACCAGTACTGAACAGATAGACCTTTATACTACTACTAGCAGAGACAAGACTGTGTAGAGACAAATGTAAAAAATATAACCTATATTCAAATTACTATGATCTATATTGTTCAATCAACATGTCAGCGATATCAAATATTCAAAAGGGAACATAAAATACGCCAATTTACAAATGGTGATTGTTGCATGCCTGTATTGAAATTAGTCTGGGGCCTGTTTCATAAACTTATAACCAAGATAAAATCCCACCTTTAGTACTTTGATTGGATAATTTTAGTGCTTAGCCAATCAAAATTGATATCTCTACTAAAATTTTGATTTTATCTTTAGTTAAGATTTCGAGAAACAGGGCCCCGATCTATAATTAAACTACGTACCTTTAATTAGTATGATTGTAGCGTACCTGTAATTAATGTGATGTGTAAAAGACTGGAGAAATAAGTAATTGATGTACTCCCAGTAAAACAAACTATAGTACAGATATTCCATTATTGACCAGATGTAATGTATATATAGTACTATCGCTTATTGAATTATTTATTATTATAAGGATGTGATGTCGGTTAGCTCGTTATTACCAGATACCTGGCTATAGTACTGAAACACAGCAGGTAGTCCATCATATGAAATATACCCAGTGCTCTCCGATACAACGTCAACAATCATGTCTATGGATGAAAACAGCAGGGCTCTGTGATACGACAGTGTGTTTTACTGAATCATGATATTTGATTGAAGAATATGAAATAATGCACAGTAGGATACATGTATTGGGTGTTCATTAAACATTCGGATACGTGTTTTGGATGTTGATATCACACGATGACATAGAAACGGAATCAAAGGGGTTCCATGTCTAACCACTATCATGGTAATTATCATTCTTTAATGTAATCGGAGAGGATTTTGTCAGGGCAGTGTCATTTCGTAATTTCAAGGGATCTTTTATGTTTGCTTTCATTTTATGAACAAGTCATTGGTTTTTTGTCCGATCTGATTTTGTCAGGGTAGTGTCCTTTCTCCGATTCTGTCAGTCAAGCAATCTTTTATTCATGCTTTTATTTTATGAAGAAGGAAGTTACGTTCTTGTCTAATCTGATAAACTAGAGAGATGTTCCTCACCAATGGAATCAAGGAACATGATTGTGAACCCATGTGAAACTACTCTCCCGTAATCTGGAAAAACCTAGTAACATACTTTTGAATGTAGATTTGAGAAAACAGAAGAAAACCGTTTTGTTTCAGAATTAAACTACTGAATATAAAACCAATTTTATTTTGTCTTTTTAGATGAAAATAATTAGATGCCTTTTAAGTGAAGGAGAAAAAAAAAACTATTATTATATACATGTGTACTATGTCCAAATATGGGTCTAACTCAATTTTCACCAAAATTTGACTCCCGGGTTACGGAAGTACTGTCTTATCGATTATTAGATTAATATGATTGTCATCTCCAATTGTTGTTTTTTAATGGTGAAAGTTTACCAAATTGTGTTATTTGATATTTGGCCTTAGTTGGGTGTCATGTGACCCGACCTCAGTTTATTTGTCAGTAGATGAATGTCATGTGATGTGATGTCAGTTCATATGGACGTGATTAAGTGTGATTCTGAGCCGGTAAAACGGGGGATTTTCCGGGATTAAGCTAATCCCCAAACTATCTTATCCTTGTTTAGTCGAGGCCATGAATTGTTAGCCAAGTGCAGAACCCATCAAATATTGTCATCCCTCTCTGATGTTTTTCTATAAATATAAAGAGAGATAATATCGTATCTTGGTGTACAATTTCGGCCCAAAAAACACAGATTTTCTGTTGATCTGACAAACTTGCTTAGTATTTACGATAATCTCTCAGTTCACGTGTTTTACGTTCGTAGAATTTATCTTCCGACACCATGCTAGAAACTGAATCTGGACAGGCGACAACATCTCACTAAAACGGACAACTGTTTCCAATTTGTTCAATTTTTATCTTGTTTTAATTTCATCGTTTCATTTTGCTATTCTGGGACTAAAAATGACTAGCCAAGCTGAATTTTAGATGAGGCGACACAATTTTAGATGAGGCGACACCATTTTGGTGTGCAGATTTCGTTGTCACAGATTTGATCTTTTTGAATTGAACAATGTTTGTATTTCTCAGTGGATTTACGTGTCTGTTAAAGGAGTTTGTTTTTTTATTTATGGGTTCTCAGGCCATGTGCATAATATTTTCTACACAATCACCATACTCCGCTTACTGAATTTTGTTTTAAACACTGTTTCAAATTCCTCTAGTTGTGAGGGCCAAGAAGTGTGACGGGTCTCGTATGTGTCTAGGGAGTGGCAGGAGCCTTGAATGTGACCAAGAAGTGCGACGGTTCTGGTATGTGTCCAGGGAGTTTGACAGACTTTGAATGTGTCCAGGGAGTGTGAGGGACCTCGAATGTGGCAAGGGAGTGTGAGGGACCTTGTTTGTGGCCAGGGAGTTTAAGGGACCTTGTATGTGACCAGGAACTGGGAGGGGCCTTGTATGTGACCAGGAACTGGGAGGGGCTTTGTATGTGGCCAGGGAGTGGGACGGGCCTTGTATGTGTTTAGGGCCAGGGACTGGGAGGGACGTTGTATGCATGGCCAGAGAGTGGGATAGACCTTGACTAGGGAATGGTAGGAACCTTGTATATGGAATAGCCTATATAGGACCTGTCTTGATCAATATCCAGGGAGTGTGAGGGACCTCGAATGTGGCAAGGGAGTGTGAGGGACCTTGTTTGTGGCCAGGGAGTTTAAGGGACCTTGTATGTGACCAGGAACTGGGAGGGGCCTTGTATGTGACCAGGAACTGGGAGGGGCTTTGTATGTGGCCAGGGAGTGGGACGGGCCTTGTATGTGTTTAGGGCCAGGGACTGGGAGGGACGTTGTATGCATGGCCAGAGAGTGGGATAGACCTTGACTAGGGAATGGTAGGAACCTTGTATATGGAATAGCCTATATAGGACCTGTCTTGATCAATATCCGACACTAATGATCTTGATCATGTTTCTCAATGAATCGACTGACGTAGATATAAACAGTTGGATTGATTGATGAAAACTCTTACTAAATTAATTGTATTACTGTTGTTATTGCTTAATATCTACTAACTGAACTTATTATAAATAATTAAAATTACTTAATATAAACTTTCTGTACTTAAAACTGACCTGTGGGGAAATTACTCAAGATATTGAAATATGGTGGTACAAGATTCAATTGAAAATGTCTACGTCTAGAATTTGTCTACCTCTTGATGTATACTAGAATCTGTCTACACTGCAATTTAATAAAATCTGTCTCTCACTCAGGGAGTTGGGATAGCCTAGTGTACTAGAGTGCTGCGCTTTGACCTCTGGCTGGCCGATCACCTCTGGCTTGCGGCTGTGGTTTCGATACCCGGCGTGGGCGTTTATGACATGGAAAAAGGGGCGCCTTCTCAACCTCGTGGGTTTCTTCTGGGGATTCCAGTTTCCTCCCACTGCTAAAGACCCCTACGCGCAAGTGAATTATTGAAATAAAATTGAAACCATATGTTAGTCCCGAAATGACCTAGTTTGTGTCGAGTGGACGTTAAACCCCATTTCCCCCTCTCTCACATTATTTTTATTATAGACTCTAGAGACGACATTATATTATAGAAATAAAATGGGGTTTAACTTCCTACTGCTCTAGAGACGACATTATATTATAGAAATAAAATGGGATTTAACATCCTACTGTTCTGCTCCAACTGGGGTAATGAAGACGGACATACCATACAGTGCGTTATGCGGGACATTTTGTCCCAACAGCAGCACCAAGGCCTACTCTTATATCGAAAGTATCAGATGGCATCAATGGTTGATGATGGTCTTTTCATTAATAAATGTCTTATCAATAGTTTATATAACCAAAGAAAGACCTGCAATAGGCAGATTTAGCTCTTGCATAATGTATGTTTAAATTATATGCGAAACGAAATGGACTTTTTATTTACATCTATTTGCTTGGCTAATGAAGACAGGCATTTTATTATAACTTCAGGTATAAAAAACAGTCAACAGCTAGAATAATGATATAATTTTACAATAGACAAACATTATTATATTTCTGTAGGACGGATATTAAATTCCATGGCCATGTTTATATTCAGTATGAGTTATCTCGGGGAGTAAGATTACATAAAGTGGGTATTTACCTGGTGGATTATATATCTATATAGATATATACACAGGTAATTATCTCGTTACAGGTAAAGGTGTCAAGTACAGGTAATAATAACACCAGTAATAAACAAAATTTAAAATTAATATATATAAAGATTTCCCTGATCATATTGGTTATATTATTTTACACGTGTATGTTATTTTTCTGATAGTAAAAGTTTTGTTTGGCGCCGAATTGTTTCAATGATATTGATCGTGAATATTGATATCAGATGTTGATGTTAATTGTGATATAACTGGATATTGAATGTCTCCTCTAGGTAAACTTCATGAGTTATTTATTTATTTATTTATGCTGTTTGAAGAAATCAATTTTATTTATTTGTCAGTTTATTGTGATAAAACTCAATATTGAATGTTTCCTTCAGGTAAGGGGGGTTGGATGGCCAAATGGTTAGCACATGCGCGCTGTATAATAAAGCCTTTTATTGAGTCAGCTGGCGTGGTTTTGAATCTCCAGTTGTACATGACAATGAGTAGAGTCACCTGTCCAACCTCGTGGGTTTTCTCCGGGTCCTCCAGTTTCCTCCCACTGCTAAAGAACCCTACCCACAATTGAGTTATTGAAATAAAATTAAACCAAATGTTAGTCCTGAAATGACCAAGTTTGTGTCATTGATGTAAAACCCCATTTCTCTCTCTCTCTCTCTCTCCTCCAAGTAAAGTCCATGAATTCTGGTTATTTATTTATGCTGTTTGAAGAAACCAATTTATTTTAATTTTATTTATTTATTGATATGCACTTTTGAGGGATTTTAAGTGCAGATATTTGATAAGTCACAAAAGATCATTTCAATAAGATTTCCATTCACGTTGATGTGATAATATAAAGGATTGTCGAGCTATAAGTTATTGAGAGAGATTTAGCTACATAAAGTGACAGGTTTATTTAAACAATATTTGAACAATATTTTATATCTAGTACAACATGCGTTATTTACAGTACTGATATAATAGATTTGAAAAAACGCCAATTCGTCTTGATGTAATTTATACCTTTCAATAGAGCACTAGTGAGTAATAATGTTGTAAATATGGCTTACATATTTATATAAACTAAAAAATAAATAATACCGATAAAGATATCAGAATAAATAAATGATAAAGAAAAATAAAATTATAAATATCGATAAATAATAAAGAAAAGTTAAATTTTCTGAAAATCAAATTTAAAAAGTTGTTTGTCATTCTGATAGAATCCGTATAAGAAGTTTACAAATGAATAGTTTCCTGTAGTCAGTGATGTATGGTCCTCTTCATTAAATCTGTTGGTCCACAGAATTAAACCAATTAAACCATTGTACATTTCATTTACATTAATAAATTAATAAGTTATACGTGTTTCATTGTGTAATCTCTATAGATTTGAAGTTGTATTCACGTTTTTTATGAATCATTTTAATCCTTCTCTGATGTGCTTTTAAGAAGTAAACTCTAAGGTGTGTCAGTGTTTTATTAAAAGGTCGGATGAATTATAAAGATAGTTCGATACTTTCTACCGTGTTTGTCGTATCAGGTTATTATGACATTTGACTATTATTTAGCACAAAGACTAGGTCGAGGAAAAGTTTGTTGGTTGGTGTGTAAGTATATTGTGTTAAAATTATGGCTATAGAATATCAATGAATGAATGATATTTGATTGATCTGAAAAAGGATGATTGAAATAAAGTAATAAATTTATCTGTAAAAAGGATAAAAAAATATAATTTTATTACCATGACAAAATAAACATGTGAAAAGATTATTTATATCTTGGATAAGAAATGTTTTAAATTGAGGAGAATTTTAAACTCCTTATAAATAAGTTGAAGTCAAGCTTAGTAAAGTGTCATTTACAGTTTTATCATAAAAAAGTTTCAGGATAGGAATTTTAAATGGGCTTAATATTGAAATTATTGCGGATTAGGAAACTATTATGACATAATGTACTTAGTTAAACTTAATATACGAGACTGATAAGGGATAAAAACAACTGGTTTAACAAGCATGATCACTGATCTGGCGACAATAGCGAAGCGTTAAGAGGATATTACGCTGTTAAATCGTAAGGAAGTTGTTTCTGTTACACGGATGTTTGACAGTAAGAAGGTGAAATGATTTTATTATGATGTTATTTATTGACAAGTTCACTATTATGTTTCAGAGGTTGGTGATTTTTGTGTTTATAAGTGATCAATATAAGAATGATATTATCGTGAATAATGTTTAACTCTGATGTATAATCTATCTGAGGCAGGCTTAGAATAAAATATTTTTGATAAAGTTTTTGTGATTGAATTAATGTGATATCTAATAGAGAAGATTAACATAGACTGACACTGATTGTAGAGGAAATCTCAAGCTGAAATCTAGGTGGTTGCATTCTAAAAATTGTTTTATTGTGAAAATATGATTTTTTAAAACTTTTTAAATTTGATTATTTCATGTTTAAATATTTATATTGAAATTCAGTTGATTAGAATTGGTAACAGTCTTCTGTTTTCTTGATGTTAGGCCGGAGTCAAGGGTTTGATTTAAGAACCTGTCCACTAAAAGCTCTGACCCTATGTTCGAACAAATATGTATAAAGTGAGTGATAGACAGATTCAAATTCAGGTTCAGGTTAAGCTATGGTGAAAAGAAAATATAACGATATATCGAATTGGAATAATCCTATGTTGATTAGTAATGGTGACAGTTTTTGAAATTAAGGCCATTGATTCTGGGTCCCTTCCATACAACAATATTGTCAGTGTTTGACATATATCAACCCCTTAGAACTGTGTTATGCGATAAGGGTTAAATTGACAGGTCTTGTCCGTATTATTGTGAAATGTTTTCTGTTCATGCAGTATTTACAATTATTTGATGAATTAAGAATTTGTTGATTTTGTTTTTTAACTTAATTGTTAGATAATCTATTTGGGGGTTTGTGTTAGGATGGATTAGCAGTGATACTGATAAATCAGACATTGTTTAAAATATGAATATTCGAGATCAGTGACTTTAAAATATGAAACTAAATATATTTTATATCTTTTTAATGTAGTTATTATCCCCCTGATTATCTCAAGATAAAAACATGTTTTGTCAACGTATTTCTATTGTAAATAAGACGTTTTATTTTCCTGGTACGTTGTCAAGGTATTTCTAGTGTTAAAACCACTGGTTCTATTTTCCTTGTTAGATTATTTTGATAAAGACTGAGAGAACCCTCTTCGAATCGTCATCAGCCAAATAATTGTGTTATGTGCCAAGATTCATTTCAAGACAGGTAATAAAATCTCTGTTAAAAGTTTCTAATGGTCATTCCCAGTGTGAGATTAGTCTTTCGGAGGGGACGAAAAACTGAGATCCCATGTACACATTGGCGTGCATGTAAAATATCCCTTGGCAGTTTGAATTTGATATAAAAGTAGGCCGTAGCGCCACTGCCTCATAGTACACTGTATGGCATACGCCTGTCTTCATTAGCCCATTTTAGGAGCAGAACAGTAGAATACTAACCTCTATTTTATTCCCAGCTTTCTGACAATATCAAATTGATTGCGGTTTAATGCATTCTAACATGTACTCAGTTTGATTCTCTTAAATTTTATTAAGAAAGAAAATATCAACGAGCTATAATTTATCTCGTAGCTTGTATTCACTCAGATTAAAAAGAGGCCAATCAAAGGGGAAGATTACAGGGATTCCTTTTAGAGAGAGAGAGAGAGATGGGGTTTAACGTCAATTCCTTTTAGAGGTTCAACTTGAAGTAAAAATCACCCCTAGAATGCGTGATATTAACCAATATATTTATATTTGAACAATGATTAGGGTTTTTTTCCTTTTATTGTGATATTGATATTTAGTAAGTTTTGATTGCACTGTGTCAAACTATGATAGATATTTATATGCGTTATCACAGGTAGCATTGTCAATAGTTGGACTCCACTCGGTTCGGTTTGTTTCAACTGTTTAAATTTACCTTGTCTTTACGTATCAGCTTCAACTGTGAGTAAGAATCAACGTTTTGATTTCCCCTGAGGCATTTTATTCAATTGATTTGTTATTTGAATTTGAATTCATTGATTGGTTTCATTTATCGATAATGTTATTCAATTAATTTTACACTCAGTTACAATTTAAATTTTTATTTGTATTATCTCCAGAAATGATCTTTGTTGTTGTTGTTTGGCATGTAGTGTGCTCCTCTTAAGTTATTATTAGAGAATTTTGGTATCTCAATTTCTGGTTTTTGACATAAAAATGTTTTGTCATATTTGAAATATTTGGATATCAATGTTTGTTTTGCTTCCTTAGGGATATTTTATGAACATTGAAGATATTTTTAAAAAGTTGATTTGAGCTTCTACACGAATAATTTGTTTATAATTTCAATGTCTGAATTATCTTACTTGTGACGAAAGCTGCAATAATAGTCTTATTTTCAACTTTTATTTTTTTATTTTGAATTTATATTTTTTTTTTGTAGCTGTTCAAGTGACATTTTATGCAATTAGATTCACGTTGTGACGTACTGACTCTGAACTGAATCTACAAATATGTAAATTATTTGTCTAAGATGTATTTTTTGTCAATGATTTTGTTTTAAAAGGCTTTACAAATTGCAGTTGACAGAAAAGCGTGAATTTTTTGTGTTTAGTGTACGTACGCATTTAAAATGTGATAGATGCAGACAGTGGACTACTTGATAATACTAAACTGTGAAATACGGGCTCTGTAAATCACAGTAACACTTTAACAAAGCAATATTTTAATTGTAGTCAGGTATATTACAAAGAAACAACTGACTTATCGTGAACTGATTGGATTTATAGCTGCATACATCCAGGTGTAAAAGTGACCAGAAATCTAGCGGTGAATTGATTACAAAAAAACTATAAATTGGTCTTGGACTTTGATTGAAAAGTGGTACCAGGTGTTTTGATAAAAATAATAACACCCTGCCTAGTGTATGACGCATGTGTTTGTAGTTGATACAGAGATATCTGACAGTTGAATATTCGATACAATACGCAACAAGTATTTTTAACTATATGAACTTTCCAGAAGTGATATCAGACCTTCTAGATAGTATACATATAACTGTTTCACACACAACACACACTGGATTTATGAACTGGTAATCGAATAATTAATCTATATAAAAATAATTTTTTATACAAAGAAGTCTGACTATTTTTGGACGTGTGAATGACATGCGACTATTTCTAGCGTCTTAGTTACATGCGACTATATTTAACGTCTGAGTGACATGCAAGTATTTTTGACGTCTGTATGAAGTACAGGGGATGAGAACTCTGGGTATTATGAAGAGGAAACATTATTTTGAGAAGAAACGTCATTGTTTTGGTGGATTATCGTCGTTATTCGGATCATGTTGTAATTTCACTAAAGAAAGGTAAGACACTTATTTATTATTTTACAAACAGGCAGACGTGAACCCCATTTCATTACCATAGTTACTATACATCGTGACGGGAAGCTCTTTTCGGGATTGAAATGGGTCAAGGGTAATCTCCCATTGACTAGATTGTTAGCATAAGGGTAATCCCCCATTATTTAGACATTCAGAATATATTGGAACTGGGGGAAAACATACTATATGAACACAATATTACATCCTAAGTAAGAACTTGGAAAGATAACTCTCAAGTATGGAGTTTTCAAACGGCTCGTCAACATTATCCAATTGCAACTTATAAACAAAATCAAATCATGGTGCTCAAGCTCAAATGGTCATCATAAACAGATTCAGATCATTACACTCAAGCTCAAATAAAACTCAGATCATCATACATGAGCTCAAATAACACTCAGTTCATTATACTCAAGCTCAAATAACACTCAGATCATTATACTCAAGCTCAAATTAAACTCAGATCATCATACTCGAGCTCAAATGAAACTCAGATCATTATACTCAAGCTCAAATTAAACTCAGATCATCATACTCGAGCTCAAATAAAACTCAGTTCTTCATAGAGGAGCGCAAATAAAACTCAGATGATAAGCCACGTGTTGTTTTTTTCTCAATGATTTGAAAAGCGTGTTTGACCTAGATTAAGGTCAAGTTTAAAGGTGACTGACTTGATAGGCGTTTTTTCTTGTTTATCCAGTTTATGCTAAATTAACTCAACAATGTAATTGATGTGGAATGGGGTCATTAGGTCAGCAATTTGTTTAAATTATGTTAATTACTGCATTTAGATGTATGTGACAAAGAGTAGCGCCGCCTGTCCAACCTTGTGGTTTTTCTCCGGGTCCTCCGGTTTTCATCCACTGCTAAAGACTCCTAGACGAAGCGAATTATTGAAGTAAATTGAACCATATGTTAGTCCCAGAATGACTTGCACTATTAAACTCAGAATGCCTCGTTCGAAATTTCTGTCCAAATGAGGTAAAAAAAAATGCCTCGTTGCCTGGAGTTCCAAAACGAGGTTTTTTAAATGACCCTGTTTTTGGAATGAGGTATTTTGTTCAGAACGAGGTAAAAATGTCTCGTTTACTAAACATGGTTTTTTTAAGATAGTTGTTAGCGATAATTGCTATCTGAGGCATTCTGAGGCTTGTGTCAGTGATTGTTAAACTCTCTTTCTCTTTCTTTCATCCTAGTGATTTTTCTTGACTTTATGCAGATGGGTTGCATAAAGAATAGGCTTAAGGTTTCTGTACCTACTAATTGACTGATGACATGACAAGTTGACATGACAAGTGTCATTGTTCTGAGGTCATATAAAACCTGTCTTCGCATAACCTACTGACCTAATCAGGCTGCCGTTAAATTAAGGTTGTCTGACATTTATTTAAATTATCTTTTGTCCGTAAAAATACACGGGAGGGGTGGTCTGCGATTTAATGTCACTGATTAGACAAGTCCCGAATGAGAAGTTAAAATATCTTTAGTCTGTAAAAATACGAAGTGGGAGGTGCACAATTCAGTGTCACTGAACTCAGAACCCTAATTAGACTAAGTCCCCAACGAGACATAAAAAAAATCGTTCTTTTAATTAACAATATTCTTCGATGCCTCTTATCTGTGTCATAGGGATTCAAGTCTGTAGTCTTGGTTGTCAAACTTATAAAGATTATTCAATAATTTGCATGCGTGAAGGGGTCTTTAGCAGTGGGAGCAAACGGGACGACCCAGAGACAGGCGACCCTACTCCTTGTCATGTACAACCGGGGATTCGAAACCACACCAGTTGACTTAATGCCAGGCTTTATGATACAGGGTGTATATGCTAACCATTCGGCCATTCAATTCCCCTTATTCCTTTGGGGGGGGGGGGTCTAGAGTGCCGAGCTTCGACCTCTAGCTGGCCGGTCACCTCTGGCTTGCTGCTGTGGTTTCGAGCCCTGGTGTGAGCGTATGTGGCATGCAGATAGGGGCGCCTTCGTTGGTTTCCTCCGGGCACTCCGGTTTCCTCCCACTGCTAATAACCCCTACGCGCAAGCGAATTATTGAAATAAAATGAAACCATATGTTAGTCCCAAAATGACCTAGTTTGTGTCGAGTGGATGTTAAACCCCATTTCTCTCTCTCTCTCTTATTCCTTTGAAATAATTTGATTACGAATATAACCAATAAAAAGATGATGGATGATGATGTATGTAATTCATGATAATTGATTACAGATTAAAAATACACAATATTACTGCTGAGGTTATATATTTTATGGGTGTTTCGTGGTGACGACATGTCACTGACAGATGATACCTGACAATATAACAACGTTGTCATCAATCATTTAATTAGAGGTCATTTATACACCTGGATCTGGTTTTTTTCAAAGTTTTATATCTAAATGACTATTGGTAAGTCCATGTGGACATTGCAAAAAATAAAAAAATATCAAATCCAGTGAATGGATCCGGGGGTCAACTGGGATGGTTTTTAACTTTAGTTTCTCTGGGTCATGCTTTTAACCCTGAACTGATCTGAGAATGAGTACTGATTTACAAGGACTGACTGTTGAAGTTTGGGTATATGAATAGGGAAATCTGGACAGTTTATATTCTCGTTTGGTTTAGAATACCTTTGTGCCACCTTCTTTCTGGCTTGGTTAGATATAGAATCAGGAATTTTGTTCCTTCACAGTGTAGACGGTGGTGTACTTCCAGATGACATTGTGCACGAACGCCAAAAATCTAATGAAACCCTTCCTCAAAATAAAGATCATATTGGAATTTACTCAAATTTCAATTGCTGTTTATAAGGAATATCTTTTGATCGAGAAAAAACAAAACTTTGCACATTGTTTCTTATGTATTTGATACTCGGGGCCTGGAGTGTTATGTTAACAAGAGGCTGAATTAATTAGGTAGTCTATAAACTTATTCGACGACTGAGTGTCATTTAGTGAATGATGAAAATGTTTGTATAGAAAAGTGAGGATAAAATTATTGTTTTCAACAAGTCTCGTAGATCCATAGAAATTTAAATATAAATTTCTTTCTCAACAACAAACATATTTATAAATTTATTCAAGAAATGGAAAATGTTACAAGAAACTCTTTGTATAAAAAAATGAATAGAGAATTATGGTTAGAACATTGTTTTGAACCTGTAATGTGTTGTGGTATGTCCTTGTTTCTGATTGTTCTGTGAACTAAGACTCCATTTTGTATGTTATAACAAGACAATTAGAGTACCGTTTGTCTTTGTGTAACAAGTTTACCTGTTTTTAACGCTGACCTCGACATCGGTCGTGTTAAATAGAGTTGTAGAGTTTTATTGCTACAATAGAAACAAGATGTTTTAAATTGATTTTAACAATAGAACAAGTTGTCAGTAAAAACAATACAAGCTGCTGTTGATTATTACAATAGCTCCAGTTTGTATTTATGTACAGGGGCCACCTAAATGTGTAAGATGCTGGCTCGCTAGTCTGGAGGTCGGATGTTCGATCTCTGCATTGGCCGAGAAAGTTCATCCCGATTTTCAAGCTCGGTTCCTCCTTGTTAGAGATGCAGGACAGAGGGTCTGACAAGGACAGCTGTCTAATCGTTTGGATGGACATAAAAGATCCTTGACAGTAGAAATTCAATATAAGAGTAGGCCATAGTCTCCCTGTCGGGGTAAAATTCCCTTTATAGCATACTGTATGGCGTAGGCCTGTCTCCATTAGCCCAGTATAGGTGTAGGATGTTAAAACCCCATTTCATTTTATTACATGTATTTATATACATGTATGAGTACGACAGAGAAATACTGAATACCATGATTTAATATTGATAGAAACAAAATTACACGTAGTTGTTGACTTGTGTTTGTTCTTTTGTGTGTCATATGGTCCTCATGTACATATACTTCATTTCTCCACCATCGTCCACTAGAATTTTATCTTCGTATAAAAAATTAAATATTTGTATGTAAATTCCACGCTTTGACTTTTTTCATTTTTCAATTTAACGTCATAATTAACATAAATTAGATCCTATTTTTTGGGGTATAAATTCCTGGTTTCATCCTAAGATGTATATTTTAATGATTTAAAATATTATATGTTAGTATTCATGTTTTAAAACAAAAGTTTTACTTTTAATTACGCTTACATGTAAGAATGAAAAACAGACTACTTTATTCAAAGTTTTTGATAAAAATCTTCAAACTGCAGATTTTATATTTAAAATACCAAAACTTTTGTTTCCTAAAGAGTTTTTTTTTTAACACACATTTTCAACATTCCATATTCATAATATCTAATCATAATTTCTTGTAAATTGTACGTAACCATGAATAATGTTTACTTTTAATTATGTGTCTCTTTGTTCCTGAGATAAAACCGAAATAATTGGATCATGTCAACGTTAAGGTTTCGTCTATTAATTTATTAGTGTCATCATTAATAGGCCGACCCTGACTGACCTCAGGTGTTGATTTAATATTCAGAATGAGGTAAAAACACACCTTGAGGGTCTGTACACCTTTAACTTGTTACAGGTAAATACAGAGGACAGGTAAATAGTGTAAATATCTTCAACAGATCTAAGTCGTCGTAGTGATTGACAGGAGAGATGTGTATTACAGAATAAGGATTATGTGGTCATGTGGATTAGGTTTACGGAGAAAGACAGTATTAAATTAGACATGAAACGGGAAGGAAACAGAATCTTCTATCTCGTGTGAGTTTGATTGACAGTAGAGAGAGGTGTAACAACACAAGGAGATATAAAAAATAAAACCAGAGATATTCACTCTTATATAGACATGTAACAAGATAAAAAATACATTGTTATATAGAGATGCGACAAGGAGACCTGAGAAAAAAACTTGTTATCCCATTCATAGAAAGATGTTATATGGAACCAACAATAAAAATTTAACTCGAGGTGTAAACATCGAGTTGTATAACGGATTAGTTTTACAAGTGACAATCGACTATATGTTCTACAAGGAAATATGGTGATCTGTTTTACTCGTGTGTTAATTTAACCCAAGGTGTAACATCGAGACGTAAAGATAGGCAAGGTGTGACATCGAGATGTATAGAAAGCCAAGATAGGTCATAACGGATACAAGTGATAAACGACTATATCCTGATTCTACATGTAAATATGATGATATATTTTATCTGTGGGTTAATTTGAATGACAGTAAAAAGGCAAATGGCAATCGGGTCCTGATAGGGAGCCTAAAAAAGTGTAAAGATGTTCTAGGCAATTATGATAAAAATATGATGTTAAGGTATAATAAGGGAATTAGGGCATTTATTGTTTATATTTAGTATTATTGTAATAATACAGGAGAGGTTACAGGAGAAAAAAGACATGAGGAACTTAAAACTAGTTCATGAAGAAAAGGCTCTTGTTTTGTTTGTTTATAATTGATTCAGGTTAAACAATCCAGGTGACATTGTTGTCAGTTTTTTTGTTGAATAAATGTTTTTTGTGTTGAGGAAGGTGACTATTATAATTATGGGTGTTTTTTACTCAAAAGAACAATACGTTTATGCTTTACAAGGAAAACTTGGCGAATTATTTTTGAAATCTTGTACGAAAACAAACAATGCAGACTATTAAATTCTTGCCAAAAGAATTTTTTGTATTTTTGTGTGTTATTTCACGTTAATTTATAGAGACTTGAAGTTTAACTTTTAATTTGGAGAAACTTTTGACAGATTGAATTGAGCCTCGGCAGAAAGACGTGGTAGTTGCAGGAGTTATTGTCAATCCTGATGAATTTAATTCTCAAAAAAACATCAGAGGACATTGCTTTTGACATGTGCAGAGGACACTTCCAAATATATTAATTCTCGTAGAAAATTACGCAACAAAAAATCTGACTTTTAATTTTACAAGTATTGACATTTACCGTTTCCAAACAAGGATGCCGGTTGCAAGCGGATGCATGCCATTGTCATTTTTTTAGAATTGACAAATTTTTTTGAAGATTTGTTGAACTGGTTGGATTTCATGGAGTCATTTTGTCCCAACTTTAAATCTAGTAACCTTAAATTCTTTAAATATTAAAATGGCAATGTTCCCTTTTTAAAGCAAGTGTTTTTAAACATGCCATTGATGGATATGAAGAGGGATACTGCTTCAGAAAATATTGCTTGGTGTTGATACACATTTTATCACTCTTCTAAAAAAAAGAGGTGATAAATTTATGAATGACCAAGAATAATGAAGGAAGAGTGTAGAGATGTGTCACTTTGTGAAGTTTTTAGTTAAATTTAGAAATTAACGTCCCTGTTCATGAGAAATTCATTTTTTTTAAAGAAACAGGATTTTATAAACCGGGTATTACAAGTTTCAGGATATGTTATTGAATAATTTAATAGAAACATGATTTATAATTATTCGAAAGACAACCGGAGATGTCCGTTATGATAGATTAGTCAGGATGACAATCGAAATGAGCCGAACAGATTAGAAGGATTTGTCGCTGATAATATTTTATTGCGGATGAAGATCGTAATATTGAGAAGACTGGATGAAAGGTGATAAAACCAGGAATATAATATTATAATTGAATTAATTACAGTTTGTGCGTTCTATCGTACAAAGGTTTTGGAAAGGACCAGAATGTTAAACCCCATTTCATTTTTACAGAAGTTTTGTTTCTTTCTTAAAAATTATTTGTAAAGATCATCCAAAAGGATAAAATGTTTTGATTACCTGAAAGTTTTTGTTCAGTGGAAGATAATATTAACAAGATGACAGAGCAAATATACTTATATAAAAATTATAGTTAATTGAATTCAATATCTACGCCTACAAGACAATAAAAAACATTTCAAAGGAATATTAAGAAAAAAAAAAATTGTTACATTGTATTGTGAGCGAAGATAAGAGAAAGAATCACTCAGCTGTGAAATATGTGGTATCATTAATAAACAACATCGTGTGAAAGTTGAAGAAAAGGACGAGTTCATTGTTAACTTTGTGTTTTATCGTAAATTTGTAATATTTTGAAACAGAGTTGATTTATAAAACAACGGAAGATACTCATCAACAATTACGATACATTATCAATTACGAATATTTTATAAAACAATGTGAAAAGGACAGAGAAGAGAAAAGATCAGTTTCATTCTTTGTTTAAGATATATGAATGAAGGGCGGATTGACAATAGAAGCTGTTAGATATGCAAACAATATCTGTGAGAAGTGGTATTAAGTGTTCTATATAGTAAGCATTGTAAGACATCCATCATTCCTCTATTCTTCTCTCTGGTCGATAATTCAGAGATCAATTATATTAGAGACGAATAAAACCAATATATGTGATATTTGATGTCAAGAGAAAGTAAATTAATATTGTGAACAAAGTGAATTATAAATAGATTAAAGTTAGCGTTTAAATAAAGAAGTTTATTTTTAGTATCAACATGGAATTAATCTTGGATAAAAACTAAGAGATTATCTAGTGCGGATAATACTATCCTGAACGTATTTATATACTTCTAGTATTGGTTTATTCGGGTAAAAACTAGGAGATTGACTAGTGAGAATAATACGATCCCGAACGTATTTATATACTTCTAGTCTTTATTTAAATGGAATAAAAACCAGGGATTTGTTTTATGTATTGATTGTATTATATTATAGTATTTGTTTAATCGGAAGATCGTATAAAAGTGTTTGTCGAACATGATTTGAAGTAATGAAGGATCGTGGTTTATTTGGAGTATTTGTTATAAGATTTTGTGTTTAAAATGATTGGATTTGTATAAAATTCTTGATGTTTGAAAAACGCAGAAAGATGAGGTTGGATGGACTGGTGGCAAGGTTAGTTTTTTATTTATTTCTTTAAATTTAAACTTTGAAACATACGTCCGTCAAGATATTTTTGTGGGTAATCAGAATTCTTTGTTTTTCTGCCTTCCACAAGGTGAGAGAGAGAAGTGGAGTTATACTGTCCACTCTACTCAAACTAGGTCGTATCAGTTGGCAAGGTTTTCATTCCCCATCCCTCCCCCCCCCCCCCGACTGTACGTGACATGACAAGGATTAGGGTCACCTGTCCAACATTGTGAGGTTTCTTACCGGTTCGTCCAGTTTCATTCCACTACTAAGACGTCTATTTTCAAGCAAATTATTGAAATAAAATTGAACCATATGTTAGTCCCGAAATGATGTAGTGTGTGTTGAGTGGACGTTAAACCTCAATCCCTTCTTTCTCTCTCTTTAACGACAAATACCTTCTGTCCAGACTCGAGGACAGGCTTCAGAACGTAAAATGCACACACGATATACATGTAGCTTTGTTTGTTTTTTTGTGAACACGAAATGCAGCAAAACCGGGTTGACGTTGTATCGCATATACCCGAAATGTCGGTTTCTTGGGACGTGTTCAAGCTCCAATTACGTTGACGTCATAATTAATATGACGTCCTGTAAATCCAGGGAGGGACGTGCAACACCCCATGTAAAGTCAGTGTTCAAAGGGTTAATAAGTTTCATAGTCTCTGAAGGGGACAACAAAACACATCATGTTCACCTAAAATACTGGGCCCTGTTTCTTGAAATCTTAACTAAAAATAAAATCCAAATTTTCGTAGTTACTTCAATTTTGATTGGCTGAACACTAAAATCAATCTAATATTATCAAATCAAATTAATAAAATTAACACTAAAATCAATCTAATATCCAATCAAATTAATAAAATTTGGATTTTATCTGAGTTTAAATTTCGTGAAACTGGACCTTCCTGATTACATATTTTGATCCAATATAATATGCCTAAAATAGTTTGAAGTGTTTTTGTCTAATGTTTTAAAATAGGTAAAATATAATTCGATGTGTATAAGTTGATCTTTCGTCCAATGTTTATTTGTTTACACGAATGAAATGCTGATTGTTAACAAATTTACTCTGCAATGATTTGTTAATCTGTTGTGTAAATATTTCGACCACTGCTGCAAATAAATACAGGTAAACAGGTATGTGAACAATTTCTCAGGTGGTATTTAACGTAAAATTGTTGACTTCTCCACTGTACCTTCGTTGCTTCCGATATTCTCACTCATGGGTTTTTCATTTGGTTTGTTTTTATTTTTAAATTCCCACTGTAGTGTAGACTTAGCTTCGTAGCTTCCGATAATCTCACTGATGGGTTTCGAATTTGTTTTTTTTAAGATTTTGATGTTAATTTAGCTTGAGTTATATACAGGTGTGTTTTTCTCAGCAGACGTCTATCTTCAGGTGTATTTGGCTCGACTTTATACAGGTGAATTTGTTAATTCATGACCTGTGACAACCGGACACGTAACAACTCATCGAGGAATTTCACGACATGAGTTTAAGCAAGATTAGTATTTGTTTCGTACCAAGTGCCGAGAGCAGATTTTTGTTGAATTTTTGTGACAATGGATGAGGGGTTAATAATCTTATTTGTTATTTTTATGTGCCGCAATTGTTGTTTACGATATTTTGATAACAGCGTCAGGTGTTTAGTTAAGACGTGTGGATTAATTACCAAGTAAATACTATTGTTCCGCAGCGAAAAATCACAAGATAAACACCGACATTGAGCTGCTTTATTTTGCGGATATATTGTACTTATTCTGTGTGTCGAAACAAGGCTAAAGTCAACATGTTTGACGTAATTAAACAAAATGTTTTAATTAGTTTTAACACAGATCAATGTTTACATAAACAAAATAGAAAATTTAAATTCTTCAAATTCTTTTTGTCTTTTGTTTTAAGAAATCATCAGGGTGACACAAGGTCAATAAATGTTTAAATTATTTGTCCCCTGGAACCGTTCAATTGTATTGATATTTGTTTTTTGTCCCCCGCTTTTTGAAGAAAGCAGGGGACTATTAAAATGGGTTTGTCCATCTATCTGTCCATCACACAATTTGATACACAATAATTTAATCCTGTTTTATTTATCAAAGTATTCTGATGATAATCATAAACAGATTATGGTTAAAATCTATAAATTCTGGTTTCTATTTCTGGCTTAAATGGAGATTAAATTAAGTAAAAACTGTGTTAACATTAAACAAAATTTTGAAAACAGTAGAGGTCAATTTTCTGATTAAAGGTCCTTGTAGATGTTTAAATGCCATTATCATTTTTTACATTTAAACGCCAATTGGTGCTGATGTGGCATTAAAAAACAGTTCATTCTATTTCTGTTATTTTTAGAGATTGTTTTTGAATGAATGTTTTGCAATAGAATTGGACTGTCAATATCATCATCATCATAATCATCATCATCATCATCATCATCGTCTTCATTACGCCCAGTAGCCCCCCAGTTGGAGCAGAATACTAGGACCTTGAAACCCATTTCATCTCTCTCTCTCTCTCTCTCTCTCTCTCTTTCTCTCTCTACCTATCAAAATTTAGGGAGGTAGTAGTTTAAACTAACAACTGACACGATGTCGAGTAAATTCTATAAAGCATCTCGACAGGTAAATGATTTAACAAACCACCTAATGTCCTGTCCACTTACCTCTAAAATAAACGATCAGGTGTCACAACAAACACTTGTACATATTTATACCGAAAATCTGTGAAAAACTCGAAAACTTAATTGAAATAAAACTACTGGTATAAGTGGAGATAGGAGGGTAGGTTAGATTTAATACAAGTGGAAGTGAAGTGTAGTGTAGTAAAATGGAAGACTGTTGATTTAGAACGTTAATTAAATATAACTTGACGAACATTTGGTTAAGATATTTGAAATACTTTGGGTTAAATGTTTAAGAATTGTGTCCTAAATATTGGATAGTTTTTATCTAAGCTTCTGTAAAGTTTGCCATGAAATTCGTAGAAAGAGTTTGCGTGTAAAGGGAATTCTAGCAATAATTTGTCATCTGATGTAATAATTTGTTAGTGGGTTCCCTCAAATATAAATCCTGCTGCAACAAAATGCAATGAAATGGGGTTAAACAGCCTACTATTCTGTTTACGCCATACAGCGTGCTATGAGGGAAATTTTTTGGGAACAGCGTGCTACGGTCTACTTTAATGTCGAATCCAACTGCCAGGGTATCCTTTACGTGTATGCCAATGTATACACTGTGCCTGGGTTTTATCATCCCATCAAAACGACTAGCCAACTGACTTTATCAGGCTTTCTATCCCACACTTCTGACAGGGGAATCTATGCTGGACAATCCTGATGACCTTTCTCGGCCAACACCGGGATCGAACCCACAACCTCAACAAGTGACACCCGGGTTTCAAGAAAAGGCATGCGTTATACAAGAGACCATTACAGATCCAGTGGAAAATAAAACTTGTTGGACGAGATGTTATGTAATCTTTGTTGTGGTTGGTTTAGTGGTAAATCAAATTAAATATAAAAAATTAAATCAACTGGGTTATTAGGTAGAATAAAAACAACCTCTTACTGTAGAGGGGGAACAACCTGTTACCTCCTATAACAGTTGAGTTAGAGGGTGATAACCTTTAACCTCCTAACATAAAGAGATAGATGAATAACTTAATTGTAACTTTTTTTATACTGTTAAATATACCCCACAGTTTACCTGCTAAACCCTGTACAATCAAATTATTTGATGAAACTGAACCATATGTCAGTCCCAAAATTACCTAGTTTGTGTCAAGTGGACATTAAATCCCATCTCTCTCTCTCTCTCTCTCTCTCTCTCTCTCTCTCTCTCTCTTTCTCTCTCTCTCTCTCTTTGACTGTAAAGTACAGGTAGGACTGTTTGTACTGTATTCTCTTTCAACTTTTGTAATTAGTGATTCACAGTATTTGTATTGACTTGACGAAAAAACCAGTGAGTGTTTTACAACATAGAGACTGGTTGCGCGCCATCAGTTGATTTAAGAACAGGTGTAATGTTTGTTAAGACTAATGTCATAGTTGGGTATATTGTCATATGTTCTCGGCACATCACCAAGTCGTCTTTCTCTTCACAGAAAAAAAAGGATGGAGTTGTACAAACCTTAGTTAAGGTACATTTGAATAACTGGCTACAATTTATCTTGAACAGGATTTACTATTTCTCATTTAAATGATTTGAGTTTCAACAATGTGTTGTATTAAGTTGGATTAACTGTTTCAAATGACTTTTCCTTAAGTTGGATATATAAGATTAACCTGTGTGAAATGAATAAATGACTTGTTTCAAATGAAGTACCATGACCGTCTTTAAGTTGGATATCGAAGATTAAATGACTTGTATTAATTTGAATATGTGATATTAAACTGTTTGAGATCGCGAAATCAGGTACAAAATTTGTTACAAGTGAAGAAATGACTTTGTGTGATATTTAATGTTGAACTGTTTTATGTGATGAAATGAGTTGTTTTAAAATTGAACTGATTCACAAATAAGTTGTTTTTAAATATTATGATCAGCTGTGTCAGTGCTCCTACAATACAATCTTCAGTTCAACTACAACTAACAGAACTATATTATATACCATCTTCAGATCAACTACGACTAATAGAGCTATATTAAACAGCAAACTTGTTTGATTATTGGTTTGAGAGAAAATGTGTCATCTAAACACAAAAAACTTGAAGGATTCTCCCAACTAATTCAGTATTTATTATAGATCAAGTAGCAAATAGAATTAATGCGTAGGTTAGGTTTTCATACAAAGTGAAGGTATTTAATTCTAGGCTATCTATCCAACACGTAGATGTGTTATGGGATGTTCTTTGACAAGTAAATCAATTAATAAATATTAGAGGTTTTTATCCTGTGTCGACGGAACTGATGTTATACTTCATACAGAATAACCTGTGTCAGTTTCTCATCAGATGTACAGAGGTGTTATGGGGTGTTCATACAACAACTATTAGATATCTGAGATTTAAATCTTTGACACCTGACATTAAAACAGACATACTTCTTTATACAGAACAAAATAATGAAAATTCTCTCTTGTTTTTTAAATCAAAGAAATAGTTTTTTTGAGATTTCTCTGCTGTTTTTTAAATTAAGGAAATAGAAAGAAATATATTTTTTGTTTTACCTGCGTCAAGTGATCAACACACTTTTATATTTAACGATGTTATGATTGAAAAATTCTAAAAAGGTGAAAAAAACCTTAAGAAAATTTAGAGATTGCTTCTCTTAACGTGATCAGTTAATAGATCTACATTCTGATGTGAAAAACGTACATGAAGATTTGAATGTGGAAACTTTTCGAATTTATCAAGACAAGTTAATTCAGCGATTCTTAAAATGGATAAACAAGATCCTAAACCAATTATCATAAAACCTTCCTCCATTGTCGATATGTTTGGAAATGTACACGTCAATTTGAATTCACGAAACTGTGGAGAACATGTCATGTATGGGAGAAGTTAATTTATAAAAGATTGTTACAAGAGAGAACTCGTCGGAAACTTGTTAGAGTAAGATCAACAACTTGATGTAGAGAGATTTTGTTATAGAATCCCGCATGTAAACAGGTTTGACAACTCCCTGCTATATTTCTGTTTTATATTGAAACACACGTGAAATTAAACAAGTTTTTTTTTAACGGCTTGAGGCGTGTGGTGGGGATTTGTACGTAAAAACAGCTGTGTCTTAATTTGATACTCGATGGAAGTTGGTAACCAATTAAAATACTCTTATCAGAGTATCGCTTTAAAGCTGAAAACGTAAGGACTAAACTATATATAAAGAGATACATGTTCTGATTTTATCGAAATTAAAATTGTGTTTAAAGTGTAATGAGTGTGATGTGGAAGAATTTTGCGATGATGTTTAAATTCAGCAGAAGAATTTTAATGCTAATATTAACCTGAACCGTTAAGTGAGAAAAGGATATAAGCAATTAACCTAAGACGTGATATAAAACATGTTTTAATTGGATCTAATTAAACTGTAATCATTTTGTGAATAAAACACTTGAATTGTTAAACACTAAAGTTATTTGGTACGTATGTACTGTGGATTTTATTTCTGACAATGGAGCGAGGAATTATATTTTTACGACCATATTAGCGATTGGTGTGAATTAGAGCAGAGAGTTTATTTAGAACAAATATTATTTCCAAATCTGATTGAATTACGTAATAACTAATAATGTTTTCTATCTACGAGAATTGAGGATTAACCAATAGCAATGATTTGTGTAGTTTATATTATTCATGGATGATTTATTTCCGATTTGTATTCAGTGATTTTTCAGTTGATCGAATAGATTATTTTAGCGATTAACTTGAATCAGTGATGTGAACTCACTGGAATAATTTGATGAATGTGACGTAATTATTTAGGTTAATATTTATGGTTTGGAGAGACATTTTGTTTTTATAGTTTTGGGGAGGTTTACTGACTGGGTGATATAGTGTAAAGATAGGCTAGAATACGAGTCAACAAGAGACGTTATAACAAATCCGGTCATATATCGTTAATATCTTTATGAAAAAATATTCTCTGGACCAACGTTAAATAGTGTTTGTGAGCAGAATTATAAGTGCTTGGGATGTTCACATAGAGGATTTTCTAGAAGTATTAAATTGTAAAAAGCTATCATATCCTTAATATGTGTTTGTGAGCAGAAATCATAAGTGTTTGGGATGTTCGCAAAGGGTTTCTAGAAATATCAAATTGTACTTTGTATACATCGGTCTGGCTTCCAACTTTTATATGTGATCATTAACATAATAAAGGAACAGACTTTGTATTTTTATGTGTTATTAGAAATCTTTAATGATGTGATCGTAACTACGGTAACATAAAATAAACATTTTCCAGATACATGAGAAGTCGTATTTGGGTGTTCTAGATCAGTCACTTTTCTATGATCTAAAGATCATGGTGACCTGGTCTCAGGAAGTGACAAGATCACACACAATTATAAATTCATAGACTAACGGATGCTAAGTTAGACTGGTCTCTCAAGTGGCTAGTGTTTTGATGATTGTGTATGGTTGTTGAATAGCAAATAAAATAATCTTTTAAATTTTCAGGAAATTATCACATAATTGACCTTAGCATTGACCTTGTTCAACAAACTTCCTGTGAAATAATATAGTGATTATGTTAGAGTGTAAAAGAGGATGATAATAAACTGAGTAATTATTTTATTGTTTCAACTAACCACCCATTTCCTGGCAGATGTTCATTGGTCATCTTTCTAAACGGAACAGTCAATCATTTAATCGAGAGATTTGAAAACGTGTATTAGAATGACAATTGTGACAGTTATGAGTCTTTAATACCACGGAAACGATTTAGAAAGAATATTCAAGTGATTTATAACATTTTGATTTAGATGTATATGACAATTCAATATTTCAGATGCTTCTCAATTGATAACAGGTGCCCTTTTAAAACAAGTGATTTAAACAATATTTGAGACTACTGATGAAATGTTGACAGATTCAATTTAAATACATGTAGTTCCGACGGATCAATAGTTTAAAATTATCTGTTTACAAAGTTATATCTGTTTAAATTGATAACATACCACTTGTAGGACAATCACACATTTTTACATGAAATGTTTTTCCATTTGTTTGATTAAAAACAGACCTGGATATTCAATTATATTTACGTTCGAAACAAAAACAAAGATTGTGAGACAAAGGAGTAGAGTGCGTAAACAATATATTGTGTGACAAGGAATTATATAGTGACTTTTATTAGATGTGTATGGGTGATCTGATATTTCGATGGAATGTTTTTCCAATTAAAGAATACCGGACAATCCATATTGGATAAAATGTTGTTAAATGCTATATTTAAATCAAATAGGTAAGATAACGTTTTATTTTTACGCTTGTTGATTCTAATCTTGCTTCTCGTTATTTTGTTCTACAAGACCTGTTTATAGAAATGTTGATTTAATTTATTTTGTTTTCACTCACAGGTGAATTAGCCTACAGGTAAGGATGAAAGGTCATTGACCTACACATATCTGATCCATTTGTGTCCAATTCCATGGCATCGCTAAATTCACATGAAATAATTCCAAAATTTCAAATAAAAGATTCAATAATCGAGAGAGAGAGAGAGAGAGGGAGAGAGAGAGAGAGAGATATGTTTTAACGGCCACTCAACACAAAGTAGATTCTTTCATGACTAACATATGGTTCAATTTTATTTCAATAATTCGCTGGCGCAAAAGGGTCTTTTGCATTAATAGAAAACCAGAAGACCCGGAGAAAACCCACGAGGTTGGATATTCGCCCCTACTCCTTGTCATGTACAACCAGGGAATCAAAACCACGCTATTTGAGTCAATGACAGTCCCTATGATACAGCGCGCATGTCCTAACCATTTGGCCATCGACACCCCCCTTAATCTTTAGACGATTGGGTGGCTAAATGATTTAACGCCTACGCTTCAGATAATAAGATATGTCATTGAGTTAAGTGGCGTGGTTTCGATAACCCACTTATACATAACAGAAATACGGTCTCATGGGTTTTCCCCATGTTCTCCGGTTTCCTCCCACTGTTAAAAACTCTTGTGCACAAGCGAATTATTGAAATAGAATTGAACGATTTTAGTCCTGAAATGACCTAGTTTGTGTCATTTGGATGTAAAAAGCTGTTTCTCTCAGGGACATTTATAGAGCGCCAACATCCAGCTAGATTAGCTGCTCTGGTGCGCTGTTACAATATTCATAATGGTTTGGGGGGGGGGGGAAACAAGTTTAAAGATCGCACCGGAGAATCACGAAAGCTGTTGGATATTACATTTCAGTCGATGTTTTAATGCAGCTTTTCAATCAATGTTTTTATTAGATTTAAATTAGGAAAATGATTATTAGCCTTCAGGCTTGGAGAAAATCTGATATTCATTGTATAATTACCAACGGAAATTTGTTTCAATAAAAATGGATATAAAGGGAGAAAAAAAACCCACTTTGTTAGTTTTTATGTTGAATTCTGACACCATTAGCGTAATAAGATAAAAACATTATCATCTCTGTCAATAAAACAGGTCTTATAATCTTGTTGTAAATAAATATGGCGGTATAAATTCACCTTATTCATCAACAAGCTTGTTAACATTAATAACATCTTTGATATTGTATTTCAAAACTCTGTCACTTGTTGCGGGGGGGGGGGGGGCGACCTTACTTCGCGTATGCGGGCTGTGTCATAAGGTCTGTCTTAGAGTCAACTGCCGTGTTTTCGATTCCCTGGATGTAGTTGACAAGGGTCTCTTGTCCAAACTTGTGGTTTGTTTTCCGGGTCCCCTATGCACAACCTAATTATTAAGATAAAATTGAACCATATGTTAGTCCCAAATTGACCTAGTTTGTGTCAGTGGACATTAACACCTCCCATCTCTCTCTCTCTCTTTCTCTCTCTCTCTGTCTATCTCTCTCTTTCTCTCTCTCTCCCAACTCCTTGTTACATATCAACTTAGGATCAACCACCTAACACGTTAAAAGTCATGAAAGAACGTGGAACATGATTTTATTTTGTTCAATTTAATGGAATCATTAACCCGATGACATTACAATGTATTTAACTACCTGTGAATTGTTCTGTGGTCGCTATTGAAACCTTATACCATTTATCTGTTACTGGATGAATTGCCAGGAATCTTTCTCCATCTTGGCGGTTAATTCATGAGAAACGCCCCCGTGCCGATTGTCAGTTGGTGATTGATTAATACAAGGTGATGAATATATCAAACTTTTCTGGCACAGGTAGGAATTCACTCCTTCTTCCTTAATAACTTGTGAAGTTGGTTCGTTTGTTTCTGGGATATAGTGAGATATCGGTCAGTTATTTATTATTGTATGTTGATGAAAACATTAAACATGGCACTCTGGTAGGTAGACTAAATGTACGGTACGTTAGAAGTAATGAATACGGGCATGGAAATAAAAGTGAGATGGAATGGGGTTTAACATCCTACTGTTTTGCTCCTAAATTGGGCTAACGAAGTGGGGTATATGACATACAGTGTGCTATAAGGGAAATTTTGTCTTGACAGCAGCACTAAGGCCTACTCGGGCCTACTCTTATATTGAATTCTAACTGCCAAGGGATCTTTTACGTGCATGCCAATTTGTACCCAGGGCCTCAGTTTTTTGTCCCATCCAAATGACTAGACAGCTGTCATTCTTGTCAGGCTCTCTGTCCTGCATCACTGACAAGGGGAAACCAGCCCGGAAAAGATGGGGAAATAACAGTTTAAGATGTACCTAACAAATTGTCAGGCACTAATGAAATAGTACCTGATATTTTCAACTTAGTACCGGACATATGTAGTAATAATATCAATAAAAAAGACAAATCAGTGCCGGACAAAATGACAGGCACAGGATAAACCCGTGGTCTGTGTCTGACATTGTGTTGATTGTCTGTAATGGTATTTAGGTCGTTTCTCTCCATTTAATTATTTCTATGAGTGGAATTTTGCCTGGACAGTGGTGCTACGATCTTATCTTATATCTGATTCCAACTAGCAAGGGTTCTTTTACATACATGCATTGTGACAAAGTGATCTCTACATCATATTGAAATATAAATATACAGATAGAACTTTCTGACCTCTGCTGATTTTTGATCATTAATGATATTGACGTGTTCAACTCGACACAACTTCTTCAAGGCACGGACTTAATAAAACAGCTAATGTGTTCAATATGTTATTTACGGACTACACACGAATGGCCTCTGCTCGTTTTGACAATAGGCACGATCTCATTCACGATCTTATTAAATATGCAGTGCAGTTACAGATACTATAATCTCATAAATAAACAATGCCAAATATGTACATCGCTTGTGTATCACTTTTCTTAATTAATTGTATGCTTTATAAGCCAGAGTTTACTGTTAGTTTCAGAAGACTTGGAATGGCGCTCCTCCCGGAGTATGCCTATTTCGTCCTCTCAATAAAGGTCTATCAACTATGCCGATATTCTGTTATCTGTATGTAGTGTTACAGATATCAGATTTGGATGCCGTGACCGTCCTGGGTCGTATCAGATTTGGCGCCGTGAATCAGTGAACCAGACAGAACGGGATCCAGTCCCATGAAGCCGCAGGCAATCTTGTTAGACAGAATTCTCCAGTTAATCTGCAAGTTGAAAAGATTTTGGTTTCATTAGTAATCAACCGGGATTGTTAATTACAATTAGTCAAGATATCAGATTTGGTTGCTGTGACTGTCCTGGGTGGTATCAGATTT
Source organism: Patella caerulea (assembly GCA_036850965.1). NCBI lineage: Eukaryota > Metazoa > Mollusca > Gastropoda > Patellidae > Patella > Patella caerulea. Next base: position 77,505,329 of record JAZGQO010000010.1, on the reverse strand, counting down.
CGATGCCGTGGCTATATGAACCTGGGAGTGAATCACCATACCAGCGGGAAGTCTTACCAGTGATCATGAGCCAATAATTACAGCCATCAGTCATGGAATCACTGACGTCCGGGTTCGACCCCGGGAGGAAACCCTTGGAAGAAGAAGTTTCCAGTCGTTTTTAAGGTAGGTGCATATTTCCTTGTAACTGACAATGGAACGCCACAAATGACCAAGGGATAATTTTAAAATTGTTTAAAGATTAGGGATTTGATCAATATAAAGTTTTCGAAAAAAAATGTCAAACTAGTAAATAATTAAGTTAAGTAAATAAGAGTTAGTTTTACATATGGGTAAATAATTTCTATAAACGTCGGAATAGATAAGAATTCTAAATTGAAACGGTATAACTACGCGAAAAGAAATAAAATGCAGCCTCCGTTTTATAAGGTTATAGATCGTAATAATGTAATGTTGTGTTATGTCCAAATAATGTATATATATGTGTTTAACCAGGTTTGGTTAACGTGTGGATCTGTGTAAAATCCGTTTTTAAGTTTAGGGTAAAGGAAAATGCCCAAGGAAAATTTAAAACTTAAAGGCGCTAAATCGCTAACATTTGGGACCTAGAAATTGACTCAAGTGGGTCGCAACGCATATAATACTCTAATGTATATAAATTGATTTGCATTCAATGGTTTCCGTTTTTACTGTAATTTCAAAAAATCAGTTATGTTCGGCGAAATAAACCAGCATTGTCAACCGAAGGCAATTTTTTTAGCGTCTAGTTATTCCAGTCTACATTCGCCGTTTGATTTGGTACAATGTTTCTAGCCTCGTTCCTCGAGTCTCTTGCTAGAATTGGGGCTGAAACGCATCATGGTACACGATTCGTGTACCAATGGTAAAATATTTATTTTGTCTTAAATATTGGATATCAGAAGCCCATCTTTTTCCGGTAAGATCACATCATCAATTTTGATTTAAATTGACAAATAATTCGTGTTTTCAATGTTGAAGATTTTGGATGATATTGAGTTAAAGACTTAGCTCCTTTAATGGCCCTTTGTGTGGGTTGGTATTAGGTTTTAAAAAAATGTTTAAATTGAAACTGGGTGCATTGCAATATATAGCGAGTAGCTTATGCAATATAACTGTTTCTGAGTTATTCGTGTTGTTTTGTTAAAAAATTATAAAGGAGAATAAGTTTTAAGTAATATTCAAACCAAAAACAAAGTATAACGTGGTAAAATGGATAATTTAAAGTTGAATTTGAATGTGCGATTAGCTGTCGAATACATTTTGAATTACCTGATATGCCATGAGTAGTGTTGCGTAAAACTATACTAATGTATTGGAGACGTCAAGAATTGTAAATTGTTATTTTGTTATATGTGATAAATGTCAGGAATATCATAACTTATGGATTATGGTTATTTATTTTATTTTACAACCAGGAGTATAATACAATTAGGGTCTTGAAATAAATACTGAACCCTTGGATTCTAGAAGCTGTTTCTCGTTTGAATTCAGAACGAAATGTTAATAGGGAGTATCTATATGGACATCTCCCACAGGCACATGTCTGTCTTTTCTGTTCTCAGCGTGTAAGATAGCACCCCTTGGCTACAAGCTTGTGATATATACACGAAGCTCTATATAGCACCAATGTTAAGACGGGTTATAATCTTAACCTGTCACTGTCAATTAGTAAAGCAGACTACTAATGAATTTCAATGTTATTAATGACTTTAGGTGATAAGTACTAATTAATACTGCTTATTTTTACTTAGGGGCAGATTAAATTCTATTGTTAATAGTTTATTCACTTAAAAGTAAATTTTAATTTTGATTTTAAATAAACTTAAGTGTAAGAATATGATTAAGTATTATGACCTCCAATTGAAATCAATGTTGTAAATTAAGGGTAATGTAATTGTAATTGGTCTAATTTAGCAAGTACATTGATCATTTATGGGATTTATTGTACCTTATCTTAACGTACCCCAACGTTGAACCAGACCAGGGCATTCCAGTATGTCAAAAGCTATGACCCTCAAGCCCAGTTTGCAGAAGTGCCTACGTGCATCAAATTAGCTGTGCAAGAAAAAGAACAATTCTAACATGACCTGAACTTATTCAGTGGTGGCAACAGTGAAATTATTGACATTGAAAAAGTGTTTTTTGATTTTTTTTTTCGGTTGGAACGTCTAAGTATTTATATTGAACTTATATTATTGTAGCGAGTATTTATAGTGAACTTATATTATTGTAGCATGTTTATCAATGTAATTGTTTTTATAGAAGTAGGACTTGAATTTGTGATGTCCATATAAAGGTTTTTCAAGTGTTGATATTGATATTGTATTGTATTTAATGTATGTTAGATAACGATAATTAAGGGGATGGTGTCGGCTGAGACCGAGGAAATGACCTAGTTTGTGTTGAGTGGATGTTAAACCCCTTCTCTCTCTCTTTCTCTCAAATAAGATATGAAATAAAAATACTTATAGTCACTGTTATCAGCTTCTCTCACATCACTTAGCAACTGCAGTTGCAAAATTCTCACTTTCCACATTAATAAGTATAATCTTTGTTTTGAAACGACCTGTCAAGTTGTTGAATTGTCGTTTTGATGGCAGGAGATTGAATGAAAAATCCTGTTTAATAAGACGATTTATTTGTTAATAGCCTCATCAAAGAGAATAATAACAGACCGTCTGCTGGATATGGAGGAGTATTTACACGTCTCTAGTGTTCTGGAGGGACGCCAATCCCACAATCGGCAGATAATTACACCACATGCTTATTGTCATCTTTTTGCTTTCTCTGGCAATCTTTCCAAACATCCATACATCCGTCGAGATTTATCTATCTTTAACTGTAAAACCTTTTCTATTCTTTTCGACATTTTCTTCTAATTCTGGCTTTTAAACTATTGTTGGATGCAATGAGAAGGCTTGGCAGCCATTAAATCATGTTATTATAACACAAGAATTACACTCAATTGTTCGAGTTTAATGTAATGGTGACGTAACATGAACGACATATTTTGAAATTGCAGGTAAGTTTGATTTACGACCGAGAAATCAAATTTGTAATGCATGTTATATTGTCTTGGTAAAGAAAAGAAATTTGTTACTAGAACCTTGTAGTGTAGTTATAATCTTGTGTGTTGATGAAAGACTTTGACCTATTGAAATGTGTCAACATGGCCTTATTGACTAATTGAAGGGGGTGAACATGGCCTTTTGTCAAGACTTCAAACTATTGAAGTTTGTGAACATGGCCTTATTGAAAGTATTTGATTATGGTTTTATGGAAAGATTTTGAACTGTGTGAACATGGCCTTATTGAACAATTTTGACCTTTTGAACAGTGTGAACATGGCCTTATTGTGCGATTTTGACCTAGTTTAAATAAGTTCTGTAATAGTAACCTACAAAATTCATCATTTATTTCTAATTTAGAAAAATCTTATGATCCATTATTTGACAACTAAATAATAAAATGTCATTTTCATAATGAGAAATCAGAAATATTGGACGTCCAATTTTATCCAATCAAGGAATATCCGGAGATATTGATCTGGGTTGAAGACGTTGGTCGAAGGTTTATTACCAGGAAGTCGCGTTTATAGAATATGATGGTTATGGCTTCTGTCAGAGCAGACAAAATTATTATATAGTCAACGTTTGATTATACTGTCCAGTATTTCTCGATTCAATATATATTTATGATGTTTTTATGTCGTCCACTGACCCCTATTTTACGATTTGATAATTGGAAATCTTTTGATGACCTGTCATTCTGTAACATATTCAGGTCAATTGGTGATAATTATTTGGGATTTCCGACAAATTGAATTTTCTACACGTTGATTTTAAATCACAAGTTTATTGAATCTTTTTGTCTTTGTTCTTGACACAAAATGGAAAAATATGTGGATAAAATAAATTTTATTTGTATAAGGGGTATCATAACAGTTATGATAGCTCTCTGAATAGTGGGCTGGCTAAGGTTTGATCGTGTCGGTTTCTTCCCACTGTTAAAGACTCCTAAATGCAAGTGAATTATTGCAATATTAAACCATATATTAGTCCCGAAATGACCTAGTTTGTGTCGAGTGGACGTTAAACCCCATTTCTCTCTCCCTCTTGGTTTCAATGTTAGCCAAGAATGTTCCTCAATAATTAAAAATGTCCAGTATTTCGTAGGATGAGATGAAAAGCCTAATTCCCATTGGCAGAACATTAAAGATCCCTGGCTGTTAAAAACTAATATAGGGGTAGTCAGTAGCGTTGTTGTCCAGGACCGCATGCCGTATGACCATCTTCATTAACTCAGTAGATGATGAGCTCTCCGATAGAAATCAGGGGGAATATGGTTTCATTATTCAATTAATGGTGACAAGTTCGTGAACTTATCCTGTATTCTACAATTTATTTAATCATTCTTATTTGTTTCTCTGAATCCCGCGAGTCCTATTTTCATCCAATGAGAATAGTTAATGTTATTTTCATCCTATTAGTAGTACTTGTAAGAGCCTCTAATTTCTTGAGCCAGATTCATTAATTGGGGAATGAAGTAATAAAAATAATCATTTAAATAAAAAGAAATAAATGACATCGGGTTTAATTTCTACGTTTCTACTCTGTCCAAGCTAAAGAAAATGGTTGCAAGCCATCACTGGGAAGTTTTGCCATGTTTTGCCTACTCTTAAATTTTCAATTCCAACTGTCAGGACTCTTTTACGTTCACGCTAAAGCGGACAGGGGAACCGCGGTTTTTCTGTCCTGCATTACTGACAAGGGGTAACCCCAGGCCTAAAGATATTACAGCCTATTTGAATTCTTCAAGTTCAAAATTTTTGGTGATCATTAAACCAGTTTAACTTGACCATCTTCTACACAAAGGTGGGGGGGGGGGCAAAATAAACCAGTAATAAAAAATAGCTTATGACCTATCTTTGTGGTGGGGCTATTTTTTTTATTCTACTCTGGTTTAACTTGGCCATTAATATTCCTGAGAAAATAGTGGTATCATCCAGTGTCATTGTTATTGAAGTGACATTGCCAATTAAAATTGAGGGGTGACCTATTTTCATGTAATTTTTGCCAGGATGGTTACACATGTGCCTGGAAATATATTTGCCCATACGTAATTAACTCAGAATAAGACTGGCTTGGCTTATTTCATGTGTAAACACAGCATTATACCGGTGATTTTAAACCAGTTTAAATAAAAGTGTCTGAAAGCGGTATAAGACAACTCCACAATAAATAGGTAATAGATTGGAAAGTGATGATGGACAGACGACAAACAATTCATTGAATCTGTCGTCAGCGATATTAAAATATGTGATTATATCTTTCCACCATGATGTATAGAGAAGTATTGACGAGTTCCTGTAATTGTTCATCCTTCTCAGCTTCTCTTCAGCGCATCACGATCCATTCTCTAAATATTGAGATGTGTTAAAGACACGTTTCATCAACGGTTCACGACTAGAAGAATTGGGGTTTGTTAGAAAACAGATCTCATATCATATCATGGTATTTATTCCGACACGTTATTGGAAAATATATTTTTGGGGTGAATTGTAGTTGAACTTGTAAAATAATTGATCTAGAATAACTGCCAAGTTTATGGCTGATATTTCTGACATATTTATTAAGATTTATGACTTGAGATTTATTTCTTTTTCTGCTGTTTTAAATTGTGCTAACCATTTGTTTGTGAAAAGACTGTATTATTAATATTGGATATTGCCAAGGAATTAGGATTTTGAATTAGAGATTTTGACTTCAAAGAGATATTAGATAATGGACGTAAGCACAAGGCCTCCCAATTAAACAAGAAGTGTTGTCAGGTGTTCTGGAAAGTGTGATGATATTATGATATAAATGATGTGTCTTTAAGAACTGTTAATTGAAAGAGGAGATCAATCAATTGCTGATTATTAACATAAATCTATGATAATTGTGATAATTTGAGAAAGTTGTAATATTTGGATAACCTGGTGTTAATTATACATTGTTATTTTATTATCAGGTAAGTTATCTATAACTTTCTTCGGTTTCTAATATTGCTTTGTAGCAGGACATTGGTATAGACATTCATCGGTAATTCTGGTTAGGGGGTAGGGATAGGATAGGGTATTTCCTAACTTAAGGTGGAAGCCGAGGTGGCAATTCTGGTTAAGGGCTAAAGATAGGATATTTCCTAATTTTGAGTGGAGGCCATGGTGTCTCAATGAGTAAGACATTGGCTCGCTATCCTTGAGTGTCCGTTTTCGTTCCCTGTTACGTAAAGTGTATATACTAGTTTTTCAACTATATAATTATAGAGATTTATACAGTTATCTATTTCTATGTTGGACACGGCTGACAAGAAAAGTGTGGCTATAGTCATTTGGAAGGGACAAAAAGCTGAGGTCAAATTGTAAAGATATTGGCATGTATATAAAAGAGCTTATCACAGTTGTAACCCTTAACTGGAATTAAACATGTAACCATAGTAATATAAATAAAAGTTATATTTATTTCGAGATGTTTTTTGTGGATCAGACATTGGGAACCCATTCTATTCCGAGGTATCTTTGATTGTACAGTGAATTCTAACCCAGGTATCTCTGATTGTACGGTGAATTCTATTCTAATTAGTCGGACGTTAAACCCCTGTTTCATTTCATATCATTTCTATTCTAATTACACCATTAACTTTTGTATCATTCATATATAATTCTTTCGTAGCATGGCATACTTTTGAAAAACTCTTGCCAGTGTAATTAGGTTTTTTAATTTTGTAGTGATGAACTTCATCAGCAGTTGGAGAAATCCGAGTAACCTAGCAACCTTCAGGGTTAGACAGCTGTCATATAGATCCATTATAGGTCATTTGTTCGATTACCATCTGAATAAAATGATGAGTTTATTGAATAATTATGAATAACATTAATTAGATTGAATGATTAATTGATGGAGTCACAAACGGCTGGAATTTACGAGTTTTAAAACATCTGTCTGAACATTTCCTCACAGCTGTCAATCAAACCCCTTCACTTGAGCAGACGGACACAGAATGTTCAGGAATTTAGTATTCAAGAATTCTATAATTAACCAAAGTCATTTTTTAGTTTATTCTTAACGTTAAAGATACATTATGGGAGATTAGATAAAAGAGCTGGCATAATAGTTAGAAATTTGATAATGTAACGGCAATTTGTTGAAAATTTTATTCAAAGTGGTCCACACTGAACCGAGACTTTAGTGATTGGATTTTTGTCTTAAAGTTGGTATGATAAAAACATAGTCTCGATTATCCATTTGGTAATTTGCAATAGGTAGATTTAGCTCTTGCATAGTGTATGTTTAATTTAGGTATACTTATAAATTTTTAAGAATTCAGTTTAGGGGCCTAAGAAAGGATCTTACATCATAATCATGGCAGTAGTTGAAGCTAAGTGGGGAGTGATGGATGGAGGGAATTCGAATCAGGAAATTAGATTTTGGTTTATCGAACAGAAAACTAACAAAATGGGTGCATGTGCTTTATATCGTAAGGTCTGTGATTGAGTCAAAGGTTTGTATGTGATAGGTTGGTGTGGAGGGACAGAGGGAATTTCAATCAGGAATTTTTTATTTTGGATTAATTGGCAGCAAAGTAACGAAAAGGGTGCATATGATTTAGATTGTAAGGTCTGTGATTGAGTCGAAAACTTGTTTCTTACAAGAAATAGGGTCAGGACGTGTTGTTTCCACTTTCTCTCCACCAGACACGCAAGCAGATTGCCATGTTAGTCCCAAAATTATCTAGTTTGGGTTGAGGAGCTGTCAATCATTCAGATGAGTAAAGCAGACAGCAAACTCTCACACAGTCGGCCATCTTTTACCCCCAGTTTCAGTAATAAATAGTTTGTTGTGGGACATTAAGTGTGATAGACAACAAATTACAAAACCATTTTATTATCAGACAGTGGTTTATGGAAGCCATGTTGCCGTGGTAATGAACAGACCAGCAATTGATGACAGAACTTCAATCAAACCATCCAGGTCATTAGTCTATTACTTGGTGATGAGTTTTCAATGAGTTTCCCATCAGCAAGTTAAAATAACCAACTCCCTATAATCTCAAAGATCATGCTGACCGGACACACATTCAACTGTATTCATCCTGATCCTTTGACCACGGACCAGGAAAATATTATCTGTCGAATTGATTAATTACATTACTAATGATTCGGTTCTTCCATCTTTATTTTTGATTACAGAGCGTTTCAAGTCATTCTTCTGGATAGTGAATGACTGGCAGTAAAAAAAACAAAAACAAAATCCAGGAATTCCAAAAATCACAATTAAGAAAAAAAAAAAAAAAAAATTAAATTCTATTTGTTAAAAATCAGAAAAGTCTATAAAAGAAACAATTGCATTTTCTGGATTTCTGAATTGTTGAAGTATTTTTAATGCTGAGGTCTGAAGAATTGGGGTAAAAACCCATGTGGTGAGGTGGGCAGTGATGCAAAACCCAGGAGGTAGCTATAGACGGTTATACAAAATGTAATCAGTAAATATATAAAAAAAAACACACATGGATTTTTTGTATAAATAAATATTGAAACATTATTTTGAGATGTTGATCCAAAATCAATGTAAATGTCATAGATTTATGTCAATTTTAATGAAAAAAAAAATATCCTTAATATCCAATTCCAGTGTAAATGCCATAGATTCAAAACTGAATTAAAATATCCTGAATATAGAATATTGAATGACAACAAGAATTAAATTAAAACCTCAAATAATTATTAAACCTTTCGTTTGATTTTTTAGGATTCAGTATTTATTTAAGGAAACCATTAAAGTTTTCACATTATTACTGCTATGTCTTCAGTTTAAGCTTTTTATACGCCCACATTTTCATGTGGACGTATTATGTCGTCGCCCCTGTCCGTCCGGACGTCCGTCCGTCCACAATTTGTTTGTGGACTCTCTACAGGTCACAATTCTTATCCGATTTTGACGAAACTTGAAATATAGGTTTATCCCCAAAAGATCTCGGTTCCTTTCGATATTGGCATGTATTGGATCAAAACTTCAAGGATTATGGCCCCTGATTGTACGAAAAATCACGTTTTTAGCTTGTGGACTCTATAGAGGTAACAATTTTGAACCGATTTTGATGAAACTTGACATGCATGTTTGTAACCCAAAGATCTTGGTTCCTTTCGATATTTGCGGCTATCGGAATGTAATTTCCTGAATTATGGCCCCTGATAGTCCGAAAAATCACCCTTTTTAGCTTGTGGTCCCTCTGGAGGTCACAATTATTATTCGATTTAAAAAACCGTTTGATTATATCACCGTTACACCCTAAGGGGGGTTGAGTTTGAATTTCGGGAAAATCGGACGAAAATTGCCATACAAAATGGCCGCCGTTTGTACGCGAATACTGTTAAAAAATGGTATATCAAGGTTGTGGACCCTGTGGAGGTCACAATTTTGATTCAATTTTGATGAAACTTGAAATTCATGGTTATAACCCAAAGATCTTGCTTCCTTTCGATATTTGCGCATATCAGATCGTAACTTCCTGAATTATGGCCCCTGATTATACGTAAAATCGCCTTTTTTTTTAGCTTGGAGGTCACAATTATTATTTGATTTAAAAAACCGTTTGATTATATCACCGTTACACCCTAAGGAAGGTTGAGTTCGAATTTTGTGAAAATCGGACCAAAATTGCCATACAAAATGGCCGCCGTTTGTACGCGAAAAAATGGTATATCAAGGTTGTGGAACCTGTGGAGCTCACAATTTTGATTCGATTTTGATAAAACTTGAAATTCATGGTTATAACCCAAAGATCTTGCTTCCTTTCGATATTTGCGCATATCGGATCGTAACTTCCTGAATTATGGCCCCTGATTATACGCAAAATCGCCTTTTTTTTAGCTTGGAGGTCACAATTATTATCCGATGTAAAAAAACGTTTGATTATATTACCGTTACACCGTAAGGAAGGTTGAGTTTGAATTTCGGGAAAATCAGACCAAAATTGCCATACAAAATGGCCACCGTTTGTACGTGAATACTGTTAAAAAATGGTATATGAGGTTGTGGACCCTGTAAAGGTCACAATTTTAATTTGATTTTGATGAAACTTGAAATTCATGGTTATAACCCAAAGATCTTGGTTCTTTTCGATATTTGCGAATATCGGAGCGTAACTTCCTGAATTATGGCCCCTGATTATACGTAAAATCGCCTTTTTTTTTAGCTTGGAGGTCACAATTATTATTTGATTTAAAAAACCGTTTGATTATATCACCGTTACACCCTAAGGAAGGTTGAGTTCGAATTTTGTGAAAATCGGACCAAAATTGCCATACAAAATGGCCGCCGTTTGTACGCGAAAAAATGGTATATCAAGGTTTTGGAACCTGTGGAGCTCACAATTTTGATTCGATTTTGATAAAACTTGAAATTCATGGTTATAACCCAAAGATCTTGCTTCCTTTCGATATTTGCGCATATCGGATCGTAACTTCCTGAATTATGGCCCCTGATTATACGCAAAATCGCCTTTTTTTTAGCTTGGAGGTCACAATTATTATCCGATGTAAAAAAACGTTTGATTATATTACCGTTACACCGTAAGGAAGGTTGAGTTTGAATTTCGGGAAAATCAGACCAAAATTGCCATACAAAATGGCCACCGTTTGTACGTGAATACTGTTAAAAAATGGTATATGAGGTTGTGGACCCTGTAAAGGTCACAATTTTAATTTGATTTTGATGAAACTTGAAATTCATGGTTATAACCCAAAGATCTTGGTTCTTTTCGATATTTGCGAATATCGGAGCGTAACTTCCTGAATTATGGCCCCTGGTTATACGCAAAATCACCCTTTCTTTAGCTTGTGGTCCCTCTGGATGTCACAATTATTATCCAATTTAAAAAAACGTTTGATTATATCATCGTTACACTGTAAGGAAGATTGAGTTTGAATTTCAGGAAAATCGGACCAAAATTGACAGACAAAATGGCTGCTGTTTGTACGCGAATACTGTTAAAAAAATGATATATCATGGTTGTGGACCCTGTATAGGTCACAATTTTCATTCGATTTTGATGAGGAAGGTTGAGTTCTAATTTCGTGAAAATTGCCGGACGAAATGGTCGCCGTTTGTACGCGAATAGTGTAAAAATATGGTATATCATGGTTGTGGACTCTCTACAGGTCACAATTCTTATCCGATTTTGATGAAAAGTCACATTTCTAGGTTGTGTACCGTCACACCATAATCATTGTCGGTTTCGAATTTCATTAATATCAGACTGGAACTGACCAACTAAATGGCTGCTCCCAATACAGTATGAAATACAGGACTTAAAGATGTAGGAAAAATCACTTTCGGTATTGCTTGTTCTCTGTCCATCTCTCGAAAATGTGGGCGTATCCTGCCTGGCAGTGCCAGCCTATCTTTAATGTTCCTATAAAAACTTGTTTCAAAGGGTTCTAAACCTCTTACTCAATATTATCCATTATGAAATTAAAACACAAATAAAATTCAATATTGATCCATTTCAATCCTTATCGACATTGTTATCTTACTGTGGAAATACAGGATTCTTATAACAAGTAATTAGGACACAACGAACATTTTAAAATCAGTACATGACAACGACATGTACTCAATTTTAAAGAAAACGGTTTCAACTGCCATTTACAATGCTCAAAGATAAACCTATCCCAGAAGACAATGTTTTACTGTTATTTAGATCCTATACTTATGTTAAATATAGAAGAAACAAAAGAACAAGATGGTGTATTAATATTTAAAACTATATAAAACAATGGAAGTCAATGCCCTTCAACTCAACTTTCAAACCTAGCCACCACTGTTTTCACAAAGGTGTCTGCTCACATGCGTTTTGTAATGTGTGCACATGTAAATCAAACTTCTTTCCTGTCGTTTCTTTTTCTATGATTTTTTATTTATTCTCTTTCTTCATATTTGCAAACCAAATTACAAAAGGTCCCCAGTGATCTGCAATTGGTTATTTATTTGGTTTCGAGCTCATATTATTGAAACGAAATTTGATAAATCCCTGCGAGGGTTGGTATCGCAAATATATGTTTTATCAATTATTACATCAGTTGAAATGAATTCTAACCAGGTAATAAGAAAATAGAGATTTGTACGGAATTCAAAATTACGTCCATCATAATTCATTAGTTTTATACCCAAGAAGGGGCTTCATATTAATAGTCTTCTGAAGCATGCGGAAAAAAACTAATTCAGACAACAAATGAAACAATTTTTGTGTTAATGTGTTCGCAATATTCCCCAGGACTTCGTCTCGCTTATTGACGTAAGACGAATACGATGGTTGGTTGCAGTAATTATTATTCTTCTATATTTCGTCAAGATGGCAATTCTTCACCGTCTGGAAGCTTCAAGTGCTTCGTATAATGTCATTTTACTCTCCCAGGGGGTTTTCCTCGCTTCTCTACGTTTCCGTGTGGTCGACTAGAAGAATTATATGATATCCTTTGATTTGGTTAATTATGTGGCAAAAAGATGGATGGATATTTTTATTATATCACCATTTTTTCTATAAATCAGTCTAAACTAGAAAGGATTATGTTACCCTCTCCCTAGATAAAAGAAATGAAAAGAAATGGGGTTTATAATCTTCTGAAATAAAATAAAACCAAGTACGAACAATCCAAACCATTAGACAGAATTCGAAGTCCTAAAAAACGTTATAGGCAAAATAGTGTAATCAGCAAATGGACTGCTCCCTGTGTACAAAATACACAACAAACAGTGGTAACAGGTGTCTAGAAGAGTAAGCTTACCCTACCTGACGCGCCACACCCGCCATAACTGCATCCAAACTATTAGGCAAAATGTCGGTATAATAACGAGTCTAATGAAAACAGGGACATGCCATGCAATGTCCTATGACAGTCGAATTACTGCCTACTATTATATTTGTTTTAACTGCTGGGGGATCTTTAGCATTCCCCCTCCCCCCACTGAAAGTCCGTATTAAGACACAATAATAATTATAACAACTGAACGAAATCTGTCAGAGGGCAATTGTCCACTTTCCAGGAAGTTTTTAATAGTCATACAGTGACATGGACTAAATGGGAGAAGTAGTCAGACTTTCAGGTTTCCAGTTGTCTTAATTTTAGAAAGCTTATTTTCTGTGTTTGGACCAAAGAGATGTGAGGAGCTGGTCGTCTTGCATATGACACTTGATGCTCATTGCTCATACACTATTTGATAGAACTAAGACGTATTCAAGATCACCTATCATAATATCACCATTCTCAAAATATCATTAGTCCAGCATTATATTCCTATGAAAAACTTAAATTGACTGAAATTTCAAATTTTAAATTTAAAAAGAAATTTTATTAATAAAGTGAGTAAAAGATGAGTTTTATGTTTTTAGAGAAAGTATTTGAGTAAAGTAGGAGTGGAATGTGGAATCTGTTTGATGTGGATGAGACCAAGTTTTAATTTGTTGGCACATATGTTCATCATTAAATATCTCTCTATCTTATGTACAGTGTAATAAAAATATCTACCAAACCAAAACAAAGAATAACTGGATTATAATCAGGGCCAGTATATTCATATTAAAAGTTAAATCAAAGTCAGACACTTTAACTGCTACATAGTAACATATACTTCTAATGTAGAAATATATATAAAGTTTGTAGAATTCTTATAGGGAACCAAAATAATTGAACATTTTAATTAGCTTTTTAAATAGCTTTATTATTAGTCAGTCTTTTAGCAATTAATGATTTCACAATAATGGTTATTGCCGAATTATTGAGGGTATAAAAATAGAGATTTGTTTTCATCCAGGCAGCACAGCTAGTAGAATTTAATATTTTATGTGAATCACCCAGATAGATGAGAGATGGTAACAGGTGTTCTGTACATGTTCAGGTATTGGGTGGCTGAATGGTTTAGTGCATACACTGTAGGAGTGTGCAAGTGAATTATTGATCTGAAACAGAACTATATGGTAGTCCCAAAATGACCTAGTTTGTGTCAAGTGGATGATAAACTCCATTTCTCTCTCTCTCTCTCTCTCTCTCTCTCTCTCTCTCTCTCTCTCTTAATAACTGAAATAAAATTTCCATGTTAGTCCCGAAATGACATTGAAGCAAAGGAGGAGGATGGAGGTAAAATGGAGTATTTGAAGCATTAATTCAATAATCCAGTGATTGTGTGACTAGTATATGAAACAGTTCTCATGTTACTATCCACTCCTACACCATTTAAACTATTAAGGTTGTAAGTTTAATTGCTAGGAGTAGTATATAGTCCAGAAGACATTTTTTTGGCAAGCAGTAGGGTCGTCTGTCCAGCCTTGTGGGTTTTCTCTAGGTACTTCAGTTTCCTCCCACTGCTAAAGACCCCTTCGCGCTAGGGAATTATTGAAATAAAATTGTAAAAACCATATGTTAGTCTCGAAATGACCTAGTTTATGTCGAGTGGATGTTAAACCCCATTTCTCTCTCTCTCTCTCTCTCTCTCTCTCTCTCTCTCTCAGAAGTCATATTGCTAGTGAGTGGTATATGATTTAAGAAGTAGTTCCTGTTTAAAACCAGCTGAGTATTGAAGATTCTGTTGACTGTGATAGGAAGTACCAATAGTTATAGTGGGAGTGGTATAGGTTATAAACACACTGTGTATTCTCTAGCCAGTAGTAGAGAGTGCCGACCTGTATGTGTGGTTCCAATTAGACTCTTCATCTCTTCTCATCTGTGGCAGTATTTAACTCATCCCTAACTCATTCGACCATCAGTTCTGACATGTTGTGAGAAGTGAGGACTTATTGGCAAGGTGTTTTATGGATTATAGTTTTAACAGTTTCATTTCTTCTAAAGGTATTTATAATATCATGGTTTATTAAATTCTGTTCATGACATTAGATTTTATTGGTCTCACCTTTGATTTAATATTGATTATTGAAATTTGTTTTATTGGCACATGTCAAGGAAGGGAGTGTGATATATAGGCTATACCTGTTCCCTGTTCCCTATCCCCTATTCAATATAAGGAGTTAGTTAGCCATTACCATACTCAGTGTAGCTCAACTTTGTGGAGTTTCTCTGGGTCTTCCTACTTTCTCCCCCAGCTAACAAACCCAAGCATCCAGACAAATCTGAACTGTATACCATGTAAGCAAGTCCCTAAATAACCTATTTTGTGTTCAGTGAATGTTAAACCACATTTCTCTTTCTCAACTCTTTCTATTAATTGTTTCCATGCTTCAGAAGATTTCAACAATCTCAAAGCTTATAAAATTCATGATTTTAAACATCCTTTCCGCGGGTTTGTCGTGTTATAGTTTGTATGTTCCACAGTCTTCCTTTGCTTACTATTAGAACGACCAGTCTAATAACCTTTTAGAACCAACAATCAATTGATTTCCGTCAAGAAATGTTGTTATTTTTTCACTCGAAGGTATGTCTTAATTTTCATCCTATTTAAAAGATCGATTTCAGCCTTGTTTTCACAGTTTCTGATTAGTTTCACCGTTTTCTAGGCAGGAAGGACAGAAACTTGACAGCTTCACCAAGTCTTCATCAATTCTTCCATAGATTTTATTTCAAAAGTTTTTTTTTTATTTTCACCCGATGGTGTTGAGTTTATCTGTTTACCCTTTTAGGACCAGTTGATGATGGAATTCTGTGTTGAAGTTGTTATCTTCTTTAAGCTACAGGATCAATTTAAAACTGTCAAACAAAGAGAAGAAAAGTAATGGAATGGGGTTTAACGTCCTACTCTTTTGCACCTAACCTGGGCTCATGGACGACGTGCATATGCCATACAGTGTGTTATGAGGGAAATTTTGCCCGGGCAGTGGCGCTACGGCCTATTCTTAAATTGAATTCCAACTGCCAAGGGATCTTTTACATGCACTCCAATGTGTACACGGGACCTTGGTTTTTTATCCCATCCAAACGACTACACAGCTGTCCTTGTCAGACCCTCCTTCTGCATCACTGACAAGGGGAAATCACACCTGATAATCGAAATGAACTTTCTCGGCCAATGCAGGGATCGAACAAAATTAGAGAAGAGTTTTCCTAAAAACTGCTTGGTGTCCAAATGGTTGAAGGTCTGCTTGTTTGTTAGATCATCAGGTCTGTCATTGACTCAGGTGGCGTGGTTTCGATTCCGTGCTTGAAAGTGATTAAACGTAAAGTCGCCTGTCCAACCGAGTAAAGAGTCTTACAGGTCCTGTGTTCCTTTGTTACGCACAATCAAATTATTGAAAAAAAATGGAACCATATGTTAGTCCCAAAATAACCTAGTTTGTGTTGAGTGGAAGTGAACATTAAGCCAAATTTATCTCTCTCCCTAAAATGACTGCATATTTGTCTCTTAATACGTGAAATATTCAAGACTCTATTTTTGGGGTTTTTTTTTCGTTCCTCTTACTAAAAGTTTGATTCGACCTTGAGAAATGAAATGGGTGTTAATTAAAAGTTTAATTGGACCTTGAGAAATGAAATGGGTGTTAATTAAACGTCCTGACTGGGTTAATGAAGGTGGGCGAACGATTGAGGGGAGTGTCTATTATTTAAATGTTCACATCAATTGTCCACAAGGTATAGAATGTGAACCTGATTAGTCAAGTAAGTTATGTTGTTGAATCGAGACTTGAGGGACCCAGTTTCACAGATTTTTATAACATTCAGATGGCCTGATTTTAATCAAAATGTCAAAGGAAATGGCTGACACCAAGTTAAATCCAGAAGTTTTTAGCACTTTAAGATAATAGATAATAGTTTACCGTTAATGGAATTCCATGAGAATGGAGAAAAAATTGCACTCTTTGACATTTACGAACCTGTAAAATTGAGCTTGAATTTTCTGAAATCTGTTATATTAGGATATTATCTCCATGTTGGCTAAATTAAAACCTCAGGACAGTTGTTGACACAATCGGAATAACTACGTCCAATAAAATAGAAATGTTAGAAAAGTTGAACCACCCGCAGGCATGTTTTATGTGAAATTATCTGTTTGAAAAACGGACTGCAAATATAAACGCTTGACTTCATATTCAATAACATACCGACCAGGGTGGTCTTGAAAGAACTTAAAGCAGGTTGGGCGTAGTGGGGGGGGGGGATCCTGACCCCAGAATTCAAGACAGATAATATGATATAATAAACCCCACATGTTACTATAGTTTGCAAGTCATCAGTAGGTTTATCATGATTTGACTGGATACATTTGGGGTGTGGGGGAGTGAACAAAGTTGATGGTGGTTATTTGAGACAAGAATAATACTTGGTCTAGGGGAAGTGGGGGCACATATTTACTAGGGGATATTTGTGACAAAGGTGAGACATTGTTGGGGGGGGATCAGGAGGGAGCACATATTTGATGGGGGATATTTGAGACAAGAATAATTTTGAGATGTTCTGAGAATGTTATAAGTACGAGTCTACTGTATGAATCAAGCATGACTTCATTATAGCCATCTTGGATTCGTGACGTTATATCCAAAGTTGTCCAAACATTTTCATGTCCACTGTGCTCAAATTCGCATAGCCTTATGTTTCATTGAATAGCGTTTCCTAAAGAAGAAGATTACCAAGTACCTGGTTCAACAAGACCACAAAACTAACAGATGGTCGAAGATTGACTTGTGGTCGAACACAGATTAAAATCTAAACCTTGTTTCAGATTGACTGACTATTTTAGAATTGCTTTCTTTGATGCTTTAAAACCTCTAAACTCTTCAGTTGTATTTTTTTTAACAACCATGGTGCTCGAGAAATGAAAACTAGGAAGAAATCAATAAGGTTTTAACGACAACGAGCGTTTGTTGGTCGTTAACACCACAAGATGAAAGAGTTTGGCTCCTTAAATCTGTTCCATCAACTTCAAAACCATAAAATAACAAAAAGGAGATTATTGCCCTGATGTTATTTTGTCATCCGCATTTTTATCGTCCTAAAAGACAAAATGGCCACTGACAAATGTTAGAAAAAATTGTTAAAGTTAAATACTTTGTGAATCGAAGCAAATGTAAAACTGTTTTGATGACATTCCTCCAGTTATACTTTGTGAATCCAAGCAGATGTAGATATATAGGACATTCCTCCACTTTCAGATTTCAGTTTTATTGACACTGCAGAAGAGAGAGAGAGAGAGAGAGAGAGAGTTTCAAGAGAAAGAGAGAGAGAGAGTTTAATGTCCACTCAAAGTCATTTCAGGACAAACATGGTTCAATTTTATTTCAATAATTCGCTTGAATGTAGGGTTCTTTAGCAGTGGTGAGAAACTGGAGGATCCAAAGAAAACTTACTCCTTGTCATGTACAAACAGGGAATCAAACCCAGGCCTGTTGATCAACTTAATGAAAGACCTGTTGATACAGCCCACCCCCAACCCCCTTTAAAAAGAACACAGGATAACTGTGCAGCAAAGCAAGAAAATAACAAACAACAGAAACGTCTCAATCGTAGATAGATATAATGTAAATCAAATGGGTTTTAATGTCCTACTGTTGTGCTCCAAAACTGGAGTGATGAAGATGGACATATACCATGCATTGTGCTATGAGGCGAAATTGTGCCTGGGCAGCGGCGCTACAGACTTTTGTTGAAATCCAACTGTCAAGGAAGACTCTAGAATAGCTGATGTCGCCTCCGTTGAGAATGACAAAAATGAATGAAGTTTTGTTTATTTGCCTGTAAAAGTGTTAACAAGTTGAGAGAGAAAGCTGTTTAAGATTACCCCCCATCCCCCCCCACAGTTCTGTTGATATATCATGGTTGTAACTATATTATCACTGTTATTATACCACTGGTCATTAACACTTATACCGTGACCCTTGACCTTATAGTTCACTAATTAGATGAGATAAGCCACACTGGTATATTATCCTGTTGATGAGCTTGCTATGATCAGTCATTATCACTGGTGTTTTACCATTAACGATATTAACTCTCGTGTTTAACCTCTGACCTTTCAAGTTGAGTGAGGTAATGTTACACTGTATAGGATTCCGATATTTCTATACACACTGGGTCATCCTCATGTGTTTGACCTTTGACTTTATGAAGTAATCAACTAATCAGTAAGAAAGGAAGCCATGTCTTATCTAATTAGTTATTTGAACTTTGGTGAGGTCACCGGCTACTGGATTAGGAATGACAAAGCAAGAAAAAAAAATTCCTGACTTGCTTTTAATGTTGTTGGGGCAAATATCAAATACCTACAAATTAGGTTAGTGGTATCTGCTCTTTGGGTCGATGGCGTTTAGGATGAGAGAAAGTCAAGAGTGATATTCAGTGTGCTATGAAGAGAAATCTTGACATGGACGGCAATTGAATTCTACTTGTATCAAGGGTGGGTGGATGACTGAACGGTTAACGTGTGCCTTATTGGCACGTATCGGACTATAACTTAATGGATTATGGTCCCTGATTGTATGAAAAAATCACGTTTTTAACTTGTGGACACTTTAGAAATCACAATTTTGATCTGATGTTGATGAAACTTGTAATACATGTTTATAAACCAAAGATCTTGGTTCCTTTCGATATTCACGGATATCAGATCGTAGCTTCCTGAATACATTGAGAGTTTATATAGATTATCGTTGGATGTTGTGAGAGGATGTCAAATAGAATTCTGTTTAACTTTGTGAATAGTCTGTCTATCTATCTTGTAATATTATTGTGATTAGTCTATCTGGTAATATTATAGTGACGGAATGACCATCAAAGTATCAACTAATAATAGATATAATAATATGATGATTTATCTACAACTTGTATACTTTAGTTTGATTATCTACCTTTAAATCATGTCTATTGATGATGATGATGATGATGATGATGATGATGATGATGATGATGATTTGATTCAGCATCGCAATTGTCATTAACCCCCATCACAAGATAATAAAGAATTGTGTGAAAGCACATCAGTTACCTATCTGTTTGGATGAATATTATCCAGATGATGATGATGGTGATGATGAATTTGATATAACATGAAAATAGTCTGTGGAGAATGGCTGTACGGTGGAGGGACGGAAATCTGTTTCTTAATAGAAAGGGAGGAAATAGATTTCTAAAGTTATTACCAGAATCAGTCCTTGTCCAGCCCCACTTAATTGTCCATCTTCCCTCCCATCCCCACCCGTCCTGGAAAACAAGTTGTTTCAATGAAGTAAAGTTTGATGACATTCTGCCCGGTTTATATTTTAATCTAGGATTTTGTATTGTCAACGGATTTCTCTCAAGTAGAATGTCATGGGTTTAGTTTTTAAAGAATAAACATGGTATTTATTCTGATGAGTAAAATAGAGAAAAGGTCAGAAATATTTGTAAATATTAAAATGTGAACTATCTATGGTATGTGTCAAAATGTACAAAAATAACAAGAACTTAAGCTTTCCTTCGAGTAAAAATTTTCATTCATACAATAAGTGAAGTAAAATGTGGTTTAACGTCCTACTCTTCTTCTCGGACTGGGCTAATGAAGACACAGGCATACACCATAAAGTGTGATATGAGGGACATTTTGCCCAGGCAGTGGTTCTAGGGCCTACTCTTTATGGTTGTTAGGGAAGGTGGGAGAGGGAGATAGTTTTATATACAAAGAGAAATGAAATGTGGTTTGATGCTCTACTGATCTGCTCTATAGAGAATACCTGTATGGTATTGGGGGGAGGGGGAGAGGGAGGGGGTACCAATTTATCTGTGGAGGATGTCTGTACGGTGAAGGGACGGAAATCTGTTTCTTAATAGAGAGTCTTTGAGTTGTGGAGAGAGACACCTGTTTATCAATAGAGAATCATTGTTGCTGAGAGAGAGATGGAGAGAGAGGGAGAGAGAGAGAGAAGGAGAGCTAACAGTTTTAGAGGAGTATTTCAACTTTTAATTTCAGAAGACTGATGGTGTTCACCAAATAAACTACTGTGTCTAAACAATGACCCCACCCATTATCAAAACAATAATATTTATTTCTAATTATTACATGACATATATGTTGTTTAATTCTACTGACAGTTCTCGGTAAATCGTGATCTATGCTTGTGAGATTTAATGACAGTAAAAACAGAATTCTATCGGTTTCTTTCTATTTTGATAAATTACTCACAAGTGCTGTTTGTTTTGTTGTACTTTTATTTGCGTATGTTTTTATGTCGTCACCTACTTTTATTTGCGTATGTTTTTATGTCGTCACGATTCTTACAATTCTTAGACTCAAAATGGAATTATAATTAATAAAGTATACAAACAGCTCTTCTGTATGCATTGAAAAATGACGATTTGGTTTCTGATAGAGGACAGCTGTCTAGTCTTTCGGATAGGATAAAAAAAGAGACCCAGTGTATACATTGTGGCATGTATGTACAAGATCTGTCTGCAGTTGGAATTCGTTATAAGAGTCTGCCATAGTGCCGCTGCCTGGGCAAAATTTCCCTCCTAGCACACTTTATTGGCGTATGCCTGTCTCTGTTAGCCCATTTCATTTCAAAAAGAATTAATTATTAGAGTTAAGCAGGATTAAGTACTTCATTATTTGATCTGTATGTAAAATCTATGGTCTAAAGTGGTTGGATGGCTGAATGATTAGTGCTTGCATGTTGTATCACAAGGAGAGAGAGAGAGAAATGGGGTTTAACGTCCACTCAACACAAACTAGGTCATTTTGGAACTAACATATGGTTCAATTTTATTTCAATAATTCGCTTGCATGTAGGGGTCTTTAACAGTGGGAGGAAACCGGAGTGCCCGGGGGAAACCCACGAGGTTGAGAAGGCGCCCCTATCTCCAAGCCACATACGCTCACACCAGGGCTTGAAACCACAGCCGCTAGCCAGAGGTGACCGGCCAGCTAGATGTCAAAGCGCGGCACTCTAGACCACTAGGCCATCACAACCCCCCCTGTATCATAAGGAATAGGGTCACCTTTCACACCTTGTGGGTTTTCTCTGGGTCCTCCGGTTTCCTACCACTGTTAACGCCCCTACTTGCAACCAAATTACTAGAATATGATTGAACCATTTATTAGTTCCGAAATGACACAGTTTTAATCAAGTACACATAAAATTTAAGTTAGATTTGAATTGTGTTTTAATTCACATTTTTCAAAATTAGTTTGATAGTGTTTATTATCAACTCTATTTGTAAGCGTAGGGGACAGCACTACATGCAAAACAAAGTCAAATCAAGTGAATTGATCCGGGGACCAGCCGTAAGTATCCAATGGGATATATATATAGTCACAGGTCTATAATGGTACAGGCTTTACCCGAAATCAAAAATGACAAAAAAAAGATTTACAAGAAAAATGTAACAGAAATGATGGGATCGTCTTATGTTCTAGAATGTTAAATATTTCTGTATGTTTAACCTGGAATGTTTGGAGATGTTAAAATAGAAGAAACTTAATTAAAACAATCAACTATTTCTGTACATCTTCAAATTTTAAACAGCAGCATTGAATTAAAAATACCCTTAGGACTCAACATTTCAATAAAATTATAACCATGTTACAGTAATTGATTGTGAAACCCCAGAGATTGGTCTAGATTAGAACCATCTGGTCCATTACATCACGACATCATGACTTCAAAAACTTTATTAATTAAAACTTTATTTCATCGTCTGTAATTTAAAACCCTCTTCATCTTTTCTTTGATTCTCTCCTCAATTCTTTTAACGACCAATCGACGGATGATTAATAGATACACTGTTTTGATAACGACCAATCAAATGTTGATGAATAGATACACTGTTTTAATAACTCCTCGTTAAGTTTTTTGATGATTCTGAACAGTAGCTTGTTTCAATATTAAGTACAAGGAAATTGTGTTTAGTCATGGAGAATGACACAAAAAAAACTGTGCAATTCAAATCTTTTGACAAAGTCCTTCTCTTAAGTTTGAAATTATTCCCATGTTGAGTTTCAAAAGGATCTACCCCTGTCAATGAGAGAGAGAGAGAGAGAGTGAGAGAGAGAGAGAGAGAGAGAGAGAGTTTTATGTCCATTTGACACAAACTATGTTATTTTGAGACTTAAATATTGTTTTTTAAATTTTATTTCAATAATTGGCTTGCATGTAGGGGTCTTTAGCTGAGGAAGGAAACAAGGGGGCTCCCACGCCAGTTGACTCAATGACAGGCTCTATGATACAGCGCCCACATGCTAACCAATCGTTCATCCAACCATGGCCCCCATCCCCTCCCCCTGTCAATGTAATCAGATAGCTATTGCCATATGGCACATGGTCATAAACCAAAATAGCAAAATCTGAGTTTCTGTGATCAAGTCAGAAGAATGTTGAAATTCTTGTATCAAATTGTGTTTAAAGTTCATTAGGATTTTAGAGAAACTGTTCCCCCTTGTCAGTGGTGCAGAGATGTGTGCCTGGTGTATAGTCATATGTATAGGACAAAAAACTGGGTTCCTGTGTACACACATTGGTGTGCATACAACAGAAACCATGACAGTTGGAACTGGATGTAAGAGTAGGTCGTAAAAACTTGCCGTCACCCTGAATCAATTTCAAGCATTTGATTCTGATTTTTCAGCAGACGCAGGCCACATTTCAGGAATGTGTGATCTAATGTAAGCCATCACTATGTAGTTCAATGTGGAATCACTCCGGCCTCACGTTTCAATTCAGTGAATTCCACTCGTCAATTATAGCAAATTACACCAGTTCAAAGCAGACTACAAAATAATCGCATATTTTCATGACAGAACATTGGGAGAAATTACTACTTCAATTACATGCCGTTGAATTCACAAAATTCCATACGATCTGTTTTTAATCCAGACAAACTGTTTATAAAATATGCTCGGAGCTTCACTAAAGCTGAACAACATCACAGTTGATCATGATCACGAATAGCTAGAGGTGATTTTGTATTTAAAAAAATTCTTGTAGGATGTAGAAAGTGTTTTTTGTCAGATCAGTAATGATTGGTTGTCGATCGGCTGATTTGAAGTTTTAATTCTAGACATGTACACGATAAATTTTTTTTGACAGAGATTAAAAAACAAATGGTTGATGTAAATGACCTCTCTGAAAGTCTTCTTTCATAGAAGAGAGAGAAAGAGAAATGGGGATTAACGTCCACTCGACACAAAACTAGGTCATTTTGGGACTAACATATGGTTTAATTATATTTCAATAATTTGCTTGCACATAGTGGTCTTTAGCAGTGGGAGAAAACCGAAGAAAACCCACAAGGTTGGACAAGCGATCCTACTCCTTGTCACATACAACCAGGGATTCAAAACCAGTTGACTCAATGGCAGGCCGTATGATACAGCACCTACATGCTAAACATTCGACCATCCACCCCCCCCCCTCATAGAAGAGCCAGTATGTTGATGATCCCTCGACGCATAGCAATTTAAATCAGTAGGAGGTAGCGTCACTGTCCAGGCAAAATTTCTCTCATAGTCCATATTTTTGTATTCGTCCTTTTTTTTTTCACTTCACACTTGTATTTATTATAATATTGTATGTTGTCCTCATTAAGGGAGGTTTGTATGCAATACTGTGTGTATTGAGTTGTAATTGTTATATTGTTTTAATTTATGTACATGTTTATATTGTATGCTGTCCTCAATGGATGTTTCGATACAATAAAATCTTATCTTATCTTAGCATATTGTATGGTGTATGCCGGTCATCATTGGCCTAATCATAGTGTAGAACGGAAGAACATTAATACCTGTTTCACTTCATATTTCCTTCATTCGTCCAATCAGAACAAATCATGAAGACGTTAAGCCCCATTTCATTTCACTTCGTTGCTGCACCTATGCAGAGTATGCTTGAACCACCTGTAAATCTGGATTTCGTCTGTGTAGACTTTGTCAACATGTAACAGGTGGTTGTCATTGTTCTTTTTTCTTTTATAAACTTTCTACACATTTCAGTTTTCTGGTAGTGTGACATGACCTATGACCTCTGACCTGACCTGAATAGTTCTTCCATTGTTTTAGCACTCACCTAACAGTTGTAAAACTTGTATCAACAATTTTTGAATTTGATTTTTGAACTTCGCCACCCATGATTTCTAGTTTGACATTTTACAAGACTTTTTTATGTACAATTTTTAAAAGCTAGGCCAGTTGTGATTTTTATACAGAAATCTGGAAGTTCACCATAATTAAAGTCTAATATTATCTTCTCCAAGACTTTAGCTTGTTATAGGTAAGAGATTTTCAATATAAAATAGGTATTGGTTTGAATTTTTTGAATCTCATGCTTAAATACAATCAGAATGCTTGTTATCTGTTATATATATGTTCAGAGTTAGTTTCATCAATAGCTGAAGAAGGAATTTATTTTTAGCCATATGAACTTCCCGAAGGGATAAAGGATTTCTGGTGCTCCAGAAAGAGAAGGCACTCATTCTCCTGTGCACTATAATTATTACCTATGAAAGGAAATGGTTCTGCTCTGACTAGACTAAAGATAATTTTTCTGACTCTTCCGAATGATTATACAGCCTTTCATAGCTAGATTCTTTCTCCTGCATTGTGGCTTCTGTCAGATGAAGGGATGACATATGGATGAAATTAATGATATACAGTAATTGATATTATTCATATTAAACCATTTGTAATCTAGTAATTGTCATGAATGAGAGAAAGAAGGAGAGAGGATAAATGAATGATTTGATCAGATTAAAGGGAGATAACTTGGTTGAGTTTTAGAGTCTGTGATAGATATTGTAATAAATAATTGTTGATTTTTCCCCCCAAGAAATTAGAAGCAAAAGTTCAAATTCTAATGGTCTGGTGTGAAATAGATTTTTTTATAGATGACACGTTTATTCCTATTTTATTTATTTAAAATCAGATTTAGTTTAGAAAGCCAAGAACCCTGGATTATTTGATACTCTTGTTTATGATGAAATTCCCACACGTTTCAAACACCCAGCGATTCCCACACGTTGTTGCCTGCACGAGACATTGTCTTACTTACCATAATACATTTCCTTTTAAACCTGATTCTCCAAACGCCATTAATCTCGAATAGACATGAAACAAAAAAAACTTCTACTAAAATTAATCATCATCTGATAAAAGCCTTTTGTTAAATCAGAAATAGGATTATTAATATGATTTTAACAAATACATGTGATCTTTACTGCTAAAGGTCTACGCTACTGAAGATAAAAGGTCTGTGCTATCAGAACCCCAGAGTGAAACGTCCGCAGTAACAAGGATATCATTACATCGTATTCTTTGTGAGCGAAAATAATTTGCGGAATTCATATCATTACAAAAGGTTCAAAGTAACGTGTGGAATATTTTTTGTCTAAAGTTAAACGACCACACAGATGTTTCTTTGTCTTGAATATATTTCTATAATTACAGTTTATTCTTTTTATAAAAATCATCAGAAAAGGTTAAAAACAGAAAAAGCAGAGAAATTAAAGGAATTTATCAATAATTATTTTAATTTCATAAATTGAGCAAAACCACAGAAATAAAGTTTTTGATTTTAGATTTGTTGAAAAGAAATGTGTCTGGCTAGCCCATTTCTGGACTAACATATAGTTTGATTTTATTTCAATAATGTTCTTGCACGTAGGGGTTTAGGAGTGAAGGCAACTGGAGGACTTGGGGATTCGATAGAAAACCCCAATTGATGTCAGTTGGTACTTCACCTGAGATCAGTCGACATTTTGAATTTGAAGAGAGCTGTTAGGGCAAAATTCTCCTCCTACAAATTACACTCAGAACCCTCTTTTAGAAAAAGACCAGAGGTCTCGATGCAAATCCGGTTATCGAGACTCCTCCTGCTAAAGACTATACCTGTGTTCTGTAATTTTAGTGATTTTGAAGAACAATCTTATGTTGTGAAGATATTATGTTTGTAACATTCCTCGACAAATCTGGTTATCGAGAGCCCTGTGTTCTGGAATTTTAGCGAATTTCAAGACCAATCCCATTTTATGAAGGAATTAAAGCTGTTTATAACATTCCTACACATATTTCAGCTTCAAAGTGAAAACTAGTATGATTAAAATAAAACGTATAGATTGGTCGAAAAATAATAATAAAAATCTATCAATCCTCATCATCATCTAATTTTACGTTCTGTAATTGCAAAAGATATTTGATACAATTTTCAAGGTCTTTAATTCTCAAGAGTTTCAAGTTGATCAAAGAATGTCTGAATGTAGATAATGGTCTAAAATAATGGCTGTATATAGTCAGGATACCTTGAGAGGGGGGGGAGAGAGAAGAGACACATGTAAGAGGTGTAACCAGGCCTGAAAACAATACAATAGGATTGTGTTTGTCCCTGGGAGAAGGAGGAAGGGGGGAGGAGGGGAAAGATTCATGTAAAAGGTGTCACCAGGCCTAAAAACAATAGGATTGTGTTTTTCTCCAGGAGAAGGGGAGTGTGGGGGGGGGGAAGGAGGAGGAAGAGAGAGATGTGTGTAAAAGGTGTAACCATTACTGAAAACAAAACATACAATTGTTTTAGTCTCTAAATCGCTAAATGACTGATGGTATTTTAACTAGTTCTTGCCGAGTGAAATTCTGAGCAGACATTTTAATCCATAGATGGAGAGAATTTACAGACGGCTTGCATTCTCTCTGGGAGGAACAATTAGTCCAGGGACTCATTAGTAAATAATATTTCTATTTATGGTTCCGTAATTGTCCTGGTATTCTACTTTAAAGAGAATGCCTGGAGGGTGACGACATGACAAGGACAGTAACTATTTTAACGAGATGCCAGCCGTCTGACACTTGGACCAATTAACTCGTCTGTTATAAAAACATCTGGGGCATTACTCCACATTGTTATTTCCTGGTATTGATTTCACATGAGGTCGGAGGTCAGATAGACAGGGGTTAAAGGTTAGATAGAGACTGATGAGGTCAGAGTTTATCACAAGCTTTAGAACATGTATTGAAACCAAGGAGAGATTATAGGAGACTCATCATCCAGGATGCTATCAAAGTTTTCTTCAAATCTTAAGATACTGGTAATAATTTTAAAGATTATTCTTGTACATTACCAAATATCTGTTTTTCTTTGGATACGGTACCGTACATAAAAAAAAAAACCAAGACTCAATTCCTTATTGGACAGTCATGATCAGACATAAAGAAATTACTGCTAGCAAAAACAATGCACATCCATTATAAAATTGAAAATGAAAGTGTATTTTGAGCAAATCTTCTTATAAATAAGATGTCTGTTTAACACAAAAAAAAACATATTGGAATATTAATCCAAAAACAGAGAAATTATCAGACCGTAAAGAAAGCCTTTGTTTGTTACAATGCTAATCTATCAAACATTCCCAGTAAAACCTAATCAACTGTTAAAATCATAATCCCCTTAAAATTTCCTAATCTCCCCACATCAATCAGGTTCTTAATCCAAATACAGACATGTGGAGACGTTTTAGATATTAAAGAGATTATTAATCACAACATTTGAAGAAATAATCTTTGAAGGATTTGGAGAAAACATGTAAAAGGAATTCAATGATTTGGAAGAGAGAGAATGGACATAACAATAAGAGAGACATCAACGTCTGGCATTTTAAAAACATTTTGTAATTATTTTGAATAATTATATATTATTACAAGTTATTGATTAAGTTATTAATTAGTCAAAAGAACACTTGTAACTCACGAATGATTATATATTATTATAAGTTATTAATTAGCCAAAAGAACGATTGTAACTCATGAATAATTATATATTATTATAAGTTATTAATAAGACAAAAGAACAGTTGTAACCCATATAAATATAGTTGTATATTATTATAAGTTATTAATTAGCCAAAAACATCTAGTAATTATTATATATATATATAACTGTAAGTTATTAATTAGCCACAAGAAAAGTTGTAAGCCATAAAGAAAGCACCCGCCTTTGAACTTTGATCACTTGACTTTTTAATGAAATGAGTGTATAAAAGTAATTAGAGATGTTTAAAGCACATTATAATAGATTATTAACCTACTTCTCGAATGGACCTTTAATATTGTTTGGCATCAGTTTTCATTGAATTGTTCTCTTTGGAGATCAGCTATTGATAGTGTCAAGTATCATGCATGAGGCAGGATATGCCTTTCTATAACAAATGCTCACATGTCACCTTTTTCAGATTTCTTGTTTCATATACACTACCTATCCTATTTTCTCACCCACGCTGACAAATGTTTAGGTCTAATTTAAGAATAAATCGTGAGAATTTATTAAAACTCCATACAAGCAATAACAAATTAATATATTTCTATATTTTATCTATTGATGGCTAATTTAGGGGACTACGGATGACTGGATAGGGGTCAGGGTTTATTAATGCTTTACGCTTAACTACAAAAAAAACCCATGTCTCTCCATCAATAATTATGTACCGCCAGTAAATTTAAAGTGACTAAAAAGACCATCAATGAATGAGTGAGGTTATTGGTTTATTGAAAGGGGCTGAATGAATTATTAAGATGTAATTGTACCTATCAATATAAATACTATTCCTAACACATCAAACCCATTTATAGGTGTTAATGGAACAGGGTCTCTCCGTTGGATTATAAGCTAATAGGATTAGTGAATGTTGAATAGGTTGTAAAAACGCTAGGGTATATCACTACTTATACCATAGTTAATTTCAAGGCTAATGGATATATTAAGTATATTAAGTATATTAGATATACAAGTGTATGGTAGACCAGTGTGTTTTAATGACTGGACTTCATTCATAGTAGAAAATGTGTAAAAAGATGTTTTGATGGAGTAGACATGAAAGAACGGGGTTGAAAGTGTAAAATAGTTTTATTTAAGGTCTGCGTCCACTTATGTGATATGGCAGACGAGCAAGGTGCAGTGTGAAGTAACTTTATTAATGTCCGCATTCACTGAATTGATATTGTAGACGAGCAGGGTGCAGATTGTGAAATAGTTTTAATTAACGTCCGCTTCCACTGAAGTGATATCGCAGATGTGCAAGTTGGAGAGTCACTAAGAGTGTGAAGTAGTATTATTTACTGGACACCTCCACCGAAGTGATACCTCAGACGAGCAGGGTGTATATATAATGGGATCTTTTATCGTTTATCGTTATAAACTCTACAAACCAGTGATGTTTTTGTTCATTCTTCTGTCGTTGTAAAAATATGATTTAAATTAATCTACAGTTAAAAACATAGAGGAATTTATGAAGGATTGTGAAGTGGATATCAATGGGATTTTATTTTACTGTCAACCTTTTTGTACCAGGTTTATTTATGGTTACATATTTTCCAACCACTTGTTTTATTAGACTAATATAATAAACGAGAAATATTCTGCGTGATATTCAAGGAATTTGTTTTAAATAATGAGCATATTGATGCCAAGAGATGCTTTGAGGAGATTTCGTTTTTTCGGGATTTAGCAGTAAAATTGAAATTTATGTACTGGTGTTATTGTACTAGGGGATTGTGTTTGTTTCTTGTCGTCGATAAGAATTATACCAACTAGAAAGCTTAAGTTTTAGTAAAACCTAAAATTGTTGATTTAATTGAATTGGATGTATTGATTGGTTTTGTGATATAGGTATCTGTCTAGCGTTAGGGGTATCTGTCTATATTTCAAATTTTAGGTCCACAGATCTAAGATGGTAATATATATGTAACAGATTTGATCAACAAATTCGTTAAACCATTAACTAAAATTACTAATCAAAGTGACATCCACTTAATTGATACTAGGTAAAACAGAATGAACACCTCAGTTCATGATAATTCAATTCCTTATTTTCACATAAAACAAAAAGGCCTAGCTCCCTTGAAGACCCGCCTGAAGTCAGGTCTATCTGTGTTTGTGATGGATACTTTGTTGCTCTGGTTGTAAGAGCAAGTTTTAGGGTTGTTATTTTTACCTGCAGAAAGTTATATTAAATTACAATCTCGACACGTTTAAAGTCTATTTAAATCCGTCTCGAGTGCATTAAGGAATGGCCAGTGTCGGAACAAAAGACGGAAGATATTTTTCAAAGATATTATGATGACAGTTTTATAGATGTCGGAAGTCGTGGGAGTTGAACGTCATGTCATAAAACACTGAATGAAAGAACTGACTGAAAGAAAATATACGTGAATAGTTTTCATGAATTGTATTCACATTGATATAACAGTAGTATTAAAACCCTGTCAAGTTTGTGGAGTGATTTTAATTTGTCTTGAAGATTCTGCACGTTTTGTTAAACAATATTTTGAAACCCTGGTCGTGACCAGGATATGATTGAAGCTGAGTAGGATAGGTTTTAAGATAAATATGTTTTGTGGATTACATGTTGACAAGATAGACATGGGACAGTTAGAAATATATGTTAAAAAAAGGTAGGAAAATAGAATAATTTATTTGTATACAAGAGTCAGGCACTAATGAAATAGAACCTGACATTTTCAACTTCGTGCCAGACATGTATTAATAATAGCAATAAAAAAGACAAATCAGTGCCGGACAAAATGGCAGGTGCCAAAGGTTTTCTGTCTGACAAAGTCAGTATCTGTGTCTGACATTGTCTGTGACAGGTGCCTTATTTCCAGGCTTGCACAGAGTAACTCTGTTTTTTATTGGATGGGAACCACTTTTCACTACGCCACAGCACATCCTGCGATTTGGGTGATATCTTAGTTGATTTCCTGATGTTTTCTTAGAGTTATGAAAATAGGTTGAAGTTATGTAGTGATAAACTGAACAATTTTGAATAGATTCAAATTTCAGTCAACCATGAACATCTTCTATCACTAGTCAAGTTTTATCAGACAGATCAGAGTGATGTTTCGATGGCTAACTACCCGTGGTTGACGAGGTGGTCCATCTGCCTTGATGATCGTAGACCGCAGCCTCAAATCACAATTACTGCGTGTTTGGCGCTAACAAGATGCTAACAGTGAAAAGATGTGAAACGTAATTTCTTTTGTCTCCTATTTAGTTCAAGAGAGTGGCTTCAGACAAAATTCTTTAAGATCGATCGACTGTCGGAATATGTGATGTAACTATGTCGAAATTACCAAACAACAACAAAATTAACGATGACCTTGACGAATCTCAGACAAGGTCATTTCGTAAACAAAAAATAGGAATGAATTTGGATGCCAAATGTGAAGTGGCTTGTAGAGTAGGAGTCTTTAATTAACTTCCATGCAAGTCAAGATCTTCTGTCAGAGCCTCGTATTGTATGTTTTACAATGATTGTAGGGTTATATCAGGGTTGACTTTTATAACTTGACAATGGAAATCAAATTGGGTTTGCAAAAAAGGTGTGTATGACAATCCAAAAACATAAAAATTTCATCCTGTTTTGAGATATAATCATAAATCTCTTTCAGATGTAGAATTTTGAAAAAGATGGAACTGTAACCTTATTAAATGCAAGATGACATAACCATTCACACTCCCATCATCTAACAACTTTGTGAAACACCTTCAGCGCTCCCCCTCCCCCCCCCCACACCTTCTCCTCAGACAAAGTCACCCCCCCCCTCCACTAAACCTTCTCATCAGACAAAGTCACCCCTGTCTACCACACCCACCCACCAACATGCACTTCATCCTCATATTATTTTCAATATTTTGTATTTTGACATACAAATAATTTTTCCATTTTGTTTTTCAGATGTGACAGTCCATTGACATTAAAAAGCTACAGGTAAGACAACTTTATAGCTTATTTTAAAAAAAAGAACAAAAATATTGTTTTTACAGTCAAACATTGTCATTCTTACAGTCAAACATTGTCATTCTTACAGTCAAACATTGTCATTCTTACAGTCAAGCATTGTCATTCTTATAGTCTAACATTGTCATTCTTACAGTCAAACATTGTCAAACATTACCATTCTTACAGTCAAACATTATCATTCTTACAGTCAAAACATTTACACCATGTGTAAAACTGATGAAACAGAAAATACAAAATATGTTAATTAAAATCCTACAAACTCCATTTTAATCATATTTTCACAAAACAAAATCAATTGAAAGCACTTATATTCATATTCAGATAAACCAAATACTGTCTTTATTTATTTGAGTCAATCTAATACAATTTTCCCTGTCTATCTTTTTATTAAATTTATATGTTTTGTTGCCTGGCAACCTATCTTTATTGAATCTATGGATCAGTTCTATTAGCTTCATCTGTGGGACAATAAAAAAGTCGAATCCGGACAGCGTGTTATTGATAAATTATTACTTTTACCACGCGATCACGTCATTGTCCAGAAGCGGACAGATCACATGGTATTTTTAAATCCACGGAACTATTCGTTTGACCTACGTCGTTTAATGTCAGACTTTTAATTATCTTGACGCCTGTCGGATTTTAGCGGAGGTTTTGTAAACAATTGAAGTTTAATCGAATAATTGATGTAATTCTAGACATTTGATTGGTTAATAGATTAGGAGCACCTGTCATGTTCGTATTAGAATAGATACATGTTTGAAATGACCGTAGTGTATATTGATTGCCAGTGATTTGTGTATACCCCAAACATCAAACGTCGAGCCAGACTCATCAGACAGAATTGTCTTAGCGTAAATTTATCTGTCTGTTTCTTGCAGGAGATTAATGCCTTGATAAACTTAGCTACAGAATTATTTCTGGAATTTCTGAACATTGTTGCTTTGTTGGAACACCATTGTCCAAAAATAAATAGTTTAATTGCTGGACTTAATCTTTACCAGAATCACAATGTCATCATCTGTGTTAACTAAATTTGTCAAAAGAAATAATATTCTGTCGTCTTGAATGATTGAAATTTGAGAAAAATCAGAGTTCAGTTACAATTAATCAGAAGACGTCTCCATAAAGCAGAGGTAGCTGACCAGTTGAGCTGGAAAAAACAAATAGATGACTTTAACTTCTGTAATCTTTGAAGTGAACTGGAAGAAAATTGTGGACGTTGACATCAAAGAATATTAGAAATTGAATTCTAGAGTAATGGAATGCTATTTATTGGGTAATAGTCGTTTAAAATACGAAACATTATATGAATGAATGACGGAACGCAATCACTTGTGCAAATATTTAAAGCTTAGAATATGCTTAAAATCATTTTAAAGTTTGTATTCTTTGTGAAATCGACTGTCCGCAATTCTCCATCCAGTTCATGGTATTTTCTTGACAATGATCTATAGTCTATTTATACCAACGAGGAAAGTAGAAAAAGTCAATTTGAAAATCTTTCAAACGGAAATTATTAGAAGCTGTTTAGACGCAGTTGTTTAAATTTCTGATTAACTTCTTAGCGTGAAAATCCAAGACAAAAAACATTGGATTGTGTTCGTGAGGTGGTCGCCTGCTGACAAATACTGCAATCATCTATGATTTGAACATGTACCAGAAATTTTGAGCGCAACTTTACTTTTTGTACAACAATACAACATTTTCACATTCAATACGACAAAAATTTACATCAATATGAAATAAAAATGGATATGAATTTGTAGACACTTCAATTTATAGCAGTAGTTCCCCTTCAATAAATTTTTCAATAATTTTTAATCTTAAAAGGAAGTCTGATGGCTGATATTTTTTTAAACTGTATAAACGCGTTTATCAATAATTCTAAACTGTACATTGATTTATAAAGTAGATTAATTGTCTTCCAACAAAAACCAATTTGTTAAAAAGAAAATCATGAATTAGTCTAAAATTGTATATGATGATTCGTGCATCTAGAAGGGAAGAAATAGAAGTAGACAATGATAATTAATACTAATTGTTTTTTCGTAAAATAATATATCCTCCACATCTGCCCTGAAACCGTATTTGTTAAACTATTCAACGGGTTTTGAAATAACAATTTCAGTACTTCCCAACAAAATGTCAGTCATGAAGTTGTAGCCTTACCGGACAATTATAAATTTGTGCTTGAGATGGATTGAAAATATAAATAACCACACAGCAAATAAATAAATCTCTGCCAATAAAGTGACAAACCACAAAGAAATTATTCCTGACATTGTCTATGACTGGTGCCATTATTCCAGGCTTACTGTTCTGTCATACTAGATATATATCCAAGCTTTGATAAAGCTGTTATTTTGAATAATAAATCAAGGTTATATCATGGAGACGTCGTGCACCCACGAGAGAGCGATATAATACAATGACAATTACTCGATTGTCAACTCGCGGGATAAACACATGAATATTTATATCCTGGATAATGTTGCTAATTCTTTCAGACCACAATTTACATATTATTCATGAAAGACATGTAACATATCTTAAAAACACTGACATCCAGTCAGAATTATAAACGGTGTAGAACCCGACATCCAGTCAGGATATTTATCGTTATAGAACCTGACAACCAGTCATAAAGGTCTATTATTGAGTCAACTGGTGTGGATTCAGTTCCTCGCATTCATGTGACGAGGAATAGGGGCGCCTGACCAACCTCGTGGGTTTTCTCCAGGTCCTGTGATTTCCGCCCACAGTTAAAGATCCCTTGGCCCAAGTGAATGATTGAAATAATATTGAACCATATTTTATTTCCGAAATAATCTAAAGTTTGTGTCGAGGGGACAATACCCCCCCCCTCTCTCTCTCTCTCTTTATAATATTGACATGTTTACTAAGATTGAAATATATTTGGAGGACCTCTAACTATATGTTATTCCCGAAATTACCTAAAGTTTGTGTCGAGGGAACGTTAATACCCCCACTCTCTCTTTCTCTCTTTTTATAATATTGATATCGGAATATATTTGGTGGACCTCTAACCATCATATATTTTCTTTATAATTAATGGTCCATGTTACGATGTGTTTACGCCCGTTATTACATGAATATGACCTTCGATACTTCACCACATTTATTACCCAGTCTTGTATCAAGCCAAACATCATATAGTCTGTATTCATTATGACGAAAATTCATCTTGGACTCCATCTGAATATTAAACATGTCGATATTCCCGTTGTTATTCGGGACGCGCCACCGTCTTTTCTTCCTTCTGGAAAAATATGAGAATAATATTGATAGCGTCTTTATGGCAGGTTTGAGTGAAAAGTTCACCACATTTTATGCCAAACAGTTTGGAGCAGTTGGTGTAAGAAACTGTTGATTGGGTATTGACTTGATCCTGGCCGTTATGAGATAAAGTCGATTCACAGAAAAACAAATAGATTCATACTTGGTGAATATTTGTGCATTTTGAGGAATTTTATGCTTCATGCATTAAATTTTCTACTCTTAATAAATTCTAGTATATTGGAGTATTTTATCTTGTTCAAAGGAATTTTACAGTCTTTTAAAATGTTTTATGTTGTTACAAACTTTCAATGAAGTAGAATTTATAAAAGTTGTGAACTAGATGGAAGTGTTTATAGTTTTACTGATTTAGACAAGCCTAGGACGTAACTGGGTTTATTGACGTTGAGCTGGGTTTGTTGTTTGAGATTTTATTGCCAAGTTTCTTAATGTGAAGAATCCTTAAAATTGTACAGTACAAAAGGAATTGAGAATTAGGTTTTCTGGAAATGGGATCAGGTGTTTTAAACAGTGGTATCAGACATTCTGGAAGTCGAATCAGGTGTTCAATAAGTGGTATCAGGTGTGCTGGAAGTGATATCAGATGTTCTAAGAGGTAGTATTGTGTGTTTTAGAGGTATCAGGTTTTCTATAAGTGGTATCAGATCTTCTAGACAGTGGTATCAGGTGTTCTATAAGTGGTATCAGTTGTTCTAATAGTGACATCAGATTTCTAGATGTGGTATGAGGTGCTCTAAATGTGGTATCAAATATTCTAATAGTTGTCTCAGATGGTCTTGAAGTGACATCAGTTGTCTGTAAGTAATATCAGATTTTCTTGTATTGGCATCAGGTTTTCTGGAAGTGGCATCAGTTGTTCTATAAGTGACATCAAGTGTTCTAAAAATACCACGCACATCACCCTTCTCTATTGATATTGTCTTGACTGAAATGATTAATGATTTTATGATAAGAAATGTTTAAGAGGATTTGCCTTAAGGCCTAATTAATTAAAATATTGATGATCTCATATGTAATTATATAATAAATCATCACAACAGTTTTTAATTGGGTTCGAACTTCTGGGTAGAGTACAAACAGATCATCATAGGATGAGTAAACTTCAGGGGCAGAACACCATCATTATTTACATCTAGTAGAACACCAGTATTATTTGTGTTAATTCATCTTCTAATTAAATTATTCCAGTTATCAACGTTTGTGGTGGTTGTCTTAATGAATTTAAGATATTTGGTTACATATTAGTTATATCAAAATATAGGATTATATTTATATCAGAATATATGATACATTATATGTCTTATCTTAGAAGATATTGGACTGTTATATGCTATATTGATAACGTACGTCATTGTTTGTGAAATTAGACGGTGTTAACCAGAGTCTTTGACAGGGTTTATTGAATTCGAAGGATATTTGGAATCAGTTTTATTGAAACCGTTTCATACACTCCAGAATCTAATAACTAAACTAACTAAAGCCTTTAATATTTATTCAGAATCTTTGCATGGGTATAATAAGTTGAAATGATATCGATTCAATTTGATGCACTCAAGAAAAACTGCACCAACATTCTGGAAGCTACAGTCAGTTTAAAATCATCTGTCTGAAATAATTAACGTTTGTCCTGGACTAAAGAAGAAGAGTCGTATTTTTAATCTTGATACCCAGCCAGCAACTCGACAGATCGTGTATTTGGTGTGAAGTTTAAACAAATTCTATGAAATATTTTTAAATCTATACAAGAATCATTCCAAATGTGACATTAGTTTAAGGATTGTCGATTCCGGATTTATGGAAATAATATTTTAATACCGATCTGAATAATATTTGACGTGCGATAGGCGTCTGGTTATTGTCTCCCTGCATCTTGGATTAACGACAACTGTTTGTCTTGTTGCTAGCATCAATTACTTACAAGTTTTACACAGGACAAGAATTGGACGCAGCCATAGAAATTTATAACCGAATCTCAGAAGACCAAAAATCAATGAAGGAATGCCAAATAAGTAGCTGACATTGAGTTACACGATAGTATAAACATTTGTAGATATTAGGACAGGGGAATATCGTCATCCCATATATATTTCTTCTTCCTGCTTCGTGATATATTCGCGCAGTCACCATGATAGGGTCACAGAGTTGTAATTTTGATGAAGTCTCAAAAAGACCTGTGGTGCCAAGGAATCGACGATGGAATTCCTGTATTGGTTTTAATCAAAGGAAGAAACGCTCTTTAAGGTACGTTTATCGTTACATAAATATATCATTGAATTAAAAGGCTATGTCACTTTAGTGTAGTTAAATATATTGTAGGATTAAAGGGCTATATCACTTCAGTTTTGTAAGATATATTTAAAGATTAAATGGATGTATCTTTATCGTGAAATTAAAGGGACAAATCACATTACTGGGATTAGATATATCGTGAAATTAAAGGGACACGCCATTTTATTGGGATTAGATATTTCATGAAATTAAAGGGTCATGTCACTTTACTGGTATTAAGGGTATACATCACTTTGCTGTTGTTATTTAATATCACGAGATTAAAGAGACACATCTTGTTCATAGAATGGAAAAATAAAATGGGCTATGTTGATTCCCTTGCTATCCAATTTGACTTAACAGCAAGATCTCAGATAAGATCTAACCAATCTAACGAAGTTATTTTTTAATCCAGAGACAAGAAGGTTATTTCCTTTAAAACCAGATTCTTTTATACGACTTCAACACAGATTAAAACCTCACAAGTGATAATAATATCAGAATTTTTAAGATTTGATTAAGAATCCAGACAAGCTCCACATTGCGTATTTTTAGTGTGAAGTATTTAAAAAATATTGAGGTGGTATCGGATGTTTTCTCTGTAGATCAGTACAAAGTGAAGTTCCAGTTAATTTCTATTCATTTCACCTTGTGGGTTTCCTCCGGTTTCCTTCCACTGCTAAAGACCCCTATGCGCAAACAAATTATTGAACCATATGTTCGTCCCTGAATGACCTACTTTGTGTTGAGTGGACGTTAAATCCCACTTGTCTCTCCACCAATGCAGCACCGCATTCTCCTTAATACACTCTATATTCTCCTAACATTCCACTAATGCAGCACCACCTTCACTTTAATACACTGTATACTCTCCAACCATTCGTCCAGTGCAGCACTTTTCCTTAATACATTGTATATTCTTCTACCATTTCACCAATGCAGCACCACCTTCACCTTTAAACACTCATCTATATTCGTCGGAGATGGTCCAAATTTCACCTGCTGTTTCTAATCTGAGGATTTCTCCACATTGGATGACAATCCTACTCAACTGTCTTTCGTGTCTGTTCTATAATCCTTGTGATTATCCTTTCATTTCCGTCACAAGATGTCTAATTATTTCCCCATCCGTGACTTTCTGCCGGCTTTCTGACGTTTAATTTAAGTTATTTTATTTAATGATTGCTCATGGAAATTTGATAGATTGAAACCTGCGATGTTTTTGTCAGTTTAGAATCGGTGTTTAAATTGGTAGGTGTTGGATTTTGTGGGCAGACGATTGTGGTTAAATTGCTGAGTTCGCGCTATAATCAAGACTACGTCGTGATCAAAGAAATCGTGGTATATGATCATGTATCGGTACGCGACCACTGGTTAAAATCACCTCAACAAATGGTTATATTTTTTCATGGGCATGTATGTATTGTGAGGAACTCGAATTTTGCACTCGGTGGGCACTCAAATGAACCTTGTTTTTTGTGTCATCTGAAGAACTAGATAACTTTTGCTTGTCATTCTCGCAGGCATTTCCTACAACAAGCAGGAACAGAACTTGTCATTCTCACAGGCACTACATATGACAAGTAGGTATAGAACATGAAAATGTCATGGTTACTCTCATCAAACGCTGGGGTCCAAACCCTGGACATACAAGTCTGATGTCCAGATCAATTTTATTAATACTAATATACCGTTTTTGACCAGACAAATCATATCATTAAATTTAGATTACCTGTATCTAACTCGAGACCAGCGAAGTTTCTGAATCAAAAGAAATATATCATACATGTATTTGATTATAACTATTGGGACAATTACATGAGACCAGTTACCATTGTCGCATATTTTGTACTCGTGCTCCGTGTTCATTCAGCTCTAGCTAGTCCATGATAATTAAAGTTAATGACCTATTCCATGTACGTGAAATGTGCCCCAAATGACCTATTTCATGTACCAGTCATGTGCCCCAAATGACCTATTTCATGTACCAGTCATGTGCCCCAAATGGCCTATTTCATGTACCAGTCATGTGCCCCAAATGACCTATTTCATGTACCAGTCATGTGCCCCAAACGACCTATTTCATGTACCAGTCATGTGCCCCAAATGACCTATTTCATGTACCAGTCTTGTGCCCCAAATGACCTATTTCATGTATGTGAGGTGTGCCCCAAATGACCTATTTCATGTACCAGTCATGTGCTCCAAATGACCTATTTCATGTACCAGCCA
Organism: Patella caerulea; assembly: GCA_036850965.1. Lineage (NCBI taxonomy): Eukaryota > Metazoa > Mollusca > Gastropoda > Patellidae > Patella > Patella caerulea. Next base: position 77,464,765 of record JAZGQO010000010.1, on the reverse strand, counting down.
TGTGCCCCAAATGACTTATTTCATGTACCAGTCATGTGCCCCAAATGACTTATTTCATGTATCTGACTTGTGCCCCGTGTTCATTCAGCTTTAGTCCACGATAATTACCTGACTTGCGCCCCCGTTTTCTCTGCTTTCGTCTACGTTAATTAGATTTAATGACCTATTTCATGTACCTGAGATAAAAGACATTGGCAGACGACATCATGAAATAAATTGATTTGATACGAGTCTGTAATTATTACCGTTTAGTTTCGTTTAATCAGCTTCTTATGAACTCTGATATTTCATCATGGAATGACAGGACTCAGAAAATAACTTGGACGTTTAATTAACAACATCATCATAGAACACTGAATTCTCCTCTTTCATTAAAAAAAAAAGACCTTTGTGACGTAAAGTAAAATTGATGTTCTTTTTGTATGAAAAAGGAAAAATATATTTGACATAATACCGGTAATCTTTTAAATTTCTTGTAAGACAAAATGAACAATTTTCATGAAATAGCCAATCGGAAATCTGAAACAAACAATCAGCCGAAATTGCTGACATGGCAATTTCCTTACTCCCTAGTTATTAACCAATGGCATGTCTTCAAGGTTTTTAGTGGGGTGGTCATTAGTGCAGGATTCAGATCGGTGATGAGTTTGTGATTCTAGTCGTTAGAAAGCAGGTGAGTGGATGATAACTTAGCTCTCATCAAGCTGTATTTAACTTCAGCGTTGTATGCAGGAGGGTGTTGCAGTGTTTGATAAGTTACAAGCTCTTTTTAGGAGGGTGTTACAGTGCCAGTGCAGTGTGTTTAACGGTTAATAAATTTCAAACTACTTTAAGGGGAGGGGGGTGTTAGAGTACCGATGTGTTTAACGGTTAATAAATTTCTAACTACTTTGAGGGGAGGGTGGTGTTAGAGTGCGGATGTGTTTAACGGTTAATAAATTTCAAACTTTTAGGGGAGGGTGGTTACAGTGCCGGTCTGTTTAAAGGTTGATAAATTAGAAACTACTTTTATAAACAAGAACAGGCAGCAGACCACCAAATGTTGAGGAACATGACAGTTCTCTGATTTTAGGATAAATTGATAATAATATATCCAGGTAGAAAATGGATAAAGATTATCTGACACCTGATGTTGTTAGATTTACAGGTAACAACAGGTAAGCTCTAGTGGAAATATAATTAAATATAATGAGTTGAAATGAAATGGGGTTTAACATCCCCTGATTTTTGTCCCATCCGAATAATTATATATGTTGTCCCTTGCCAGGCCCTCTTGCACTTTGGATAAGGCGGAACCATGCCTGAAAATCGTAATGAACTTGGTCGGTCAGCATCTCACTCTCTCATCCTTTCTATCCTAAAACGTGGGGAGGTGCTCATTCAAACAGGACCTTGGAGAGGGATGGGGAAGGGTGCTCATACAAACAGGACCTTGGAGAGTGGTGAGGGGAGGGTTGTCACACAAAAGGGACCCTGGAGGGGTGGGGAGGGCTCTCATGCCAAAAAATGATACAGTTACCTTGTCAATAACTTCAATATGTTAAACCCTTATAAGGGTTTTTTATTTATTTAGTTGTCTTAAGAAACAGCTAGAGAAAGCCCAAATATACCCTTCAAATATACACAACGACCTGACTTGTATCGAGTTAATATAATGATATAAATTTGCACTGAAAATATGAAGTTGCGTTACTAGATGGAGTAGATGATGAATTAATGAGTTTCCCAGATAAAAAAGACAAGAGATGGTCCCAGGGTTCTAACCAAATCAATTTAGTGTTTAATAACGTCGCGTAATAATGAATCCGTGTTTGGTAATAACCATGAACAAATGACCATCAGACATCTTATCCAAATGAATTTTATTACTCCGTGCCATTCGTAATATTTATAGTTTTAATTTGCTAAAAGGGACGTGTCGGAGAAATAGATAATTGACGAATGTCGGGGTCACGAAGGTCACTGTTGATAATTAATTTGAACCTAAATAGCCCTGTTTATTATATTATTGTGTGTCTGGTTTGTGGTTTTCGTCTCTCTAGCGATTGACAGAAAATTTTATGTGCATGTAATGTGCGTTCTTGGAAAAACAACCATCTCTCTAGCAATCCTAAAAATAATTCACGAGTCACAGATTTCAACAACCACAAATTCAGATAGTCGTTTTGTTCTGTTAATATTTGACAAGGATTAGGGTCACCTGTCCAACCTCGTGGGTTTTCTCTGGGTCCTCCTGTTTCCTCCCACTGCTAAAGACCCATATGTGCAAGCAAATTATCGAAAAATAAAATTGAACCATATGTTAGTCCCGAAATGATTTAATTTGTGTCAAGTGGACTCTCTCTCTCTCTCTCTCTCTCTCTCTCTCTATCTTTATCTCTCGATCAGCACACCATCAACTCAAATTCTGGAGACTACATTTCCATTTACAACAAAATGGCACCAGATGCAAGACTAGTTTTTTTAATGCCTTGGGACAGTTGATTAATGAACAAAAATTCCAATTTTGTTAAAAACTCATTTTTATCCTGCGGGGAAGACAAAGGAAATTAAACGTTCTTGTCGTTCAGGCCTGACAAAAGTCAAATAATTTAACAGAAATTCATGATCCCCAAGACAGCCAAATCCTAAATTCCATCGCATGGAATGAAAGGAGAACGGTTGGACAGCTTTAAGATTGCGTTGTGGTATTAATTCCTTTGTGTGTTCTGGTATTCGTTAATTAATGTTGAGTTGTGGCAAGTCGGGGGAATTGTGTCGGAGAGGAGAACTAGGTTACATGTAGCCAATTTGATCTGCGAGAATTTAAACCGTAGCTTAACGACACGGGATGATTAATCTCCCGGGGAGGATGAGGCAAGCTTCCCTATTAGCATGTTAATTAAAAAGATTTAAGGGAGTTGTCCTGTCACAATTGAGGGGTCATGTACAGAATAATTATATACACAGAGGACTCGGATGAATTTCCAGCCACTGATTCTCAAGGATCTCAAAAACGACCTACTTTTCTGTGCTGACCGGGCTAATGAAGACGGCATACGCCATGCAGTCTATGTTGAGGAGAAATTTTGCCTGGGCCCTGATTCACGAAATCTTTACTAAAGATAAAATCCAAATTTTAGTAGATACTTCTGTTTTGATTGGCTAAGCACTAAAATCAATCTGATATTATCCAATCAAATAACTAAAATTTGGATTTTATCTTAGTTAAAATTTTGTGAATAAGGCCCCTGGACATTGGTTCTGTTACATGCATGCCAATGTGTACACAGGACTTCAGTCTTTTTGACCCATCTGAACAACTACTCTTTAACAGAGATGGGGTTTAATGTCCAATTGACACAAACAATGTCATTTCGGGACTAACACACGGATTCATTTTTATTTCAATAATTCTTTTGTGCGCAGGGGTCTTTAACAGTGGGAGGAAACCAGAGAACCTGGAGAAAACCCACGAGGTTGGACAGGCGAGTCTAGATATTATCGAAACAAACCTAGAGATTATCTAACATTCATAATTAAATGTTAAATAATCTATCTGATTTCGCTCAAATTTAAAATTCCGAAAATGGAAAAACGTGATTTTCATGAAATCGTTAGCGATGTGTATCGAAGAGTTTTAAGAAGTTGTGGAATCCTCCTGAAAGACATTCGACAATCAGTATAGTTATGATTAATTCCCAGCGGGAGGAAACCAGGCAGCCATATTGCTTTGTTAATTAAATGTTCCTGATGAAAAATCTGATTAAACTGTCGTAATATTGGGTTGACCTCAGGTCCGTAATTAACAAAGTATTCTCGTTATTTGCAGGATATTTTGATGCAGTGGTGTCAGATTAAACCCAATCAGCTGTTGATTAAAGGCACTGAAGTTCAAACTTGTTTTGGGGAATCCAAATGGGGTTCAGTCGTTTTTGTCAACTGTTGTTTTTGTTTGTCACAGGATGGAAAAGGTCGCCCGTGAGCTCTACTCACAAAATTGAACCGTATGTTAATCAAGATATGACCCAGTTTGTGTCAATATATTCATGTTAAACCCCATCGCTCCCCGTTAATGCCCAACCTCGTGGGTTTTCTCCAGGTCCTCCGGTTTCCTCCCACTGCTAAAGACTCCTACGTGCAAGCAAATTATCGAAATATTAGTGAACCATATGTGAACCATATGTAAGTCACAAAATAACCTAGTTTGTGTCGAATGGACCTTAAACTCCATCTCTCTCTCTCTCTCTTATAATGATAATCTAGTGATTGGTTTTCTGTATTGATACACATTGATTGGTTATTGATATACAATGATTGGTTATTGTTCTATATCTGAAAGGATATTAAACGAGTTAACTATAAACTGTAATCAATTGACTAATAATTCCACGTAATCATTATAAGTCCCCTAATTATCTTGTTATCGTATTCGTAAGCTTGATAGACATTGGTGGGTGTAATCACAGTTTCAGATATCAGTCAATTATCAGAATATTCACAGCTCCAGGAGTATATGTCTGTAGCCATTTGTCACTGACCTATCCCACAAACCTTGCTTGTGGCCATCCGCACGGAGGTTACTGTCTGCCCAACCCCGTGACATCATTGAGTTAAAACAATATTAGGTTTCTTTGAGGTTCATTCTGGGGTCTCGGCCATCACCCCCGATTTTAGAAATAAACACTCCTACTTTCAAGACAGTGAACAAGATTCCTGATTCGTCCACGTAAGCTTACTCTTACGGACACCTTTTACCACTGTTTGTCATGTATTTTGAACACGGTGAACAGTCCATTTGCTGATTACGCTATTTTGCCAATATGTTTTTTTTTTAGGACTTCGAATTTTGTCTAACGACTTGGATTGTTCGTACTCGGTTTTATTTTATTAAAGGAATATATATTTACTAAAAAAAGTCTGTTGCCATTTAATCGAAGAATTTGTGGGTTGTTTTTTGTGCATTTGGTTGAGGAGGGGTGCGAGGTAGCATATTGCGTATAAATTACTGCAGATAGCGTCTGCTAGATGGTTTATATTCCCTCCAGAATTAGTCCATTGGTTCTAAACGAGATGTGTTTCTCAAACGTCTTCCATTATTTGTCCGTCAAACGTGGAATAATATTGATCCTCAGCAAACTCTCAAATACCAATATATCTACGAACATGCCATTACCGCTTAAAGACAGTCGTTATTACCTCAACCATTACTGAATATTCTACACGAACCGCGTCTGCTCATACCCTGAAATACTGGTGGATCTAACAACAGCAAGATTTGTCAACCATTTCTAAAGAGAAAGATTTTATAGATTGGCGTTATTCAATATTCAGGGTTTTATATTAGAGAGGAAGGGAGAGTCAGTCAGGGAAACTAAATAAAAAGAACATTAGAGTGTCGCGTGTAATGGAGCCGAGACTTGCCTTCGGTATATATCATCCATCAGTCTGTATAATGCGTAAATATTTCCGTTTTGTTATAATACCATAGACTGTGGTTTATCATACACTGTTCCGTTCTATTACACCTCGCCTCAGCCACCATTATATATATATATATATATATATTAATTGTCTGATGAATTCTGTGTTCAAATATTCCAGACAATTCGCTACAGAATATTCTATTACTTGACCCCTTTCTTACAACTTGGACCTGTCTGTGGCTTTGAGAGTTGCACGCGATCAGTGGACACAAACATAGGCGGAGTCAGAGTAGCGAGCATAGAACATGCACCTCCTGTGTTTAACTTAGATGTTTAGATCCAATTATTTCTACTGTTTTTGTTCCTTTATCCAGGATCGAGCTGTTCAGGCAAAATTTCCCTCGTAGTACACTTACGATGGAGGCCAGTCTTATATAGCTCTGTTGGTAGAGAGCTGTGGGACGTGAGAGAGAGAGAGAAATGGGGTTTAACGTCCACTCAACACAAACTAGGTCATTTCGGGACTAACATATGGTTTAATTTTATTTCAATAATTCGCTTGCGTGTAGGGGTCTTTAGCAGTGGGAGGAAACTAGAGTGCCCGGAGGAAACCCACGAGGTTGAGAAGGAGCCCCTATCTCCATGCAAATACGCTCACACCAGGGCTCGAAACGACATCCACAAGCCAGAGGTGACCGGCCAGCTAGAGGTCCAAACGCGGCACTCTAGACCACTAGGCCATCCCAACCCCCGCTGTAGGACGTTAAACCTCTTTTCATGACATTCATTTCATTTAACCAGAATCGGTTCAGATATGTTAAACTCTTGTAAATATATAGTAATATATACGTCGAAATTAAAAGTTACTTATTTGGACTTGCTCAAAAAAGCGAAATTGTTCTTTTAAAGATAAATGATATTGAGCCCTTGTCCCTTTAAGCGGACAATTCTCCAGGCTTAAATGATATTGTCCCTTTAAGATTACAATATTTCAAACTTAAAATGCAAATATTGAAAGTATTCTTGCCAGAATTAATATCTGAAGAATCCTTTCAGTTGGAGTAAAATACCCCTCTAGCGTCAAGAGAATCAACTATCTATTGAATAATTACAACCGGAAATTTGTTTGAAAAAAAAAATGGATATAAAGAGAAGAAAAAAAAATGGATATAAAGAGAAGAAAAAAAAACGTGTTTGTTTTTATGTTGAATTTTGACGCCATTAGCGTAATAAGATAAAAACATTATCATCTCTGTCAATAAAACAGGTCTTATAATCTCGTTGTAAATAAATATGCCATATAAATCCAGTTATTCATCAACAAGCTTGTTAACGTTAATCACATCTTCATCTTTGATGGCGAATAAAAGACACTAACAAGTTTGTTAACATTAATTACATCTTCCTCGTTGATGGCAGAACAAAAGACAAGAAATTTGTTATCGTTGTAGTTATCAAGGAATCAACATGGCTTTCAACAAGGAACAGAATTTTTTTTTTCTGCAAAAAATTTTATTTTTGTGAATAAGTGTTTAGAATAACGTTCACACCATCAAGTCAATTCTTGTTAACCACTATTGATTTTTTATGCCAGGTTCCCCAATTTCATGATTGAAATTGTGTTTTAAAAGTAAAAATTAGTAGGAAAACTGGTAGTCAATGGTAACTAGGCATCTTCAATAGAAATCTTGATCTTGCTTTAAGTATATCAGATCAAGTGGGGGGTTGGATGGGTGAATGCTAAGCATGTTAGAACATGCAGGCTGTATCATTAAGCTTGTCATTGAGTCACCTGGTGTGGTTTTAAATCACCGGCTGTACGTGATAAGGAGAAGGGTCACCTCTCCAACCTCGTGGGTTTTCTCCTGGTCCTCCGGTTTCCTCCCACTTCTAAAGACCCCTACGCGCAAGCGAATTATTGAAATGAAATTAAACCATATGTTAACCCCAAAAATAACCTAGTTTGTGTCGAGTGGACGTGATCAAGCCTTTCACGTAATAACCTGCATATTTCGTTACTAATTTTGAACGGCTACTGACCCATCTGAGGGACTCACAGTTTCTTGGATAAAAATCATCGCAAGTACCAAGTTGCGAATTTTCCAGTGAAAATGTCTACCTGAGATAATCGTGATGCCAATTCAAGGTTCGTTTAATACTAGGATTTCCATGGAGGTCGCCATGTTTGATTTGAGTGTGTTTGTGTCACAATCTCTGATTAGGCAATGTTATTGTCTTTGTGTCTATTATAAAGGGACACAACATTCGTATGAGTTCAGGAATTTCAGACTAATATAGCAGCAGGTATAGATGGTGTAAAACTTGTGGTCGTTACGTCAGGAACATGATAACAAGGTGACTATTATAGTAATGAAGAAGAACTGTGGGGGAAGAGGAATACTATTTTATTTTACATGTATTTAAAATCTGAAATAATTCATAGATTTGATCAAATTAAATAAAGTTGTTGAAAGATACTAATGATGTTACCTGACCATCTACCTGTGTTATATATATATTACAAGATATGTTATCTTTGATACCTGTTGACTTTAGACTTACTGTATATGATTATATGTGTACTTCTATTGACTAGAAACCTGTAACGATTGACTACTAGCTTGCAATTGTAGAATTTTTACATTAACTTGTACAGGAATTTTGGTGATTTGTAGTTGTTGTTGGTTTTATATGTACGTTGTTTGTTTTGTTACTACAGATGTAATAGTTATGATAAAGCGCTGACGAGCTAACCATTCGACCATTCAACCCCCCTAAATAACATTTATATAGAGAGATTTTTAATTTTCCAACCTATGATTATCTGACTCGTTGATTCCGACTGATTACATTGAACTACAAATTAAATGTGGGTGGGGTGACAGATCAGGAAGTCAACGTCTTAACATCGTTAATTAACTTGCAATACCAGGTAGACGAATTAAGGTAACTGACAAGGGTTAACCATTCGGCCATTCAACCCCTGTCCCTCTCCACCACATATGAAATTAATATATATATCCATTACGATCTACTGTATATGTTTTTACTGATTAGATGAGATAAAGTTACTTGAACAGTAAACGATGAAAAGATAAAAGGTATGCCCACACAAACTAATTTCAACACTGGTTTAATAACATCTTAACCCTTTGAACATTGACTATACATGGGGTGTCGAACGTCCCTCCCTGGATTTACAGGACGTCATATTAATTATGACGTCAACGTAATTGGAGCTTGACACGCCCCAAGCCGCAAAACCGACATTTCGGGTGTATGCGATACAACGTCAAGCCCGTTTTGCGGCATTTCGGGTTCTAAGGGTTAAAGTACTTTTCGTCATCTCGAGACTATTTATAAATAATGTCATTAAATATAATATGTATCATTCAATATTTGATATAAGTATAATCCTACTTCATTAGTCCAGTTGGAGAAGAACAGGCCGTTCAGCCAATTTCATCCCATTTATAATAAATTTGATATGTTTTTTGTTTTTGTCGATTCGCTAGGAGCAAGTTATATTATCTATCAGTCAGATCTATTATAAAATATTGGATATATTCACCTTTATCTCTCATCATCAATTCTAATATATATATATATCTATATCTATTGGTGTCATGTGATCTACCTATATATATATATATATATATAATCGCGATAGTTTTTATCTAATTCGTTATAAGTTTCGTTGTTTATATGGATGATATATATATTATCGCGATAGTTTTTATCTAATTCGTTATATTTTTGTTGTTTATTTGGATGAAGTATAGCTAGGTTCTACGTGTTAACATGTCATGGTGACTGTGAGTTATACATCAGTGACAGTTTTTATCTAATTCATCATAGCCTTGTTGTTGATAGTTTTTACCTGTAAGCATGTGCATATAATCGTGATAGTTTTTTTTATGTAATTCATCATAGCCTCGTTGTTTTATTTTGTGTAAAACTCTTGTCATGTTGATGGCACAAAGTTTTATTGATGACTTTAGTGTTAATAGTTATAAGATATCACATCAATTGAACATGATAATACACAGTCTTCTGACTTTTTATTTAACAATTGATTTTATTTGTTAGTGGAATGTCCATTTAAAGCTGAACTCCGGTTACAAAAATACCGAAATAATTAAATAAAAAAAAGTTAACGCCCCCAGCCGCCATACTTGTTTCCAAGTTGTGAAATAAATATGGCGGACATGGAGGCTTATGACGTGGAAAGGTAAGCCGCTCTCACTTCCTGTGTGTTTGTTGTCAGCGAGCTATACACATCCGGTTTTATTCTTACACTGATTGTTCTATTTTTTCCCAACAGTTTACGAAATTATCGAAGATTGCAAAATGTCTGATCAGGTAAGCCTGTAAATATTTATATGAACTACGTCTTCTACAATATAGCCTAATCTTTACTCTAAACCAAAAGATGCAACAACATGACTTACCGCAATCTGAAATTTTCAACCATAACAAATCCCTACACAAACTATTGTCTTCTTCCATATCCATATCATTACAGCGTAGATGGGCCACGTCTTCTTGTAAATATCTTACACATATATGTAAATCACCCAAAAAGTTATCGCAGCAAATGTCCAGTGTAATTATAACTAATACTATGCAATAAACAGATAGTTTAGATTAGATTTTCACATGTCAGCATGATGTCACCATCTTCAATTGTATTTGGCGCACGAAAAGGGGCATAACTACATTTTGGGCCGGCTCTCATTGGGGGAGTGTTTGACAGTGCTAAATTTTTTGATGTAATGGTTTTTTTTTCTATTTCACCAAAAGTGGAAGAAATTGATATCTATGAATTTTTCACTGACCCTTCAATGCCTTATGATATCGATATGCCTAAAGATATCAATGGTAGCTACCGTAGCTCTACCGTCCGGCCTACTACTGTGGAACATCAGGCACCTCTAAATGTACAAAATAATTATACAAAAGTAAAACTCAAGCAAAACAAAACATCCAATATTAGGCCCAATTATGTATAACAAAAAAAACGTAACATCAATAAATTTAGCACTGTCAAACACTCCCCCAATGAGAGCCGCCCCAAAATGTAGTTATGCCCCTTTTCGTGCGCCAAATACAATTGAAGATGGTGACATCATGCTGACATGTGAAAATCTAATCTAAACTATCTGTTTATTGCATAGTATTAGTTATAATTACACTGGACATTTGCTGCGATAACTTTTTGGGTGATTTACATATATGTGTAAGATATTTACAAGAAGACGTGGCCCATCTACGCTGTAATGATATGGATATGGAAGAAGACAATAGTTTGTGTAGGGATTTGTTATGGTTGAAAATTTCAGATTGCGGTAAGTCATGTTGTTGCATCTTTTGGTTTAGAGTAAAGATTAGGCTATATTGTAGAAGACGTAGTTCATATAAATATTTACAGGCTTACCTGATCAGACATTTTGCAATCTTCGATAATTTCGTAAACTGTTGGGGAAAAAATAGAACAATCAGTGTAAGAATAAAACCGGATGTGTATAGCTCGCTGACAACAAACACACAGGAAGTGAGAGCGGCTTACCTTTCCACGTCATAAGCCTCCATGTCCGCCATATTTATTTCACAACTTGGAAACAAGTATGGCGGCTGGGGGCGTTAACTTTTTTTTATTTAATTATTTCGGTATTTTTGTAACCGGAGTTCAGCTTTAATGAAACAAAGGCTTATTGGATTCATTTTGCCACTGGTTTTATTTGTTAGTGGGATGTCACGTTAAGGAAACAAAGGGGACAGGGGTAAGGGTGGGGGACCTCGGGTGCAATATTGTCCTAACTATTTTATATTACAACAAAGATTATATCAGGGGACCCGAACAACGGTGAAGTCCGAGAGCATTATTGTTTTAAAGTACCTAGCAACCTAATGTAAATATATCTAGCATTAAAGGGTGTTTGGTATAGGGGATCACATGGCTAAGTGGGTAAGACACGCTGGCTCGCTAGCCTGGAGGTCGGGTGTTCAATTGGCAGAGAAAGTTTATCCAGATTTTCCGGCGTGGTTTCCCCCTTGTCAGCGATGCAGGACGGAGGACCTGACAAGGACAGCTGTCTAATCGTGCAGATAGGATGAAAATCTGTGCACGTAAAAGATAACTTTACAGCTTAAATTTGATATAAGAGTAGACCATAGTGCCGCTGTCTTCATACGCCATACAGTGTACTATGAAGTTTTTCTTGTAGTTATTATGAATGGATTTTAGTTTTATTTTGAGTTTTACATTGTTCATTTCATGAATGTCAAAGTTGTAGTAAAACACTTATTTTAAAATCTGACAAGTTTTATTTTTTTAAATGTTCGACATGTCAAATGAACCTATTCTTATGATGATGCATTTCAATTGATGTTCATTTATTACAAAACTTGATAACCTTTCTTAAGATAAAAATATTATCCAGTGTGTCTTGAATTGTATATTGTGGTCTGCGAGGTTTGTGATCCGTCTGTCGTTTGGATGTCGGATGTCAGTGAATTTTAAATTGGATTCTATAAGATGAATGGATTTGTTTCTTAATATGATTGATGTCACAATAGATCAACCAATCGCTTGACTCTGTTTTTTATCTCGAGTTGATCTCGTTAATAACAGATCTTAGACTACAGACGGAAGACGCAGTGTCCGATTCCATTTTACTATCAAAATTTACACGGAAGGAGGAAAAATTATCAGATTGTGTGTCTCTCGTCTCTTTGGTGGATTTGAAACACATTTATTATTCGGTACAGTGACGGAAATGCTTCATATCGTGTAACCGTGCCTCGAATCCATGGGATGGTATAAATTCTATTATTTTAACAAACAGGAAATGATTACTCTTAACGAGACAAGTGTGTAATTGTGGGTTTTTACCGAGGGAATCGCAAGATAATGGATAGAATTATGGAATTAATTTTACGTTTATTTGTGTTTTGTGAATCTCGAGTATTGATTTTTATTCAGTAATATTTTAAGAATATATCTGAGGCTATTGTAAAGTATGTCTTTTATGTCAGCGAGTTTTAACCGCAGTGCTTTAGACATATAATTTTCCAGGTCGATGATTCGGACAGTGTGTACATATTGTTACAGCCTGAGGTTATTCCAACATTTATTGGTTATTATCTAGAAATTAGACGGTAATATAGTTACGTTATATTGTGTAGATATAAGACTTGCGGCGCGTCTGCTATTCTTTAAACAGCCCAATCTTAGTTTAATATCCGTAATCCAACAAACAACATTAAAATCGTCGATCGATTTAATTCATCTCTGAAATCACAGCATCTCGCTCGCTGTCGTCTTCAATTTACATAAATTTTATTTTCTGTCGTTGAGAGGTATCGCAGCTCACGAGATTTCTTTGCATTCTTCGGTTACTTCGTTACTATTTCAACAAGTCCGCATTCATTTAAAAATAATCACATAAAAGATGAAATAATGTACTTGTTGTCAAAATATTAAATGCTGGTTTCTCGAATGTTTCATCGCTATTTACAATTTCCCAGATTATTGCTGCATCCCACTGAATTGTGGGTTAAAGATTCTTTATGTAAGATTTATGTAAGCATCAGGCCGTTCTTGTTATAATAGTTTAAAGTTGCATTAGGTTCTAATTATGATTGTTTGAAATTAGATGACGAAAAATAAATATTGAAAATTTCAGTCAAATACTGTACAATTCTGAACAAAGTTATGAATGTCTGAAGTTTTGACATAGTAGTCTCAATTGCCAAGTACTATTGCTATGATAATAAAGGAAGTCTTGATTTTCCAGATTAGCGTTTAACAAAAATATGGTGACAACTGGACATTGCCTGATCAACTGAATATCTGTCCTTAATATTAGGTTTGTCAAATGAATTAATGTCGTAATAATAAGATATAGAAAATTTTAAACCAGAAACAATTGAAACTGTCAAATTTAGCTCTTAGCGCTTACGTAATTCATCTTTAAGTCATTTGAATAATTCATGAATTTTTTGTTTTAAGAAAAGAAAAAAGACATGATATTCAAATTCATATGCTAATTATTTCGGTATTTAAACCCAATTACAAATGCACTAACACTTTATAACAACAGGAATGGATTCATTACCAACATTGAGCATATAAACGAAAATATAATAAAATAAAATCAGAGAAATAGAACATTCAGATGTTTTAGTTATAATTTGAATATTAATAATGTTTCAATGTAATGATTAAATTTCTCAGCCACACCTGCGATAAACAATATTTTATAGTTTTACATACATATAATATCAATTTTATATTAATATGTAGAAGGCTTAAATTCAGTTCAAATTTATATGGCAATAATCATAAACAGATCAATAGACAGATTTCATAATGTTTATTTATCTAGAATTCAAATTTTACTTGAAATAGTCTAAATGAGGTTGTTTTATTTTTATGTTAAATGATGTATAGTTTTATATTCAGAAATATTGAAAAGGGTTTGTTGGAATAAGAAAATATTGCAAGATTGTATTGAATAGGGCGTGTTGGATTAAGGAAATATTGCTAGATTCTTGTTATCATAAGGAAATATGATTCAAGGTCCTGTCGAGATTAAGTCCGTTTGGTGCATGATTCAAGGTCCTATCGAGATTATGTTCGTTTGGTGGTGAAAAGTAGGATGTTAAACCCCATTGTATTTCTCGGTTTACCTCCGCAACCTGCTCGGTGGTTGCTCGTCTTTATAAGCCTGGTTTGTGCTAAAATGTAGGGCGTTAATTAAGTTATACCCCATTTAATTTAGTTCAATGGGTAACACGTTTTTATTTCTGTAGGTAAATGATCAATAGTTGAATTACCTGTTGACGACACAGGTAAAGAGATAATATAATATCTACCAGTAATTCCTTAGTTTATACTTTGTTAAAGATCAATTTCTTTAAAGTTCAATTGATAAGAATATTTATTCGGCTTTTAGTAGATTTTTGATCGACATTTCAATATTTGCCACAGGCGTGATTTCACTGGATATATGTTTTGTAGTATATCAGGAAAAATAATATGAAAGAGAAAACATTTGTTATTGTCGACAATTGAATTAGAATTCAGTGTAAAGTTTATATGAACAGGATTTCTATGGTAGAGATAATCTAGTAATATATGATATTATTGTGTGTGTGGAGATATAAATGGGTTTTTATTTTCTGACTGGATTTTAAATTCGATGAGTTGGAGAAACATCATGACATTATTTCGTGCTCGAAATAAATCCAGGTAATATTTCATTTTTTTGTTGTTTACTTTCTATTTTTTATTTATCATTAATAATATATTTTAAAGAACAAAATTTAAAGAAACAATATTGTTTTTAATTCCTATAAACTAACTACTATACTGGAATTAAACCTTTGTAGCACCAGTCGTTTTTCGTTTGTTTCTGGAGTTCAACGTCCACTTCGACATGGGGTGATATAGTAGATTGGTTGGTAGTAAACCTTAACAACATCGTAAGTGTTTCTAACAATACTGGTATTAAGGCTCAACAACATCCAGTCGTTGTTAAAGTGAGTGAACATCCGTACTGATTTATTAAAACAAAAAAAACCAAAAAAAACCCCAGTATTCTGTGTGTGGCTAAGTGGTTTAGGTGTTAACTCAATATTCTGGAGGTCGGATATTTGATCCCTCCATTTGCTGAGAAAGTTCATCCAGATTTTCCGGCGTGGTTGCCCCTTTGTCTGTGGTGCCGGACGGATGGCCTGACAAGGAAAGCTGTTTAGTTGTTTGGATGTACACATGTATACATTGGCGTGCACGGAAAAGATCCCTTTACAATTTGAATTTGATATAAGAGTAGGCCATAGTGCCTATTTGATTTGTACCCTTCAAAACTTAGAGAACACTGGGGATGGGATAAAAAGACATTTTATATGTTAACATTATTAACTATTTGCTGTCCCTGAAACTGATTTTAAACCTTTTGAACTGAAGACAAATAAAACCACAAGTCGTCCAGGCTCACAGATATTCTACTCCAGTGTATCGTAATGATTGGTTAATCTTGTTACTCGATATCGAAGTCTGTTTGTGGGATTGCGTAGCTGTTAACAATAAGACTGGATATTAGCATTCGATATCCAGTCTGTCACCAAGTTTTGTGTCATTTCTCTTCAATGACACAATAATGGGAACCGACTCCCGGAATTTAATTAATCCTATTAGTCGACTGTCATTTGCTCGAGTAAACCATCCACAATAATTTAACTTGAACTTTTGTCAACTGAGATAAGAATTCCTTTAGCCTTTTATCGAATTAATCCAATTCAGTGTAGGAATTTGTTCGTTTAATTGGGTTAGCGGCGCCTCTGGGAATATTCCTGACTTTACATAAAGATAAAACATTCTACATACTTTCTAAGAACTGGTAAAAAACATGATGAATTCTAGATGTGACGGATGTTGAGTATGTCAGTGGGTCCATTAGTGTTATAGGATTTTACAGATTGTGTATCATTAAGTGGATTATGACAGTGTCCACACAATATACACAAAAATTACACACAAAACATACACAATACACACCAAAATACACGAAATATACAATATGCACAAAACACACAATATACAGAATATACACAAAATATACAAATAAACACTAATAATCAATATACACAAAAAAAAAACAAAAAAATTAAAACAAAGTATACACAACATGCAAAAGATACACAGCATACACAGCATGCACAATATACAGAACATATACTAAATATACAACATGCACAACAATATACGTACACAAACATACACAAAATATACATAATATAACACAATATACACAATATGCACAATTACTGATTTATTTAGGCGACGATATGCACAATATACACAATAAATGTATATAACAAATGGATCCTGTGGCTGTTATTGTATACCTGCATCAAAATGAGCTGGTTGTGTTGAGTGGGTTTTAACACCCCCTGTCACCCTGAAGCAACGTAATTGTATTAAACACCCCTGACCTAATATAATAATGTTAAACACCCCTGACTCAGTATAATTGTTTGAGGAAGCAGGTCAACAGACATGAGAAGGAATATTGACATGAATATGGTAGTCTTCTTCAACAGGAAATTAGAATCAAAGCATAGAAGTCATATAGCGTAAATTATCAACCCTTAGAAACAGCTTAGTTATAGACTTAAAGTTCACTATGACACTAGATTATAATATAGTTATTATCTGATTTCAATCACTAGCCGACCGTATAATACAACAAAGTGGCTTCCTTTGAATTCAAACCACTGAGCAAATTTTCTTCTGCTGGTGGCGTTTTGCACTGAGGTAATCTTCTAGCTGGTACCATTGACTTTTAAAATCTAAATCTATACTGACTCCGTATTTACCCGTATAATTTATGATCGACTCGTCATTTGGTGTGGTTTCAATTACAGGCCAATTGGTAACAAAGATTTTTATCCCAGACATTTTCTTCCCCCTCCCCCCTCTAACCAAAGACATCCGCACTCATGTCATTTATGGAAATAAAATAAACCATATGTTAGTCCCAAAATGACCTGGATAAAACATTGGCTTGACATAGAGAAAGGTATTGTTCTGTTTATAGGCTCACATTGAAATCACTCCGTGGTAGTATTTGCTGAAACAACGGCTTGACATATCTTCCCAGCTACAAGACTAATCCTAACGAGGCTTCTAGGAATTATTCCTTTCAAAAAATAATTAAAATGTCTGCTAATACTTCCGTGTATATTTGCATCCAGGAAATTAGATGTATCATAATTAAACGAGTGGAGAGGGTTGGCAAATTGACCGAAGTTGATCGTGGGTTGGCAAATTGACCGAAGTTGATCGCTGGTCAATAATCAGGAGAAGAGAAAAGTGCGAAGTAGAGAGTTTTGTTCTCGTATTAAGTTTCAGTTTCTGCTCAATTAATTGTGGGTTGAGAGGTTCGGGGAGGTTTTATTCACCATCAACGGTTGTATTATTATGATGGTTAATAAAACACTAATGATGTATTCGTAAGATTTTGTATCGACAGAGTTCTATAAAACCATTTAGTATGAGAATGATGTATTCGTAAGATTGTATCGATAGTTTTATAAAAACGACATTTAGTATGACAATGAAGATGAAGGCGTGGGTAGTAAGTAAGATAGCGATTAAGTCATCAATGGCATTGAGAAAGAGGCAGCGAAATGGGTTTAACTCACTTCCATTTGACAAACAAGTTCATTTTTGGACTAACCAACCACATTATTTCGATTTCCGGCTTGTACATGATGCCTGTCCAAACTCGTGGGTTTTCTCTTGGTGCTGGGGTCACAGTTGGTAAGTTAGTAAGACGCTGCCTTGCTAGCCTGGAGATTGGGTGTTCGATCCATGCATTGGTCGAGAAATTTCATCCAAATTTTCTGGCATAGTTCCCTGTTGTCAGTGATGCAGGACGGCGGGCCGGGCACGGACAGCTGTCTAGTTGCTTGGATAGGGTGAAAAACTGACTGTGGTGTGCACATAAAAGATCTCTTGACAGTTGGAATCTGATATAAGAGTAGGCCGTAGTGCCACTGTCCAGGCCAATTTTCTGAGCAGAACAGTAGGATGTTTAATCCCAGTTCTTTTCATTTTGTTTCTCTTGGTTCTCTGGTTGCATCCCACGACTTAAGACCTGTACATGCAAATAAAATTGAACGATGTAATGGCTTGACGAGTTGATGTCACAGCAGCCACTTTATTTCAGTCACGATAGTTATGTTAAGGGGCGTAGAATACGCTTTCATGTTATTATAACTCCTCAACCATAACACAGCACAGTCACTTTAAAAGGTCTTCTGTTAGCCATCTTTCTCGCCCCAGTCAAAGTTTAAAAGGTTTTAAAAGCTAATGCACCATTTTTATTTGTTTTTTATCAGAATTTTGTTTGTTTTTTTTAAAATACATTCTTTCTTCTAATTGTTATCTTATACCCCATTTTAAATTATGCAAACATTTTAATAGAATTAAAAATTTTGTTATATAAAAATGAGGGGAGAGAATTACATTTTGGCGCCTTAGACTGATTCAAATCGCTCAAGAATAGCTTGCCATGTTATAGCCATACTCCTCGCAATGTTCTGTTTGATTAGAGGTAATCCCACTACACAGGAATATGTGTTATAGATAGGACTAATGTATACTCACGATGCAACTGGGGGTTGGATGGCCGAATGGTTAGCGACATGGTTTCGAATCCCCGGTTGTACGTGGCAAGGAGTAGTGTTGCCTGTCCAAACTCATGGGTTTTCTCCGGGTACTCTGATTTCCTTCCACTGCTAAAGACCCCTACGCGCAACCAAATTATTGAAATAAAATTAAAACCATGTTAGTCCCGATATGACCTAGTTGGTGCCAAGTGGACGTTAAACCCCATTTCTCTCTTTCTCCCTCTCTCTCTCACCATGAAACTTGCCTAATTTAGGATGGTCAAAGGAGTCCTATTTGCAGGGCACACCAAATACTATAGAGTTAAGTTTTAAAATGAAATGCAATGAAAATCCTACTGTTCTGCTAAGACTGGACTAATGAAGATGGTCATACACCATGCAGTGTGCCATGAGAGAAATTTTGCCCCAGCAGTGGCACCACGACAATTTTTGTCTCATCTGATGGACTACAGAGATACCTTGCCAAAAGGGAATAATGGCAAAAAATCCTTAATAACTTTCTCGGCGAACGTAGGGGTCAAACACCGGACCTCTGGGTTAGCAAGTCAATATCCTACACCCGTTAAGCTTTAAAATTCATTGTTGAATGTGACCCCATGAAGCAAAATGAAGAAAGAAATTAAGAATAATAGAAAGTAAATTATGACGGATGATTAGTCGTGGTGTTGTCGTCGTTTATTGATTATTTCGGCACCATTTAAAGAAACCTTGGTTACATGCCTCTTAATGATGATTGGATACATTATCTTTAGTTCAAGGTCATTAGTAATTTTACGACGGACATTATCACATTTCCTACTTTCCTGTGCAAATTAATTAATTAATCAGAAATGTTGATGTTCTGAGCTTGGTTTTGAACCAAGACATCATTTTGTAAACAAAAACACCTTGCTTTATATTTTATTTTTGCGATTGGTAAGGTGTCTAGAACTGAACAACAACCAATCAAATTTTTTTTGTGTTTTTTCTTTATATTTTGTTTTGCGATAGGTAAGGTGTCTAGAACTGAACAACAACCAATCAAATTTTTTTTGTGTGTAATAGGGATGAGAATTAAATGCAGTTGGCTTTGATAGCGCAAGATGATTAAATCTTTTAGAACCTGGCATTTTTAACCTGCTTTTAGACATAGAGACTGTGATCACAAAATTTTGATGAAAAGCTTAGAACGGAATTACTGTCTTCTAATCAAGGTTACCATGACGCTAGCAGACAGACTGCCAATCAAGCGGAATTTAAAGACGACAGCCAAAGTCATTCCAAAGATCTTAAGATGAAATTTACATTAAAAAAAAAAAAAAAGAACCAGTGGCTTTTCTCCAGTCTGTTCATTATTTAGTTGCGATTTGGTTTTTTTTTCTGAATTCTGTGCGTGAATTCTCCATACGTTTCTCTGCCTCTCTCGTTATATAGATATATATACCGACGAACATGCCGTTAATTATGTGGATGTATCTTACGGTGTCTACATCTCTCGCACTAAGATTCACCGATAATTGATTTCCATTGTCAGTGGTGTCATATAACAAAAAAAATTGTTCGATGGACAGAAAAATTAATCTGTGTACAACCTCCACAAGTTGAATCCTGCGTACACCCGCCATAGATGGATTCTGGTGAAGACTGAGGATAACCCCGCTGCCCGGACAAAATTTCCGTCATGGCGTATAGCCGTCTTCATTAGCTCCAAGCCTAAAATTGTTCCTTACACTGACAAACAGTAATTTTGTATTTATTAAATGTGATTTGATGAGCGTTGATATGGGTCTGTCACAAGGCCCTTATATCAACAGGGTCACTTCACCTTCTGGTTATTGTCAGTTACACTCACACAATGCAATTTATATGTCAGTTTGGAGTTATCTAAGATTTATTGTGCACATACAACATTATGAATAAAATTATAAATAAACATTATTTTCAAATTAATTTGAGAAAAACTATTAACTGAATCCCAGTCAGCCCGACTCCCACCCACCCTTTCCTTTATTCAGACCTTGTAAATATTATTCGTGCGTGCCGTATCATAAAGCCTGTCATTGAGTCAACTGGCGTGGTTTCGAATCCCCGGTTGTACGTGGCAAGGAATAGGGTCGTCTGTCCAACCTCGTGGGTTTTCTCCGTGTCCTCCGGTTTCCTGCCACTGTTAAAGATCCCTATGTTCAAGCGAATTATTGGAATAAAATTGAACCATATGTTAGTCCTGAAATGGCTTAGTTTGGTCGAGTGGATGTTAAACCCTAATTCCCTCTCTATATCTCTATTATTAATTGACTATAATACATGTCTTATATCAGGTCAGCTGATCACCTGTCATAATGATTATGTTTTGTAACATTATATCTATTCATCCGTTACTGTATATTTATAACATAGATCAGTATTATCTAATCAAATTATATTGAAACAACAATTTAACCAGTTTTATCTCGATAGACCTGTAGATAAGATATAGCAGACGTAAGAAAGACAAAAGTGTCAAATTAATGACGACGACTAGTTAATATATTTACACCATTTCAATAAAAGGTAGGATAATAATCAGTTTCTTTTAATAATAATTTCTACTGTTGATTGAACCTGTAATACTTACTACTGATTAAAGTGAGAGAGTGGGGGGGGGGTTAACATCTACTCTACACGACAAACATATGGTTTAATTTTATTTCAATAATTTGCTTGCACGTAGGGTCTTTAGAGTAGGCTAGCGCTGTAGCTGCAATGTCTGGGGAAAATTTCCCACGTAGCGCTCTGTATGGCGTATTCCCATCTTCATTAGTCCAAATTAAATGTTTTTCTGAATTAAGACAAAACACCCTAGTCTAAAAATGATGTATGAGTGGCCATCAACAACCCCTGCCCCATCTTCCCCGTCTTGAAGACGGTAAAATGAAAGTTTATCTGAATACAAGTACACACACAATACCATGTGATCGGTTGATGAGAAATTTTTTAACCACCTTATAGTCTAGATTTAATGACACAGATAATCACATGACGTCTTAATGTAATTTGACCGAGCAAGTTGATAGGTTTTTTTAAAACCCAGGGGCTAGAAACAATAGATTCTGCACGAATATTATTTTAACATAATATAGAATGACAAGAAGCTGTAATACTTAAAAGTTATTTTAAGAGTATTGTTTTCATATCATCTCCAGGCTCTTCATACTCTACATTTCTTTTTACACAACAAAAATAAATATGAAATACGTTAAAATATCACTGGGAAATTCTATCATGAATATAGTGGTGTACGCCCCGAAACAAAACGTTTAACTTTGACATGTGACATCATAGGATTTTAATGTCAATACAGAAAAATTATATCTTCGTGAGACTCCTTGTGTACGTCTGCCTCGACATTTACACCAACGATTATACAACTTTCTGTAGGCATTGAAATATCTTTAAACTTAACCTAGTCCCCTGCTTTCCTACTAGCAAGTCAATTATTAAAATAAAATTTATTGCCATGTGTTAGTCCCGAAATGACCTACTTCGTGTGGTTTGTTTTGCTTGTATCGAGCAGATGTAAATACTCTCTCTCTCTCTTTCTCTCTCTCTCTTCCTCGCTCTGCACATCCAGCAGTGCAAATGTTTTTCTATTGTACATTTTGTCCAGATTTTTACTTTGGTCTAAATGTGTGAATTCGAACAGAGAGTTTTGTTTGATGACAAAACCTGACATAATAAATCTGGATGGTGCGTAAAAGTAGGGGTATTAAACGTCATTCATTTGATGACTTCACCGAACATTGAACACTAGCAAGGAAAATATTTTGTCAACTGAATAAAATGAAAGATGTTGTAAGGACATATTCTCGGATTTATCTGTCTGTTGGAATATACCGACGATATTAATCGATCCGTCCTTCACAGTTCCTGCACTTTATCTTAAACAGTTCCCTACTATTATAACGAGCCGTTAGTGCCAGTACAGCCTGCGACTGTCACATGGTTCTGCCAGATATTGCTATATAAAATGCCATCACATGGAGTTAGCTGTATGTTGAATGAGTGATACTGACAGCGCTATTGACTGGTGTTTGGAGTTGAGTTGTGTCGTGGGGGAATGGAGACTACGTTGACAAGAGAACCATTGCATGATCAGTCTCCAATAACAAGCAGTTGGTGTCAGTCTGCTATTGGCTTTTGTTTTAATGTGTGAAACGGTTTATGGAAGCATTACAGAACAAATTACAACACAAATGTTGGGTGTCACAGAATAAATCATCACACCATTTCTCAATGTGGTAGAAATACCAACGTATATCGCTCTTCTTGATTAAAGTATTTTAGTATGTGTGGATGTGACAGCTGAATTGAAATCGCGATTGTATTCTAGTATCGTGAGTAAAGATATTTCACATGTTCCGTGCAAAGCCTTGTTACATTTTAAATCTTTGTATTTTTAATTTTCTGTGTTTTAAAATCCTCAATAATTTCTTGATGTGGTTTGTAAATTGTAAGATGGATTAAATGAATGAAAAGGACAATTTACTGTTTAATTTGATAAGTTGTTGACGAAAGGAAGGATTATTTTTGTATGAGTCGCGTTATAGTTGAAATACAGATAGGATTAAGACTTACAAAAGGAAATACTAAAAGGTAACCGTAAATATTAATTACAAACAAACTTTCTAAAAATTTGAATGAATGGTTTAAAGGAAGAGAAAAGAAGATTGATATACTTCAACTTATGACCTTCCTAAAATTTTAAATGAATTTTTAAAGAGACTGCTGTCCTTGCCAAGGCCTCGCTGCAGCATCACTGACAGGTGTAAGCTACAAAGTCACGTTATTGGTCCAGCACAAGATTTTCTTACATAGCGTGTTATCTACAGTGCAAATGTTTAAGCACCCAAGAAGAAAAGCTTGTTACACATCAACTTTATGACCTTAAATATTAATTACAAACAAATGTTTTGAATGATATAAAGATTCATATCGTCTGGTAGTTTTGTTGTGACAAATTGTAAAATCTGGAAGAACATGCTGAATGGATTAACAATTCATTGTTTGTTTTAGACATTTTAATCTCCGAGCCGCCACTGGAATTAATGAATTAATCAATTAGAGTTTTATTATTGTGGAAACTTTGTGCCGTGACATGAAAGAGATTTCAATATGTTTTCCTGGATTCATATTAGAATATTTTTTCTGTGGATCTCGATGTGATTCTACAGTTTACGTCAACATATTTCGTGAAATTTTTTTGTGATTATGAAATATTTGACACCAGATTATTAACAGGAAATGGAGCTCGAGGATTAACAGTATTTTTGCTGTTTATCTGTTTAGAATGAGGTAAATTTTTTAGTTTAAATTTTTAAACGGAGACTCGGTAAGACGTTGGCTCGCTAACCTGGAAGACCCGTGTTCTGTCCCATTGTTGGCCTAGAATGTAAATCAGGATTTTATTTTTATTTTTTAAGCAGGCTATTGAACTTCTACAAGGCATCGCAACCCAAATCAATTTTAGTGATGAATCAATACTCGCATGGTTCAGATCAAAGAAATGTTCTTCTTTCAAATATTCTTAGTTAATATCATATAACCATTTTAACTTTGTTGGGAAGGGATCCCTAGGGATTTGATGAAGATGTTTTAGAGATCCCTGGGGAGTCGAAGGAAATGTTTTAGATCTATTTAAACTTATTTTAGAATAAGTTATATAGTGATGATGTTTAGCTTTACATAAACGTAGTTACATTTATATGTAAAGTTGTAAAAGATACCGCAGGGGGGTTGGATGACTATATGGTTATAATCAAGCATGTGGGCGCTGTTTTAAAGGGTCTGTCATTGAGTCAAGTGGCGTGGGTTTGAATCCCTGATTGTATATAACAAAGAATTGGGGTGTCAGTCCAACCCTGTGGGTTTTCTCAGAGTCTTACGGTTTCCTCCCACTGCTAAAGACCCCTAAGAGCAAGCAAATTATCGGTATAAAATTAAACTGTATGCTACTCCTGAAATGACATAGTTTGTGTCGAATGGACATTAAACCCCATCTCGTGCGTAATGTATTACAAGGTCTAATATTGAGTCAACTGGCGTGGTTTCGATTCCCCGGTTGTACCTGACAAGGCGTAGGGGCACCTGTTTAAACTTGTGGGTTTTCTAAGAGTCCTCCCAGAATAAAACAGGAGAATGCGACTGCCTTAGTAAAATTGTGCTGCCTTGGTAAAAATGAGATTCTACCTCTATGCATACATTTATTCAATGTTATGTCTGAAAATAAGTGACTTGGGTGGCTGATTTTGTAAACAATATGCAAGTTACGTCGTGGGTTGGACTTTATAGCTTCCTCTTGTCAGTAGTGTAAGATAAAGGGTCTGACAAGGACAGCTGTCTAGTCATGTGGATGGGACCAAAAACTGAGATCCTGTTTACTCACGTAAAAGATCCCTTGGCGGTTGGAATTTGATATAAGAGTAGGCCGTAGTGGCGCTGCCCGGGCAAAATTTACCCCATAGCACACTGGCTGTATGGAGTATCTACGTCTTCAAACTTGTTTGTTCTCTATCAACTCAATGACCTGGTTAGCTGTGACTAGATGTTAAACTCTTGGTTAACCAGACATTTATATATTAAGTCGAGGATATTAAACTCCTTATTAACCAGACATGTATTTTAGATTTTATTGATTATATTTTTGATTTGATTGACAAGTTTTTGTCATCTCGATTTTGTTTCTTCGTTTTATTTTATTCCGTACAGTTTTATTGATCTGGGGATTGTCTTCAAATTGATCAAGACTTTCTCGATGTCTTCAACCAACACTAAAGTTTATTTTAAAGAAAATGTCATTTTAAACCTAATGTAGTGAATCTGTACAGGCACATCTTACGACTGGCATTTGGATATTGTTCATGTTTGTATCACTACTGACCCAGCATACGACTGGCCCTTGGATATTATCTGCTTGAATTTGAATACTTTTATTAAGAACTAGCGGTTGACATCACATACCACATGTAGAGCCACGAACAGGAAGTAGCATAAGTCAGAAACGACAGTCATCCCAGACAACGAAAATACCAAGACAAACTCGCAGACAAGCCCACACCAGACAACGAAAATACGTGAGACAAACCGGCAAATTATTAAAATAACATTGAAACATGTGTTACTCCCGAAATAACCTAGTTTGTGTTGAGTGGACTTAAACCCCATTTCTCTCCCCTCCCCTCCCCTCCCCTCTCCCTCTCCGATGGAAACAAATGAAATGTAGATATTTATTTATATATTAACCTGTTGTCTGTACAATATGTCCTACAATATGTGGTATAATCTGTTCACAAGATGTTGTTTATTGCCATATATAGACCACCAACTTACTGTTTACATTTCTTAAACTTAAAGGGATGTTCTCACAGAACTAAACTTAAAGAAGTGTTGTCACTTTATTGTCAGTCATGTCCTCATCATAAAGAGATGTTAACATTTTATTCTCTTTAACTAAACTTAAAGACGTGTTGTCACTTTATTGTCATGTACTGAATGTAAAGAGATGTTATCACTTATTCACATGACCACAATAATTACCAATTTAATCATTCTTGTGAAATTAACTTGAAGAGGTGTTAACACTTTTTTCTCATGTCCTCAACTTTTAAAGAGGTGTTATCACTTTATAATCATTACATCAACTAAAAATGGTATTATCAATTTATTGTCATGTTGACAACTTAAAGGTATAAATGTTTTATCTTACATACCTTGGTCAGTTCAGGTCATTTAAGATCTATTTATATCATTTCAAACGCTTGTCTGTCTTGAATACCAGAAAAAGAATTGCTGTTGTGCAAAAAACAAAACAACAGAACCTGTATTAAGTAAATTAGTTGAGGTAAAGTTAATGTTGAAGTTTATATAGAATAACGATTCTCCTGGGAAACCTGATCTTGATAGACAGCTGTCAAACTGTGGTGAATTTTACTGGATTGAAACCACAACTTATTTATACCATTTGTCAGCTGATGAGAACCATTGGTGACACAGGACACAGAAATATCACTACAAAACTCAATCTTTCCTCTTCTGCCTAAAATGGAAGTTAAAGATTTTGATTTTGTTTTGTTATTGGTTCCATGTTTCCTTTTTAATGCTTTTGTATTAAATATTGGTTTTAACCAATCTGATTAAAACACAGATCCTATTTTGTTTTGTTTTTCTATAGTTCAAAATTTCGGTTTTACTTGTCTTTACTACACTAGGATCTGGAAGAGTTGTTATAACATTCTAGTTGATGTCAGGAATTACCCAATGAAATGGTCTGTTTCGACGAGTTCTTGCCGTGCTCCGTAATGAATTGTGGGTAATTTAAACACCTATAGAAACGTCAACATGTGAAACAGACATAGCCTATTTAAAACCGCTCTTCCATGGTTTCTACTGTAATTCATGTTGGGAGAAATTTGCCCAGGCATAGCAACAGTGTTTAACATGGACATAGTCCAACATCAAAAATATTTTCTGTTTATTCCAGCTTTTGCGAATGTTGTTAAATATTATTCTGTTACCATATTAACATGTTTTAGATATAACAAAATGAAATATGTCTTTCAGATAATAGGGTACTCTAAATGATTAAAATGATCAGATATCTTATTGATCTGTGTGAAATTATGAATCTGACGCTACTTTTTGAATACTGGATGTTTAGAAGCAGTTACATTCCACTTAAAATCAGACGTCTTACAAGTACTTAGGGGTCCATTCACTTGATTTGATATTTGTTTATTTTTTTGCAATGTCTATTTTCTGTCTTGTCCGTAGGTTTATGTTGTAGATTGTTGTTTAGCGTGTAATGTGGTCCTTCTGTACTTACTATAGAGAATGCTTTTCAAACTCAAAACAGGTTTTATTTTAACTGTTTTTTTTTTCCATGGTGTAATATTTATTTTAGTTTGGTCCAGAAACAAATAGAAAGGAGGAAATAGAAAGAATATTTAGAATTAACGTTATTCTTCGTTATTCTTTGTTAACAAAGTCGTTTCTAACTATCTATCACTAAGACTTATAACAAGATTTTATTCTGTACCAAGAATATTATTAAAAAAATCTTTACTTGGCTTGTTTTCTGTTTGTGAAAGCCTTTTATTATAAAATGATTTTTTGGAGAAATAAAACCAATTAGAATTTATAATAATATAGTCTCTCTGTAGGCCATTTTTCAATATTTTTGCAAGGCTCTCTTAAAGGTCACAACAACTTGTGCAAAATCTGACATTAAGAAAAGCGTCTATAGAATTTGTCCATAGAATTCGATTTGAGTATCGAAAGAAGTAAAAAATAATTTGAAGTTGTATTCAGAATTAGGAACATCGAATTTAATTTTAAGGAAGTTTTCTATAGAGTTACGTAAATGGTTTATAGAATTTCACTATAATAAAAGCGTGTGTAGAATTCGACTTCAGGAAAAGAGTCTTGCAGAGTTATGAGCATAGGATATGATTTTAAAATTTTCTTGCCGAGTTATGAAGAAGAAAGGGAAAATATGCGGCTATTGTTGTTTTTTCTTTTAAAACTTTGATATTATAACATGTTGCGTTATCTTCAGTAATGAAAAAAATTGATTTTTATAAGCAGATGTCCTATCAATGTCATTACTCCTACCTTCTCAGCAGCGTTTATGAAATTGAAAATTTGATGGGAGATTCTGTGACATCAATATGAAGAATTGGTGAAGATTATGATGTATGAAGCCATTATTAACATTTGGTTGAATATTACCCAGGTTCTGCCATATCCTTTAAAATCACAGATCAACAATCGTATTTATCAGACAATATCAAACTTGTATCATCCGAATGACTAAACACAACAGACAAGATCAGTGAAAAGGGGACATCCTTCAAAAGTCACAGATTAACAATCTTATCTGTCAGACATTATCTAAATTATCCTATCCGTATGTGGGGGGGGAAGGCCTAGTGGTGTAGAATGCCGCGCTTCGTTCGACCTCTAGCTGGCTGGTCACCTCTGCCTTGCGGCTGTGGTTTCGATCCCTGGAGTTACCGTATGTGGCATGGAGATTGGGACGCCTTATCAACCTCGTGGGTTTCCTCAGAGCACTCCGTTTTCCTCCCACTGCTAAAGACTCCTAGGCGCAAGCGAATTATTGAAATAAAATGAAACCATATGTTAGTCCCAAAATGACTTAGTTTGTGTCGAGTGGACTTTAAACCCCATTTCTCTCTCTCTTAGAAACCAAAACATAGATTGTTGAAAACTGTATGTTAGTCCCGAAATGACTTAGTTTGTGTCGAGTGGACGTTAAACCCCATTTCTCTCTCTCTCTCTCTCTCCCAATCCATATGACATGACACAGTCTTGCTACACAACAGATCAGATTACTGAAAAGGGGACAATCCCCCCTTCCTGCGACAAGGGGACATCACTCTGTTCTGCGCCTCCTAGAAGGAGACATCATTCTCTTCCACCCTTTCAACAAGGGGATATCATTCTCTTTTCCCCCTTTAACAAGGGACACAGAGACATAACTCTCTTCTTCCCCTCTTACAAGTGAGAGGAAACTGGAGGAACAGCAGAAAACCCACAAGGTTGGACAGGTGACCCTGCTCCTGGATACGATGGACAAGACACGCTATATTGACATTGTAAGAAATAAACAACAATTAATATCATGTCGTGTGAATGGATCCGGGTTCTGTAGGGTATAGTTCCGAGCGTGTAGGAATACAAACTTGATAACCGTTGAGTACAGTTCCAGGCCTGCTGTAGTAATACAAACAACTCTCCAGTTGGGTACAGTTCCTGACCTTTACAGTAGTAAAACAGTCTTCAGTCCATATGTTACCTCAGTATAAACCACTTTCTTCTCTATGATTTATTGTATAGATAAATAAATTGATCAAGTTGTTCAATTGAATGATAAATAGTTTAAATGTTATATTGACATGGGTTATAAATGATTATATATATTATAGAGAGAGGGTTTAAAATCAATATATCTACCATATATATATATCTACTGTTGCATATATGTCATCTGTGACGCATAAAGTTTATTATATAAAACTGAAAGTTGGAGGTGAAGGATTCTCATCTTCTTTTGAAGTATGTCCAGGTAATTTCTATACAGATATGTAAAGTGGTACCAGGTGTTCTATAAAGAGTAGGTATATCACTTGTAAAGTCAAACATAAAGCCTGTCATTGAGTCAACTGGTGTGGGTTTTCTCTGGAACCTCCGGTTTCCCCCCACTGCTAAAGACCCCTACGTGCAAACGAATAATTGTATTACAATTAAACCATATGTTAGTCCCGAAATGACCTAGTTTGTGTCGAATGGACGTTAAACCCCCCTTTCTCTCTCTTTAAAGTAGAAAAACAATTGTTATCTAAGTAGATTGGCATTAGATGTTCTTAGATGTTCTATGAAGTATAAAACCAATTATTAGATCTGTAAAGTGTGAAATGTCCATGATACTGTTGGTTTCCCCACATCACAAAAATTAAAATGTCTGGATCATATTTAATCAATTATTTCTTTAACTTTAGTTAAGAATTTACTCAACTTTCAATCACTGTTTATTAGAAATATCTTTGATCCAGATACACCAAACTTTGCACATAGTTTTAAAATTGCACATATTTGATAAATTAAAACAACATAAGTTTTGTAAAGGTCTACATTTTAGTTACAATAAGGAGAATAATTTTGAGTAAATTCTCAACATACGTCTGAGAATGTTTTAGGAAGTCGGCACCAGGTTGTTTATTTTCATGTTGTGTATATTTTTTATAAAAAATGAATGAATGCACAATGAAGTTTGCATGACATGATATTAATTAAATTGGAAAACTTGTGTTGCTTAAGAGACAAGAAGAGACATAAAATATTTATTGGTGATCGCGTCTTGAGATTTAAACTAAATTAATAGAAGTTCTTCCTGGTGCATGTTACCAATAAATATTGTGATGATTGTTGATTAATTCATGAGATTTGCTTGTTTGTTGAGTATTAAGATTAACACAGAAAACACAGTTTATTAGTTTTAATACTCTTTGATCCCTGCATTGGTCGAGAAAGTTCATCTTGATTTTCCGGCGTGATTTTCTCTTGTCAGTGATGCAGAAGGAGGGCCTGACAAGGACAGCTGCCTAGTCGTTCGGATGGGACGAAAAACCAAGGTCCTGTGTACACATTGGAGTGCAGGTAAAAGATCCCTTGGCATTTCCAATTCGATATTAGAGTAGGCCGTAGCGCCGCTGCCCGGGTAAAATTTCCCTCATATCACACTGTAAGGTAGGTTAGTTACAAAATGGTCTGCCCTTTCTTTCTCTCAGGGGGAATGGATGGCTGAATTGTTAGCATGTGCGCTCTAAATCTGTCATTGAGTCAACTGGCATGGTTTTGATTCCCCAGTTGTACTGACAGGAGAGAAGGGACGCCTGTTCCACCTCTTGTGTTTTCTCCAGGTCCTCCGGTTTCTTCCTACTGCTAAAGACCCCTACGCACAAACAAATTATTGAAATAAAATTGAACTGAGATGACCTAGTTTGTGTTGGATGGAAGTTAAACCCATCTCTCTCTCTTTCTCTCTCTTTCTCTCTCTCTCTCCCCCTGTCTGGTTATTATGTTGAGTTTGACAGCTGGTCTGGTCTATAAACATGTTTTT
Organism: Patella caerulea; assembly: GCA_036850965.1. NCBI lineage: Eukaryota > Metazoa > Mollusca > Gastropoda > Patellidae > Patella > Patella caerulea. The sequence goes on along the minus strand of JAZGQO010000010.1, from coordinate 77,433,505 downwards.
TACAAGGTCAATAAAAATGAACAATATACTTCATGTTTATATATCCTTGTCTGGATCGTTGTTAAAACGAGACACGACCACACCTTCACTCTCTATCAAACTCTCTATCAATATATCGGCAACAAACGATACACGAATACCACTAGTTTTACACTGCCAGTCTTTAATGTCAAGTTTTCTACTTCAAAGATTAACAAGTTAAAACAAAAGTTCTACAAGTTGAAGTTTGTTTTTAAAACACCACAAGCGAATTGTTAACATATGGCTAACAACAGTTCTTGAGATATCTGGAATAAAACAAAGCAACCATTAGATATTTTATGTATTTATGGCCAACAGCAGTTACTCTAACCTTATCACAATTTCTCCTTACTATAAAAATGCCAGTGATACTTGCTCTTAAAATGTTTCAAATGTTCAGTAGAACTAGAAGATCCCAGAAATGAAATGAAATAAGTTTTAATGTCATACTGTTCTGCTTATATTGTTTGGAATTTTTACCTGGACAGCAGTGTTACGGTCAACTCTTATTGCGAATTTCAATTGCCATGGAGCCGTTTATCTACATGGCAATGTGTACACAGGACCTCCGTCGTTTGTCCTATCTAATCGACTAGACAACTGTCCTTGTCAGGCCCTCTGTTCAGCAGAAAGTTCCCAGAATCTGACCATCTTTAGACAGGATCTCTCGCCCTGAACCTTTAGATTGGTAGATGAGGTTTACTCACTGACACTTGATGAAATAGTTTTACCTGAAAATAGGTGTCTTGTTCCAAAGAAATATTTATTCATGTACCAGCCTTAGAACCATCTGCAGGGGTGGAACAATTCAGCCCAGCTGGAATATGAGAATGTAGCTCTGTAGCCCAGCAAGGGAAAGGGGGGGACCATGTAGCCCAAGGATGCGGGGGTGTGTGTAGCTCATTTTTTTCTCACTTTGAAAGACACCAGCGCTATATCAAATTAATGAGAGAGAGGTTAATCTGTAAATATGAGAAGTTTTTTCAATGAATACCGTTGTGAAGAATCCCTGATATTAAAGATATATATTTAGGAACGTGTTGGAGCCCTACTCAGGGGTTGGATCATACGGCCATAGAGTCAACTCATATGGTTTCGAATCCCCGGTTGTACATGACAAGGAGTAGGGTCGCCTATCCAACCTTGTGGGTTTTCTCCGGGTACTCCGGTTTCCTCCCAATGCTAAATACCCCTGCGCGCAAGCGAATTATTGAAATAAAATTAAACCAAATGTTAGTCCCGAAATGACCTGGTTTGTGTCGATTGGATGTTAAACCCCATTTCTCTCTCACTCTAGAGCCCTTCTCACCCTTTCTACATCTGTAGACGTGTCGTTTTGGCCCTTCACACCCAGTAATTGCTAAGACAAGCATCAAAATCTACATATTTTAAATCTCAGATCTTAAACTTCCATTTGAATCAAAATAAAAAGGTCGTTGATATGACTTTGTTTCCATTGAAATAAAACATCAAACGATGCAATATTTTTGTATTAATGTGGAATGACGGAAAAACTGAAATAAAAACTTTAACAGCTGGAAGATATTTGAATTCAGGAAATATTTCTATTTTTTTTATGCTCTTAAATCGAGGATTTAAAAACATGGTGAAATATGTATGGATGGAAGTATTCCATGGTTTTTATTTTGTATTTCTTTGATAAGAGTAGTGTTTTATTTGAATTATAAAATATATATATGTAAATATCCTGAGGGTATAACAGATTAAATGGTTTTGTTATGATTTTAACATGTGTTTTTTGTATTTCATTATTTTAATGTGTGTAAAAATTGGTTAATAGAGAGTTTAGTGCAGATTTCAAATATGATTTATATTGAATTCAGTACAAACAGTTCAAAATCTTTTCATCGTATTTTAAGTCTCTTCTATTGATCACATGTGGGGTTGATTGTTGATTCGACTTGAAATTTATTTAAAGGAGGAAAAAAACGATAAAGCAGGCCTATGTATATATTTCAGAAGAAATGAAATTAAATGGAGTTTGGTTCAACATCCTGCCTCGATTGAATATTTTCTCCAGCCTACTCATGTTGTATTCTAACTGTCATCAAGGATTCTTTTATGTACATGTTTAATTTGTCCTCAGTAAATTGAAATTAACGATTATGGTGTTATTGTGGATGTTACAGACTCGGAGATAAACTCTCTGTGTGTTACCTGGGAGTAGAGAGAGAAATGTGATTTAATGTTCATTTCGGGACTAACACATTTGATTTCAATGAATTGTTTGTGCGTAGGGATCTTTAGCAGTGGGAGGATACCGGAGGACCTGGAGAAAACCCATGAGATTGGACAGACGACCCACTTCCATGTCACGTACAACTGGGAATCAAAACCACGCGTGATACAGCCTGCACATGCTAACCATTCGACCATCCAACACCAATAACTCGTGGGTAACAGGTGGTGTGGTGTTAACAAGGCAAGGGGTAATTACAATTGTCTGCCATATCACTTCTGTAATTACATCTTATTAAATCTTATTAATTGTATAAATTAAACGAACAATAATTGATCAATTAGTATGAAGTCAAGGAAAGACTGAGCCAGAATGGTTTCATTAACAGTAATTATTTTTATTAATACTCAATTATATTTCGTCTGGATTTATTTGAAGACAGTGTAGCTAATTTTAGGAACCATTTTCCTGTTGATCCCCTCCTATTGAATATGATAACTTCCTGCTATAATACATATATAGTTTACATTTAGACTACTTTATAAATGGAGAGAGAGAGAGAGGGTTTTAATGTCTATACAAACTAGGTCATTTTGGGACTAACATATGGTTCAATTTTATTTTAATAGTTTGCTTGTGCAGAATCAGATGTTTAGTAAAGTCATTGACTTACAATTTCTTTATATGGCAACAGATCTTGAAAGGGTGTGTAATTTATTTTCCCATCTTAGATTAAACTTGAAGTGTAACTTTGACTGGTCTGTGTTTTGTCACGTTGATCTCACGGCGTGATTCCATGAGGAAGTGAAACAGACCTGTGGGTGGAGTCCTACGCTATTTATTTCAATATTTAGAAATTATTCTCTTTCCCATGTATAAAAATAAAGAGGAAATCGGTGGTTAAGGAAAGATATTGAAATATGTCGGCTGGTGAATAGTTTACATATCTTCTCACAACTAAATTATTGTTTTATTCGATTAGATAACATTAGATTGAAGCCAGGGATTGTGTATATTGTAGTGTTGAAAGATGCATGTTCTTGTTTATTGTGAGATAAAGAAGAAATATTAATGAACTCTAGCTTCTCAGGAATATTGAAGTAATTTGTTGAGCTTTATTTGCATAGCGGGTCTTTAGCAGTGGGAGGAAACCGGAGGACCCGGAGAAAGCCACAAGGTTGGACAGGTGACCCTATTCATTGTCCTGTACAACCTGGGATTCGAAACCATGCCAGTTGACTCAATGACAGACTTTACGATACAGTGTGCACATGCTAACCATTCAGCCACCCAACCTATCCGTTTTGAGAGAGAGATGGGGTTTAACGTCCACTCGACACAAACTAGGTCATTTCCTGACTTACACATGGTTTAATTTTATTTCAATAATTCGCTTGCGCGTAGGGGTCTTTAGCAGTGGGAGGAAACCCAGTACCCAGAGAAAACCCACGAGGTTGCAGAGGCGACCCTACTCCCTGCCATGTACAACCGAGGATTCCGTCTGTTTTGATGAGACATTAAACCCTGACTGAGACACAAAAAATAAGGTATCATTTGGGATTTTGTATTTTGATTCCAGCCAGGAATGGTTAAGATAACAGTATAACAGGACTTCAAATTTTATATAAAAGTCTTGGCTGGATTCTATGTAAAAACCAATATTTATCAATATATTAGTGTTCTATATTTTACCCGACATCAAGTTAGGTATAAAGTATTAAAGTATTAAAATGTTTTAATTCCTGGCTAGAGTCAGTGATATTATTTGTGTGAAAACCCGTATTTATCAATATATTGGTTATATTTGTGTTAAAACATGCGACACTCTGCGTTTATTGATGTATGTTTATTACGTTAAGTCTAGACGTAAACCTCACTAAATTTGATAAATAAATATTTTATATTGTTCTTATATCACATATGATTCTCATATTCATCATTCAGAGAAATTTATGACTTATATTCCCCCGAACCGATAATAACCTGAAAGTTTAAATCTTTGTGTCTTCTATTATATTCAATATTTATATAAGTATACATCAGTGATTACATTATTTACAGTCATTATCTGCGTTATTCACACTGCATTTGTTGGCGAGAAATTCTCATGGAAACATAAAAATTATTAAATCTGGTTGTGAGATTTTCGGTTCGAGAAACGAAACCAGGTCGGATGAATTGACGGAGTCCATTTTGATATACGATGCATATCCTACATTAAACCACATATCTACATCTAGAGCAAACCATATTTACATATCTAGATACGAACATAGCGCACCACATATTTGTATCTCTAGATACGAACATAGTGCACCACATATTTACATCTCTAGATACGAACACAGCACACCAAATATTTATATCTCTAGATACGAACACAAAACACCACATATTTACGTCTCTAGATATGAATACAGCACACCACATATTTACACCTCTAGATGCGCAAACTTAGCACACGATATGATACATCTCTAGATACAGCACACCATATTTTTACATCTATAGATATAGCACATCACATTTTTACATCTCAAGATATGCAAACATAGCACACCATATCCCTAGATAAAAACATTGCACACCACCTGCTACCAGATCAACTGTATGTCGTCCTAGATTAATATTTTATTGTCAATTATAAATAAACTCTATGTGAAGTCTTTAAACTGAAAGTTTTAATCACGAACAAGAAATGTTTTCTTGAGTATTTAATATTGTTTGTTTTTCTATTTGCAGGAAGCAGACTATGGACAGTCAGCTTTACTGTGAAAACCATGTCCCCACACGACCGCAAACAGTTGTCCACCCGGCAACCACACCAACAGAACCAGAAGATGGGGTAAGTCTTACGCTTTAAGAATCGATATCAAATTGATTGGGGTTTAATGGTATCAAATGGATATCCAATGCTTTTAGATTGAGGTGTATCAAAAGAGATTTAACCATCTGTTAGGGTTTTAGTCTCCACAGCTTGACATTCTAACCCTTCATGACTGTCTATAGTTCTAGTTCTGCATAATTAAATATTCTGGACAAAAGGAAAACTCCAGAAATAATTATGGACAAATCAGTGTTTACGCCCTTTGTGATGAACTAATTCTAGATAACAAAGTATTTTAGCCCTTTGTGAGGAACTAATTCTAGACAACAAAGTATTTTAGCCCTTTGTGAGGAACTGAATCTGGTTTTAGCCCTTTGTAGGGAATTGAATCTGGACAATTAGGGTTTTAGCCTTTGTGAGGAACTAATTGTGGACAACTAGGTGTTTTAATTAATTCTGGGCAACTAAAGCTTTTCTCCCTGTGAGAGGAGCTAATCCTAGAAAACTAAGGTTTTTAGCCCTTTGTGCGGAACTACTGGTAATTCTATACAGCAAGTGGTTTTGTGAAGAAAACAGTTTGGAATAATTCAACAGTACAAGCTGATAATGTCTGACATTATTAATTCACTATACAGACTGGTCTTTTGTACACCAATATAAATCCATTTAATCTTATTTCGCCATCTTTTATGGTTTTCTGGTTGCTTAAAGGGATTTAATTGAAATAGTTAGACAGAAACCTTCTGGTGCCTACAGCGAAAGAGTTATCTTGTAGCGCTGTATTGTCGTTTTTTATTATTGAAGGACAATAGTGGCGTTGTTATTATTCTGGCTATGTCTGATTCCGAAGATGATGGCCTGTAGGTTGGTTCTTTGGTTCATTGTTCCTACAAGTATATGTAGGTTGAGTCTACAAGTACCGGTACAAGTTGCTATGAGCTACATATTACAACACTAGAAGTCTCGATGGCTAGGGATGTATTTTGGATGGTTTGTTCCATTGAATATTCCAGTGCGTCTGCAATGTTAGATCGTAAAAAACAAAATTAGAAAATGGTAATATTCTATCAAACAAAGCTTTACAAGATTCTATAACGTTGGAAATATTTAATGAGAACTTTTAAAATTCAGTGGGCATCTTTTGTGTCTCTAATCTAGACAATGGATATTAATTTCAGATGAACCAGATTATAATAATTTCAGAAGACCGAGAGTCAGCAATGCTAACTTATAAAGCAATTAATGGAAATTGTTGCGATTTAGATGTCCAAATGTTTAATGTGTGTGCGTTGGGTCATTAGGTCTGTCATTGAGTGAAGTAGCGTGATTTCCATTCCCTGCTTGTACGTGACAAAGAGGAGGGTCATCTGTCCAATGTGGTTGGGTTTTCTCATGGTCGTCGGTTTCCTCCCACTGCTAAAAAACCCTACGCACAAAAGAATTATTGAAATAAAATTGAACCATATGTTAGTCCCGAACTGACTTCAAGTCTAGTGAAGTCTTTAGCTGTGGTAGGAAACCAAAATACCTTTAAAAAACCAATGAGGATGAACATAAGTGGAGAATCGAACTGATGCCATGACAGACTTCATGATACAACGTGCACATGCTAACCGTTCAGCCGTCCCCTCTGCTCCCTTTGTGTGATACATGCTGATTAGATTATATTTTCCAAAACCATTAAATCATCGTTATATTTTTCAGAATTCTGATTTATTTGAAATGTTAGAGAGATTACAAGGTACAAGGATAGATGATCAACGCTGTGCTTTCTTTGAGGTAAGTTAATATCCTGTCGTCCACATCGAATAATATCATTAATATAACTATCTGCACCTGCGGATTGAAGCTTGCTTTAAAAGCTTTATTTGAACTAATAAATCGGTAAGCTTATCACAGGAGCCATTGTAAAACGGCTTTGAGCTTTTTTTAAATATTTATTTCTTGAATTTGAAATCACAAGTAGTTAAAATCTCTGGACAAGTTGATGAGAGAAAAAAAAACAAAACAAATAGAAAAGGAAATTTTTAGATTTCCAGTTTTGAGGATGTGTACTATATCTAGTGTTAAATATGGCCAATACTGCGAGGAATTAAACTTGTGTTTTCAAAAGAAGGATTTTGTCGATAAAGGGAGTTGTAAATTGAAATATAGTTAGAATAAAATGCTTAGAGAATTATTACAGTGTGTTGGTCCAGGGCAATGAACTAATTAATTCATTAGTTCAAATTATTGTTTATCACCAGACTGTCAATAAGAGACGAAACTGGGGACGTTCATTAACATTGACTGTCACTAAGAGACGAAACTGAAACAGATTCGTGTAAAACTAAGATGAAACTAGTTGAAATACAATAAGGAAACACTGTATAAACAACATGAAAACATCCATGATGTCATTTGGTTTAATCCTTGTTCTAGTTGAATTCGCCAATCTTGTCTGACTGAGAGCGAACTTAACCATCTAGAGAATCTAGGTGACTGTCAATTTAACTGCCATCAAAAAAGAATTTCAAAGATAGTAAAGGAGCTAAATCACTAATATTATAATCCGAGAAATTGACCCAAATGGGTCGCAAGGCATGTTTTCATTGTGTAAAACTTTGGATAATATTGAGTTAGAGACTTAGCTACTTTAAATTTATAAAACAATTGGAATAATTCCTTAAATTATCATAATATCTTGAAACAGTGTATTTCTCATGTGTTTCATTAACCTCTAATTGATGTCAACCACATCTGATTCAAACTATTGTTGAATTAAATCAATGATCAATTCGTTGCCCTGGAAACAGCTTCATTAACGAACTTGTCAATTTTTTATTTTTTCTGCACAAAGAACTGTTTCTATTTTAACCAATTCTTATATTTTGTTTTTTTATTAGACACTAACCAAATATATGTTTTATATTTTAAAACAAATCGTATTTTCTATCTATATTTTTTATTGTGTAGTTTCCATACAAATTTTTGATGAATTTATCAGATTAGCAACAAGTAATTACTGAAATGAAATAACAACATTTACATGACCTTCAGAATGATGGCGCTATAAAGCGACGGAACGACAAGTCTTCAAATCAATAAAATTTGCGCGTTAGTTTATTTTTGTCTGGTGACAATGGTGACAAAGTTTCCATTATTTTTCTCAATATAGAAAAACAAAAACCATTATCAGTGACCAAACTTAAAAACACACTCGTTATTAATGTCTGTAAAAAAAACAAACTCAGTTTCGTCCGGTAATTGTGAAAAACCAAGCAGAACTTTTAAGAAAATTTTTGAAGTCGGTGTCTGCATTCTTGAAAGTTGTTTCTAGGAGATTTGTTGTCAAGGAAACGTTACAATAAACCATTCTCAGACACATTTAACAGTGTCGGTTATAAGGAATAAAATTTGGGAAGTTCCAAAGGGAATTGGTATTATGATGAAAAAATTGTGATTTAACGTCTTGCATCAGTCCCGTAACCAAAAACAGGAAAGCGTGATATTAAAAGCCAGTTATAGAAATATTAAAAACTTTTTACTTTTTTGTATGGAAACTAAGCTTCTACTAACACTTTTTTTTGTTGTTATTTTTAAAAACTTTTTAGGGTCCTGATTTCTTCGACACACTATTAAAATATCAGAGTGCCCGACTGGACGATCAGAGATGTTCGCTTCCGTCTATTCACAGTTTACCACAGGTCTCCACATTAATCTCTTCTTCTCTCGTCTTTCCTTCCGCGTCTTTCCTCCTTATCTTTCCTTCCTTATCTTCTCATTCTCCTGGTTTAATCATTTCCTAGTATGTGCATGGAAAAATAAAGCATGAAGAATTTTTACTTTATTCCCAGTTCATTTTTAATATTTAATCTGCATGCTGCGGATTCTATTCGGAATATTAATATACTCATCTGGTCTGGGACCTTTTAATAAAAACTTACTGAAATGATGTAAACTTGTCGTTATGGCTTGGAATTGTTGTCTCTAATGTCAAACGTTAAATCGGTGCATTTGAACGAAGTATTTTAATGACCTGCTTCTAAGGTCATTTCTACTCTTATTCATATCCATACAAACTTTATTGAGCTACAGCATTTCGGTCAACTGATTTCACATCAGAAATAACAATTACATTTTTATTCGTCTTCGCTAACATTTTGCAGAATTTGCATCTTTAATTTGCAAAAATAAACTGTTTGTTAGATGATTAGCATGCTGTGTAATGGCTTTGGGTAAAATGCTATGAATAATTTTAGAATTTTCTAATGAGCTATGTAAAAAGTGTGAAAATATCATCATTGTGATCATCATTATCATGACATCACCCCGACCATTACGTAATCATTACATCATCATGATCATGACATCATTATGGCGTTTACATAAGTATTACATGGTCATGATCATCACATCAATAAAATCATTACATCATGACCTTGACATCATCATGACCATGACAACACCATAATCATGACACCATCATAATCATGACATCATTTTAACCTTTACATCATCATGATCAATACATCATGACATTATAATCATGACATCATTATCATCATGACATCATCATGCATTATGACGTCATTATCGAGACATCATCAGGATATACTCATCATCTACTATACATTACAATCATATCCTACATTGTATATTGGCATGTTCGTATAAACAAGTGAAATTATTGTCATGTCGGTGAAGTTATATCTGTTTACAAAATATAATATATCCAATATAATCAACCATCTTTACATGAAAAGCATTTTGTAATAATTAAGATTGGATTGAAAGACGTAATAAACACATTAAAACCACTTGGTTTTTATAAAATCGAAAATTTATTGTGTGTAAGAAAACATTATTGAGTTCTGATAGTATGATTATTTTACATGCAGACTCAAAGTAAAATATTTACAAAGATTTTCTGATATTTGTTAGATAAGATATGTTTCTTTGATGATTTTTTTTTTTTTTAACATATCTTTAATGTGTGATCTTTTTTAACTTACAGGTTCGACCAGAACCGAAACATATCGAGGAGGAAAAAACATTAATACAAGAAGTAAGTAGAAGAATGTTTAGATAATGTTTTGAACCATACACGAATCTAAGGAGGGTGGGATTTAAAGTTTAAAGGTAGTATTTAAAGGGGATGTCGATCGGTTGTAGTGGTTTTGGATGTCCGAATGGTTAGCATGTGCACGCTGTATCATTAGGTCTGTTATTGAGTCAACTAGCGTGATTTCAATTCCTGGTTGTATGTGGCAAGGAGTCGGGTCGTCTGCCCAACATTATGGGTTTTCTCTGGGTCCTCCGATTTCCTCCCCCTGCTAAAGACCTATTGAAATAAAATCCAACCATATGTTAGTCCTGAAATAAGCTAGTTTGTGTTGAGTGAACGTTAAACCCATCTCTCTCTGTCTCTCTCTGTGATTAACGATGTACTATTCCGCTCCGACTGGATTAATAAAGATTGGAAGTAGAGAAAAAGTTTATTATGAAAATAAATACTATTATTTGTCCACCATGCTACACGGTTATTATATAGTTGTAATTATTGTAGATATTGAAGAAACCAGGTCCGTATCCTATGGTAGTTATACCCGAAGGTGTTGGGTATTGGGTGGATGGATCTGATCATCAACTTCCTGTAAACTCAGACGGATCCCCAGTTCTACAGAAATACGATCCTAAACAAATCACCATAGAAACAGATGAAACCAGTATTTGTTATCGACAACATTTTCTAGGGAAGGTCAGTATAGTTAGGGTTATTGTATTTTCTAGGGAAGTCATGTTAGGGTAGGGTTATCGACAACATTTTCAAGGGAAGCTCAGTATGGGTTGAGTTATTGACAACATTTTCTAGGGGAGGTCAGTCTGGTTAGGGTTATTGACAACATTTTCTAGCAAAGGTCAGTCTGTTTAGGGTTATTGTATTTTCTAGGGAAGGTCTGTATGGGTAGGGTTATTGTATTTTTTAGGGAAGGTCAGTATGATAAGGGTTGCCGTATATTGAGGGATTTTAAAGGGTAAATAACAAGGTTTGCTGGGATTCATACACTGTTAATTCTCTTATCGTAATTTGAGAGATTGAGCAATTCATTACAAGCTATAATATTGTGCCAGCCGATGTATCAAGTATGAAATGTAACGAGGTTGACATCCTACTGTTCTCCTCTGACCGGCTTAAAGAATACAGGCATACGCCATACAGTGTACTATGAAAGACATTATGCCTGGACGGCAATACAGCCTACTCTTATATTTCAGTATTTACTAAGATATCGTTGGTTAAAAATTTGCAACATTCTCCATACATTGTCTGTACCATCTGATGCCACATCTCTCTGTGTATTCTTATATTTGAACTTGTAAACGTACCAATATCCTCAATAATTCTGTTTTATTACTTTCAGGAACATTTTAATTATTATGCAGCAGATGAGAATCTGGGTCCCGTTGTGATGTCTATGAAAGCCGAGACGAATCCTGAAGCTATGAGAGTTATTTTACGGTAAATATACCTAATCTGGATTTATGAAAATCTTTTATAGGATGATGAAAAGACCCCTCAGCCAGTGCAGTGCTCTCAATACTTTTAGTATTTTGCATAAATCCAGTTATTGCTATGTCACTGGAACCGAAGAGGAAATGAAATAGGGTTTAACGTCCTACTGTTCTGCTCCGACTGGGCTAATGGAAGACAGGTATACACCATACAGTGTGCTATGAGAGAAATTTTGCCCGGATAGCGGCACTACAACCTACTCTTATATAAAATTTCAACTGTACATAGATCTTAGTTTTTCATCCCGTCCAAATGACTAGACAGCTGTTCTCCATCCTGCATCACTGACAAGGGGGAACCATGCCTAGAGAGTCAACGTCTTATCCTCTTAGCCACATCATCCCCACCACTGAAACCATATATATATAGCTACACAAGGCAGGGTATGATGTAGACTATTTATTATGTAGTTTGGAGATTTACATATGGTGAATTTGTGAAAGTTGTATTTATATTTGATTGATAATTTCAGGACAAGATTTGCTGTACATCATGAAATACTCCCTGTCAATAAAGTAGAAATTCCTAATCCAGCTAAAATAGCAAAAGTAAGTTAGATTGTTGTGATCAAAGACAGACAGACGGACGAACAAACGGACAGTTTAACACTCGCTCGACACAAACTAGGTTAAATATAGGGACTAACATATGGTTCAATTTTGATTCGATAGTTCTTTTGTGCACAGGAGTCTTTAGCAGTGGGAGGAAACTGAAGGACCAGGAAAAGACCTAGACTGGACAGGCGACCTTACTTCTTGTCATGTTTGTCGAGGTTGGTTTGTGTATTCAAAAACCATGCAGATGAAGCTTGATTGTAGTGTTTTGATTAAAGTTGTTTTGTTCCAGAATTTTAGACCTAGCCTCTATCATCATTACTAAAGTCGCTGCAATAAAAAATAAGGTCTTGATTATCCATTTTAATGTTAAAACATCCATCACAAATTGTATTCAAATCCACTAAAGATCGCCGGCTAGTCTCGACGTCAAGAGATGATTATGGTCTTGATAAGTTAATTAATAACTCATTAATAGTTTATATAAAATTTCAGGCCGAAAGAAAGACCTACAATAGGCAGAATAAGCTCTTGCATAATGTATGTTTAATGTGTTCTATAACCTTTCTTCTATGATTTATTTACAGGCTGTATGTGATGACATAACAACAGAAAGATTTCATCCAGTTTTATCCATGAAGGTAAAAATCAGTATTTATAAATTTATAAAACATGTTTAACAAAATAAAATAAAATGAAAGTTTAACGTCCTGGTGTTAGGCTCCCGACTAGGCTAATGAGAGAAATTTTGCCTGGACAGCGGCGTACAGTCTAGTCTAATATCGAATTCCAACTATCATGGGATCTTTCATGTGCACTCCAATGTGTTCATAGGACTTTGGTTTGTCGTACCATCCTGCTGACTAGACAGTTTTTCTTGTCAGGTCCTCCATCCTGCACCACTGTATTGCTGAAATTGTATTATTTTGAAAAGATATGATGTAAAACTCAATAAAGTACACTGGTAAAATTTCGAAGTTAAAACCTTTTGGGACACCATTGAAAATGGAACATATGCCCCCTGGACTGATGTGCACCGACTTTAATATTTGTGTATTTTATTTTCCAGGGGTCTGAGTTGATAGTTTTATATGATGAACATTTATTAACCAGTACATTTAAATTTGGTCTCATCTATCAAAAGTTTGGTCAGGTGAGTTTATGGTAGATGTTTTATTCTGGATGTTAAATAGATCAGCTGATATAACACACCTTATTTGGCCATGTATGATAAGTATTCCACGTTTATTGTCCCCCCACCATTCGAAAAAAATTAATGCACTATTAAAATGGGTCTCTTGCTTGTTTGTCTGTTCGTCACACTTTTGGGGACACAGTAAATCACCTTTTAATTGAGCTAGAATGTTCAAACTAGGTGTTTATTAGATCGATGCCTTGATGGAGTTTGAAGATGAGCATTTTCTGCTAAGGGTAAGCAGAGATAAGAAATTTGATTGGTTGATGCTTTGGGACACGATAACTTTTCTGTATCAGGAAGAAATTCTGGGTTGCCAGGTTGTTTTGAATGATTAAGGATATCGATCCACATTAATAATTTCATTTATATTGCGCTAATTCCACATATGGTCGTGCTCAACGGTACAAAACACGCTATCACCCAATATTTCTCAATTAAGTATGTTTTCAATCTGGATTTAGAGGTACAAAACACACAATCACTCAAACATTTCAATCTGGATTTAAAGGCGTCTAATGCTGGACTGGATCGAAGATTTTCAGGTTGCGAGTTCCACAAATTGGTAGCATCAACACTTTTGGGACAAGGTTGTTCTTGGTACCTGATCTTATATTTTTCGATAGCATGTAAGGTACCACCAGTTCTCTCAGATAAGAAGGCATTTCACATTGTCATCCCTACAGCTGTGAGTCCAGGTTCCTCATGTTTATTTTATTATTTTAGACAACGGAAGAAGAATTATTTGGTAATGTCAGTCACGGTCCAGCTATGGAAGAATTTTTAGATTTAATCGGTGACCATGTTTCACTCAAACATTTTAAAGGGTAAAAATAAAGATTTTTTTTGTTTTGATCATTTTGATGTAACTGGATTTCATGCGAACTCTTTCAACCATTTTAAATATATCAAGGAATTCATTGTACACAGTTTATTGTCCGTCATTCATGTTCTATGCAAGATCAGGCAATATGGGTGGAAGCGTGTGAAATATTGACATCTCCAGACAAGGGTTTATGTTTGTAAAATTGAGATGAATATCTGTTATAAAGAAAAGTAATAATGGAGTCCAAACTTACAAAATTGTTCTCGTTTGGTTACAGATAAATTTGTATTCAGATTAAATATTACTTTCAAAGTTTGATTAAATTCTGAAGTGTGCTATGATTGATGTTGAAATATTTTTATTATATTTTAGATTCCGAGGTGGATTAGATACTTTACATGGTCAGACGGGCCTGGAATCGTTGTATACACATTTCAATAATCGTGAAGTAATGTTCCACGTGTCTACTATGTTACCTCATACAGACGGCGATCCCCAACAGGTGCGTAATTATGTAAAACTATTTATAATATATCAAAGTAGATAAAGTACAAGTACTACTTTGTTTACGGTAGATAAATGCATAAATAAATAAAAATTTTGCACTTTACTTCATTCTGACATACATTAATTCATACAAGCTAGCTGTCTGCCTTCTATGGGCGTCTCCAGATATTAATTATTGACGGTTGCTGGGTGATTTTTACAAGTATAGTTTCGCCAAAAGAATTGTAAGATAGTTAATATTAAATAATTATGGTACTCAAAATAAACATACTGTATAATGGTCTAATATTTTCTGGTAAATTTAAAAATTTGAATTTATATAAATACTATTATTGACTTTTTTCAGCTTCAGCGAAAACGTCACATAGGCAACGATATTGTAGCGATAATCTTCCAGGAGGAAAACACTCCGTTTGTTCCTGATATGATTGCTTCCCATTTTCTACATACGTATATCGTAGTTCAACCAATAGATTCTAATACAGACCATACTAAATATAAGGTGAGTTGTTGAACTATTCTAATACAGATCAAATATATGGTGAGTTGATCCTCAAAGGAACAATGAATAGACAAGATTGTCTCAAACAATGTGGGGGTGTTGGGATGGCCTAGTGGTCTATAATGTCGCGCTTTGACCTCTAGCTGGCTGGTCACCTCTGGCTTGCGGCTGTGGTTTTGATCCTTGGTGTGAGCGTATGTGGCATGGAGATAGGGGCGCCTTCT
This sequence comes from Patella caerulea, assembly GCA_036850965.1. Classification (NCBI taxonomy): domain Eukaryota; kingdom Metazoa; phylum Mollusca; class Gastropoda; family Patellidae; genus Patella; species Patella caerulea. Next base: position 77,418,093 of record JAZGQO010000010.1, on the reverse strand, counting down.
CAACCTCATTGGTTTCCTCCGGGAACACCGGTTTCCTCCCACTGCTAAAGACCCCTACACGCATGCGAATTATTGAAATAAAATTAAACCATATGTTAGTCCCAAAATGACCTAGTTTGTGTCGAGTGGACGTTAAACCCCATTTCTCTCTCACTCTCTCAAATAATGTGCATCATGAGATCTAGTAGCTATATTGACCTTTACACTCTGATATGATAAACTATCTCATTATAGCCATATCTCATGAAACATTTGCATCAAAGTGATCTTGAATTTCAAAATATAAAAGTAAGATAAAAGATTTTTAGGACCAGTGCTCATTCCATGATTTTGCCACAATTCAGGCCGGGTAGCTATAGAAATAAATGTTAGGTAGTTTTGGAATTGAAATGTCTTTAAGCTTGATGTCTTTTAAGGTTTCATTTCAAACCTTCAAATATAATATTTGTTAACCTTCAAATATAATATTGATCTAGTGACCTTATGACACATTGACCTATTCACCTAGACATACTGACCATGTGCTATATTGACCTTGTGGCACAGTGGCCTTGTATCATTTTGACCTTGTGATTTGACCTTGTTCTACTGCTCCACTGCCCTATTGACCTTGGTGGCATACTAACCTTATGCTATATTGAGCCATGTGATGTATTAATCTTTTGGTATATATTGACCTTGTAATATTTTGACCTTCTACTGCTGACCTATTGACCAGGTGACCTGATTAAACATGTTTTTTATTTTTGTTTCAGGTATCTGTGACGGCCAGAAACGATGTTCCTAGTTTCGGACCATCATTACCTAATCCAGCAGTATTCGAAAAGGGACCGGAATTTCGTGACTTCATTCTGACCAAACTTATCAACGCGGAGATGGCTTGTTATAGAGCAGAACAGTTTGCTAAGCTTGGTGTAAGTATTTACCTTGATCTCGTTCTCCATATGGGGGAGGGGTCGAGTCGCCAACTCATCTGATGATAAGTGTCTAGACAACCCTTGTTGACTGCTAGAACGTCTTTATTAGCTGCTATATGTTTCATTGCCTGGCAACCTATCTTTAATTTGTTTATGAATTTATTTTGATCTAATTACAGGAAAGAACGAGATCATCGTTATTAGATTCGTTATACCAAGATTTACAGAAGAAGAATTTTGAGATGTTTGGGGGCTCGTTTTTATCAGGGTCTAGCAAGGAAGGAAGTCGATTATTTGACACTGTTAAACGAGCGTTTAGTGGAAAGGGGAGGAGTCAGTCGTTTGAATCAAGCCTATCAGGAAGTCGACGTTTAAATGGAACGCCGTCATCGTTACCAACTGTAGGTGAAGATGATAAAAGTCTGAAATCCCCTGTAAGTATTGTTATTATCATGGTCACTGCATTGGCTGAGAGAGTTCATAGGGATTCACCCTTGTCAATGATGCAAGGGGGGTTGGATGGCCAAATGGTTAGCACGTGCGCGCTGTATAATAAAGCCTGTCATTGAGTCAACTGGCGTGGTTTCGAATCCCTGGTTGTATGTCCAACCTCGTGTTTTTTCTCCGGGCAATCCGGTTTCCTCCCACTGCTAAAGACCCCTATGCGCAAGCAAATTATTCAGGGAATATTTTAACCGGGTTCGTATCGCAATTTGAGACTCAAACGTCCGATTTTGCGAATCAAATTCATATTTGATTAGCATTATTAGCTTAAAACCCTGCTTCAGCGCGAATCAAAGTTTTGAAAATTAATTTTAACTTTAAAACCATTCAGTATCGTAAAACACATCAAAACAAATCTGAAATCTCGCAATTTTATTGTCTATATCATCAAGAGTCTTTACGTGCCTCTGCAACGATCCAGTGGTACGAGAGCAGTACATGTTGACGTCTGCTATTTATAGACGTAAAAAGTTTTGATGACAGAGATGACAACACTACATACTTTCTTTCTATATCTGTTGTAGTCACATTCGTCAAGACAGACATTTAAAACACTACAAGATAAAATTACCGGATGATCGAGGGTACGTCGCGAATTTCAAACACATGATATTATGTTCTATCTTCAAATTCGACATTAAAATTAGCAACAGTTTAAGATTGGGTGAGGATATATGACGCAGAAAAGATCTGACTAGAGTATGAAGTAAATAAAGAATGTCCAGGGTTCGTACAAAGAATAACATGTGGTCACATACTTTTATTTTTATTTTATATATAAATATAAACAACCGTTTGGTAATACAAATAATGTGGGTATTGTTATTGTCACATATAGGCCTAATTATGTGAAATAAGAATAATATTACATACTAAAAAACTGCTAATCAATTGGTAAACTTTGCTACTCAATTATACAATTGATTAGCATTCTTACACAATTTTTCTGGAAACTGCTAATCAAATGTAAAAAAGTAAAATATTCCCTGAAATTATTGAAATAGAATTAAACCATATGTTAGTCCCAAAATGACCTAGTCTGTGTCGAGTGGATGTTAAACCCTATTTCATTTTGTTACTACCTCTCAATATATTACTAGCTTTTTTCCATATGTTTAATGCAGTATAGACTGGTTGGAGCTGACGTGCCATAAAACTACATTTCATTCATTCATTCATTGTGTTATAGTTTGGTTAATTTATATAACGTCTTATCGTGATGTACAAAACCCAACATTCTATCCATACATTGGTTAATATACCTGTTGTTACTGGCAACCAATAAATCAAATCTGTATTTTTCAGGTGAAAAAGTCTCCGTCTAATTCTAGAAATGTTGCGAAACAATTTTCAAGTTTAGAGAAGAAAAAAGATAAAAGGTGAGATTTTACTTTGTAATTTGGGGGATTGGTGGTTTCCATTGTTGTCGGAAGTCCTGCACTGTGATCTTCATCCTGTTGTGATGGTGTTTGGTTGTATACATTGTCTATCCTGTTTCTATGGCGATTGTTGCTACAACCATGTTTTTTGTTGTATATTTCAGTAATCGTTTAGATAGTCAGAGCACGAATTCCTCGTACGCTACATGTAGTACACCACCTAGTCCACAATCTAGTCCAGGCAGTATATCTTCTTCTACTAGGTAAACACATTCTCATAATACATACATAGAGGATATTTGTCGTTTTAGAGTGAATAACATATTTTATTTCATCGAGAAGCAAGAAAATTTATATTTGAAAATATAAATGTTTTCTTGCATAGAGATGAAATAAAATATGTTATTCACAACAAAACGACAAATGTTCTATTTATTTTATGATTTTACAATCATTTTAGGTAAAACAACATGGACTACTTTGCTAGCCAGTGGAAGAACACTTTTATTTCACTGATAAAACGAGGTATTCCACTACTGATCATAAAATAAAGTAGAGTTATCTCTCCTAGTTCAATACACACAGTAGAGTTGGGAATCGCGTGGCTATGTGGGTAAGATCCTGTCTCCCTAGTCTGGAGGTCGGGTGTTGATCCCTGCATTAACCGAGAAAGTTCATCCTGATTTTCCAGTGTGATTCCCCCTTGTCAGTGATGCAGGACAGGGGGCCTGACAAGGACAGCTGTATTTCAAATATGATTAATGTATTTAAATTCTATACTCCACTTGACCTTTGAAAATATATTGAATGCAAATTAAATCCTTTGAAAATAAATTGAATTCAAATTGAATCCCTTTCCAATCTTTTTTGTCGACCTCAAACTTTCATGATTATATTGTCTTCTTCTAGTTTCCATATAAACGTTTTATGTTTTGTTGTTTTTTCAGAATAAATAACAGTGGTATTCAGATTTCTCCATCAAATTCTGAGAGTAGTTTTAACAGTATTGACGACTTTACGCCAACGACGCCCAATAGTTATAATAATAATACGAAAACCAGTAATAATAATAATAATAACAACCACCGACATCCCCATACTCATTCCCATCACGATCACGAAGACTCAGATACAGGCATGGTAAATATACCTTTTATTTATTTATTTGGGGATTTGGAGGGCCGAATGGTTAATGTATCATTAGGCCTGTCATTGAGTTGCGAAAGTTCTGATGAGAGAAAAAATAAAGATGCTATGAATGATCAGCATCTTGGGGATAACCCATAAAATCCTGCTTAATTAAAACTAGGTTTATTTCCAGTGGGGTTTACTTGATATAGATCGGTGGATTATACAGGTGGGTGGTCTAAGGTCTGCCGGGGGGTGTTGGGATGGCCTAGTGGTCTAGAGTGCCGCGCTTCGACCTCTAGCTGGCCGGTCACCTCTGGCTTGCGGCTGTGGTTTCGAGTCCTGGCGTGAGCGTATTTGGCATGGAGATAGGGGTGCCTTCTCAACCTTGTGGGTTTCCTCCGGGCACTCCGTTTTCCTCCCACTGCTAAAGACCCCTACGCGCAAGAAGCGAATTATTGAAATAAAATGAAACCATATGTTAGTCCCGAAGTGACCTAGTTTGTGTCGAGTGGATGTTAAACCCCATTTCTCTCTCTCTCTCTCTCTAAGGTCTGTCATTGGATCAAGTGGTGTGCTTTCAGTCCGCAGTTTGTACATGACTAGGAATAAGGTGCTCATGGGTTTTCTCCTCGTCTTCTGGTTCCTCCACTGTTAACTTATTGAAATAAAAAGTAACATATATTAGTCCCGACATGACATAGTTTATGTTCGAGTGGACGTTAAAACTCATTGAATGGTAACAGCTCTATATAAATTATATTATAGGACAGCATGTCGTCGACGGGTACACCTAATAATGTTTATCCGATCTTCTATATCTCTATATTTATTTTATAGGACAGTATGTCGTCGACGGGTACACCAAATAATGTCATCCGATCTTCAATATCTAATACTTATAATGAAGATGGTAGCTGTGTTTTCTCCATGGATGCTGACAGTAAGTCCTTTTATCTAGAATCTCTCTGCTCATGATTACTATTTATTTCATTATAAATTTCAAGTGTGCTAGAGTGCTTTTCTATTCCTGGAGTGCTTTGTTGCTAGGAGACTCTTCGGTTGCTAGAGTGTTTTGCTGTTGCAAGAGTGCTCTATTTTGCTAGATTGCTGTTGCTATGATGCACATCTGTTGTTAGGATGCTCTAGTAGAGAGCTCATGTGTTGCTTAAATATTGCCAGATTGCTCTTGCTAGAAGAGTTGCTAGGAGACACCTCTGTTGCTGGAATGCTCCTCTGTTGCTAGAATGCTCTAGTAGAGAGCTGATCTGTTGCTAAAATGTTCTTCAGTTGCTAGGGAGATCTGCTGTTGCCAGATTGTTCTTACTAGAGTTGCTAGGATGCACCTCTGTTGTTGGAGTGCTCCTCTGTCTCTAGTAGAGAACTAAAATGTTCTTCTGTTGCTAGGAAGTTCCTCAGTTGCAAGGATATGCTAGAAGTGTGTTCAACTGTTGCTAAAGTGTTTGTCTTTTGCTAGGAAGCTCCTAATCTGTTGCTTGGAAGCTCTGGTATTGTTGAAGTGCTATTCTGTTTTTAGGAAGCTTCCTCCTCTTTCACCAGAATGCTTCAGCGATGCTTGAGTGTTTTACTTCTATTATAGTGCCCATATGATGCTCTATCTCTGCTTTATTCAAGCTTTGCTTCATATTTTTCCAGGTATTGAATGTTATATTAGACACATTGAAAGATTAAAAGCTGAGATTCATAAATTAAAATGTGAAAAATTGGATTTGCTCCGTCAAAATGTTGTAAGTATTTAGTGGCTTCTTAGTATTTAGACATGGCTTCATTAGGTATTATAAAATAAAACCAAGTCCGAACAATCCAAACATAGACAAACTTCCAAGTCCTAAAAAAACATTATAGGCAAAATAGTGTAATCAGCAAATTGACTGCTCCCCGTGTACAAAATACACGACAAACAGTGGTAACGGGTGTCTGGAAGAGTAAGCTTACCCTGTATGATGATATTTAAATGGTTTCTTAGATTCTTTATATCAGGAATTATGATCTGTATCCATATCTGGCGCTGACTGTCACTTTTCCTAACAATCTGAGTAAGATACTTCCGATGGCCTCTACAACATGAAGAACTGACCACTTATTGTTGTAGTGGGAGGTCAGGGGCTCTTTTACCCTTTTCACGTCAGACATTTGATTAACCAATCTGTGTTGGGGTTTCTGCTGGGATACCCACAAGTCCATGCATAACATGCCAAGAACTCGCTGTAACAGATCGTTTCATTGGCTAATCCCTCACATCAACCAGAAGCGGGTTATATAACAACTCTTCCAGATCCTAGTGTAGTAAAGACAAGTAAAAACAAAATTTTGAACTATAAAAAACAAAATGAAATAGGATCTGTGTTTTTATCAGATTGGTGGCCAACTATAATTCAATCTGTGGTTTCGACCAGCAATATGACAGAGCACGGTCGTGATAGTTTAGACTGTAGTCGCATCCATAGTCTGCGTCCAAATGTCGGCTTGAATGAAAATTAAATTGTGATCTTTAATAAAGTTTTTTAAACATTTTATTTTCAGTCAAGTCAAAAGGAGATCAAGAAATTACGTGAACAGGAATACCGTTTAGTGAATGAACTTGCCACGGCCACACATCAACTTAAACACATGAAAATACCACTGATAGAAATCAGCGCTGAGGCCGCTGTTTAAACGGAAGAAATAATTTAATTGTTTAAATAAATGTGAATGTTGTCATTTGTTTTGTTAATGGTTTGTGAAGATCCTATTTTATCTTTTTCTGTTTATAAAATTAGTGCTGAGACTTGAGACGTAAGAGTGAAAAATGACTCAAGAAAAATTTAGGTAAAATGTGAAATGTATGAACTCAGCTGCACCTATGAAGACCGAATGAACTGTGAAGATAATTAATACAACTAGGCCGACATCAGAAGAACGCTTGTGTAATTTTTAATCCCTGTTAAAGTATCACGAGTCTGAATAAAAAGAAGAACAACAGGTTTTCTGGATATAATGTTGTGGCAATTGTGGTGTCATTGGACAAAATGAAATAACCAGATTATTTCCAAAGTATATTTTAAAAGTGGTATCGGGTGTTCTGTAACAGGCGGAAATACAGGTGAACAAACATACATGTTCTCAAAGATTGGAAAACGATAAACATAAAAACTTTTATATTAAAGGACACCGAATCCCAAGTTCCGATTTGGCACGACATGACTGAATTATGTTACACCTGTTGTGATTGGTGGAGCTAGTTTCATGCTCAGTCGTATTCTGCTTTCTCACTCAATAAAATGATTGTCCTGTAGGCCTATTTTGAGTGTTATCTTATCGTCCTGATATCATGTAGGCTTGTTAAAGAGTTATCCTCCTGGAAATCAGTTTGCTTGTTGGAGAGTTGATCTTCCGAACGTCACGTGTTTGAGTGAAATCAACCATATCTGTATATGAGAGTTATCTTCCCAAGAGCCTATATATGAAAGTAAACCTTATTAAAAAAATGTTTTAATTATAAATACAATTCAGTTGATAAATCAAACTTCTAACAAGTGCGTGTAAGAAATGTGAATATTTTTGTTAATTATTCAGAATTTGAAATGGAAATGTGTGTGAATTGAGAAATTGTATCATAAGACATAACATGGTACGTGAGACAAAAGAAACAAACTGATTTAAAAAGCTGCGTGTGAGGATGTAAAGAAATGTGTATATCGTCCATTATTCATGGATTCTGTAGGATTATAATTCCTTAAAATGGATATAAAATAATCTGATTTATAAAATAGTTTTTGTTATGATTACAGATAATAAATGGACTTTTATTGAATGAAATATTTGTATTAATGCAATAATTTGATTGTTAAGAATGGGTAGCCTACAATTAAAACTTTTATTTTCAAGGGAATGTTACAACAGAAGGCCTACAAACAAACGAACGTGTACAAATGTAAGAAGGCCTACAAACAAACAAACGTGTACACATGTACGAAGGCCTACAAATGTTATCATGAACAATGTTTAGATGTATACTGGTGACAGGGTTTAACATGGTGCATATTAAATATAAAACACAGTGCAATATTAAATAATTCTACCGGTCGTTATATCAACATGTATCGCCTGATAGACAGAAAGAGGTGGGAACACTGTATCCTGCAACCCTGTCTTTATATCATCATGTATCGCCTGATATACAGATGGAGATGGGAACACTGTATCCTGCCCCAAGTTAGACTTAGTTCTCATAAATTGAAAGAGCTAAGGATCTGAGGGGACACAACCCTAACTTGCTGACTAATTTGATGAATTGAGCAAGACTTGATCTGATTGAAGATTAGGGACCCGACTCAGACTCGAGGAGCAGCGACCTGAACTGCAGTTATGATGATTTGTTCCCACCTCTGCCTACAGAACTTTCAGACGGAAGAGATGTCACAAACAGGGTAGATAACTCACCCATACATGTTGTATAATTATCAAGTGTGTACATGTTCTATTAAATAATTATCGTATCAATTTTGGATCAGAAACTCAAATTGAAAACATTTAGTAAAGATTCTTAATTCTGATGAGTGTAAAACAAAAGTGAAATTCTGAGAATATTGATATGAATGAAACGATTTTTTTTAAGTATTACAAATGTAAAACATGAATATGTTGCTATGGCGATGTGGGCTATGTTGCTATGGCTACGTTGCTATGGCGATGTAAACTGTAGATATTTTGAATATTATAGGTACCTGTATTAAATCATCAGATTAATTATTTTGTAGATAAATCTTGGGTGTAGATAAACAAATTTTAGATTATTATAAAAAGCCATTCTAGTCATAACTTGTAATAAATGCTTATTGTTTGTTGTTTGTTTACGATTTTCTGATGTTAAAAAAAGACTTGAGATTTCAAATTATTTTAAATTAAAAGTTTATTATATTTATTATTTTATGATGGTAGACAAGGGTAATGATCTAGTTCCCTTCTAGGCATTTAATTTTTATCAAAGTTTCATAAAAGTGTCTATAAATTTGTAAATTGTGGTGCCGCTTGGCAAGATTCTCCTGTAATTACAAAAGGTCAGTGTGCCTTTATCTTTTGTTCTGTTAAAAAAAAATTCCCTGCTTATTTCATCTTTAAATCAAATCACTTTAAAATCAAGAAAAGGCTCAAGTCAAAATATTTCTTGAATTTATCATTTTAAATACCGTATACATGTGTAAATATTGTAAATGGTTGTATATACATGTAAAATGGTTGTAAATAATTCTAATTAAATGTTCGACGTTCGTCTTTAATTAATTGGGTTTTAATCTTTCACATCTCCTGGACTTTCTGCCAAACAATTTATATTTCCCTCTCGGTTCTTTCCTTGCTTGAAGTTTTACAGATTTCTTGGAATAAAACTTAGGATTGTTGTTTTTAGGACAAAATAGGGGTTAATTGTTAATTACCAGTACTCAGAATAAAATCTTTGGGTCTGAAATGATTGCAGCAGAATTACTAGTACTCGTATAAAATCTTTGGGTTGAAATGAGTGGACCATGTCTCATTCTCTGATGGTTAAATGAATGATAAAGTTTATCTAAATTCAACACAGGATATGTTTATATTATTCTGAAATGAAATTAAAGATTTCTTTGTTTTAAGGCATTGATTTGATAAACTTGTCCTTCCAAAATATTCACTTAGGTCACTTGCATGCAAAATTTGTGATTTTTTTTATCAAATTGAGATTTTTGACATATTAGATTCCTTGAAGTAATCATATTTTGCATATGCTGACATGTAAAATTTTCATGTATTATAGTAAAATTAAGTCTTTTTGATGTAATCCAGGATTAATATAGTCTGATTTTCCATGCAAAGCTAATGAAAACAACCCAAAATTGATGGAACTTAAATTAATTGGCAGAAAGTCTGGAGTGTGGAATATTTGAAGATTGTTACCAATCTTTCATTGTTTTTTGTGCCATAGTAAATTTTAATTTTTTACGTTTTTTTTTTAACTCATTTAATATTTAAGACATAATTATTTTGTTGAAGGTAAATGTTTAATTTATATCTTTGTCCACAAAGATTTAAACAAAAATTATTTTAAATAAATCAGCAGAGCTTGGAAACTGTCTCGAAAATTTTATTGTGAAACTAGCTGAAATTTTAAAAATTTAAGGTTTCGAGAATAAAGTTCAAAATTTGGGATTATTTTATTTTATGAAATTTTTCATCATTTTTGGCTTTTAATTTAAATATTATGATGTTTGATTAAAATAACAAAATAAATAAAAAAAAACAAAACTTTAATTTGTCAAGATCATAAAATAATTGTTAAATTATAATTGTTCAAAATTTAAATAAATTTTGAAAATTGTTTGAGCTTTTATGTACTGTTTATTATTTCTAGTTGATACAAGTCCATTATCCCAGTATTAAATCAGTTATTATTGATGATGAATAGTAGTCAACATGAACAGTCCATCTGCTGATTACACTATTTTGCCTCGACCGTTTTTATTGGACTTCGAGTTTTGACTAATGGATTGGATTGTTCGTACTTGGTTTTATTTTATTCCCCAATCTGATTAAAACACAGATCCTATTTCGTTTTATTTTTATAGTTCAAAATTTCGTTTTACTTTTTTTTACTGCACTAGGCTCTGGAAGAGTTGTTATCATTGACATGTTCTGGATAATGTGAGAAATTAGTCAATGAAACGGTCTGTTACGGCGAGTTGTTGGCCATTTGATGTACGGAACTGTGGGTAAACCACTAGAAACATCAACGCTGATTGATTAATCAATGGCTGACGTCATAGGATCAAAAGTCGCTTGTTCGACCTCTGACGTGAATTACCACGAAAATATAAAAAAAACGAAACAAAATATAGATCTGAATTTTGATCAGATTGTTTTAAGCCAGAAAATTCTCTAAATTGAATAAAACCACATAAATAATATAACATTTCAACCTTTGATTAAATAAGATGCCTGTATTGGCCAACATACCTCAAAGTTTCAAACAGCGGTAAATCGAAACAGGAAATAACACTGTCAGTCATCAATAAAACGTAGTTAAATAAATAAATCAATAATTGAGATAAAGAAAATTTTGGTAATTTCTCTTGTGAAAACTGCTGATCGTTGCATGCATGATGTTTCATAATTATATAATACATAATTTAAAACTGGGATATGGATGGACAATATGATTTAATATTTCTTACCAACTGTTGTTAAATTTAGGGAAGCTTATACACGTCTGCTTTGTTTATTTGTTGTGTTTTTTTTTAAATATTAAAATAAATTTTACTGTTGAATATCTTGATGATATAATTATCTCTGTCTGTTATTAATTTATTATTTACTTTTCTTTGTGCGTTAAACGGCATAATGATGATTATCTTGTGAATTGTCCAATAAAATAAATAAATCTATTTATATCTACATTGCTTATTTATTTGGTCCGGTGAGAGAATCGGCAACCACAGTAGCTCTGTGAGTAGGCCTACCTGGTCAAGAGCAGGTGTGAGAATTGGCAGCCACAGAAGCTCTGTGAGTAGGCCTACTGTTTTGGATCACTAGCCAAGAAAGTTTTTAGAGGTAAAAAACTGGAGGATGGGCATGAAACAGTCGTTTGAAACCATGTGCATATTAAAAAACAAAACTTGACAGCGGTCTTCGTTAGTCTGATTGATACAGAAGAATAGGACATTAAACCACCAGCCATTATAAGCAGGTTTTTTTGTTGTTAGTTTTACCTGAGTCCGAGTTCACAAAGCATTCTCAGACTTAAGTTGAGAATTTACTCAAATTTGTTCAGCTTATTTTAACTAAAATATAGCCCTTTATAATAATTTTGTTGTTTTTATGTATCAAATACATTGATAAGAAACTCTGTGCAAAATTTTGTGTTTCTGGATTACAGATATTTCTCATAAACACTGATTGATAGTTGACCAAATTCTCAATTTAAGTCTGAGAATGCTTTGTGAACCCGAGGGCTGGACAGTAAATTGTAATGTGAAGGCTACATCATGCGCATTAGATCATAAGGTCAGTTATTGAGTCATGTGACCTGGTGTTGATTCCTCGCTTGGACGCAACAAGGAGTAGAGTTGGCTGTCCAACCTCTGGTTTCCTCCCATAGCTAGAGATAAAAATTGAAATAAAATTCAACCTGAAATGATTTGTTTTGTGTGTCTCTGTGTTTAAAATCTAAACACTATCAGGCATCAGCGCCATCCCAAATACTGAAATTGGTATCATAGCCATCCTTCCTTTGAATGCCAATTGTCTAAAAATATTCTTCAGTGTATCTTCTCATTAAAACCGCTTGAGTCATGGCAGAAGGAAATGTGGTTTAATGTTCTTCCTCTTTCATCAAAAGGACTTTTGAATGCGGGACATCTAACCCGGTGCGTCACAGTATTCAATAAGATAGGTTGCCAGGCAACGAAACATACGCCCACAACAGCTAAGTCGTCCGGGCAGTCAACAAGGGTTGTCGCATATTGTTTCTTTTGTCAGTAAGGAGAACATTTACAACACATGATAATCTTATTACGAGTAATAGCCCATTAAATAATTATCGGAAATGATTATAGTTTTGATGGTTTGTCTCAAGGCGTATGTCCACAAGATATTTCAAAGTGATCAAGTGCCAGAAATTATCAGATATCGCTGAAAATCAAATAGGATTCTTCGTCTCATGACCCTAAACACTGTGTACAAATTTAAAGTCAATCGGATATTAACTTTAGCCTCTAAAGCGTTCACAAGATTTTTCAAAGTGATCAAGGGTCATAACTCTGGCAGTAATTATCAGATATCACCGAAAATCAATAGGATTCTTCGTCTCATGACCTTAAACACTGTGTATAGATTTAAAGTCAATCGGATATTAACTATAGCCTCTAGAGCGTTCACAAGATTTTTCAAAGTTATCAAGGGTCATAACTCTGGTAGTAATGATCGGATATCGCTGAAAATCAATAGGCTTCTTTGTATCATGACTTTAAACACCATGTATAAATTTAAATTCAATCGGATATCAACTTTAGCCTCTAGAGCGTTCACAAGATTTTTCAAAGTGATCAAGGGTCATAACTCGAGCAGGAATTATCGGATATTGCTGAAAATCAACAGGCTTCTTCGTATCATGACCTTACACACTGTGTATAAATTTAAAGTCAATCGGATATTAACTTTAGCCTCTAGAGCGTTCACAAGATTTTTCAAAGTGATCAAGGGTCATAACTCTGGTAGTAATTATCGGATATCACCGAAAATCAATAGGCTTCTTCGTCTCATGCCCTTAAACACCGTGTATAAATTTCAAGTCAATCGGATATTAACTTTAGCCTCTAGAGCGTTCACAAGAAATTGTGGACGATGGACGGACGGACGGACGGACCGACGGACGGACGGACCGACAGACGGACGGACGGGGGCGACGGCAATATACGACCACATTTCCATGTGGGCGTATAAAAATGAGGTCAACCTAGCTTTAAAGCAGGCTTCCCAATGATTTGCGAATCCATGCTCATTATTTTAAAAACTGTTCCACTGTAAAACCCTCGGAAACAAAATTTGTTTGGTCAGAACTTGTGGTAAATCTCTAGATATTGAACAAAACACAAATTTCCCTGGACAACAATTCTAGAGGAAATTGTGAAGTATAAGGGAAGTAACTCCATTTACTGACCGATGAATAAAAATGTTACCAGCTGAAATGAACATTTTAGAAAACAGTAGAATACAAGCTACAGTACAACATTAATTTTGTCATTGATTCTAATATTTCTTCTTACAAATATATCTATGTCATCTGCTCTAATTTTTCCCGTTGGGTTAACGCTTTTTACAACAGATGGAGTAACATTTGGCAACCTCTTGCTCAAAAGCTTGTACATGTATGAGGCTCACCATGGAAATTTTGAGATGTACAAGTTGGAAGTCGAGACAAGTAAACATGCAACTGTTAACCCTACATTTCAATGTAAACACCCTCTTAACTCTGTCAAACGTTTGCTTCGAAATCATAAATATTCACTAAAACCTGGCAGAAAATGCATATTCAAATTTCAATTCAAACTCTTTTCAATAACAACCAACACGTAAAAGGGGGGAAAAAGGAAAAGGGGAGAAAGAGTAATAATTTTTGCACTATATTCATAGGAACCAACATAGGAATGTGCATTAATGTTAAGAGTTATTCCCCTTGATCAACGTAATAATTCCTTGTTTTCCAGTAGTGAAATCTTTTACGCAATAAACAAAGAATCATTATTTTGAATATTTAATTTAATTTTATTTGTTACATTCAAACATATTCTAGCACTAAGTAAATCATCCATCAAGTTTATCAAACTTTATCAGATTTCAAATTTCGATTCCCTAAAACATCCACATAGAATCCACCTCTTCTTGCGAGCTCTAGCTCGGATTTAATGAATTCCTCGGCATCAAAATCTTTAGCGGCTTTCGTATAAGTCGCAAGATGTGCGGCAAATATTCTTTCCTTTTTTTTCTTCAGCTGCTGTGTCTGGATTCTCAATTTAAACAGATTAGCTTTCCGAAATTTCTTCAGTAAATGCTTATTCATTTTCCTGCGTCGTATTTTCATGATATTTCTAGCGAATTTGCCTGTAGTATCGTTCGTATTTGGCGGTGGAGTGGTGACGTTTATTTTATTAACGTGAGGAGCAATGATATCTTGAACAGTTTGTATCGAGGTTGGACAGTCGTACTGACGTTCCACTATATTACGATCTAATATAACAACATTAACGTTACTTTTTGACGTTGGACACACATATTCTGTATTATTTATAACGGCAGATAATTTGAAACTTGGAGAAGTAATTTTATTTAAAGAAGTCGCTGGATTAGAGTTGGTATATTTCGGAATATTGAATGAAATATCAGTTTTATTTCGTTTATCACACCTAACAACAGAAGAAACTGATTTGATGTTAGGCTTAATTCCTGAAACAGAGAAAACAATAAAATTACATTTTTTCTGTAACATGATCTCAAGTGGTACCTGGTGAAAATGTTTTGGGACTACATTTACATTTATATAGTACCTTAGTTCTTGAAATGAAATGAGGTTACTGCTCTGCTTCTACACTGGGCTAATGAAGACAGCCATATGTGATACAGTGTGCTATGTGCGAAATTTCCCCTGGGCAGCGGCACTATGGTTTACTCTTAGATCGAAATTTTGCCTGGGCAGCGGCACTATGGTTTACTCTTAGATCGAATTCTAGCTGTCAAAGTTATGTTTTACGTGCACGCCAATATATGCGGCCTTCCAGGCTGCACTACTGACAAGGGGGAACCACCCTGGGAAATCAAGATGAACTTCCTCGGCCAACATTGAAATCAGGACCTCCAGACTAGCGAGCCTATGTCTAACCCAGTTAGCAACGTGGCTCCATCATCAATTCAACAATATACAAACCTGTAGATGTAGTTAATCTCAGTAGATGAAAGTTTTTACAAACTGCTGAGAAAACGGACATACTCCTTTGTGATGTCATCTTTCTAAAAATTACAAAAAGTAAACTGGAATGTCAATACAATAATAGAATAAATATTTCTAGGGACATGTAAAAACTGTGCATATCGTGTAAATATTTGCTTTTGTGATCGAGTAGGTCATTTTCAAATCAATTCTTTTCATAATAACTACATGTACATGTACCGTATAACATGTTTCTTGTTTTGAATTGACCTATTTCAAATAAATTCATCAGCTATTTTTTTCACACAAACATTCAGCATTGGAAATATTACCATTCTTGAGTCTGAACGTCACCTACCCGAGGAGACTGAAATATCACCTCTGTGTTCATGAGTATGAGGCCGAAATGTCGAAACCATATTTTGCAGAGTCAAAAAGGTTGTTAAGTTCAAAAAGTCGCAGACTGAAATGAAATATGTCACGTAGAATTGTGCTCTAAAAAAAGTACACAACTTTCATTCAAAGCCAGGCGCCATTTTTAACTGATGTCTGCGCAGACCGTTTTTTCTTTAGAGCACAATTCTAAATGAAAATAGTCTTGGATTATTATAATAAATTTGTGTCAGATGTGACAGGAAATGATTCCTTTTGGTGATCAAAGAGGAATCTCCGTGAGACGGTAAGGATTCTAAAATAGCTTTAGAACCGAGATGTGAAAAAAGCGTTAGTTTCATACTAGTTGCCTTTAGGGGGGATCAATAAACTGTGGGGAGCAGACGAAGCGCTCCCCCCAAAAAACAGTTATGAAAATAACTAGACTGAGGGCACTGATGGGCTAATAAAAAAAGACTGTCAGGGTTGTTTTTTTTTTTAATGAGCGCGCCAACATGTACATGGGACCTTGGTTTTTGTCTCATACGACGGACTTGGCAATCCTTACCTGGCTTTTCACAGCAGGCTGTCTTGCAAAGGGGACTTTGTGGACGGACATGGATTTAATGGGAGGGTTTTATCACTGTGTATTTCTACTGGTTTTGAAATAAAATTAAGAACTTACTCTTCTATCAAACCGAACTAGTTATTCATTACAAGTGGAGAAAAAACCTAAAATTTCAAGGAGAAAAAGTTATTCCATGGGCGCAGACATCTTTGAAATATCCTCTAAACTAAAATGTTTCACTTGTAATAAAATTACAAAGATATAAATACAATCGATGAAATGAACATGATTTTGCTAACATCAGACTAAAATATTCTTCAGTAGACAAATTTTCTAATTTAGATAATATTTCTAGAAAGGTTTTTGTCCAACGACCTTCAACTCTGACCTGACTAAAAATAATATCAACAAATCCCTCTCGTGACTGTGACCGTGGAGAGGTTTAGATCAACAAAAACTGCAATTAGTGAGACGAATTTCACTTCTGCTGATTTTTTGACAGGTCTAAGACGTCAAGATGAATCCACCGAACTTAATCCTAAAGGTTAGTTTACTCATTAAGCTTCATTTGCAACGTATGCAGTAATATTATTTATGCGTAAAAATTGAAAAATAGGTATCGACAGATGTTCACACTCCTGAACAAGGGCGATGATTTTCTCACTGATGTCATTTTTCCTTATAATATATTAATTAATTATCAATACATTGAATCAATTAGGTTATCTTTTTACTGTATGAATTAGCACTCTAACTCAATATCATCAAAGTCTTCGACATTGAAGAAAACATGAATTATTTGTCAATTTAAATCTAAATGAAATTGATGTTGTGATCTTACCAGGAAAAGATGTGCTTCTGATATCCAATATTTAAGACAGAATAAACATTTTACCATTGGTACACGAATTGTGTACCATAATGTGTTTCAGCGCTATTTGTTAAAAGGGACTTGAAGAACGAGGCTAGACATATTCCATAATGCCAAATGGTGATGGCATAAGCCATTCTTATCTGGAGAGCATGCGCAATAAATGCGGTCGGTGAAGACTGGAATAACCATTCACTAGAGATTGCCATTCAATTGAGACTTTTAAAATTGGAGTAAAAAAGGAAACGATTGAAAGTAAATCAATTCTTTAAATGACATCTAGAAGCACGGATCACTATTCATAATAAAACACAACACAAGGTATATATGGATATTATAGAGAAGTAGTTATATCCATATATAGCTTGTGTTGTGCTTTATTATGAATGAATGTAAATCAGTTAATATAATTCATATTACCGGTACTACGACTTTCAACAATTTCTGTAAATTATTTTCAGAGTTAAGACCCTTATTTTATTTTATTGTATTTATTTTAGGTGATTGTTTTCACACATTTTATATTATCCATGTGGTAAGTTTAAACTTTTATTACAAATATGACCATTATTACAAATAATAATGAATAATAATAATAATGATATTTGTATCGCGCAACTATTCAATCCACTAGGGAATGCACTAGGCGCTAGAAAATGTTCTCTCTTTGGAGTGTTAATGATAATGACTACATAAAAAAGTTTTTGCTTTGGATTTAAAAACTGACACAGATTCACATTATCGGATATTTTCTGGAAGTTTATTATTACAAATATGATTTTTATTATTACAAATATGATTTTGTTATTACAAATATGATTTTTATTATTTGGACAGGCGACCCTACTTTTTTTAGTTGGACAGGCGACCCTACTCCTTGGTCACATACAACCAGGGAATCAAAACCATGCCAGTTGACTCAATGACAGACCTTATGATACAACCATTCGACCATCCAAACCTCCCCACGTTGTGTTGTTAAAATGAACATTTATACATTGATATGTGATGATGATGGTCCAGTGAGACTGAAACGGTATACCATTAATCACGCGTTAATCAACACAGAATCTGTTTTTATTAAGTTTGAGGTATCCCATACATCTATCTGCTATTTTTCCCTGCTCCTCCAAGTATATATTGATCCTCAAGAAAACAGATTCTATTGTTATAAAGAAATAAAAAAAATAAATCTCATATTCATTAAATAAAGAAGATGAAGATCAATCAGTCTTTGAAATTTGTTTACAATTTACCTTTACATCTTCCATCAGTCCAACTATACACACTGTAACCCAGGTATCATTTCATCTGGGGTATTTACCACTAATTTTTGTCACATTCATTCAACATCAAATATTTGTTCAAAAATGTGTAAAAATCATTTAAAATCACCCCAAATCATCTAATGTGTACTTGTGTCCAGTTTAAAACTGACTGATTAATTTTGATAATGAGTGTTCAAGAGAGAGAGAGAGAGAAATGGGGTTTAACGTCCACTTGAAACACAAACTAGGTCATTTCGGGACCAACATATGGTTTAATTTTATTTCAATAATTCGCTTGCGCGTAGGGGTCTTTAGCAGTGGGAGGAAACCGGAGTGTCCGGAGGAAACCCACGAGGTTGAGAAGGCGCCCCTATCTCCATACCACATACGCTCACACCAGGGCTCGAAACCACAGCCGCAAGCCAGTGGTGACCGGCCAGCTAGAGGTCGAAGCACGGCACTCTAGACCACTAGGCCATCCCAACCCCCCGAGTGTTCAATTTACAAGTATTTAATTTTTCGATCACTGTTAAAAAATTAATCATCAGTTATCAGTGGGGTTGTTTATTTTTGAACAGAGATAGAGAAATTAAACACTTGCAAATTGGACACTCATTATCAAAATTGAACAGTCAGCTTTAAAATGGATACAATAACAAATTAGGTGACTTTTGATGATTTTAAACAATTTTTACAAATTTTTAAACAAAGATTTAATATTGAAGGAATGTAAAAGAAATTAAGAACTTGTATTGTTAAGATGAATTCAGTATATTTGATCATTCGACTATATTTCTCCCCCGCCTTTCGAAGAAAGTTGGGGGACTATTAAAATGGGTTCGTCCGTCTGTCTGTCTGTCTGTCTGTCTGTCTGTCTGTCTGTCTGTCTGTCTGTCTGTCTGTCTGTCTGTCGGTCCGTCTGTCTGTCTGTCTGTCCGTCCGTCCGTCTGTCTGTCCGTCACACTTTTTGGGACACAATAACTCTCTTCCTAATTGAGCTAGAATGTTCAAACTTGGTGTATATGTTTATTAGGTCAATGCCTTGGTAGAGTTCAAAGATGAGCATTTTCCACTTAGGGTAAGCAGAGATAAGCAATTTGATTGGTTGATGCTTTGGGACACGATAACTTTAGTTCTAATTAAGTGAGAGTGATGAAACTTGGTGTATAGTTTCATTACAGTAATACCTTGACTAAGTTCGATAATGAGCATTTTCTGCTCAGGGTAAGTAGAGCGATAAGCAATTTGATTTGCCGAGACTTTGGAACACTATAACTCTCCTTCAAATTGAGTTAAAAATGTTCAAAATTGGTGTGTATGCTTATTAGGTCAATGCCTTGATGAAGTTTGAAGATGAGCATTTTCTTCTTAGGGTAGGCAGAGATAAGCAATTTGATTGGTTGATACTTTGGGACAAGAAAACTTAGGTTCATCTTGATTGATGATTTTTATGCCAATACAATGACTGCATTCTCATTCAGTAATGGATTCGACAGTAACAGTGTATAGAAACGATTGACTAGGGCCAGAGGGGCCCTTTTGTCAAGCGTTGGAGCCCTTTTGTCTACCTTTAGGGTCCCCTAACTAGGGTACATTTTCATTTTTCTCGTCGGTTTTAGCATTTTTCTTTATAAAACACTTTTTGATGACACTTCGTGTACAGTTTGATTGCTCGATACGTTTGAAAAAAATAAATGTGCGATTAATTAATATGTGTCATCTATTTATTTTGGGATTTCGGCGGGGGACATCAGCCTCACTGTTGGCTTGTTTATATTATTTCAGGGCTTCTCAGTCACGTGCATTTCTACCCAATTCATATGTTTATCTCAATGCGTTTGTTTTGGTGTTTGGTATTATTGGTATTTTTAACCATGAATCAAGTGATGCCATTTTATTGGTAAGTTTAACGATTTTAAAGTTACTTTAAGCCGTACGAAAAAAATAGTTCCAATTATCAGATAATCCACACTCTGCAAACCTCAGCAGATTCCAGTACCTTACGTGTAGCCTCGGCTGTATGACTACTTTCAAGTTCCCGGATTACCATCGGCGTTGCCCATGACAACGCCTTTGGAGAAAGTTTTATCTTACAAAGTTTTCAAAGTTTGAAGCTGTTTTTCTTTTAAGTTTATCCAATTTTCTTTAGACAAGGACAAGTTTGCACTGAAAATTCTACACACCTTTCGAACGACACAATTTTGAGAACTTTTTTCTAAAAGCGGCAAGTTTTCCTAATAAGTAAACAGGTGCAGCATCGCAATTGTATAGGGGTAGGTACATATCACTTAACGTCAAACAGTAAGTTTGCCGAGTGAGATAATCCTATCTGATTTAACTACAGATCTATATTTCGTTTTGTTTTTTTATACTTTCGATGGCCTACACTACATGAAGATCTGACAAGTTATAGTGGGAGTTCACGTCAGGGGTTAAACGAACGGCTTTTGACCCTATGGCGTCAGATATTGATTAATCAATCAGTGTTGATGTTTCTTGTGGTTTACCAACAACTCCGTGCATCAAAATGCCAAGAACTCGCTGTAACAGACCATTTTATTGGCTAATCCCTCACATCATTCAGAACACATCAATGATAACAACTCTTTCAGATCCTAGTGTAGTAAAGACAATATGTCAAGAGTATTATTGTTGCTATGGTGATTTATTTATATTTCAGTTTATCGTGGGATTGTTGATGAGTATTGTACAGGATATTATATTTCTAGGAATTTATGAACCACGCGGTCAAAAAATAATAAAAAATAGTGGTAAGTAATATTTAACCACCATCAATTATTTTATTAGAAAGTAATATCGTCTGGGGGGTTGGGATGGCCTAGTGGTCTAGTGTGCCGCGCATTGACCTCTAGCTGGCCAGTCACTTCTGGCTTGCGGCTGTGGTTTCGAGCCCTGGTGTGAGCGTATGTGGCATAGAGATTGGGGTGCCTTCTCAACCTCATGGGTTTCCTGCGGGCACTCTGGTTTCCTCCCACTGCTAAAGACCCCTTTGCGCAAGCAAATTATTGAAATAAAATGAAACCACGTGTTAGTCCCAAAATGGCCTAGTTTGTGTTGAGTGGATGTTAAACCGCATTTCTCTCTCTCTCGTAATATTGTCCAGAAGGTCATGTGATCTTCAGTCATTTATGACTTTGTGAACAGAGATTATGAAATGAAATGAAATGGGGTT
Organism: Patella caerulea; assembly: GCA_036850965.1. Lineage (NCBI taxonomy): Eukaryota > Metazoa > Mollusca > Gastropoda > Patellidae > Patella > Patella caerulea. The sequence continues at coordinate 77,396,441 of JAZGQO010000010.1, read as the reverse complement.
TAATGTCCTATTGTCTGCTCTTAAACTTGGCTAATACAACCAGGTATACGCCATGCAGTGTACTGTGAGGGAAATTTGCCCGGGCAGTGGTGCTACAGCTTACTCTTATATCAAATACACTGTACAAACGGCCAAACCAAGTCATACATATTCCTGAAGCAATGGCCTGAGAAATCCCTCTCTGCCCATTGCTGGATTGACTTCTGATACTTGAACTTTTGAGGGAGTGTTTCTATTCTCCCCGTTCAATCAACATGACAGTCCTACGTTTAATCTGGGTCTTCCCTAAAACTTTGGACAGTGATTTAAGATACAGTATTAAAAACGGTGAAAGTATGTTCGTTTCCAAACAGTATTGTTTACATTTCATTCGACTTGATATTCAAAAAAAGTAGGGGATATTTGATTTTTAAGTGTTATTAAAGTCACCTAATGAAACTGACGAAGAAACAAATGACCAAATGAAATGAAGTTCACATTCATCGATTTATTCCAAATGATCGTTAGACTAAGTAAGGCACAGACTGACCATTATAAGGGTAAAATGATACCCGGGGTCAAACAGCAAAGTTACCACGGCATCACAACAAAGTCAGTAATGGGTAAATCATCCCCTGTTTGCCAAACAAGCATTGATCGGACGTGGCATTCTCCTAATGAGACGTCTAAAGTCATTTTGGTCCAGATTGTCCCATTCCTGTTGCAACGCAGCAGCAAGTTCTTGGACATTGGCAGGACGTTGTTGACGTTGACCTAACCTCTGTCCAAGCATGTCCCAGACATGCTCGATGGGGGAGAGGTTGGGACTCAGTGCTGGCCAAGGTAATGTGGTGATATTCTGTTGTTGGAGGTAACCTGTAACGATCCTGGGCCTGTGACATCTTGCGTTGTCATCCTGGAAGATGAAACGGCGGCCACGACGTCGTGCGAACGGCACAACATGGACTGCCAAGATGTTGTCCCGGTAGTACTGGCCTGTAACACGCCCCGCAACAACATGTAAAGCCGTTCTTCCAGCAACAGTGATGCCTCCCCACACCATAACAGAACCACCCCCAAATCGATCATGTCTGATGACGTTAACGTCTTGGAAGTGCTCGTTTCGACGACGCCACACCCTCCTACGTCTGTACAAAATATCAACAGTGAACCTTGACTCATCTAAAAACATCACATTGCTCCAGCGTCGATTATCCCAGTGTTGACGATCCCTACATCAACGACGTCTTGCCTGAATGTGATGATCTCTGAAACAAGGGATCACGCAAGGACGTCGGGCGCAAAGGTGACCCCTATGTAGTCGATTCCGAATCGTCTGGCCACTCACTCTCACACCAGTGTCTGTTTGAAGATGAGCACTGATCTGATTTGCTGTGATGACACGATTTCTCAAGGCCAAGGTACAGATAAATCGATCCTGGGCTTGAGTTGTCGCCCTTGGTCGACCTGAGCATGGTCTGTCCTGTACAGATTGTGTATCACGGTATCTGGACCATAGCCTGCTTATGACAGACTGAGCAACATTCACCGTCCGCGCCACAACCGCCTGTGTTGTGCCGATCTGTGGCATGCAAAGGGCACGTAACCTTTCATTTTGGGTAAGCCGACGCATATCAAAATTTGTTTTCTGGTCACTAAAACAATTAAACTGGTGTTTCCACCCTGGAATTCAATGTCACAATGACTGTAACATTCAAAGTCAGAGTTGTGCAAATCTTGGGTTGGACCCCCATGATGATCCCAAGCATCACCTGCATTCCATGCCGTAGCTATTGGTGCGTTTGGGCGTCACATGTAACTGGAAATGTTTCTTATGTTAGGTTCTATAGTGACTTTTTTCATAGACATTTGCATATTTTAGTATTATGCCCCCAAAATCAAATATCCCCTACTTTTTTTGAATAGTATAGTTTTACTGCAGTATTCTGCTATGCACGGGTTAATTGGGCATAATAAAATAGTGAGCCATTGGCACTCGTTTTAAATGTAAAGCTTTTGTAAAGCAGCTAGTCATTGGTTGTTAGTCGGACTACTTACCAATCAAAATTTAACACAACAATATCCACTCATTACAGTAGTGAGTAGTGGGATTACCTCCAATCAAATGGAACACTGCGAGGAGTATGAGGTCATAAAACTATGAAATACAATTACTGTTTATTATTGGTATAGAGCCAATTGAAATTTTTTCAGTTTTTATTTTATATTATTTTCAGAACTCCCGAATCAACCAGAAGTCCATGATCTGGTTGGTGAATTTAGATTTTCACTTGGGTATCCTTTTAAAACAATAGCAGAGTTAATACATGTAGATGGACGTCATTAGATTAACATTTAGTTAATCACATTTAATAGGGGGAGACCATTAGATTAACAGTTAGTTAATCACATTTAATAGAGGGACTTCATTAAATTAACAGTTAATCACCATTAAATTAACAGTTAATCACATTTGATAGAGGGACACCTTTAGATTAACAGTTAATCACATTTCCTGGGTTACCTTATTGTTATGTAAGGAGATTGAGACAACTTCTGGAGAAATTGAACTTCATTTTTGGATTTATTTTTCATGATCCAATATCACAGCAGATTAAATTGCCATTAGTTTCAACTACCGGTAGTATTAATATTAGTTCGCGTTGCCTTGAACTCTTGATGTACTAAGTATGTGTTTTTTGTGTATTGCTCTATCGAGTTACTAAATGCCTCTAAAAGATTATCTTGTTGTACTACACGTAGATAGTCAGATATGAAGGCTTTCATAATTATCGTTACTTTGTGTCAGTGACTCAGATATTAAGCATTTTATCACGATTCTTAAAGAAAAAAGAATTGAAGAAGACACAGTGGAGGGCGAACACTCCCTTAAAACTGTATTAAAGCTGGACAGGCTTCAGCATCTATCTGGATACTGGATCAAAAACTGATACAGGCGGGGTATAGAGAAGTAAAAGACTGTAGGTAGTTGAATATTTATTGGCACAACGTTTCGGGTTGAAATACCCTTTTTCAAGTGATCATTATTAATTATTAAAATTAGCTGAACACTGGATGTGAGTAACAGTTCTGTCAGTCCCTCCAATGATCTATTTTGTGTTGAGCGTTAAACCCCATCTCTCTCTTTCTCTCTCTTTCTCTCTCTCTCTCTTTATCTCTCCTAACAGGGGTTTTGTTGCATGTAGTGCTGTCGTCCTGTAGATTATATCTATTGTACCTGTATAGAATTTTTTTTTTTTTTTATTTGTCTTGGTTTACTCTATAGCTGACGTCCGTATTGATACACATATTTGAATTGTTTCCTTAACATGATGAAGTATGTGTATTTTAAATCTCATAATCAAACCTGTCACGATTTTCCTGTTATTGCGTATTCTCCGCTCTAGAACAACAGACTACGATAGGTTTAATATTCCTGGAGTTCCAAATATACCAGGATTTGGAGCAGGTAAGTCGAGGTGTTTAATAATAAGTAAGAACTATACTGTACCAGAGGTTCCACAATATACATGCTTTCGAAGCAGGTACATATACATCTTGGTGTTTTGTTGAAAGACCAATCCCGATAGCAGTTTGAAGAATACATTGGCTTAAATTTGAGTTAAAATCCCTTAAAATCCTCTAGCTTACCAACGACCAACAAACTCAATACCCATGGTACATTTTCAATCAAATTAAACCTGCCAGTCTCGATGTGGGAATTTTGACCTGTGTACCAAGCTGTATTATGCAGTATCTGGATAGAACTAGACTTTTACTTTATAAAAATGTGCAGGTGAAATTTACCTTTTGTTATCAAGTACAGTACATGGGGTATCCACTGTGTACACCTCTAAATGAACAGGAATCAATTATTAGGTCACCCAATGACAAAGTCTTAAAGGGTTATGTGTCCGGATAAGCAGTTTTGACGTTCACATCCAAACGATTTAATATTTTGAGCTGAAATTTTGGGACTAGGCAAATACACCATTCCTCAATATTTTGGTGCTTAAATCACAAACAGAATGTCTCCTGCTTGAACTCCACTTGTCTAGGATAGCACCTACAGGCATGCTAAGGAAAGAAGACAAATGTGTCTATCCATTCGGAAGAGACGAAAGACTGGGGTCTTGTGTAGAAATTGATAGTAAATGTCGAAGAAAAATGGAAGTTCAAAATGAGAAAGACCACTGCTTGGGCAAAAGGCTATCTGTCTCGAAGTAAAATGCAGGCTGCTGTATTATGATAATAATAATAATAATAATAATAAGGCTTTTCTGTTATAAAACCGTAAAATGTTGAATTGTTTTTTTAATGATTAACATTTTCCCCAAAAGAATATATATGTAATATGAAATACTGGCAGTCGGTCATCGACATACTACATAAAGGCTAAATCTATCATCCGATTGACTTGGAATTTATGCAGTGATTTCTGACAATTAATTTCTAGAGTTATTATGGCCCGTGATCACTTTGAAAGATCTTGTGAATGCTCTTCAGATTAAAGTTCTGCTTTGCTTCAGTTTGTTTGTTTTGTTGCTTGGCAACCCATGTTTTTGTTTGTGTATTTCAGGTGCTACAAGTGGAGGAACGTATGAAAATATCGACCAACCGTCTCCTTATCGTGATCCTATCGCACCAAATCATGACATTAACGAAAAATCTGGACCATTACCATAAAAACGAGTCTGCTCAATATACGATTTCTATTTTAATTCAATTTCATATTTTCACGGTAGACAAATACTTTTAGTAGTAATTATATATATAATAGGCTTGTTTTAGACAGGAGATTAACGTTACCCTTGTTTTTGTCACAATGTCAAAGGTCAGTCGAAGTTCTGTCCAGATTGTTCAGATAATCTTAGCGGGGGGTATTTAGGAATTTTTGCATTCAGGGGTTTTGCCAGGTTCCTGAGACAATGTATAATGGCCTCTATTGTCATTTTGGTGTATATACAAAAACATTGAGCTTTTCAAACATAGAAATCCAACATCTCGTTTGACCCAAATTTTAATTATAAATTAATACGATGACATTCTGATTTAATTTCATTGATGCAAAGCATCCATTGTGATATCACATATATCTATATCATTATCTGGATCCACCCTAGCTTAAAAGGAAATAGTTAAGGTATTATTTTGTGAACACCTGTGATGAATTTACCTTAAAATGTCTGCACTCTCATTTCTGACGGTTAATATTTGTCTTTTTTTATGTCCAACAAAACAAGAACAATTATTTTTCATCAGACAGTATAAGTTTTATCACGTTTTACACCTATTTTTTGCACATGGTTTTATAGTTAAAATACCTAGTAACAAAACAATTCTCTGTCCGCCAATTTTATGTCATGTCAATAAATGAGATATAGCTGGCAGATGTGACAGAAACAACAGCTGTGTCAGAATCATACCAAAAGTCATAGAAGATAGATAATAAAGGCCTATGATGACAGTATATATTTAATGAACCATGGTTATTTACAACTTTATCGTGTATCTTTTGGTTGATAGGCTTTCGGCACTATTTGTTTGTATGAGGGTGGGGCGGTGGCACAGGTTAAGGGACTCAAATTTCTCGATTTTTGACCAAATACAGATTTAATCGAATGTTTTAAAATGTGATGTTTACAGTTTTTGAATCAGAGAATATGGGTATTAATAGTAACATTGGACTGAAATATTAGGTTTCAAGATTCTTGTTTGGATTTCTGATTTCTCCCCTAATTTTTTAAAAAGAGTTTTCAGTTGGATAATTGCCTGAATTTCTTTGACCACCTTGTTGAATGTTTGGTTGCCTGATTATTGTGTATCTCTCCACATCCACCCAACTAATCCCACCGTGGTTTGTACGCCACGTTATTGTTTATAGTTAAGGCCAAATGACCATGGGAATAAGCTGACCAGGTGTTACTCTGATAATTATCATTAGGTAATCTCGTTACCTGTAAATACCTATATATACACCTGCATATTAGTCTATGCAATATTATAACCTCACCTATTGTAATAATCAATGTATAATTTAATATTTCTATTTCTACTTTCAATTTGACAAGCAATTTACACACATATTGATTACCGGGCAGCAGTTTTAATATATATATATGCTATCAATTTATTTCTCTCACTATTGACTAGAATTTCAATGTTTTAAGAGGCATTATGGAAGATAAGATAAAGAACTGACCTTTCTTGCTATAATAGTTAAAAAGTAGATAATTTAAAGTGAATATGCTGAAAATGTCAGTCAAATAACATTACTCTGACTGAACTGAGAAATCTTTATTTGTATGTTTAAGCTGGCGTAGTCGATATGAACACCACGCTATGATGGCTTACTAATTGTTAATCATCGACGGACCTTTAGCAGTAGATCTGATTCAAATCCAGTGACAATCCGACGCATAAAATGGCATAGAGAGCTGATTACAGTCTGAACAAGTTAATCAATGTCTAATTTATAATTTATATAACATTTCAGGCCCAAAGAAAGACATAAAAGACATGCAATAGGCTAATAGGCAGATTTAGCTCTTGTATAATGCATGTGTAACATTGTACTCTACAATTATATTTGGTGTCACTAATGAAGAAAGTCAAGAAGCAAATTATACTTACATGTATATATAAACCGCATTGCTGCCCATATTTTTCTCTGGTTGTAACTAAGATTTATCGATATGTTTTAATATGAGTTTAAAACAGGGGTCTTGACCAATGAAATATATGATTATTATTTCGATTTAAACGGGGGTCTGGACTACTCCACTTTATAATTCCACCAGACTTCTGCTGTAAGTAAACTAAGATGTATTAGTGTTTATGTTTATATACGATATTGTTCTCAAGTGGGTTTTAAACTCAATTAATCTAGATTCATTAAAACTGCACTCGACAAACCTCGGCAGATTCCGAAACCTACAGCTAGCCTCCGCTGTATGACAGTAAGTGATATGTACCTACGCCTACACAACTGAGATGCGGCGGCGGTTTACTTATTAAAAACTGAGCGCATTCAGAAAGAACTTCTCGAAATTGCGTCGTTCGAAGGGTGTGTACAATTTTTAATGCAAACTTGTCCTTGTCTAAAGAAAATCGGATAAACTTGAAAGAAAAACAGCGTCAAACTTTGAAAAGATAAATCATTCTTTAAAGGCGTCGTCATTGGCAACGCCGATCCTAATCAAGGAATTTGAAAGTAGTTCTAATGGCGGACATCGTCATAGCCTACAGCCGAGGCTAGATGTAGGGTATTGACAGGCCCGTAGCCAGCTTGCTGGCTTCGGAGGGGCAGTGAAGTTATTAGGAGGGGCAGACCCGTTACAGTCTACAGTAATTATTATAGAGTTATGGTTGGCAAATTTTCTTTCGGGGGGGCAAAACATTTTTTCAGGGGGGCATTTCCCCCCCCTTGCCACCCCCTAGCTACGGGCCTGGGTATTGAAATCTGCTGAGGTTTGCCGAGTGATTAAAACTGTTGTTTGATAAAATAAAATGTTGGAAGAGTTCATACTTGGGTGATTCAGTGTTTGTTATCTGTTTTGTGGTCAAGTCACCAGTTGCTGCTAAGTCAAAATGTCACATTAATTACAACATTTAGTCAGGCCTGGGAATAATGGTTTTAGATACGTACCTGTCAAAATGTCAGCCACTAATGAAATAGTACCTGATATTTTCAACTTAGTGCTGGACATGTATTAATAATATCAATAAAAAAGACAAATCAGTGCCGGACAAAATGACAGACACCAGAGATCTGTGCCTGACAAAGCCTGAATCTGTGCCTGACATTGTTAGTGACAGATGCCTTATTTCCAGGCTTGGTGTTAGTATTATGTAATATGTAATATTTATCATGTATTTGAGTATTTTATGGTTGTTTTTCCATGTCAAGCTTATCAGCAATTATTCCATTTCTATAATTCATCACTTTGACCTTCACCTTGACCTTTTTCACGGTTCAGTTGTTAGCACCCTTGGTAAGCAGGAAGCAATTACTGTTATATAGAAAATAATCAGGTTACAGATGGATGGCCTCGCTTCAATTACTCTGCCAACCCTGGGTAGATATGAGATATGAAGTAAATATACTGTGAACCATTCCCTCCACCCCCCCCCCCCCCAATTACACCGCATTATTACTCTCTCTGTGTCTCCTGAGTATTCTGACAATTATGTCTCCATAGTAACAAATTATGAGAGGGTTGCTAACAAGGAATGGGATAGCTCTATCGTAACTAAGGATTGCTAAGAAGGAGAGGGTCAGCTCCATCATAACCTTTGGTTGTTAAGAAGGAGAGGGTCAGTGCTATCGTAACTAAGGATTGCTAACAAGGAGGATCAGCTCCATCGTAACCTCGGGTTGCTAACAAGTTGAAGGTCAGGATAAATTTTTTTTATATATATATATGATCTTTATATACACCTAACATATTTAATAAAATTTCTATGAAATAAAAAAACTGCATAATTATCTTTTAAGTCTTATAATTTTCTACTCAAGTCAAGCATTCTAGTATATCCCAATGTATCTTGACCGAGAGTCACATATCTGATGCAGCTAAAATAATATATTAATATGTCCTTATATTCGGTGCCAATTGAAACTGGACATATACCATGCAGTTTCCTATGAGGGGAATTTGGCCCTTACAGCGGCATTGCAAACTATTGTTTTTCGAATTTCAGTTGCGCAGTGGTTTTCCTTTATCATCCTATCCAAACAACTGGACTTGTCAGGTCTTCGTTGGAAACCAGGCTGTAATATCTTGGAACAAGATTAGGATCCATATCGGTTTATTTACCATATCACTTAATACTTTGCACCAATCAGAGTTGTCTAAATGGTGACGTTATTTCTCTTCACTCTTGCTTTACTTTCTCGGGGTATAGATGGAATAAAGATGAAGGGAAGAAAAACGGGGTTTAATATCCACTTGACACAAACTAGGTCATTTTGGGACTAACACACAGTTCAATTTTATTTCAATAATCCGCCTTTGCGGGGAGGGGTCTTTAGCTGTGGGAGGACCCTCAGACCCAGAGAAAACCCACAAGGTTATACAGGCGACCCTACTCCTTGTGTTGTACAACCAGGGAATTGAACCCGCGCCAGTTGACACAACGAGAGAGAGAGAGAAATGGGGTTTAACGTCCACTCAATTTGGGACTAACATATGGTTTCATTTTCTTTCAATAATTCACTTGCGCGTAGGGGTCTTTAGCAGTGGGATGAAACCAGAGTGCCCGGAGGAAACCCACAAGATTGAGAAGGCACCCCTATCTCCATGTCACATACGCTCACATCAGGAATCGAAACCACAGCTGCAAGCCAGAGGTGACCGGCCAGCTAGAGGTCAAAGCGCGGCACTCTAGACCACTCAGCCATCCCAATCCCCCTTGACACAATAACCCCGTTTACATTACAAATTTTAAGCGTGCCAGATACCGTTCCTGGTATGGCACCGTTAATTTTATTGTAGTGTAAACGGGTCAAACACAAGCGTGCCGTACTGAGTACCGTGCCAATCTGGCCCACTGAAGTGAGGTGATCTCGGAACCGTGCTCAGAACGGCTCAGTTTAAATTTTCGTAGTGTAAACGCTTACCGGTCTGAGCACAGATTACTGCGCATGCGCCAAATGAACCTTGACCTTTTTTCCCGCGAACTTTGACAGCGGTCATCAGTTCTGTCAAAATGGCTACACGTACCAAAATCAACTGCTATAATTGTTTTCATCCGGGTAACTTGCGTAGGGACCGATATTAACTTTTCTGTGAAGAGTCCCACATTTGGCGTGCTTGGCACGGTTCCAAGACCGGTAATATAAACGGGTCAATTTCTTGAAATATATTGCGGCCTAGTACCGTGCCCAGTACGGCACGCTTATCGCGGCCAAGTGTAAACGGGGTTATGGACAAAGCTTATGTTACATGTACAGAGTGCACATGCTAACCACATGGAATAAAGAGGACACAAGGCCGTAATTAATACACTGAGCAAGGATCAAACCTGATCACAGATTTAACTCAATAACACATGTCCTGATTTACAAATACAAATACACGATTTTCAAATATTTTATTTTTTTTATCACAGTATATTAATCTTGACATTGTTTAATTTGTACAATTATACAATATAATTAATAACAGGCCTGTACGTGTTCACGGTTTCATTTCTATCAATAGTTCCCTCAAATGTTGCAAGAACCTTGAATATGACCCCACAACAAATATAGAAGGGTTTTACCCCAAAATTCCTTTTACCTCATATTTAATAATTAATTTGTACAATTAATAAATAATTTAGGATTAATATCAATTCACAAACACCAGATTATTTAGATTCAATTTAAACAATTCTTAGAAATCGGAGCTCAATGCATTCTTGTACATGTATGTTAAACATCCAGGACCCGAGTTCACAAAGCATTCTCAGACTTAAGTTAAGAATTCACTCAACTTTCAATCACTGTTTTTGAGAAATATCTTTGATCCTGAAACACAAAACTTTGCACATAGTTTCTTATTCATGTATTTGATACATTAAAACAACAAAATTATTAAAAATGGCAATATTTTAGTTAAAATAAGACAAACAATTTTAAGTAAATTCTCAACTTAAGTCTGAGAATGCTTTGTGAACTCGGGGCCTGGACATTTCAACATGAAGGGGTCTTCCTCAGCAGTGGGAGAAAACCAGAGAAAAAACCCAAGCATGAAATAACATCTTATCGGCATGTATAAGTATAATTAATGATATTTCAAAATTAAGGGGCATATTTCTGGAGGTGTAGACAAAATTAGGTAAACATAAGTTCAATAGAGTTGTATATAAAATGTTTGATACATATATACTATACATGTACCTACATGTATCACAACTCACCTCAAAGACCACTCATCTCAAGACCAATACAGATCAAGATATGATAACTATTTTATTCTTGTAAATTGTTGATGTAATAATTTCTTTTATTAATTTGTGGATACAGTTTTCTATCTCAGTCCACGTACTAAAACGAACACAACTATTGTGGGATGAGTTGTGTGGGACGAGTTGTCTTCTACTGGGATGAATTGTCTTGGGATGGGTTGTCATTCGGATGTACATCTTACATATGCTTTTTGAAATGGGATCGTTTTTATTCCATGCGTAAAACTGTTATTCCATGTAGCGTTCAAAGATTATAATCATTCAAATTACATCCTTTAATCAACCAAAACTCATTCCTGATCATCTGAAGATTCTAGATAAACAAGAATGAGGAGTAACATTCGCGATCATTGGAAGATGAGGCGTAATATCCCAGGTAAATCAACGTCATAATTGTCACATAATTTCACGCAAACTGGCACCGAACGATGTCCACGATGTTGTCACGTTGCTCCCATACCAAATTCGTTATTTAGTCTATGTAAATCATTCTTATCACAAACATCGTAAAGATCAGGTCGTCCCATCAGAGATAAAGTCATTCTGAGCGTGCTCCAGATATTATTTGACATGACGGCTTGAGCTCCAGTTGGTCCACTACTCTGTTGCTGCATATTCAAAGCTGTTAAAAAATGTTCCACAGCTTCCCTGGAAAAAAATACAAGAACACTTCAATTAATACTGGATTATCGTTGGTCTTGGATTGAATTCGATTAAAGAGAGGTTCATCAAGATATCACCCAGTACTTACAGATGGCTTGTTTATATTGCTTGTACCATTAGCTAAATGCTACGAAATGAAATGAAATGGGGTTTAACATCCTACGCTTCTGCTCCAACTGGGCTAATGAAGATGGGCATACACAGTGTGCTATGAGGAAAATTTTGCCTGGGAAGCAGCACTACGGCCTACTATTATATCAAATTCCAACTCATGATGAAATTTCTGGACCAACACCGGGATTGAACTCCCAACCTAACTTGGCCACCATAATATTCCCTTTATTGAGATTCCAGGAATTAATAAAAATAGAAAATTAAACAAAAAGTAAATTATCAACTTACTTGTGAGCACCTAGATTTATACACGCTATACCAAGATTATAACGTGATCGTATAAAACCAGGTGATAATTGTAGGGCGTTGTGATAGGCATCAACAGCATCCTCACTACGATTGCCATTAGCCAAGGTAGCACCAAGTTTATTCCATAATAATGCATCCTGAAATATATACAAAGATTTAACAACTTGCCACATCTTTCCAATAGTGATTGAGTGGGGTCACGGTGGCTAAGTGTATAAGGCACTGGTTCGCATCCTGAAATACAAGATTTAACAACTTGCCACATCTTTTCAATATGCAGGAGTCCATAGTGATTGAGGGGGGTCACGGTGACTAAGTGTATAAGGCGCTGGTTCGCATCCTGAAATACAAGATTTAACAACTTGCCACATCTTTCCAATAGTGATTGAGTGGGGTCACGGTGGCTAAGTGTATAAGGCACTGGTTCGCATCCTGAAATACAAGATTTAACAACTTACCACATCTTTTCAATATGGATGAAGGGTGTGGGGGGGGCCCACAGTGATCGAGCAGTAAGGTTCGATTTATGGTGTCAGCTGAAACAGCTAATCTAGAATTTATCCTGCCCCGTGTTCTGACGTATCAGGGTTGAAATCTTTTGGGCCGACGAGGAAAGTATGCCATGTCCTTCGAAAGGGATAAAAACCCAATGGTTCACCATGTACACATTGGACTGAATCATTGGCACGTTATTATTTGAAGACATAGGTAGAATTGCCTTGGTCTCGGTCTGGACACAATTCTCCCTCTTGATGGCATATATTTTCTTGAATTCACAATAATTTTCAAGACGAATATCATCTTGTGGCAAGTTAATTAATTTCACAGTTCCAGATTCAATTTATTATTCACATTTAGATATTGGCTTTATTTGTGAATTGTTATTTAAAATGCATTAAATGTGGTCTAGAAAGATATGTTGATCCACTTCTTCACAGTATTCTACTTGCAAGAATATATATTTCAACACCCACGTTAAATCCAAAGATGAATTTAATTCAATTAAATAATTCAATGAAGATTGACTTAAAAATCTTCCCACCTCTCTCTGTGTTGGATGAAAGTAAGGACAATATATATGAAAGGTGTAAATAAATATATTAACATTAAAACATGGTTACCTTGGGTCTGATCTGTAAAGCTGCTGAGAAACAATCAACTGCCTTGTCATATTCACCACTTAAATTAAACAAAACTCCTAAACCACTCTGAAATTATACAAACATTAGACAATAAATACTCACTGCTGTAGACCCCCAAGCATCAGCGAATTATTGATTTAAAATTAAACCATATGTTAGTCCCAAAATGACCTAGTTTGTGTCAAGTGGACATTAAACCTCATTTCTCTCCCTCCCTCGCTCATTTTAACAAAGATTATATAACTAATACCCCCGCACCCCCCTCCCCATAAAGTGAATATAGCTATAAAAATTATTGAAATGTGAATATTGGTATATTTGTGTGATATGTACATGTATCTAATTATGATAATTACGATGATATAAATACCTGGACATCAGCGTCTATTTCTCCCTGGGATGACAGGCGGGCAGCTTGCAGATATAATTCTTTTACTTCTTCATATTCAGAACTATAAAAAACAATAACACATCAATTACAATAATATATCAAGTGGTGTATTTACGTGTACATCATAATTAAACAAATTTGCTGTTAGATCTGCAGGTACTGCAGCCCGAATTCAAAGGTAAATGTGGGCTGTATTACCATATCCTGGCAAATATCAAAGTTATGCCTGTCTTCATAACTTCAGTTGGTGAAGATAAATAGGATGTTAAACCACATTCCATTTCTATTCTCTGTAATTTTATAAATGAATGGGGGTTTAAAGGAGCTAAATCGCTAACATTTGAGACCTAGAAATTGACTCAAGTGGGTCGCAACGCATATGATATTGTCATATGAATGTATATAAACTGATTTACATTCAATGGTTTCCGTTTTTACTCTAATTTCAAATCAGTTATGTTCGGCTAAATAAACCAGCAGTGTAAACCGAAGGCATTTTTTTTAGCGTCTAGTTATTCCAGTCTACATGCCCCGTTTGATTTGGTACAATGTTTCTAGCCTCGTTCCTCGAGTCTCTTGCTAGAACTGGGGCTGAAACACATTATGGTACACAATTCGTGTACCAATGGTAAAATATTTATTTTGTCTTAAATATTGGATATCAGAAAGCTCATCCTTTTCCAGTAAGATCACATCATCAATTTTGATTTAAATTGACAAATAGTTCGTGTTTTCAATGTTGAAGATTTTGGATGATATTGAGTTAAAGACTTAACTCCTTTAACATACTACTGTTCTGCTACGACTGGGATAAGGATGATAAGCATACGTCAAGCAGCGTGCTATGAGTGACATTTTGCCCGTGCAGCAGTCAATTTGTATCATAAATAAGTTGATAATGTGAGAAAGTTTACCTGCTCATAAAAGATGATGTGATTGGTTTATCGTCTATTTGACCCGGTACGAGATGTGAATATCGTGGATTTCTCTTCAACCATGTTTTAAGAGCATGACTAGCGTACGTACCGAGTGATTCGTTAGTATAACTTACAGCCAATCCCATCCACGCTACTAAATTACCTGGTTCTAAAGACGTACATCTATAAATACACAATATCAAATATTTAACTATTCAATAGAAATCACTTCAATAAATAATAGTACATTTATAACAAATTAAAAGATAGGTTGCCAGGCAACGAAACATACGCCCACAGCAGCTAAATCGTCCGGGCAGTTAACAAGGGTTGTCGCATATTTTTACTTTTTTCGCTAATGAAACATTTGTAATACACAAAAAACTGATTAAGAGTAACAACTCATTATGTAATTAGTATATACATGAAACATTTAATATCATGGATTTAGCTGTTCAGTTATCAAAATTCATTGAAAATCAAAATACTTGTTCGTTTCAACACCTTAAACTCTGCGTATCAATCTAAAGTCAATCGGATGATAAGTTTGGCCTCTATAGCGTCACAAGATTTTTTGATGTTATCAAGGGAAATAACTCTGGCAGTAATTAATTGAAATCTCTGAAAATCAATAGGCTTCTTCGTCTCATGACCTTAAACACTGTGTGTTAATTTAAAGTCGATCGGATATTAACTTTGGCCTCTAGAGCTTCCACAGGCTGTTTTGAAGTGATCAAGGGCCATAACTCTGGCACTAATTATCGCAAATCGCTGAAAATTGATAGGATTCTTCGTCTCATGACCTTAAACACTGTGTATAAATTTAAAGTAAATTGGATATTAACTTTGGCCTCTAGAGTGTCCACAAGATTTTTTGAAGTGATCAAGGGCCATAACTCTGGCACTAATTATCGGAAATCGCTGAAAATCAATAGGCTTCTTCGTCTCACGACCTTAAACACTGTGTATAAATTTAAAGTCAATCGGATATTAACTTTGGCCTCTAGAGCGTCCACAAGATTTTTTGAAGTGATCAAGGGCCATAACTCAGGTAGTTATTATCGGAAATCGCTGAAAAACAATAGGCTTCTTCGTCTCATGACCTTAAACACTGTGTATAAATTTAAAGTCAATCGGATATTAACTTAAGCCTGTAGAGCGTCCACAAGCAATTGTGGAAAGAAAGAAAGAAAGAAATGTTGTTTAATGGCACGTCAGCTCCAACCGGGCCATATTGCGCCAAACATGATGAAATTATCGAGACAAATTAAAACAATATCACAGGGATGTATTTATATATGTAAATAAAAACAAATATCACAGAAAATATAACTAAAAATAAATATATCAATTACATTACATATATAAATATTTAAAATGCAGTATACGATAAATATATACAATTAAAATTTTGAATAAAAATTTGTCTCTCTTAAAAATGCTAACAATTTATCATAAAGCTCCGGTTGTGTAAATAGCTGACGTGCTGACTGGCAACGGTAGTACTTAGATCTAATATTCTTGAGATGCCACAAGCAATTGTGGACGCCGGACCGACTGACAGACGGACGGACGGGGGCAACGACAATATACGACCACATTTCAATGTGGGCGTATAAAAATTGTGTTCAGTGGGGAATAGCATTCTGTTCAGGATAGCTTTCCTAGTACTTATTAATATTCTAATAATATTCTGACAAAATCATGGTACAATTTATTTCAGGATACATTGCCTACTCTACTTTCTTTTTATAAAATTGCAATAATTTCTAAATCTTACTTTTTTAAAGCAGCAATAGCAGCTGGTTCCTGTTCATTCTCCGCTTGTGTTGTACCCAGATATTGCCATGCCTAAAATAATCATAAACAATCTCCTGATAGTCATAGATACTAAATCAATCTGATTAAAACACAGATGCTGCTTGATTTTATAGTTCTCTTTACTACAAGTATCCTCATTGAAACGTCGCTTAGTATTGTAAATTGTAACTCTTGTTAATTCTTCATCAGATGGGAATTAATCGCAAGACAGAAATGGGGTTTAATTCCACTCAACATGGGACTAACACATATCATTAAATCTTATTTCAATAATTCGCTAGCGTACAGTTATCTTTAACAATCGGAGGAAACCCACTCTGTTGGACAGGTGACGATACTCCAGGGAATCGCAAACACATCACCTGACTCAATGACACCTTGTGACAGGTGACACTATTCCACGTCTCATACAGGTGGAGAATCGAAACCATGCCCTCGACTCTACGACAGACCTCAATATTAGTGTATATAAATACTGGTTACAGGTAAGTAAAGTGAAATAGATATATCCATTTCATTACCTGCACATGTGTCTCGTCTTTTTGAACAGCAGCTTCAAATAATAAAACAGCATTCGGTATATCCCCTTCTCGTAGTTTCTCTAATCCACCTTCAAACGGGTTCGGATGGTCTAATAACGGGTTCTCAGTTTCAAACGTATAATTCTGAAAAAATAGTATAAAGTATAATCTACTGAGTTAACTCTTATTTATGAATGCAATCAACAGTTAACCAACCTTTTGCTTCCACATGATGGTAGGAAGTTTTGGTATAAAACAAAATGAAGACAGTTAGGTATAAAACACAAAAAGATAAAAAGCAAATCTTGTGGAAGTTTTATTCGCTGTAAATTTCCTGACTCATGTTGGCTCTCCAATTAAAGACAATAGGTGGTTTAATCATTCTATTATTTATCAATTTATTATTCTAAAAAACATTTAGTCAGATGTTAAAATATAATTATCTTATCTGGAAAATCATTTACTTATAATGGCTGTGAATCATTGAGCTTTGGGTAGACAACCTTATCCCAGGGGTTATAGGATTAGCAGGTCTATATAAAGCAGGAAAACATTTTGCCATTGTTGTACAAACGTAAGGATGGTATAGAATCATCAACTATATCTTAATGTTTATATTCATTTTACAAATCATGTAGAATAAATGAATGGAATCTAACTTGATCGTTGTTCTATATCAAATAACTTCACAGTGAAGCCGTTTATTAATATAAAATATATCTGTTACCGTACCATAAATAGAAAAAATGAAATATCTATTTAATTTGAAATGGTCCTGTGCGTTATTATAAATTGAAGCAACATTGGTCTATGATCTACCTATTGATAAAATTACAACCCATTATAAAGAAGAAATAAATACAAGGGGCACATAAATATATTTCTATACACCAAGACTTCACTATATAAACTAGGTCATCTCGGGACTAGCATATGGTTAAATTTTATCTTGATATTTCGCTTGGAGTAGTTGGAGGGAACAGAACGACCCAGAGAAAACTAATGAGGCTACTCCTTGTCACTCCATGCCAATAGATATGAAGATAGATTTGATGATCTAAAGCGTATGTTAGACCCATGGACTATATAATTCATGTTTATAGATAGTCGAGATTGATTCCTGACTATAACTATAATGGTGAATCACGATATAGAAATGAAATGAGGTTTAACGTCCTACTGTTCTGCTCCTATACTGAGCTAATGAAGATGGGCATACGCCATACAGTGTGCTATAGGGCTGGGTAAAATATCGATATAAATCGATAGTATCGATTGGACGGCCCAGATAAGCACTATCGATAGCGGTGGGTTACTATCGATTATCGCTCTTCGTCTATTTTTCTTGCGTCTGAAATGTCAAAATGTCAATGTTTTCTTTCAGTTAATCATAATACACCGCTCACTTTAATTACTATCAAGTATCAATGTAACACATAACAAAATTGTGACTGCATATATTTTTTGAACAGCCGTTTTCATAAATTCACTCTCATTGAAACATTACTTTAGTTTTGAAGAAATTATTGTTGACTATCGCTAAATCGGAGATACCCGGATGTGTAAATAAAGTTAGAGTTATATCCCTTTGCAAGCTTCAGAATTCGTCTACTACAGTTCACTATTTCTGTACGTGTGCCTCAGTAATAGAGTACCCGGTACAATAAATAGCACACATGGACGACAAAACGCTTGTTGATTTTCCCGGTAAAGCTAAAAGTGCTGTGTGGAAACACTTTGCCGACTTTGGGTTTTAGACAGGAGCAAACGATCTTTCGCAACTTCGTATGGTTTGAACTTTGAACTTACACTATTTCCGGTCTTGATGACGACCGTGAAAATAAGTTTGTTTTCGATATTATCGATTATCGACCGACATTTCACTGCCGATTATCGATAGTAAAATTCACTATCGATACCCAGCCCTAGTGTGCTATATGGGGAAAGTTTTACCTGGACAGCAACACTATGACTAGACAGCTGTCCTTGACAGACCCCTGTTCTGCATCACTGACAAGGGGAAACCATACCACGAAATAGTGAAGTCTCAGTATATATACAGGCTGCAATATACAGTACGTTCATCGTGATGCTTTGACGGAACATAATTGTCACATCAATTTTCTCTATAACCAACTCTATATTTGCACAATAATAATCGGAGTCACATCATCGCAATGGGCGTGGCGTGTATATAAGGTTATATAAATATGTATAGGTACCTTTTTACCACTTTGAGTCTAGTAGAAAAATTAAAGAAAGAAAATGTGAAAAGGGTGCATCTATTTGTTTCTATATTAATGTAAGCTTTAGATAAATCTATATAGTAATTTAACATATTAAAGATAGATTATAGGAGACAAGATAAAGAGTTGGCAGTTCTCATTATAATAGTTAAAAACTAGATAATGTAAAGAGAATTTGGTGAAATTTTCAGTCAAAGTGATCCACTCTGAATCAAGAATTTAGCGATTGAATTTGGGACATCATTACTAGAGCCGTTACGATAAAAAAACATAGCTGAATGATATAACATATACCTGATAGGGTTCCGAACGTTCAAATTCTGATAACCACGGATGGCCAATGTCGTCTCTGAAAGAAAAACAAAACAGAAAGTTTTATGTCTTGACAAGGTACCAGCGGATTGTTGATGAGTCATAATAATAATAATCATAATAATGCTCATGTTAAAGTGGCTAATACTAAAACATAGGTATCTATTGAACTATGGAAATTGGTGCTGTAAACAGGTAAGTTCTAGCTTAGATTTAAATGCAATTAAAGATCCATTGGCTCTAATGTTGTAAGGCAACGATTTCAATAAGGGCAGAGTACAGTAGGAGAGAGAGGTAGAGAGAGAAATGGGGTTTAACATCCACTTACACAAACTAGGCCATTTGGGGACTAACATATGGTTTAATTTTAATGAACTAATTCGCTCCGGAGCAAGAGTTGAGTAGGAGAAAGATCTTTTTGTAATTTCAATATTCACTGAATTATTTGATATATTTAGATTCAGAGATATCTACATCTGAAAATAACACCAGACCTCGACATCTATAACCAAAGAGAGAGAGAGAAATGGGGTTTAACTTCCACACGACACAAACCAGGTCATTTCGGGACTAACAATGGTTTAATTTTATTTCAATAATTCGCTTGCGCATAGGGTTTTTTAGCTGTGTGAGGAAACCGGAGTATACAGAGAAAGCCCACGAGGTTGCATCTATGACCAACAAGTAAAACTAATACTTACTGTTCTGCTTCCAGCCAATGTTTCTGTAATTTATCCCAGAAATCAACATCATTGGCATCTTGTCCCTGATTGGCTGAAAAATCTTTAAATTCTTCTTCCCATTTATCAACCAATGATTTTGCTTCCTAAACAAATTATATCTACTTTGAGTGGCATTTAGTGATTGACACAAGCAATAAACACAAAACCATATTATGGAACACAATTACTTTTTGCTTGAAAATGCTGAGAGAACCCTCAACGAAACGTCGCTTTAATTAAAACAGTAATTGTATTCCATAATATGGTTTTGTTTTTATTAAATTATATTTCCATGTATTTTGTAAGTTGTGTTTTATTCATTATTTAATAATATTTGCCTGATAATGTTGAGAGAATCCTCAACGATAGATCTCTTTAATTAAAATAGTAAATTTGTTCCATATAATTTTTTTGTTCTTATTACATACTAACTCGCTCTACAGGAAATAAAACTACTAAAGTTCTAAACTGGAAATAAACTCTATGTTCTTTTACAGGACAATGGTTTATCATCCCATCCGAACAACTATACATTGTTCCATGCCAGGCCCTTTGTCCTGTGCTACTGACATAGGTAACAATGCCGGAAAATCATGATTAACTTTCTCTGTCAACACCAAGATCGAACATGGGACCCCCGGTTAGCGAGCCAATATCCTACCAACTGAGTCACTGTGGCTTCTGGTTGTGATAAAACCAAGATGGTACACAGGAGCGCGAGTTAATGTCCTACTCACTGACTCACTGTGATTCCCAGAACAGGGGATAGCGAGCCACCATCCTACCCACTGAATCACTGTGGCTCCTGGTTGAGATACAACATGCTATAGACTACAATATGTACCTGTTGTTGTGTAAATTGGTCAGCCCATTTAACAGATGTTTCGTTACTCGATTGTTCTATAACTTGATTATCTTCTACTTTTATTTCACCGTTTTCTATTCTCTTAACAAACTTCACAAACTGTAAACACAATCAATTTCTTTCTATCTTATTTTAACAAACTTCACAAACTGTAAACATAATCAAATTCTTACTATTTTATTTAACTTCTAGTAAAACTATAATTATACCATCCCTCTCTGTCTACAATAGTAAAACTCTACCGTCTCTTTGTGTATAATAGTATACCGTAAGTATTTGTCTATAATAGTAAAACTATACCGTCCCTCTAGTAAAACTAAACCAGCCCCTCTTTGTCTAGGAAAATAAACTGTATTTTCAAATGTTTGAGGAAAAAAATTCAGATGTTACTTAGTAATTCTAAAGTTACAGGCCAAATAATTTGGTTCACTAAGGTGACAGTCCTCAATATCAATATCAATCTGAAAGAGCTGGACTAACTGTAATTCTCACATTAATTTCAGGGAATATTTTACTTTTTTACATTTGATTAGCAGTTTCCAGAAAAATTGTGTAAGAATGCTAATCAATTGCATAATTGAGTAGCAAAATTTACCAATTGATTAGCAGTTTTTTAGTATGTAATAGAATTGTTATTTTACATAATTATGTGACAATAACAATACCCTTATTATTTGTATTACTGTTGTTTATATTTATATATAAAATAAAAATAAAAAGTATGTGACCACATGTTATTCTTTGTACGAAACCTGGACATTCTTTATTTACTTCATACTCTAGTTAGATCTTTTCTGGGTCATATTTCCTCACCCAATCTTGAACTGTTGCTAATTTTAATGTCGAATTTGAAGACAGAACATTATCATGTGTTTCACTTGTCATCTTGAATTTCGCGACGTACCCTCGATCACCCGGTAATTTTATCTTGTAGTGTTTTGAATGTCTGTCTTCACGACTGTGACTACAACAGATATAGAAAGTATGTAGTGTTGCGTAGCAAGTAATTTGTAGTCTCTATCATCAAAACCTTCTACGTCTATAAATAGCAGACGACAACATGTACTGCTCTCGTTTCACTGGACCGTTGCAGAGGCACGTAAAGAGTCTTGATGATATAGACAATAAAATTGCGAGATTTGAGATTTGTTTTGATGTGTTTTACGATACTGAATGGTTTGAAAGTTGAAATTAATTTTCAAAACTTTGATTCGCGCTGAAGCAGGGTTTTATGCTAATAATGCTAATCAAATATGAATTTGATTCGCAAAATCGGACGTCTGAGTTGCAAATTGCAATACGAACCCGGTTAAAATATTCCCTGATTAATTTCAATCTCTAAGTAATTGAACAGAGGGCCTGATAAGGACAGCTGTCTAGTCATTTGGATGGTACGAAAAACTGAGGTCCCGTGTACACATTGGCGTGCATGTAAAAGATCCCTTGGTACTTGTTTAGGAGGAACAAAGCAGTAGGATGTTAAACCCCATTTTATTTCATTTCGTTTCGCAGACCTGGTCTTACACTTATTTTGATTTTCTTTGGTTGAAGCTGTTGATCATAATTTGACAGATTTTGAGTGCCATATAAAAAACAATATTCAATTTGAAGGATTGGGCCGTTTAAAATTAGACATCTTGGTCTCTAATGTTTATTTCGTATCCATATTTGTAATATATAGATGACTAAAATACCCTGACTATATGATTTCAAAGTTGGAATACCAAGAATGAGATATGACCAGTTAGTCGTTCAAGGGCTGAAAATGCCTAAAACAATGATTTTCAGACACTGACTATTGCGATATTGTTTTGAAATTAACTATCCATTTTGAAATAGCAAAAACAATACTTCAGATAAAGTTCTTAATACGCTCAAAAGTTAATTTGTTGTCTTTTGTTGGGGATGCTCGATTCACAGTTCCGGAATTAAATTCCAAAACTGGTGTCAATCGAGTGAAAAGGAGAATTTCAGAGTACAATGCATGCGTCGACTGTGTAAAAAATATCTCAACCAATCATGACAGCTGAAACATATTTTTCACCTAGGAATATGTCACAATTCTACTCACTCCACTTCAGCTGTCGGGACTGGCAGAACTGTGACAGGACTGCAATCTGCGTCATTTGATTGTAATTCTGTCCATTCGGGACGTTCTGGACTGTGAATCGAGCATCCCCATAGATTCGTTGTCTAAAGGGAGATAATCAAAGAGAAAAGGACAATGCATAGTGAAAATAGTCCTTCATTTGTTGGAAACTGACAGCGGGATTAACTTATGATGACTGGTTCTGTGGTCTTAAACTCCTATTGAAAGTTATCAATCACACTTTCAGAGAGTAGATGGCAAAAAACCTTAACAGAACCAATCAAATTTGAGGGAATAACAGACAACTGACCTGTGAATTACTAAATTTTGGATCATCCAATCCGTTTAATATTTCTGTGGCTGTTTTTTCTAGGTTTCCATCTCGTGCTGTGTGTGTCTGATATTCGTCGATCCATTTCGTATCATCTAATATTTCTTTATTGTAATCCTCCGCCCTGAAATAATCATACATTCATATCAATATATATATAACATATATATTGTGGTGGCCATTTTGGTTAATTTGTTGGAGCTGTTTTGACTACAATGTTAGGGATTTGGTTATCAAAACTTTACTAAAAGACAGGATGCCCTACATGTTCCACCGATCTATTCATGATACGTTTTACCCTGTGATGCTATATTATGTAGCACCATGCTTGGTTGCATTCTTTCTTCTTTCTTCAGCTGGCCGACAGATCATTTGTCAGCAAAATCAACCATTCATGACAACAACTGACTTACCAATGAGACTGGCCGATCAAGATTGAAATTGACTTGTCAATCAAATCATGCGTTCATCACAACAACTTGACTTGTTAACAAAATCTACCGTTCATTACTACTTATTACCATGTCTGAACAAAACTCCACTGGATATCAAAGGTTCTAGCTATAGTCGAAGTTATTTTAATAAAGCCCAACTAATTATGGATAAAGTGGACGAATCAAAACAAAAATAAACAAACCAATGCTTAGCGTCCGTGTGTTCTAAATATTCTTCTGCCCATTTTATATCAGGTGGCGCTGTGTGTTGCTGTCCGTCTCCCCAGTTCGTTAATCGGACATTTTGATCTTCTGATAAATATTCTTCTGCCCACTCACTGGAAGCCATTTCTGATATCGTCGGTGCTGAATAAAAGGTCAAATTAAATATAATAAATTCTGGTCTATTTTATGGCTGGTGGTTGTGCTATGAAAGTGGTGGATAATAATTCTTTCAAAGTAAAATCTGGAACCACACGAGACTCAACTAGGAGAGAGAAGATGTACATTAATCAAATTTGAATGGCATTTAGTGATTGGGACATAATCAAATAACACACTATTTATGAATAACAATTTATTTCACTGTGGCGTTTCAATAAGACTTCATTTTTTTGCTGTTATATGCTTGTTGAAACGTTGCAGTGAAATAAACCATAGCAATTGAATCCATATATTGTGTTATTTGAGTAAATGAATCTGTTTATAAGATCATGTGAAGCCGATCAAACGTCAAGTACGTGGGTGCACCGTTTGCAAGAACTATATTCAGTCAAAGCTCACCAATGTATGATAGTATGGTACAAGAAGAACTGTCAACATTTTTCAAGACAGGTTCTCAGATTCTAATTTGTCAAGGGTAGCACCTGGGTGGTTGAAAATGACTTGAAATAAAATGGAGATTAATGTTCCTCTACGCTGCACTGTGTGGGCTACAACTGAAGACGGGCATGCAGTGTGCTATGATGAGGAACACTTTGCTTGGGGAGCAGAACTACAGACTACTCTTTTTTTGAAATGCAACAGTCAAGGGTTCTTTTATTCATTGTGCCAACACTGCTGCCAGGTTGACAATGTAAGTGTAAGTTTGTCTAGTTGTTTGGATTCGCCCATTGGTATACTAACCTCGTTGAGGGGTATAAGCTTTCTCTGATTCCTCTATTTCTCTCATCTCCTGTAACAAACTTCCCATATGGAATGTCTGGGGTGCCATGACGGTTTGGTGACTCGTTAAAAACTCATTTACTAACTGAAAAATTAATTTAAAGATCATGCACTAACTAAAAAGTAAATTTATTATTTAATATTTAAAATCAAAATGCAGGTAGGCCTACTTTGCTTTTATGACATAATTAATATTGAAGTAAAAAACTGTATGTTTTAAAATATCATCAAAACTTAAAATTATTATATTTATACTGCGCGTTCATGTGACGATTAATCTTATTTAAAAACTAAATCACCTCTTCACTTGACTGAAGCCTTGGATCAGACAACTGTAATTAAATATTAAATAATAAAAATACTAGTAATAACAAACTCTAAAATATAAGTCAATACAACTATACATCTTATCAACAACTACTGAGCATCTTCTTCAATTTTGTTGGACCAGAGGAATAATGTATAATGTAAACTTGGGTCATATTTAAGTCTAGAAGTAAGGCAACTGTCGAAGACTTCGCCAAGACAAATTCACACACAATGTACATATTATAATATAAAAATTATGCAATAGTTTATATCTAGGCTTGTATATTCAACAAAGTCTTTGACAGTTGTACTATATCTTGCCTTGGCCATGTTCTTGAAGAATTGTAACCATAACAACGTAACTTGTTTTATACTTACATCAAGTGGTCCAGGAACAGTTTTCGGTCCAATCGGTCGAAATCCATCCTTAATAACAGAAAAATATTTTACATATCTACATGTAAACTGTCAGATAAAATCATGCCTTATTAAGTTAACCATACCACTCAACACAAACTAGGTATTTTGGGATGAACATGCAGTTCAACCTAATTTCAATAATTCGCTTGCATGTAGAGGTCTTTAGCAGTGTGAGGAAATCAGAGGACGTGGAGAAAACCCATGAGATTCGACAAACAACCAGGGAATCAAAATCACATCAGTTGCCTCAATGACAGATCATGATACAGGGTGCGCATGCTATTCCTTCGGCCATCCAATCCCCTAAAATCATATGATTTTACAAACTGAGTGTAAAGATCATTTATACATTTAAATGTCTGTATACGAGTCCCTTGAATCATATCTTAAAACACTTCTGAAATAAATTTTGTGTTCAATAATTTTATTTACGGTTTTCTAGAGAAAAGTTCACCTGTTTAAACGCTCTGTCTTGTGTAAAATGTGAACCAAATTTCACCAATGAATTTGAGCCACCACATTCTCCGTCTATTAAATTGCGGCCCGCCATTTTATCTACGATGTCCGCAGGAGATCTAAAATAAGTAAAGAACATGTGACAATCAATTGCAGTTGAAGGTTTTAATAAGAGATATACATGCAGAACATTCACTCAAAAAAAAACCTTGGTTATTTTGGGACTAACATGGTTGACTGAATGTTCAGCGCAACCAGTATAGAAAACAATCATCGTTATTAATTTCATTACAATAATTTGTTGTGTGCGTATGAGTTTTTAACAGTGGAGGGAAACCAGAGAAAATGCTACATGTACTCCTTAGTTTGACTGTCGCATGTAAGCTGGGAATCAATCGAATATATATACTGGCAGGTGGAGGTGATAATGACATTCAGGATTTTCTGGTGATCTTTATTAAACATACACGCCCGTCAGTACGCTGAGGTATATCCTGAACAAGCTGTTGTCTGCAGGAGTAAAGTAGTACAAGTTCAGAAGTTGTACTTCATAGTTGTTGTAAACAGTGACAGACAGGAAAGGGGGTGGGGGATCAATCCTGGCAAACATTCTGCTTCGCCTAGTACTATCAATCAATGCTTGATACAAGACAATAAAAAAGACTGGTAAATATTGAGTCGAGTGTTCCAACATTTTTTGGGGGGGATTTTTAGAGCATTACACGAAAAACTCACCTATATTTATTTTTACGGTCAAAGTGCACTTTATCGACCTAACAACATCTCCGTAATTAGTATAATTACTTCCGGTCACGTCAAAACATAGTACCACATATAAATTGAAATCATTATGTAAATATTGGCATTAACCTATTCACTTTATTTGAAATATAACTAGCACAGATTCTGTTCGCTGCTTCCTAATATATAAATGACATTCTAGTTCAAATCTATATAGTTTGTTTATTTATTTACATATGCGTAGTGATATTATTTTATCAACGGAAGTAGTTACGACTCCATCTTGGTTTGTTGACAGTGATAATAATTGTCCGGCTTGTGTACGCTAGTTACACGCTAATTAATTAAAAACGTCTCCTTTTGACAAATTAGAAACATCTCGTCTGGCGAACAAGCTGAAAGATGCCGTCAAGAGCAGAGGACATTATGAAGGGATTTAGCCTGTATCCTTTTGATAAGTACAAATTTTATTTGTCGGTAGCCTAATTGACTAAGTTGTGAAGGAAGGCTAGTCCGTAGTTGACGGGATATGATATTGGATATTGATAGTCTGATTACAGTCGCCGAGTCGGTAAAAGGATTAATCGAAATCAATGAGTGCTTTGGTTACATAGTGAATCAGCAGAATGCTTTAATTTTCAAATTTTATGTGTAGGCCTATGCATTAGCCTACTATCAATATAAATCTTGACAGTGACAGACCAATGTCAATGAAAAAGAGAAGAGTTTTTTACTACACTATTGTTTGACAGGGGAGTTAAATTAAAATTTAGTTAACTAATTGTATGCTACAAATATGGAAATACTCAAGTAGTAAAGTGTATACTGTAGTTCAGCTAGGTTCACCTCTGAACGTAGGTCTCACCATTACATTTACATGTACACTCACCTTGTCTCCTCAGGAACCGTCCTATTGAATATTTTAGTGAGATAATAAGACCTTGCTTACGTTGCTAGAGTCAGGACATGCACATGTATGTGTGACACAACATGCTGCTAAAAATATGTCCCCTTCGTTCGTCATATATGGCTGAGTTATGATGTAAATTTGCGTTACCCTATATTTAGATTTCAATCGCTTCTTCCAAGCCGTTAAGCATGAGGTGCATTTTTAATATTTTTTGCTTGTATGTTAAGATATAAATGTACAGCGCTCGAAATTAACCACGGCAAACGGCAAAGCCGTGGTAAAAGCCGATGCAACTCCCATCTGCCACGGCATAATTCATTTTTTTTTGCCGTGGTAGATCTTACGATCCTTAAAATTATAATGACTAAATGTACCGGTTATAGAATAGTACCAGGAGGATGTCGTCTAACCGTGTAATAACGTCATGTAAATTTATTATTTTGTATACGAAAGTCTGACAAATATATTGCAATTACCAAATACCGGTACACTTTTAACCCATGTGCTGAAGGCATATTCATGCTGTACATTTACAGTGTTTTTTTTTTCAATGATTATAAACTAAAATAGACATAGATGTACACGGACTGTTGCCAATAGTCTGGCTAATGCATGAACAATGTTACCATTCTCGTCATTTGTATTTTTAACAGACAACTGTATCATTTGTCACATTCGATGGACCTGTACCGATTTACATCCTTTGTTTATAATTACTACGCCCTATGTAACAGCCTCAATGTACCGACTGATTGACAAAATAAATAGTATCTATTAACCTCGACGTTCTACAAACCAAGTTTCAAAAGGAAACAGAGTAATTTGATGTGATGAAATAATATTAAAATAGACAGAACAGTAAAATCGTTTATATTGGCAGGCAAGCGATGCCATGTGGGGGTCAATGTAGACGACCTACATGTACATACAGGCCATTGTACCACCAGCACCGTACAGTATGGCTATATAAGTGAAAGGAACACGTGTAGAAAATTATTTGGAAATATAGATGACATATTTAAATATTTATGGCACTACTATCATTTAAAGAATTAAGGCTTGGGGCATTTTTAAATCAACCTGCTTACAACTGGTCAATACCTGATGTCAAAAATAGGTCATCTGTCAAAGTGAAAGTACCAGTAAGACTGCTGATGGAGAAATGAAATGGCAAGAATGAAGAATGAATGAATTGAGTTTATGGTATATATATAATACTAATTATTTAGACCAGTGTCACAAAGTCATCTTGTATAACTATTGATCAAATGCGCATAAATTTGTTAACGTAACTGATATTTCAATTTGCGTAACCAGGAGATCGTTCGCATGTTTTTGAGCTCGCACGACCACACGTAACCGATTCGCGTCAAATTTTGTGACGTGAATAAATCAATTTTATCTATCTTGAATAGTTAAGAAAAGCATTGATCTTGAAATAAAAAAAAAAATGCCGTAGCAGTACCATTCTGCCACGGCATTTTTCATTTTTTTTGTGGCGCGGTAGAAAATTCTTAATTTCGAGGACTGGATATATATATATGACCAGTAAAATAATGTCTGGTTAATACATGTAAGATGAATGGTTAAGTTATTTATAAATGTATTTTATTCATAGTTAACATGAATGAATTGCTAAAAAAAAAAGACATCATGACTGAATGTACTAAGATGTTGGCTCGTAACCTGGACCTACATTGTATGTCTGTTTTTATTAGCCGAGTTGATACAGATTAATTGGATGTTAATTCCCATTCCATTACATTAATCCCCAGTTAATATGGTATACATGTAGATATTATTTATACAGGGATGTTGTTTAATAAGATGATTATATTAGAGTAATTATAATCCATCCTAACATATCATATATCAATATAAATATTGACTGACCAACTAATTACATGACTTATATAAATACCATCCTTGACGTCTATATCTAGTAATTGGATGAATCTACGTGATGCAGACAATGGTAAAGTTTTATGGCAGTCAACTGACGATCTGTAAGTTTATTATTGATTTCCTTATAACTAGTCTTTATGTGGCTTCAAATGTTATGAGGGGGCTGGAGAGATGGGGATTCATACACGTGTAATGTCTTGATCTCCCTATTACGGATCTTTATGTGACTTCAAAATGTCACCGGGGGGGGGGGGGGTCCAGGCATTTTGCTTACCATAATTCTATTAATACATTGATATTGACATCATCAACATTTGAAAAGTGTGTGGGTGTCTTCATTGACTTCTATTTTGCTTATTTATAAAATCACATGAAATGTCTCTTATCACAGCTCTGGCTTGTGGCTGTGGTTTCGATCCCTGGTGTGAGCGTATGTGGCATGGAGATAGGGGCGCCTTCTGAACCTCGTGGGTTTCCTCTGGGCACTCCGGTTTCCTCCCACTACTGCTAAAGACACCTACGCGCAAGAGAATCATTGAAATAAAAATCAAACCATATTTTAGTCCCAAAATGACCTAGTTTGTGTCGAGTGGACGTTTAACCCCATTTCTCTCTCCCTCTCTGTCTCTGCCTCTTATCACCAGATGATATTTCCATGACTTTTGAATGTATTCATTATCTATTTATCTATATCTTATATAATGTCAGGGGTGAACAATTACCATCGCCCGACGCCCGGGACAGGTAAATCATTTTGTTGGACAGCTGATATTACGTATTCCGGCCGCCCGCGGACAGGCCTATTTTCTCTGACAGAAATTCTTACTTTGTGATTACAATGTATTTAAAGCATTTTAGTTCCAGTCCGCGTAATAAGTTTTTAATAGTTGAATAGCAGAATAGGCCAGTTTCAGTCACAACTGGGCACACGATAGTGCTACCGGCTTGTACCAGTAGCTTCCGTTACTAAAAATAACTCTTCTAAAAATAAACGAGTATTGTCAAATGACAGCATTCCATACCCATACCGATAGGAATACGCATTTCTCTCTCTCTCTCTCTCTCTCTCTCTCTATTTTGTTAAAATATGTCTTCCTTTTATCGTCATTACCGCAATAGATACTGTTATAAATGTCCAAGAATTCATTTGACGAAGATTGCAAACGCCGTGATATAGCGTTTTCGTACATCACATGACTTTTCCACACGACCGGTGGTACTGTTGTTAGAATTGTCCCTGTTTCTTCTTGATTTTTCAAAGGACTCGTTGATTTTCTGATTAAAATATATTTCATTATATAGGCAGAAATATGAATAATGCTAATTGTACGGTGAGGTATCGGTAGACTGATTATCAAATGTGTCATGGTGGTCCGTAAATCGCATGATCCCAAAAAACGCTATTTATTTTGGGTAATGGCTATTTTTTTGACACAGCAGTGGACTGATGATGTATGGTTTAATTAAGTATTCTTGCAAGGGTAAATGAATATCTTCCAATATCGAACCTGTAGCTATAAAAATGGCCGATAGACAACACAAACCTTTTTATTGTTGTTTTTGTCTATTTGTTTATATTATATTTATAATATATATATGTATATATCTTTTAATGTATAAATTTCAATCTCTTTTCTATCTATTAATGTACATATGTTCTCATTGTTTGAAGGGCAAAATGTAAGAAAGGCCATTGGCCTAATTTTCAACCCTTTTGAAATAAAGTAATTATTATTATTTATTATTATTATTATTATTATTATTCCTCCGTTTATGGTTCTTGTTGTCTATTAGTAATAATGTCCAATACATTATTGATGATATATGGAAAGGTTGAGACAATATTGGAACATTTGGATGATTAAATATTTGTTTACTTTGTTATTATTTTTATGTTTGGTCATTAAAATAAATTAAAAACAATAGGACCATAATTTATATTTTGGGCAGGTATATTTTTCTGTCGGGCTAGCAAATTTTGTCATGACACCTGTCCATGGGCTAGTGGTTAAAAAGTGAAATTGTGCACCCCTGATAATGTGTTTTAAAAATTTACATTGAATATGGATAAAATATTGTCAGATGTAATTATAAACTTGTTTTTATACATGTAAACTAGAGATCAGTGATATGAAATACAGTGTCCTACTGATCTACTCTATCCATGATGATGACTACTGATCAATAATAATACCATACTGCCCTGTACAGTGAACTATATTTATTTCATTAAGGGGATAATTGTCGAAATGTCGTGCTTTTAGAATAAAACCAGTGATTGTTTCCTATAAAAATTGTCTTTTGTTAATGTGTTCTCCAATCACTAAATGCCACTTAAAGATTATTTATTTAATTATTTATTTTTACAGAGCAACACCAGAGGCAGAACATGAAGGTTGGTACTTAATGCATCATGTAACTTTCTTCTCATCTGAGCTGTATAGAGATGTATGTTGTACACAATGCAGGGTATACATTAACTTCCGGAAGGCCTGATAACATTTTTCTCCAGAGACATGTCGCATAGTTTTGTAGCAGATGTTTTTTCAAAAAATTTTGTCTTTCTTTCTTTCATTTTATAGTCTGTATTTTACTTGACGTGAGTTTTACTTAAAAATGTTTTTATACCTTTTTTTTACAGCCCGAGTGCCTAAAAAGATTTTAAAATGTCGAGCTGTATCCAGGGAATTAAATTTTTCATCAAAAGAATCTATGGAGAAATTCCGTCTGGAACAAAAGGTGCTATTTAAAGGAAAATGTTTAGAAGGTAAGTGAAGCCATCATATTGTTTTTTGGGTTCAATATCACAATTGGGATGCTAGATTCACAATCCAAAACGTCCCGAATTGACAGAATTACAATCGAGTGACGCAGAATTCAGTCCTGTCACAGTTCTTCCAGTCCCGATAGCTGAGGTGGAGTGAGTAGAATCGTGACGTATTCCTAGTAAAGAATATGTTTCAGCTGTCATGATTGGTTGAAATATTTTTTATACAGCTGGCCCATGCGTTGTTCTCCGAAATTCTACTTTTCACTCAATTGACACCAGTTTTGGATTTAATTCCGGAACTGTGAATCAAGCATCCCCAATATAAAAGGTTTGGTTGGTAATTGAACTAATGGTTGCCCTCAGTTAGCAATATTGGGAGGTCAAATGGTTTTCCGCAATGGATGATAAAATCAAGTTACAAGTGTGTTCTTGATTACTGCTTGTACGTGACAAGTTCTAGGGTTGCTTGTCCTACATCGATCATTTACACGCTCAGTTTGATGAGAGGCAAATATCATTGAAATCAACTAGACTAACAGAAATTGAGTAATTCAGATTCCTTTATACGTGGTATCAACATCTACTTATTGATATTCAATGTTTTCTTGTACAATAATTTATTATAGCACATTAATTTCTCTAATTATAGATTAGTATTTGGATATTGACTGTTTTGTTATAATTTGTATTTTGTCTAATTATAGATTGGTATTTTGAGTTTGGTTTTGTGATTCCCGGTTCCACTAACACCTGGCAGTCTGTGATTGAAGCAGCACCAGAAAGTCAAATGATGCCTGCTAGTGTATTAAAGTAAGTTCTTATAGTTCCAGTTTGTCCGCTGTTATTTCAGCAACAACTCGGCTGGTCGAGAGGTTTGCCATGTTATTCCAGCAATATGTAGGCTCACAGATAAATCAATATTTCAAAATACTATCTGATTCAGCTGAAATCTTCCTTTAAATTTGTATTTTAAATTTTAAGAGCACACAAAAAATTTATTCTTTGGTAGGAAACCTGTAGTCCAGTTCACCCAGCCAATATAATATTATTACAGGCTATGAGCCATGGTTAAAATGATATACATGTAGTCCAGTTCACCCAGCTATAAAAAAGTTGATATTTGGGCACACTCGACTAATCTCGACAGATTCCGTAAACTACATCTAGTCTCGGATGTATGTCAGCAAGTGATATGTACCTACGCCCATACATTTGTGATGCGGCTACCGGTTTACTTTAACAGGAAGACTTGACGCTATTACACCAATTGGGAACCTATTCGGCTAGCGACCTATTCGACCGATCGAGCTGCAACCTGTTCATTGGAAACCTATTTAGAGTAAAGACAACAGTCTCTATTTATCAACCAATAAAATCCAACGTTATGTCTATCAAATGAAAGTAGAATATATTATTTGTTATCCATTCCTTTAGCTCAGAATAGAAGTGTAATTTCGTCATTATCTTACAGCTGGATCGGTCGAATAGGTCGCTAGCCAAATAGGTCGCCAACTTGTGTTTGGAATAGGCACAGTCATGTTTCATCCGGGACCTTTAAAGTAGATTACTACATCCGGGACCTTTGAAACAGATTGCTACAGATGGGTTAATATCAATTCTTTAAAATATAATTTCTATATTTTTATTTTCAGTGGTAATGTGTTGATTGAGACACGTTTTTTTGACGGTGATTTATTGGTCAGTACATCTAAAGTCCGAATCTTCTATGTTTAAAGTTATATTTAGTAGTTACATTACATCAACAAGCCATCCAGGGAATATTGTTTCATATTGTTATTGTGTGTAGTGACTGGTTCAATCAAGGCTAGAAAAAGACTGGATATCTGTGAATTCCCCTGTCTTTTAGTGATAATATTCAATTTAAATCCTGGATCATTGGTGACATGGTGTTCAAGTCTACATACATGTGATCTAGATCAATAGGTCTTTATTACTGAATTGAATAATTCAACATAACATTGTCAGAAAAGAAAAAAAATATACAGAAAAAAAAGTAGTACCAGTGTTGATTTAGTGCTAAATAATGAGTTTAGCCAAAAAAAGAAGAAGACTTTTATTGCAATCCTTGTGTTTCAGATTCTCCTGAAAATTTTAAAATATATTAATTCTGTATTCTAGATGGCGAACTGAATTTTAAAAAAATATAAATTTTGTATTCTAAACTAGCTACAGTTTTGAAATATGCTAATGGTATATTCTAGGCTGCTAACTGAAAAAAATTTATTTGTTATGTTTTTAAGTCTGGATATATATACAAGTCGCAGACATTGTCCGGCAAAAATTCAGATTTTGTCAGGCACAGTTACTCAGGCATCGGTTATTTTGTCAAAAACAAAATATAAAATTTCACATTTTGTATGATATGGCAATGCATAGAACTGAGTTTAAAATAATTTGTTTCGTGCTACAGTCTGATATTAATAATAGTCCCAACAACCCAAACCACTCTTTTTAACGTCATAAAAAATATATACCTGTTGTAAATAACGGAGATTTGTTTTTCAAATTTTATTTATCTTATACAGATTATCATTGACATTACACTCATCTAAACATCAACAATCCCACCCAGGACTAACCTTCGTGTAACAAGAAAATATATTAAGATAACTTATACGTGTACTTATACTTAAATTCAGATAATTTTTATAAAATCAAATGAGTATCGATGTTGATCTATCTCAGTTTAACAGTGATTCCATCAGTCCGATCACATTGGGTCACAAATTTATATTTTGACTAACTGTCGCAATCTGTCTAACAGTGGCTGGTTGCCAGCACCTCATGGCCGGTATTACAATTCCTGGACTTGTTGCTTACCTGAGATTGAAGTATTCATAAAATCTGTGCAATCTTTGTTATAAAACTGAAAATATATGTGCCATCAGCCACGCTCTATTAAAATAATATCAAATTTGAAAAAAAGATCGACGAGAGAAAAAATTACCATAACGTTAATCATCATGATAAATAGTCCACAAAAACTAAAAATGATTTCCATTTTTCTGTTTTAAAATTTTTTTTTTTTTGAATTTTTTGCAAACTTCATTTTGTGCACATTTCAAAATTTAAGGCCCATTATCATCAAGTATGACTGACTGTTCGTTGACAGCAGTTTTTGTTGAAATTGTAAGTGATACATGTTATAAAGAGTAAGTTTGTCGTGTTTTAATTTAAAAACTATATAGTGACGTCTGGTCGACCTTCGTCTGGAAGAAACTGTAAATAGTCAAATACTAGGTTTAGAACTCTTTCCTGCAATATCACTGAAGAGGATGTAAACCCCATAAAACGATGATTTGTATAATTATGCGGGCCTACTAATTTTCGATGCACTAAGTAAATTTGCATTGCACATGAGTTCTGTTTTGAGTCAGAACGTTTATACTTGTAGGTATAGTTATTAGGTCACATTTAACACATTTTATGTCAAAACCAGGACCCTTTCATGTATGTAATAGCTTTAAGGGGGAAGTAACTCTTAGTAAAATTAGATTATTTTTAAGACGTAACTGATGAATATGAGTCGGTTAAGATATTGTTTTTCATGTCATTATTATATTTCTATGTTTTGTATTTGTGTGGCGTGGAATGCTTGTACATGTACATCTATAATAACACTTCCTAGAAGAAAATCATTGACTATTCTACTTTCATTTTGGAGATAAATATGGCGGATACTCACCTCCCCCCTAAAATAACATTCACTTTTTATTCTGTTTATATGAAATGAGGAAATGTGAGGTTTTTCTTGTTTGGGGTTATTTGAAGAATCGGGGCAAGCTGTCCACCACCAAATAGGAGCTTTACGAGAACTCAGGCGACTCACTCATGGTATTCATACATGTATGTACAGTTGCCCAGCAGAACAAGATATCCTCCTATGTCCACCACTGTCAGATAAATTGAAACATCTCTCAAATCATTTGTTGTATATTTGCAACTGTAGGCCATTATTAATAAGAAGACTAGTTTATGACAATTATATATAGTAATGC
This sequence comes from Patella caerulea, assembly GCA_036850965.1. Classification (NCBI taxonomy): domain Eukaryota; kingdom Metazoa; phylum Mollusca; class Gastropoda; family Patellidae; genus Patella; species Patella caerulea. Next base: position 77,359,938 of record JAZGQO010000010.1, on the reverse strand, counting down.
ATTTAGTTAGTTCTTTTATAGCGCTAAATTTCATATTTGTTCATAGAACAATTAAAACTCCACTTACATGTATCACTAAACAAAAATACAAATAACGTTAATCAGCACTCGAACATCTCGATCTGGTGTCAACTTATTTATACATGTATATTAACTCTGGATCTTGCACCAAGTTCACAAACCATTCTCAGACTTCATTTAAGGATTCAATCACTTTTCATGTGAAATATCTTTGAAGAAGAAACATAAAACTTTGGACATACATCTAGCATCTTATTGATGTATTTGATATATTAAAACAACAAAAGTTTTAGAAAGGTCTATATTTTAGTTAAAATAAGGCGAACAATTGTTAGTAAATTCTTAAGTCTGAGAATGTTTTGTGAACCTGGCGGCCTGGTATCAATTTATTTATATAATCTTGTGTGCGTGTGTGTGTTGTATTATGTAAATTAAAATATTATTTAATTAAATATGTTTTTTCTATGTCAATCTAATGACATTCCATCTACTTACAATTTTTGTAAATAAGATTTTTATTCCTCAGAGAAATTTCAAAGGTTAAACTTTATTTAATATTCGACCGTGACTTCTGCTCCTGCACTGAGGAAGTTTATATAATTACCATGTGGTTGAACTTGTCATATTCATTTTGAATACCGCAAGAAGCAATTTACTCTTTGTTATATGCAGGCTAAAGCAAGGCCTTTATACAAAAGTCAAACTTTATTTAATTTTAAGTTAAAGGATCAGAGTTGTTCTATTATTAAATGTTACTGGTGAATAAAACTGGATGATATATATATTGTACCAGTAAGCAGTTATCGAGTTTCTCTGTACCTGGTGAATATTGCTTGGTACTGTATATTGTACTAGTGGTTAAGTTGTTATCGCGTGGCTCTGTTCCTGGTGAATGATGCTGGGGGCTGTATATTGTAGCAATAATCTACGTTCTCAAGTCTAGTCATAAATTCCCTATTGAGTTATTGATTCAGATGTAAATGACAGTAATTTATTGATCGAGGTCTCCAGTAATCTGAAAAAACCTAGTAACACTGCTGAATGTAGATTTGAGAAAACAAAGGAAAACTGTTTTGTTTCAGAATTAAGTTAATGAATACAAAACCAATTTTACTTTGTTTTTTTAGATGAAGATAATTAGAAGCCTTTTCAGTGAAGGAGAAAACAACCTATTATTATATAAATGTGTACCAAGTCTAAATACATGTATGGATCTAACTCAATTTTAACCAAAATTTGACTTGCTAGGTTTTTCCAGATTACGGGAGAAGTATAGTGGTATAGTTTACATGTTGGGTTTAAGGAAACAAGTTTTAATTGAATAAAGTTTAACTTTTGTTAATAAATATTTTGTGTGTCAGTAATATATATATTCCATGTTTCATATCCGTCCAATTCATGTTGGTAATCATAGTATATAGGGCTCGTACATTACCTGAACAATGATATACAGGTTATATACAGGTAGGCGTTGCACTGTAACCTGGATATTGTTTAAACCTGTGTACTTTGCACTAATTTCTTTCAAATCTTTGTTCAGAAACTCGTAAAAATTATTAAAATCACAAAAAAACATCTAATTTGTACTGGTGTCAAGTTTAAATCTTTTGTTGATTTTAAACAATTTTTAAACAAAGATTTGATGTTGAATTAATGTGAAAGAAACTAGTGGTAAATACCCCAGATGAAATGATACCAGGGTTACAGTGTTGATAATCTGAACAGTATTTTACAGGTATGTTATCATAGTCGTAGGGTTCGTTCATTACCTGAACAAAGCTTTGTTAAATATTTCTAGCAACTGATAATTTACTTTATTAAAATATCTATGTTTATTTGTCATCAGTGAAGCGGGGTGGATGGCCGATTGTTTAGCACGAGCATGCTGTATCATAAAGTCTGTCATTGAGTCAACTGCCGTGGTTTCAATTCGCCGGTTGTTGGTGACAACGAGTATGGTCACCTGTTCAAACTACTGGGTTTTCTCCGGTTTCCTCTCACTGGTACAGACCCCTGTGCGCAAGCGAATTATTGAAGTGGGGTTGAACATCCACTTGATACACACTAGGCCATTTCGGCACTAATCTGTTTTCTAAATTTTCTCTTTCTTGTCATCAGTGAATTAGATTTGAAGGACATAGCATCTATCAGAATCTCACGAAGTAACGAATATTTAAAAACTTTTTTTTTTATCAAAGAATTTCTACCAACAAGGGGTCACTATCTTTTTAACTTCTTATTTAATACAAATTCCAATTTGACATGAGTAAAGGATATTTAATGATTGGTTGAACAAGATCAATTTGAATATAGTTCAACATGGACTTGAAATAATACATTGTCCAAGTAATGTCCCCCAAAAATAATCAGCGGCTTTAAGTCTTCGACTCAGTATCATCCACGGTCTTCGACATTGCAAACACGACTTATTGGTCAATTTAAATCAACATTGATGTTATGATCTTACCATGAATAGTCAGGCTTTTGATATCCAATATTTAAGACAAGTGCCATTTGTAATCTAGTGACTCGATGAACAAGGCTAATTATAGGCCTACCCCACCGGAGAAGACTACCTGTGTAGGGTGGAATAACCAGTAGCCAAAGTCTGCCATTCATTTTGTACCCCTGGCGTATTTCGCCAAACATAACAGATTAAAAATTAAAGTCAAAACAGAACTGATTGAAAGTAAATCAGTTTGTATACATTCATATTATACATTATATGCGTTGCGACCCATTTAAGTCCATTTCTAAGTACCGAAGAATAGAGAATTAATTCCTTTAAGTAAATTGTCAGTTGATGTCGAAATATTTAAGGATTCATTGCTTCGTTTATAATTACATCTAAAGGAAGTGCTTTTATTCTTAATAATATATACTATTTATCTATCAATTCATTTAATTGGATGATCCTTGAGGTCAAAGGTCAGGACAATTTTTACTTTGTGCCTAAAATAATAAAACGTGGGTGCTGCTGTACGTAATATTGTCACTTCAACAGAACATTTTAGTTAATTTTTTACTCATTCCGTGCAAATTTCTGTTCATTTAAATTATTCATATTCTATTAAAGTTTAAAATTTCAAATGTTGACACCCTTAATCGGAGAGTATATGCAGAAGTTAACAGCTTTAATTTGGAAATATATTTTAACTGTTGACAGCCTTTAACAAAGTAAACAAATTAATGAAACAAAACAAACCTAAATGAAATGTCAATCTAGCTCTAAAGACATCAGATTTATTCATGTATGGTTTTGTTTTTACTGAAATTAAATAAATGCTGATATATAAATATAGGTGAAAGGAATGAAAAAAATGTCAACAAAAGCTTATTTGCTGCAAATTTGTTATTGATAATTATTACCAATTATCAGAAAAATAATTTTATAAGTGTCTTGTTCATTTCTACAAACTTTGACTCATTTTAACAATACATAATTTGTACCATATTTATGCATTTTGAAAATTGATATAAGAATTGATTGAATCTGATTAAAATACAGATCCTGTTTCATTTAGTTTTTATAGTTCAAAATTTTGTTTTACTTGTCTTTACTACACTAGGGTGATCCACTGTTAAAATCAATACTGATTGGTTTATCAAATTCTGACATCTTCGGCAAGGCTGACACTTGCACGATTCCGTGGCACGCATTGGCACGATTCCGTGGCACGCATTTGCGTAAACTTGTTGTGCCAATGCGGGAAGTGCATAAACAATGCGCAAACTATGCGTGAACTCGTCGTGCCAGTTCGTGTCAATGTGGACACTGATGGGCGCGACAAAATCGTGGACAAAAGTCGGGCAAGTGTCAGCCTGGCTATAGGGTCAAAAGCGCTCGTATGACCTCTGACGGTCAGATGCCAGTTTCACGAAATTTTAACTAAGATAAAAACCAAATTTTAGTAATTTGATCCGATAATAGATAGATTTTAATGTTCAGCCAATCAATCTGAAGTAACTAAAGTTGGATTTTTATTTTATCTCTAGTTAAGATTTCGAGAAACAGGACCCTGATGTTGATGTAATATGTAGGCCATCGAAACTATAAAAAGACAAAATGAAATATATTTCTATATTTTATTCAGATTGGAATTGATCATATAAAGGCCCCATTTATATTTAAAGCACGAAATATTGTTTTTTTGGACTTATTTTACACTCTAATATTGAATTGATAGTATTTGAAGAGTTTATTGAGCACTCACCACAATCAAAATAATAGAAATCACTGTATAAAAATGTTGTAATTATTTTGTGAAATCTGTTGAGAAATAAAACCTAGAATTTTTAAATATTTATTGATGTGTTGGCTAATCAATTTCTGTCTATTGGCCCGAGGTTGTGCGAGAACAATGATTGCTCGCTATTGTTGTCTCAGAAGACTGAAGGAGTAGGGTTGCCTGTCCAACCTCATGGGGTTTCTCTGGGTACTCCACTTTCCTCCCACTGCTAAAGACCCCTATGCACACAAGCGAATTATTGAAATAAAAAATTAAACCATGTGTTAGTCTCAAAATGACCTGGTTTGTGTTGAGTGGATGTTAAACCCCATTTCTCTCTCTTGCTCTCTCCTTTTTGCCCTCCACTGGCTCCAGCCTGCTGCACCAGGACCAGAGAAAAACAGACTGGAAAAGGCCAACACTGAGATCGACCATTCTGTCTTGGACCTCCAGGATAGGAGCAAGAGCCATCATGGCCCCAGAAATTTGCAAATGAAAGTCAAATGGGGTATAACGTCCTACTGTTCTGCTCTGACAAGGCTGGTGAAGACGGGTATACGCCTAGTTCAGCTCTGAACGTCGGTCTCATTACACTCACCCTGGACGTTCAGGGACTGTCCCATTCTATCAATGTCGAAAATATATTGTCCTAGAGAACAGTCAATTTTACTGGACAACTTTTCACAGCAAAACGACGGGGTGTCAATCCGTGTGAAAGCCTGTACAATATGTAAAGACTGTACATTTCGTTTCGTCTTGTATGACCGACATTCCTGAATGTGGACGTTGACCTACAGTCAGATTGTCATGGCGGGGAAATGTAACTTGATAGGAGGGAACATATTTTTAACAGCGTGTTGTGTCACTCATACTGTCTCTAGCAAAGTAAGCAAGGTCTTATTTTCTCACTAAGATGTTTCTCACTGGGGTTTCAATTATTTTCGACATTGATTGAATGGGATAGTCCCTGAATGTTCAGGGTGAGTGTAATGAGACCGACGTTCAGAGCTGAACTAGTATACGCCACACAGTGAGGGAAATATTTCCTGGACAGCAACCTTATGGCCAACTCTTATATCAAATTCCAACAGCAGGGGGATTTTGTTACGTGTTTGCCAATTGGTAATGTGCATGTGGGACCTCTCTTTTTTTTCAAAATGATCAGCAGTGAATTGTTTATTCACCACTTACACATCATCAGTGCTAAACAATTTAAGCTATTTTATTTAAATTGATTTACTAACAGTTTGCAGACTGGAGAAACTTGACAAGTTTAGAGTTAAAGGGAGACAACTCTATTTAAGGTGTTTCATAATCAAAATAATTTAGCTGGTCTCTTCTAAGATAGGACTTGGTGAATTCATCAACTCTTTTAGCTGCTAATTGAAAAAATCTACTATTTGACAAAATGTCATCAATGAAAAATCTTTGGGGAAGTATTTGCAGGCTTAAATGTTTAAATAATTATCATAAATTGTCCAGAATTTGGTGTTCAACTTGCATTTCCCATCCACAAAACAACCAGATATATGGAAATCAGAGTAGAAAAATGTCAAAAAGATGTTTTTCAAACCTAAACAAGCTTTTGGACATCAAAGCATTTACTCTATCAAAGATTGTTAACTTTTCAACGAGAACTCGTGAAGAAGATCTTGTTGAAGCGTGGTTTTATGAAGTTAAGACTTTTGGAAAAATCGATATAAAAGTTCCGTTTGATTTAGAAGTGGAGCCACTGCATCCTTTAGAATATCCATATATGAATAAATTTATCATTGAAATATTTAACACGTCTGCATCGAAGAGTAATATCGGCACCTTTAGTAAAATGTATGATTTAAATATTGACGTCGATGATGAGAAAGAGACGGTAAAAGTTGAAGCTGACATGAGGGACGGTGTGCAGCTTCCTTTGATCTGTAACATAAAGATACCCATTAAATTTAGTAAGTATCAAGACTGGATCATCCAGTGGCAAATTGAGAGAGGCTCACTAATTCATGTTTGCACTAGTCCGACGATATAAGGATAACTATGGGTATCATTACTTGACCCTAACCCACTCCTACTCTGTTTGGCGTAAACTTTATCTGTTCAACGCACTTTATAAGGTACGGTAGGGCCTACTTACAAAATGGCGAATCTCACTCATTATAGGCCTCCCGTCTTTACGTATATTTATTTATATTTATTTATATTTCAGATGTAAATATAGAATCAGAAGACAAAGATGTGACAATAAAGAAATTTGAAGCTGATAAAATCAAAATCAAAACTAATACAGGAAATTGTAATCTCCAAAAATTAAAGGTAGCCTATAGCTGTACATTATACCATATATAGTCATAGGCCTACAGCTAGCTCTACATTATACTATATATAGTTATAGGCCTACAGCTAGCTCTAGCCTACCATATACAGTCATAGGCTTACAGATACCATAGTTATAGGCCTACAGCCAGCTCTATTAATGTCCACTCGACATAATTCTAGGTCATTTCAGGACTAACATATGGTTTAATTTTATTTCAATGATTTCGCTTGCACGTAGGGGTCTTTAGCAGTTGGAGGAAACCGGAGGACCTGGAGAAAACGTGAGGTTGGACAGATGACCTTACTCCTTGTCACCTACATCCAGGTATTCAAAACCACGCCAGTAGACTCAATGACAGACCTTATGATACAGCACGCACGTGCTAACCATTCGACCATCCAACCACTCTAACTCAAATCAAGAGATAACCATGTTATATTGTATTTTTATATTTGCTGAGTTTATAATTATTGTTATATATATTCCAGTGTGGTAGTATAGATGTTGAAAGTAATGGAGGGAATATAATCAGTGAATCACTTCTACAGGGCAATATTCACCTATCAACAACCGGTACAGGGGTACGATCTTTTATATTCTACAGAAGATATCACTGGTATGATGAATTGGTCAATTAAAAAGGAACTACTGTTTTTATTTTTTTCAAAGAACAGTTCATCTTTTATTAAAAGTTACTTCTTTCTTATTAAAAAGGAACTATTTCTATTTGATTGGCCTTGATGGACTAACTGGGTCAATATAAAAGACTTTGTAATGGTTGAATTACTGTCAAAATATGATGTATCACTATGTAATCAGGTTCAGTAAAAGTGAAATCCATCAAAGAATTATATTTGTGCATGTATGATGTAAGAATGGATTTTGTGATAAATAAAATCTCCTACTCGTTTTTCTTTGATATCCAAAAAGACTTGTAGGAGATTTTATTTATTGACATTGCAAGTATAATCCATTTATTTTACCCACATGATATTGTAGAATTAAGGTGAGGGGACATGAGTCTCACATGATATTGTAGAAGACATCAGGTGAAAGACAGCAGTCTCACTAAATATTGTAGGATTAAGGGGGGGGGGGACATCAGCCTCACTGTAGGTTTGTTTAGATCTATTTATGGCCCATATATTTATTACAGGAAATAATGGGTGATAGATTTCAAGGGCAGATAATCGAGTGCTCTAACGAGAAGGGTGATGTTGATATTAAAACTATTTACGCTGATAAAACTTCAATAAATACACAGACTGGTGACGTACATATCGGTAGTTGTCATGGTAACTCAACAATAGATATTAATACAGGTGATTTATCAATAGGTAAGATATAGTAGGGCTGTAAATAGATGGTGCAACAATGGGGGAAGAGATCAGGGTGTGATTATGAAATCGGTCCCCCAATCTTTTCTTGAACTGTAATATATAGCAGGAGTGATTATGAAATCTGTCCCCAGTAACTACCCAAGGTAATCTAATCTGAATGTTATACTATAACTGGGTGCCAAATGTATATCAGTGGCACAAGAATTTTTTTGGGAAACCAAAATAAATAGTTCTTAAGCATTGGTGTCTGAGCAAGGTTTCCATTACAGCAAACTGTAGCCTATAGGTGTATGATCTGGTTTCCGTCACAGTAAACTGTATTTCATTAGCCTTGTTATAATAGAAAAGTAAGATACCCCATTTCGTTTCAGTTGATATTATAAATTCTAGTCGAATACATCCTTGGAGAACTACGCCATAAAATCCAGATAAGCTTTCCTGACAAACACCGGAATCGAACAATGAGCCATTGTCTTACTCACAGAGCCACTGTGACTCCCGATCTAGAACTACGCCTGTATTTTATCCATTGTGGCGGCTGATCTAGATTTGTATTTTATCCACTGTGACAACTGATCTAGAAATTCCCCTATATTTTATCAACTGCTGTGCCTGATCTAGAAATGCCCCTATATTATATCCACTGCGACGGCCGATCTATAAATACCCCTGTATATTATGTGTTTATATATAGATACGTTAGACGGTGATATGAAAACAAGAATAGACAATGGTGATGTAGATATTTATATAGCCAGATGTGAACATGTAGACATAAACAATACAAAAGGTCAGTTATTTTTATAATTTATTATCCTTCCACTCATTAAAGAATTAAGTCAAGAAATCCATCGGATAAATTTCAATCCAGCCAGAATGAAATGTTGAATGGAGGTTTTCGAGGCTTCAATAATTATATCATAGTATCCATCACAAAAGGGAAGGATATGAAAGGTTGGAGACGGGAGTCCCCTCTGGTGTTGCCACTGTCTTATTTGGCTATGTATATATTACAATGATCCTTTTTCATCCATTTGAAATAAAATATTGTTTACACAAATAAGTAAATCATAAGTTTTCCGTCCTTATGTTTTATTTATTTTGTCACTGAGAGTGAACCGCGACCACCAGACTAGCGAGCCAGCATCTTACCCACTTAGCAATGGTGGTTCCTATTGCTAATTATAGTACAGTCTATTATGATTTATTTATTATGCGGATAGTTGAGACATAAATTGATACTGCACAGGCACATCACCCTGAGTTTTTTTTTCAAAAATTGAACAATTTCTTGAGCGAGACCATTAAACAACTTTAGACACTATTCCACGCAAGCGCTGTTGAATGATATCATCACACAAGTCCAATATTTGATTGGCAGGCTGCCTGTATATTATTTCAAATAATGGACCATGAGCATCAAATGGTGACATTTCGTCTGTATTATAAATATCTTAATTACAGGTAATATACAGGTGAAATTATCAGAAACAGTATCAGCAGATGTCAATCTTCAGGCGGATTCTATCCATATTAGTCAAGATATAAATTACACGGGTCAATCAGAAAAAACAATAAACGATCAGATTCACCAATCAGGTACACATTTATCCTGACTTTACCTATTAAACACTAACACCTTGAATGACATTAACCCTATATACTAACTTCCGAGGGTAACAATGGGTCAAAACGTTTTTTTGTGATATTATGAATCCTTAGAACTCGAGCAGGCATATAATGATACTGTGTATAATAATGATTTGTATGGTATATAATCAACTGATGTGTATTATTTACAGGGAATATTAATGGTGGAGATAGCGGGTGTACGATATCTGTAACAAGTAAACAGGGAAAGATAACTGTCACACAACAAGACTGGTTCTCAACATTAAAACTATCATCATAACACAATAAATCAACAATCAGCAGTCAGAGATAGCGTAATATATAATAGACTATATGTACAGAACCATACAAGACAATTATCAACAATCTTGTTATATGACATCAACAATCGGCAGCCAGTGATAGCTTAATAATAGGCTACAGATCGAGTTTAGTGATCATGTGACATTAGGGTTTACGAAGAATAGTGTGATTTTTTTTATTGAGTGTGAACTCACTGTGAACATGGAGTCATGTTTTGTGGCAATCTGTCAGTCATTATAATTCTAACAAATTGATGTGGTTATGGTTGGAAATATCTTCTATATTAGTTAGATCTTTGTCTCTCAGTAGTGACAGGATTCATCCAGAACAGATGATACCACTTCCCATTTATTGTATATAGTGTCGTGGGTCCGTAAACCAATGTATTCTGCTAGACTATGTAGGATAAAGTCAGGCATCATTTTGGAAGCTTTTACACAAGGATCAGTAAAGTTCAAGAAATATATATTAATATGAACGTAATATAAAATAAATCCATTCTTGATAATTATTTTATTACTGACAGGTTTCATACATAACATGGTATCAGAATAAAACTATGTCATTGGTAATTTAAAGTTTATTTGTGAATGGTTAACTAAATATAGCAAAAGTCCTGCTGCATCGTTTTAAGCATCTGAATCACTTGTAAAATAATATGAAAAATGAATCTTTAACACAAATTTCAGCAATTTTATGTTACTTGCTATGCAATAAAAACGCTGCCATTTTGTTGTCCACAAAAATTTAATGATAGATCTGTTTTAAATCTGAATGAATCCAAACCAAGACATGATCGATCGTTTGTACTGTCATACTGTGGTATAGTCTATATCATTGTGGTCTGACCCCTTATATTTAAGTTGACTCAAGTTGTCTCCCTTATGTTGGAGTTCTGCTTTTTTGAGTACTGAAGAGAGAGATTGAAATTTTTCTAACATGGAGAATGGTTGTTTTTCCTTTTCACCCACATGTAATATGTTACTGTGTAACACCCCTGGATCCAAATATAACAGTATTTTGATTTCGTTTTCTTAATTAAATTTTAAAAATCAGCAGCAAATGCCAATAGTACACAGATACTTTAAGACTCATCAGTTTCAGATCAGTCAATAATCAGTTAAAACTTGCTGTTCACCACAAATGTTGTCATCTTGATCCTAATGCAAGACATCAAAATATATCACGGAAAGGTTTAGGACTTGATGATGGTAAATGCTGCATTTCCCTTAATCCCTGAAATAAACAATAGCAAACGTTAAATTATATGACTAGTAAAACCAATAGTTGTAAAATATATAGGACTATCCTTAATCTCAGAAATAGTGACAATCGAGTAAAAATCGGGTTTGGGGAATGTATATGACATGAAATGAGGTTAAAGTCCTACTGTTCTGCTCTTAAACTGGGTTCATGAAGATGGGCATACACCATACAGTGTGCTACGAGGGATATTTTGCCAGCAACACTACGACCTACACTTGTATCAAATTAGGGGGATCGCATGGCTGAGTGGGTAAGACGCTGGCTCGCTAGCCTGGAGGTCGGACGTTTGATTCCTGCATTGGCCGAGAAATTTCATCCAGATTTTCCGGCATGGTTTCCCTTGTCTGTGCAGGATGGACGGCCTGACATGGACAGCTGTCTAGTCGTTTGAATGGGACGAAAAACTGACATCCTGAGTACACATTGGCATGCATGTAAAAGATCCCTTGGCATCTCCTGTGACCTCCGGAATGTACGGTATAAGAAAATATGACAGCTGAAACTTATTTTTTTTCACACCACTTCCGTTGTCAGGACTGACAGCACTCTGTGTCAGGCAACTGCAATTCTTCTATTCAGGGACATTATTAATTATCGGTCGCTTACCTCTAAAACTAGTCTAATATTAGCCTTTATCTTGGCAGCATCGTTTGTTAAATTATTTGATCTTTCTGTCAGTCTTTTGTTTTTTTTATCAATAAATTTCACAGCTTCATCCAACGTAAACTCAACAAAGAATCCGTAACCAACAGCAACACATATACGAGATGCATCAGGCCTGTAAAAACAAACAGGAAGATTCGGTCATTGACATCATTTGTTCCGTTGTACACCCTAAACATGTTTCCATGGAAACACAATTAGTAATACTAAGAAATTTGTAATGACCAATTAAAGCCACCACTACTATATTAGGTTGATGTGTGTACAGACATCTTAAAGGGTTTATTTATATATGCCTTGGAAAAAGAAGCAGGATGGACGAATCAAACTTTGACATGCCTTGAAGTCCTTAACTTCATTTGGTCGTGGGTTATGAATGCTACAAGTTCTTGTTTTAATTTAAATCAGTTAATTCGACATGAAATGAAAGGGAAAGGGGTCTAAAGTCTGATTTGGCCTACAGCCAACCATTGTATTGAACTCAAATCGCCAGGGGATCTTTTACCTGCACACCATGTGAACGTGGAATCATGTGAACGTGGAATACACTGTTTCTTTGCAAGGCCCTCTATTCTCGACCACATTGGAAAATCATGATGAACTTTCTTGGTCAACAATATGTCGGAACACAGGCACGCTTGGTAGACATGCCAACCTCTTACTCACTTAGCAACCAAGTTTACCTTGAAAAGTGTGTCCGATTTGTTCTAATTTTACACAATGAATATTTTTAATCCAATTTTTTACACAACAAATATTTAATGTCGTAAATTGAATCTCTGACTTACACTTTTGCTTCAACATAGAAATTATTCCCCATATCTATTTGTGTCTTGAGAACATCATCGGTTAACTTAGTTTCCTGTAAAATAACATGTTATATTTATTACATCATCAGTTACCATGGTTTCCTGTGGATGCTAGCAATACAACGTCCATCTGTCAGTTTTTAAATTGTGAAGTTGGTCTACATACATAGGTTTCTGTTTTATAGGAATGGTGTCAATTTTCAGACCTTCTTCACCTATTACTAGCCATCCTGTTTCATTCTATTTAAATTTTTATAGTTCAAAAATTCGTTTTACTTGTCTTTACAAGGGCGGATCTAGGAATTTTGAAAATGGAGCGCGAGGCAAAATGAGGGCACTGACCGCAGAGATGGAGCACACCGCTGGGGGGCCCAAGAATATTATCTGTCATTTCCTTGCATCTGTAGCCATTCCAAGAGCTATTAGGCTGATATTTTCGTCTAAGTAAACATTCGGAACGGGCACTTTCAGCAGTAAAAAAGAGCACCCTGCTTTACTATCTGGGAACGGACATATTTGGGTCTGAGAAAAGGCACTTTCAGCAGTAAAAAAGAGCACTCTGCTTTACTATCTGGAAGAGTTGTTATGTAGTAGGCATTCTTATTGATGTCAGGAATTAGCCAATGAAACAGTTTGTTGCTGTAAGTTCTTGGCTGATTGGTTAATCAAATCTCTGATGTCATACCAACAAATGTCGCTTGTATGAACTATGAACCCTGACGCTCCACTAAAACTGGTCAGATCTTTAATATGTAATATAAAATCGGGTACATGTACATGGAAAACAGGCTTTAGGTTTGGGATTAACTACCACAGTAACTCAACATATGAGAATCTCCAACCTCCCCCATTTGTCCTGGAAATAGACTAGACACAATTGTCAATGAAATAATGAAAATAAAAATGGAATAAATCTATGAAGGATCTATTAATATCTGATCAAATCACCTGAAGTCGTTCTATAACTGTTTTAAGTTGAAGATAATCGGACATCTGTTTATGAATCTCATCTCTTGCTTCTAAAACTTTCCTACAATAAAATGATTGAACTTATTCTAAAACTGTTCTGCTTTGACAGGACTAATGGATGAAGACGAACAATGCCATATAAGGGAAATTTTGTCTGGACAGCGACACTACGTCTGTCATACTTTAATTACCGGGGTATTTTGAATTTCAACTTTCATTCAAGGCTTGTTTTATGTGCACAGGACTTTGTTTTTTTTGTCTCATCCAAACAACTATACATCGTCCTTTGCCAGGTGCCCTTCGTCTTGCGCCATTGACAGGAAATCCTGAAGAAATTTGTCCCCCAACGGAAGCAAGGCCTTACATGGGAATTATATCAAAGGATTGTAATTAGTAATTCAGAGTTATAGCACAACTGTAAGTATTACTCTAGCAGCATTGCACAAAATGAAAGTAAACATATATATGATATGCATCTCATCTTGTAAACGCGTGATTTACTGACAAAATTTGCTACAGCAGACCGTCCACACTTTTTAAACTTACTTCAAATCTTCCCTTAAGGTTTCATTTAAAAACTGTTCATATGCCAGGATTTTATCGGCTGATTTTTGCGACATTGTTTGCTATTTCTCGAGTGTTATACAAACTTCCATTGGAATGCACCGAGTTTCCACGCGAGGGAATCCCTAACTTCCGGTTACTAAAATTCGGATTCTCTCATTTCCGGTTATGTTGTAATAACAAAAATAATAGCAAAAATGGCGTACTGGTTTCACAGAAATCCTTTGAAAGCCACTGCCGTGGTGACATTTGAGTTCCATGGCGTAACAACAAATGAACCAAGTCGTAAAATCTTCGCAGATCTGAGAAAAACAAGGACTACATTATTGGAATTACTCACAGGTAAATCAGAGAGACTTTTCTCATTAGAATTATAAAAAATGTTAATCGAATCTCACATTCACAACGATCAACATTGTCAATATCAGTTGTGAATGACTCACCTGGCTAGCATATAGAGGTTTTACTCAAGTTTGTCTTTCAAACTGGTAGATCTTCCTTCATCTCTGATCCCTTTCTTTTCCACAGTCAGATCATTCCTTATCAGGCAACTCTGTGAAAATAGCATTAAGCATATCCTCATTCAATAATTGTCAATGTTATAATAAATAAATAATAATAAACACTTATGAATTCTAATAATACTGATGTGTTTTACCTTCCTCGAGGACAGTTATTTTATGATCGTATAAAAAAGATAATAATATATTAATTATGATTCACGCAAACTTCGGTGACACTTGGGGATGCGTGACCGTTGATGAAATTGATAATGACTAAATACCACTGGCCCACAGCCACATGATAGTATTCCTGCAATTCTATCAGACATGAAAACTTAGATAATCTCTGTAGCCTTGTGACATAATTAAACACAGCAATTTTGTTTAGGCTGTTAGGGTTGGTTGAGATTTTTTTACTCAGTTGATTGTTAATCACTACATGTATTTGTGAAACTGAGAGGAATGGATACCCCTATTTATAATGTATAACCAGTAAGCAATTGAATGAGGGTACATGTACAATGTATTTTGTCGGGAAACTGTCTTCCATTTTTTTCTACCACTTTTCCTGACATGAGGTCATCTACATAAATAGCCGACTACATGTATATTATACTACATGTACATACATGACATGTACATAATCTCAGTTTTTCTTGCCCCAATAAAAGTATATTAGCATTTCTCCCGTAATCTTGAAGAATCTAGCAAGTCGAATTTTGGTGAAAATTGAGTTATACCCATATTTGGACATAGCACATGTATATAATAATAGTTTTTTTTCTCCTTCATTGAAAAGGCTTCTGATTATCTTCATCTAAAAAGACAAAATAAAATGGGTTTTATATTCAGTAACTTAATTCTGAAACAAAACAGGTTTCCTTTGTTTTCTCAAATCTAAATTCAACAGTGTTCTAGGTTTTTCGAGATACATGAGATTTGTAGAGGTATGAATTATCAGATTAAAACACAGATGTTTTACTTGTCTGTACTACACTTATTAGGATCTGGAAGAGATGTTATATAAATATAACCCGCCTTCTGGTTAATATGATGGATTATTAACCAATGAAATGGTATGTTATGACGAGTTCTTTGCCCTTTGATGTAGGGAACTGTGGTTAAATCACTAAAAACAGCAACGCTGATTCATTAACTAATATCTGACAGAATATGGTCAAAAAACACTCATACGATCCCTGTAACTATAACTTGTCAGATCTTCATGTGTACGAAACGAAATATAGATCTGTACTTCATTCAGCGATCAGGAAACGAGACAACGGAAGTCGCCCTTGCGCACAGGGGCTCGACTCAGATCACAGGGAGCTGAACATTACACACTACAACATAATATTATGTATGATTGTATGAATCATTAGAAGTCCAATAAATTCTTATAATTGTACATCGTGGATTTTATTGTTTCAGATCCTAATCATCAAAGAGAAACGGTGGATAAAGCCACGGCAGATTATTTCTCCCTGTTAACGGGTTTAATTCAACCCATTGATCCCAACGAACCAGAAAATAAACTACGTAAAATCATCAAATTTCGATGGACCAATAGTCTGTTGGGAAATGCAGCCACTGAACAATGGGATGCTGTGTATGAATATGCATCAATGGCGGTGAATGTGGGTTTGTGGTACACAAAGCACGCAGCCAAACTTGCCGCAAAGGATGACCCAGATATGGAGGAAGCCAAAGAAGTCCATAAATGTCTGAGAATTGCTGCTGGAATTTTTACAAATATCAAGAATGATTTAATTGGTAAACTTTCTGAGAACGATGAAAATGGAGTGGATACAGACGGTCGAGTTTTAGAGGCCTACATCAAACAATGTACGGCTGAGGCACAGGAAGTGACGCTAGCACGGGCAATAGAGATGAAACATTCGTCTAGTCTGATTGCTGCGTTAGCCTATGAGACAAGTCAACTGTACCAGGCAGCTGATGATTCGCTGTCAAGCATCGAAGCCGTCATCGTAGGGAAATGGAGGAAATATTTTCAACTGAAGCATGCTTTTTATTTGTCGTCTGCTCATAGTTATAATGGAGACACGTTATTGGCTCAAGATAAATGTGGAGAAGCTGTACGGGGGTTAAAGGTCAGTTACGTTTTATATTAGGCTTGGGTTCTACCAGGGCTTGATCTCGCTTTAACTACGTAAATCTTATCACGGCCTTCACGTAATACCCTCTGCATATCTAGATGTTGTAAAACTCGCTGTCGTTGCTTCAGGAACATGGGGTTCTACAATGTTTTTTTATCAAACATATTGGGTATTATTTAGCGCGAAAAATACATGTAACTTGTAGTATCTCAATTTGTGAGTGGGTGATATCTTTAACCAGGTTGGTGTGGAAATTAGTTTGAATATGATAATCAAAAATATTTTTCTCGAATATCACCCACAAGTAACGATCTTGTTAAACTTGATAACAAGGTAAATGTTGTTGTTTTCCGTACATGTATGACTTGAGGAATTTTGGGGGATTTTTTCAATTTTACATATAGACGCTACATTGTACCGGTGCAGGCTAGGTAGATATTGTACAGGTTGATGAGAGAAAGAAATGGGGTTTAACGTCCACTTGACACAAACTAGGTCATTTCACGACTAACATATGGTTTTTAATTTTATTTCAATAATTCACTTGCATGTATTATCTTCAAAATTATTATCTACATCGTCATCATAGGATAAAAGGGAGATTTCAGGTTCAGATGAATCCTCATGAATATCTGAAATTTCTGTGCTGAAACTGAAAGGATTGTTGTCAGCTTCGAAGAGTTTCAAATTAGATCTTATATTTTTTTGTATACATAAATTTATATCTTTAGTTTTATCATTTGGAACACAACTAACATGGTTAAATAAGTTTAAGTTTTAATAGTTTATATAGATGAAAGTAAAAGAGAAAAATGAAATTCCAGTAAATTATTATAATTTTAGTATTTTTCAGTTTGTAAAATAGATTTGAAAATTCCCCCAAATTCCCAACACTGGAAATCCAAAATTTACGGAAAGTTTTCCACCCTTTACAACCCTACTAACTGTACCGCATCTACCTGTGCATGTACAAAATCGACCTGAATACGAAATACTTGTTCAAATGTAGAGTGTGGAGGTAGAGTGTGTTTTTACCTTGTAATAAATACAGGTAACAACGAATATTATCTGAATACTGTCGTACTTCCAGTTGTTATATAATAAATGTATAATTAAATGTTTGGTTGTTTATTAAAGGAAAGTGTAGAATTATATGATAAAGCTGCATTACTGTGTAAAGAATACGCTAGCACGAAGGGGGTTGGAACAACAGCAAGACCTCAAGATCACATTTTCTTTAGAAGACTAGGACCTGTTGTTAAACGTACCTTAGAAAAATGTGAAAGAGAAAATGGTCTGATTTATCATCAGAAGGTATATTATATTATTATAACTATCAATTTACTAGGTTTATTATTTCTCATTAATCTATGTGTATCAGCTAGCAGATCTTTATTTTAGCCTCAAATGTTACATAAATTATTATTTAGTTATTTATACACATGACAAGCCTTTAATCAACTCTGTAGTCCATCAAATGGCAGAGATTTAATTAAATTCAATGTTGCTAGAATCAAAAACAATGTAACAATAAAATGGATAATTAATACTTGACCAGTCAACTGACCTGGGTGGCCTGTCCAACCTCATGGGTTTCTCCGGGTTCTCCTGTTTCCTCCTACTGCTAAAGACATCTACACGCAAGCAAAATCAAATAGAGCCATGTGTTAGTCCCAAAATGACCTATGTTGTGTCAAGTGGACATTAAACTTCGTTTCTCTCTTTCTCTATTCACTAGAAGAACAATATTTTCAAATCGTAACCCTCAATTTTTACTTTACAGGTGGCGTTCGATGCCCCTCAACTAGAACTGAAGGCGACGTATGGTTTGGTCAGTCCCGAAGATTACACTCCACCTTCACTCAACCCATTATGGACAGTCGATGTTTATAATAAATTTAATCCAAGCATGGCACCAAAACCACAACCCAAAAAGGCAAAAGAAGAAAAAAAAGAAAATTTACCACCTGTTAAAGAAAAAGAAACCCCAATGTCAGATAAAGATCCTAAAAATTACAGTGGCTGTTCCATTAGTTAGATTTGAATGATATTTAACCTTTTTTTTAACTTGCCGATCTCTCAGACAATGTTTAAACTTTCAAAGCTTAATCTACGCTACGATGTACTTACATTAAACAGGCATTATGAAGGGCGCAAAATCTGCTTACTGCATGTCTTTCTTTAGGCCTTAAATGTTAGCTTCATTATTAGACATTGATTAACTTAACAAAAACATAATCAACTCTCGATACATCGTATAGTCTAGATTTACTATAGATTTGAATAAGTTTTCTGTTTAATGCGTTATAAATCGAATGGATAATCAAGACTTTGTTTATCGTCTTAATAACAGTAAGAGTGACAGTCAAGGGTACACTATTCTTCTTTCGACGATAACAAGGCTCAAACGGACGTAATTTGTAATTTTCAACAATTGGGTTGTTTATTTTTTAACAGTGATCAAGAAATTAAATGCTTTTAAATGGAAGACTCATAATCAAAATTGAATGGTCAGTTTTAAACGGGATACAAGTACAAATTAGATGATTTGGGGTGATTTTAAATGAATTTTTAAACAAAGATTTGATATTGAATGAATGTGAAAGAAGTTAATGCTAAATACACAAGATGAAATGATACCCGGGTTATAGTGAGTAGAAGCCTCAAGAACAATAATTTGTCAATAACATGCAGTGACTTGAAATACTATATATCTGTCAATTAGAATAGAACTTTATGTATGTGACATCTTGTGTGGAATATAGAATCTACATGTTACTAGCATGTAGACAGGGAACATTCAGGGGTGGGGTGGGGGTGACATTCCGTGTGGAATACAGGATCTACATGTTACTAGGATGTAGGTAGTGAACATTCAAGGGAGGGGGGGGTAATTGTCTCTTATTTGTAAGTAGACAAACGGAAACATTTGCGGGGAGGAGGGCGGGGGGATTGTCTGATGTGTGGGAGTGGGTGTATATTAACATATATCAATAGTGTAGGGGTAATTGTCTGAAACGTGTATATTATATGTATATAAATATATTATTATTAATTGTATATTATTTTTTACCTGTAACATATTGTATTTGTTATGTTTTATTTATCTTCTCTTCAGTCTGATTTATTATTAATTGTTATAACCACTGGAATATCTCCTTTCTAAATACAACGTTCAGCCGAGGTGAAGTTTATGTTTGTTAATTCATCTTTGTTCATATTTTACACAGGGAGAACAAGTACATTATATTAAACTCCCATATAGTTAGTTAGTTCATACTTAACTTACGCGAAAGGAAGTATTATACCCCCATATATTTAGTAAGTCATGTCCCTTATAGGAACAGGCCTGTAGCAGGCACTCATTGGGGATTGGGGTAATTGATTCTTTCCTCATTGGGTAAAGTCACCCATCTGTCTGGTGTCTGATTTGTTCGTGAAGATTGGGGGCTCCAGCTGCTTCTCTTGCACCCCCCCCCCCACCTGCTATCTACGAGCCTGAGGAAGGATATCACTGTATAGATTTATGTACATATTTTGATGTATATACTTGCTTTGTTTTATTATATATATATATATATATAGGATGTTCATGTAGACATTAAACTGTCCGTAAACAGCCATAAATTATTTAAATGTGTATTTCTCATACTCTATCTCTAGTATTCCTGAAATAATCTTCATCACCCCATGGCCAAGAACAAACGGTCGTCACTTCTACTGCAGGGCAGGGGCTATTGCTTGAATGCGTGAGCGTGAAACCATAAGGTCTGACTGGCGTGGTTTCGTTTCGATTTCCACCTGATACAAGGAGTAAGGTCGTCTGTACAACCTTGTGAGTTTTCTCCAGGGTTTCCCTTACACTCAAACAAATTATTAAGATAGGTTGCAAGGCAACGAAACATATGCCCACAGCAGCTAAGTCGTCCGGCCAGTCAACAAGGTTTGTCGCATATTTTTACTTTTTTCGGTAATGAAACATTTGTAATACACTAAAATCTGATTAAGAGTAACAACTCATTATGTAATTATCAGAAAACCATTAGAATTTGTTTGTTTTTTATAAAGTTTTGCCCCAGGCTAACAATTAGTATACGAAACATTTAATATCATGGATTTAGCTGTTCAGTTATCAAAATTCATTGAAAATCAAAATACTTATTTGTTTCAACACCTTAAACTCTGTGTATCAATCTGAAGTCAATGGGATATTAACTTTGGCCTCTAGAGCGTCCACAAGATTTTTTGAAGTGATCAAGGGCCATAACTCTGGCAGTAATTATCAGAAATCGCTGAAAATCAATAGGCTTCTTCGACTCATGACCTTAAACACTGTGTATAAATTTAAAGTCAATCCGATATTAACTATGGCCTCCAGAGCATCCACAAGATTTTTTGAAGTGATCAAGGGCCATAACTCTGGTAGAAATTATCAGAAGTCGCTGAAAATCAATAGGCTTCTTTGTCTTGTGACCACAAACACTGTGTATAAATTTAAAGTCAATCAGATATTAACTTTGGCCGCTAGAGCGTCCACAAGATTTTTTTGAAGTGATCAAGGGCCATAACTCAGGTAGTTATTATCGAAAATCGCTGAAAAACAATAGGATTCTTCGTCTCATGACCTTAAACACTGTGTATAAATTTAAAGTCAATCGGATATTAACTTTAGCCTCTAGAGCGTCCACAAGCAATTGTGGACGCCGGACGGAGGCGACGACAATATACGACCACATTTCAATGTGGGCGTATAAAAAACAAATTGAACCATATGTAAGTCTCGAAATGCCCTTGTTTGTGTCGAGTGTAGGTTATGCCCCCATCTTTTCTCACTCTCACCCTCTCCCACTCCCCCCCCACCCCTGTCTCTCTCTCAGCATGTTGCCAATGTTGCATATAGCCCCGATCACCCTAAACAAACAGTATTCGGTTCTACTATAAGTAAGATTGGTCGAAACTAACTGGACAAGTCCGAGTGGTAATTTTAATGTCCGTCGGACACCGTGTTTATGTTTTTTTTTTTAAAAACTATTATTTCAAATATTGGTAATCGGAAATAGCTGAGAGAATCGCCAGTCAGTCAGATGGTATTCTTAGTTAATTTGAAATGGTAAGGTGTTTGGTCAATTCAGGCGGACATGTATCTAGTTACATCCATGGTAACCTCAACACAGTGAGCTGCTCAATACATGCGTGTGCTTTGTGAAAGTAGGCCCAGACTGTTCACCAAATAACTGCCATGAAAAGGAAACCAGACTTTTCACATATACAGCTCACCCAATCCATGGCTGTTCACTAAGGGATTAATGGGAAATGTTCCCCGTTAAAATGGCTATTGTGGTCCACGTCTTCAGTAAGAAGGTAAAAAAAAAATGATCATATTATTCCCTCTATAATTGTATATAAGAATTCTGAATAAATACTTTTTAAATCAAAGTAAAAAAAAACAACAAATCGCATGATATATTAAACCCATTCCCAGGACCGGGTGTACATTTGAACCAAGGTCATACGCTGCGCGACAAATTTGTTTCAATGAACCCCCTGACACCCATGCGTCCTGGCCTACCTCTGCCTATTGGTAATGCTGACCCTGCCCATTCCATTCCGGTCCGACCACTCCATTCCTTTAAAGTATTGGGGGGGGGGGGCTAGTGGTCTAGAGTGCCGCGCTTCGACCTCTAGCTGGCCGGTCACCTCTGGCTTGCGGCTGTGGTTTCGAGCCCTGGTGTGAGCTTATGTGGCATGGAGAGAGGGGTGCCTTCTCAACCTCGTGGGTTTCCTCCGGGCACTCCGGTTTCCTCCCACTGCTAAAGACCCCCACGCGGAAGCGAATTATTGAAATAAAATTAAAAACCATATGTTAGTCCCCAAATGACCTAGTTTGTGTTGAGTGGACGTTAAACCCCATTTCTCTCTCTCTTCCTTGCCCAATGACAAAAAGATGTGTATTGATAGTCAACGATGTCGGATAATTGCATTCGGAGTTATCGTCCTTGAGCAATTATATTGAAAATGTTCGGAAGGTTAAAGTTTTTTTTTTAAAAATGTGTGCTCATGGTTTTGGTTCATGTGAAGAAACTACTCATTTTAAGGGTATAAGATTATTTATTCAATGTATTAAAACTGGCAATTGAGGTATAGTTGATTCAGATTTTAAACTCTATTCATTTAGAACTGGTAATTGGTTCAGATATTAAAAGTTTTATTATTAAATGAGACATATTATAAACCATTTTCACTATAATCATAAAATAAGGTGATTATATTTACATGTGTGGCATCAAAACTGATTTCTAATACATATAAATATTATACAAAACATTTACATCAAATTGAAAACAATAAAATAAAGCGTTTTATCATATAAAACTATTCTTTTTTAAAGTATACTTGTATCCTGTTTTTGAGAAATAAGATAAGATAAAAGGTAATTGAGGTATAAATGTTTCAGATATTAAAAGTCTATTTTATTAGAACTGGTAATTGAGGTATAGTTGGTTCAGATATTAAAATTACAGTATCAACATATTAATGCAAGAATTTCATATTTTCTAAGAAAGTCAAAACATAATTATTTCTATGTCTTTTGTTCAATAGGTTGTCAACTCGCTATTATACGATCATAGGCATTATTTCCCACACTTAAAAATCATTCACACAGGTAATAATAACACAATTACCTCAATAGGTTGCCAGCTCACTATTATACGATCATAGGCATTATTTTCCACACTTAACAGCTTTCACATCGGAAATAATAACACAATTACCTCTCTTGTTTTCCCATTCCCCCATGCAATAGCTATATTCAAACGTTTGAATTTGAAGCTGAAAATGATATCTTTTCCAATTTCTCAACTGGCAATAATGAATTATTAATAGGATTATTTTTTAAAAAGGTAGGACCAACTTTTTTAAGGCTTTATTTTAATACAATTTAAAAATATAACTTAAAAATATGAAATTCTCTTTTTAACACTTTAATATGAACATCACAATATCAACACGGTAATTTTTTTGAGAATAAAACTGCCTAATTTTGTGTTAATATCCCTTAAAATCGCCTACCTAAGAGCAGAGCAACTAACTCGATATTTGTGATAAGTTTTCAAACAACTCAAACCCGCCAGTATTCATCTGAAAATGGCGACCGGTGTCCCCGGCAGTATTATGCGGTATCTGGATAAAACCAGACATTTCTTGTATAAAAATTATGTGTAGGGGAAATTGACCTTTCGTTATCAAGTACAGCATATGGTCCACTATACTGACCTCTAGGAATGGCAAACGATTATCAGGTCACCCAACGAAATAATTGACCCACAATCATAAAAGGGTTACGTGGCCGGATAAGAAGTTTTGACGTTCACGTCCAAACGACTCAATATTTTGAGTTGAAATTTTGAGACAAGGTAAATACACCATGCCACGACAATTTGGCGTCTAAATTCAATACGTACTCGGACATTTATTTTTGAGGTTCAGTTCAAATCGGGAATTACAATTACAACATATTAACATTACAATTACAACATGTTAGCATTACAATTACAGCATATTAACATTACAATTATACTGTCAAGGAACGTGGTTCGATTCCCAGTGTGTCGTGAAATAGGTAATATATAATACTAAGCAGCAAAAGAAACGGCAGGTTGGTATGTTACTCTGAATAGACAAATTGCATAAAACATTGCCAAATGTTTTTATTGTATATCTGTGACCACATCTCCAACTTCACCAGAGCAGGGGTGTTGGGGGGGGGGAGGGGTGGCCTAGTGGTCTAGAAGGCCGCGCTTCGACCTCTAGCTGGCCGGTCACCTCTGGCTTGCGGCTGTGGTTTCGATCCCTGGTGTGAGCGTATGTGGCATGGAGATAGGGGCGCATTCTCAACCTCGCGGGTTTCCTCCGGTTTCCTCCCACTGCTAAAGACCCCTACGCGCAAGCGAATTATTGAAATAAAATTAAAACCATATGTTAGTCCCGAAATGACCTAGTTTGTGTTTAGTGGACGTTAAACCCCATTTCTCTCTCTCAAACACAGAATTGAACCCAGGAAATGTTCTCAAAAAACGCAGCCTGAATTCTGAAGCGGTAATGTGTTCTCCATGATTTTCATGTGACTAATGCTGCGCGTGTTGTTTGCCGGGACCAGTCCTATAAAATGCACCTCATACCCGGTCGAATCATTCACACCAGGCCCGGATCCAGGATTTTGTCGAGGGGAGCAAAGGGTAATATGTTACAACCTTGGATTGTTTGGGCGGAGACAACGCGTAAATCATGTTTATATCATCTATAAAATAGCAGATATGTGAACTACAACAGTAACAAAGCAAACGAAAATGAAAATCAACTATGTCACTGGGGCTGCCCCCCGGATCTGCGTCTGCACACTACAACAACGTCAGCAGCATGCCGCGACCCAGGAAAGCTCAGAGGAACCAGGCGTTGCCAACAACCTCCATCTTTAGGCCTCAGCAACGCTTTCGGGCCACCAATAACACGGACTATCGCCCCCGAACTGTTAGACCAAGTGTAAACACAAGGCGACAAGACCGCCATGTTGTGCAACAGCATGTGCAGAATCCATTCACTAAGGCATCGGAGACTGGGAACATACAGGGCGCCGACGTCTCACCAGAGAGAACACCCATTGCCGTAGACCTTATCGTGGACCGATCCTCACCCTTCGCCATCAACGTGAACGTCTACGTCATACAGGTCAATGACCATAAATATATACCCCTTTAAAAAAAACGAACAATGTAAAAGAAAGCACGGTTCTACAGTATTTTAAACTTTTAGTTTAAATGATAGTTGAAAATAAAAGCAAATAGCTCCGCGGTAAGTGCCCTCATTTTGCGGCGCCCCCTTTTCATAATTCCTAGGTTTACAATTTACATGTGAAACGTACAAATTGAAGCTGTAAAACGGTGGATTGTGCGCACACCTAATCCGAAGAGTTAGGGTTAGAATTGTGGTTATAAAAACATGGAAATATATTTTCCAGATCGGTCTAGATCTTGTATCGTGCGTAAACTTGTGTAATCAGCGAATCAAAATACATAATGAAATTTGGTCGTATTTGTCACCACTTCCGTCCGACACAGGATAGGTTGTCGCCACTTCCGCCCGACAGAAGATCGGTTGTCGCCACTTCCGTCCGACAGAGGATAGGTTGTCGCCCCTTCCGTCCGACAGAAGATCGGTTGTCGCCACTTCCGTCCAACAGAGGATAGGTTGTAATTAATTCCGTTCGAAGGTTAGGGTTTGGTTGTCATCTCGTCCGTCCAGGGATAGGTTGTCACCACTTCCGTCCAACAGCGGATAAACCTACTCCATCCGTTTCTAAGAATACAATGTTGTCATCACTTCCGTCAGACCATAGAACTAAATTATATGGTCAGACAGAGGATGTGTTGTCACCACTTCCGTTCGATGCACATTGTTCTAGTTTATGAGACGAAGCCACTCAGTTTAGGGGTAGAGGTTTATTTCAGATATTAAAAGTCTATTTTTTTAGACCTGGTAATTGAGGTATAGTTGGTTCAGATATTAAAACTTTAAACGTCATGACAGCACCATCGCCACCAGTTATAAGATCTGTTATGGTTTCCCTTCTCACTTCCTGCCAGACTCCTTCTGATAAAAACTGTTCAATTAACGGCATAAAACGTCCCCTTAATTCATCCACTTTAACCAAATTACTATCCTGGATACAAAAACATACGATACCTCCTGGAATATTTAAACAAAAATAGAATTAGGGGACCTGTTTCTTGTATGATTTGCATTGTAATGGTATACCAGCGGCTACCAGACAGAATACGCCCACATTTTGCAAGAGTTGGATAGAGCAAAAGCTAAAAACAATTTTTATACAATGAGGGGCGATAATCCAGAAAGTAATGGCCTGAAGTGTGCAAATAGCAAAAGAGGCGGAGATCTTTTGGATATAAAGATATGAATTAAGTTTCATTAAAATCGGACAAAGATTGTGACCTCTAGATGATTGTGACCTCTAGAGGGCCAACAACCTTCGTATTACACACTTCTACACAATTTGTGTACAAAGAGCGGCCATTTTGTCGGAGGGTTTCATGTCTTGTTTTCCCGAAATTCGAATTTAACCTGCATCATAATGGAATGGTGATGTATTTAAACAATTTTTTAAAATTGGAAAAAAATTGCGACCTCAGAGGCCATAATCCAGGAAGTTTAGATTGGGTATCCGCGATTATAAAAAGGAACCAAGATCTTAGCATGTAACGGTAATATATTCACACGTTTTGTTTTTTTAAATCTGATAAAAATTGTAATCTCTACAGGGCCCACAAGCTAAACACATGATTTTGTGGTCAATCAAGGGCCATTAATCAAGACGGTGCGATCCAATATACGCGAGTATCGAAATGAGTCAATAAACATGTATTTCAAGTTTCATTAAATCGGATTAAAATTGTGACTACTAGAGGGTCCACAACCTTTTACACTATTCGCGTACGAGGGGTGGCCATTTTGCCCGGCACAGTGTTGGCCCGATTTTCACGAAATTCAAACTCAACAAACATTACGGTGTTACGGAGATATATTCAAAAGTTATTTTATATCGGATAACAATTGTGACCTCTAGAGGAACTACAAGCTAAAAACGCGATTTTTCGTACAAATATTTTGAAATTATTAAATTACGAATGAGCGGCGGCCATTTTGTCCGTCAGTTTCGATCCAATTTTTACGAAATTCGAACTCAGTCATCTTAACGGTGTAACGCTGATATATTGAAACGGATAAAAATTGCGACCTCTAAAGGATCCATAAGCTAAAAAGACGATTTTTCGTACAATCAGGGGCCAAACTTCAAGCAGTTATGGTCCGATATGCGCGAATATCGAAAGGAACCGAGGAGTGTGGGTTATAAACACACATTTCAAGATTAAACCAAATAGGATACAAAATTATGCCCTCGTACAATCAGAGGCCATGATCCATGAAGTCACGGTCCGATACAAGCCAATATCGAACCGAGATAAACCGATATTTCCAGTTTCATTATGAAATCAGGTAAATATTGTGACCTCTACAGTGTTCACAAAAAATTGTGAACGGACGGACGAACAGCGACGACAAAATGTGGGTGTATAATAAAATAGAAATAGAATGTTCTCCGTGCCATGTGACGTCATTTGTCTCACCTGGTTTTACGACCCTCGTCATCTCAAACAAAGCATTTGTTGGTATCAAATTTTCTGAAAATCCACCGGCACATATCGAACAATCGTAACTACCTGGAATATATTTATTTTTTTCATATTTTTTTTTAAATTTGTGTATTAACTATTATTATCTATTATTATTTATTATATATAATTATTTATTATATATAATTATTTATTATATATAATTATTTATTATGATTTATTATATATTATTAGTTTTGTTTTTATGATTTACTATATATCATTATTTATCATATATTACTTTTGTATTATATATTATTTTTCTTATTATATATTATCATTTATTAAACTTTATTATTTATTACTAGTTATTATCTATTATTACAGCATGTAAACCATTACAACATATTTAAACAATTACAACGTTTTGTATTCTTTTAAGGGAGTTATTGAGTGGTCTCACTGTCCAAACTCGTAGACCTCGGGGTCCGCCTACTCGACGCACAGACGAATTAATCAAGTAAGACTAGGCAATACATGACGATTGAATCCTACGGTGATAAACGCCAGGTACACACCTTCATCTATAGGTAATCTATTACTTACTATCAATAATATGTACATACCTATAGGTACATACCTGTCCCTATATTTACACACCTGTGTATATAGGTACATACCTGTCTCTATTGGTAATCTGTTACCATCAACGTATTCGATGTAATACTTATCATAAATGTTTCTACACTCTGCTACTTTCATCATTTCTTTACTTGGATCAACTCCGTCCATTCTTTTAAAACCAAGTTTCTGTAGCTAAAATATAAACATCGTTCTTTTAACTTTGTATGAATAAAAACACAAATTGATGACGGCGAAAAATGCATTATGGAAAATTAGATAAAGGGCTGTGAGTTGTGACTATCATAGTTAAAAACTAGATAATGTAAAGGGAATTTGCTGAAATTTTCAGTCAAATTGGTCCAATCTGAACAGAGATTTTAGTCATAGAATTTTCTGTCTAGCCTTGATCATCATTACTAGAGTCTCGATTATCCAATTCATGATTAAATCATGATTAAAAGTTGGGCGATAAATCGGATCCTAATCCAGTAAATACCACAGGCTAGCGATGACATCGAGGGTTGATTATGGCCTGGATAAGTTAATTAATGTCATATTAATAATTTAGATAGTATTTTAGGCCCAAAGAAAGACTTGCAATAGACAGATTTAGCTCTTGCATAATGTTGAAATGAAATGAAATATGGTTTAATTTCCTTTTCCTCTGCTTCGATAGGGCTTCTGAGGGGAAATTTTTCTTGGACAGCCGGGCTATTTAATACTCTTATATCGAATTCCAACTAAAAAATGATCTTTTACGTGTACGCCAATGTGTACACGGGCCTCGGTTTGTCGTCCGATTTGCACGACTTGACAGCTGCCCTGCCAGACCTTCCTATTTGAACCACTGATAAGAGGAAACCACACCGGATAATCCCGACGAACTGATGAACTTAAATGACCAATGAATTCTCGTTTAGACAACAGATAAACCATGATAAATTAAAGATATACATAATGTAAGATTTGAATAAAGCGCTGGTCGTTCTTGCTATTGTACTTTAAAAACAGTAGCCACGGTACTGGACGAACGAGACTGCGTTTCGATTATCCATTTTATTCTTAGAGTCTTAGATAGTCGTTCGAATGGGACAAAAACCTAAGTTCCGTGCACATATTGGCGTATGCGTAATTGAACCCAGGGGCGTAAATGTGGGGGGGTGTGGGGGGTGGTACACCCCCCCCCAGCCAAAAAAATAGTCGGTCGCAAAATCAGTGCAGTCGGTCGCAAAGTAGAGGTAGTCGGTATCAAAATATGTATACGTCACGCTACTCACGCAAAACTTTAGTATAAATGAATTAATGAGATAAACATACAATCATAAAACAAGCAAAATTGACAGATAAGCCTCAATATTCTGTCCCTTTTCTTATCAACCCCAGTCCCCAAAATTTAAAAGCTCTGTTACATATCTGAAATTTTTTTCGCGATTCCATTATAACATCATTCTTCTACTCGGTTACATATCTGAATTTTTTTCGCGCCTGCGGCGCTCGATTCCATTTTAAAACCATTCTTCTACTCCCCAGTTGTCTTATACTGTCTCGACACTATCATATTCACGATTATAGTGAACTGCCCAGTTTGTAGTACCACTGGTGTGTGGTGCGGGGGTATGTGCATCAGTCGGTCGCATTTTGGCTAAACACCCCCCCAAACGAAATCGTTATGTACGCCCCTGATTGAACCCTAATCAGTTGGAATTAGATGCAAGAGTACGTCACGCCGCCTCTGTCCGGGCAAACTTTTCCCATATCACACTGCATTGCGCACTCGGCAAATCTCGGCAGATTCCGTAAACTACATCTAGCCTCGGCTGTATGGCAGTAAGTGATATGTACCTAAATCCTCCGAGGTTTGCCGAGTGTGCATTGCGTAGTCCAGTTAGAACAGAAAAGACGGACGAAAAACCACCATTTCATTTCTTTGACTAAATCAAACACGCCCTACTTCTATAAGCCCAGACAATCGAGTGGGGACCCACGAGCACGAAAGGTTCAGCGAGGACCCATGACAATTTGTATCCAATAAATCCTGTGATGATTCGTGGACGTTCATCGGTTATGGGTAGATTTCTGTCCTACCTCCATACCAGCCCAACCAGTCCCAGCACCAACATCAAGAACTTTTATATTTTCTCTGTTTTCTGTGTAAAAATCACCAACAGCTTTACTGACACTCTCAAAACCTTTATAACCAACCATCTTCATATCCTAAAGAATATAAAAAACATGAGTTGCAATTCAACACGATATATACTCTCCCAAAAAAGAAACGCAAAGTTACATTTCGTCGTCGGTATATCTTGCTGCAACAAGAACAGCGACGCGTCGCTGAACCAAACTGCTCTCCAGTGTTGCTGTGGCCATACCCTCGGTGTCTGAACCCATTAAAGTTGGATTTCATAGTGTCGGCGTATTTCAAAACAGACGCTCTAACGGGGACGTTTGCCTCGTTATTCGGTTTTACGTAGACGTTTACGGACTGTCTGGTACGAGATTTTACGCCGTCCGGGAATTGGTGCTGCAGTAGAGGTCGCTGTTGAAAACCATTTACGCCAATGACGTAACCGGAAGTGACAACCCAGGACAGGTGGGGTCACGGGTTGAATTTCGCTGTCGGTACCTATCCCAAAGGCGAGAAATTAAATTAAGGGAAACATTCAACAGGCTGGCTACATCTGTCTTGGATTCACCTGCCTGTAATCGACCAATAGCGTTGTCGCGTTGGTCTTCATTCAGATATGGCATCACTTGGTTCCTTGAGTGTTTACATGTGCAACTGATTTGGGAACCGAGAACCCCGGGATTTTAAAGACCTTAGATGTAGGTTCCATGCGAAAGGCTCGCGAAGTTGTTAAATTCATGTTTCTCGGTGCAATAAAACGATAACAAATTTCGACGAAAATGATGACCAGTCACAATTAGTAACATTACATTTAAAACCAACAATGAATTTCTTTTATCCCTACACAATGACATTAAAACAAGTAAGATTTATGGAAAGAACGACTTCGTGTAAATAACAAAAATGATGAAAAATGGGTTGTGCGTTTCTTTTTTTTTGAAGTGTATAGTTCAATAGCAGCTTTATATTTCTACAGAAAAATACAAACATAAGTTATGAGGCAACTAACCCTAACCCTAACCCAACCCCTAATAATAGATATTGGTGGACTAATGAACCCATGTGCTAGCGAAGTCGTGGACTAGTGAGCACCCCCCCCCCCCCCCGTCCCAGCATCCGCCCACCGGAAGCTTTATATCCAACTGCCTTCAAATGTTGGAGGGTCTGGCAAGGACAGTTGTTTGGTTGTTCGGATGGGAAAAAAACCCGAGAACCCATGTATACATTGGCGTACACGTAAAAGATCCCTTGGCAGTTGGAATTCGATATAACAGTAGCGCAGTTGTCCAAGAAAAACTTATAACTTGTGACATCATGGGAGATCACTCAAACCTGATGAGGGAAATCTTAAAAATACACATCAGCGACTAAATGAATTAATGAGGTAAACAAAAAGCCAAAATAGAAGGGGGAATCACAATAAATCGTGTCAGCCACGCCATACCCATACTTGTTCTAGATGAAGACCTCCGCATTGTCAGATTTGGTGAACTAAAAAGATATTTATTGTAGCAGCATTACCCCTTCTAGGTAACATTTGATTAAATCAGTGTTCTGAAGATATCATAAATTAATGAGGATGCTTAAGCAGTGGATTCACATAAAAACTGCACTTTCTCCTTGTTTTGTTGACATTGGCGAATGTCGAAAAACGGGTAGCTCGTTTTTCTACATACAAACTTGAATCTCAAAAAAGCAATTATAATGTATGTATACCTTCTTTGATTTTTCTCTGCAACTGGTAAAGACCCTAAAGCGCAAGCGAATTATTGAAATAAAATTAAACCATATGTTAGTCCCGAAATGACTTAGTGTGTGTCGAGTGGGAGGAAACCAGAGGACCCTGAGAAAACCCACGTACAACCGGGGTTTCGAAACAACACCAGTTGACCCAATGGCAGGCCTTATGATACAGCGCACACGTGCTATACATTTGGCCGTCCACCCCCCCCCCCCCCGCCAGGGACTCTAGAGAACTCTAGAGACATCGCAAAGTTTGTCAACACACTAAAGAACTTGAAGTCGTGGTGATCAAAGAATACTTACTGATTTGAACGTCCAAGAGTGCTCACAATGAACCAACTTTGAGATCACAGAGAACTTACGACGTAACATGTTTGGTGATAACAGCGAACTCGGAAATAACAGAGAACTCACGAAATAACATGTTTGGAAATAACAGAGAACTCACGACATACCTAACATGTTTGGAGATGAGAGAGAACTCGGAAATAACAGAGAACTAACAACATAACATGTTTCCAGATAAACAAGAACTTCAAGTCTTGGAAATAAAAGTTGAAAATAGTATGACAGAGATTAACATACCGCTTCATAATTTCCTTTCGCCCATTCATTTAATTTCTCGATCATCTGGTCTCGGTTTAAAGTTTTCCTGATTTCATAATCTTGTTTAAGATCAAAGTTGTTTCTTGTCGAATTGTTCGCCATCTTTGGACAGACCAACTGAAATTGTAATGTTGTTTTAGTTAGAAAGTTTTATCTGTGTGAAATCGTGGGAAATAGAAGCCTCGTGTGTATTGTTGATTTTTATAGTTTGTGTTGTGGGGTCAGGGCCTTTTTTTTTAGTAGAGTTGGCATTGTGTCACCACGTAGAAGAGTCTATTGTGGTCATAAAATGGACTCGTCCAATATCACGCTTGATAAGGTCTGAAATATTGACCTTTATTTTGAGTGATGAAAATTGGCCTGTGTAATAATATTTGGATAGTTTTCATGCTATAACCGAATAGTCGCTATCAAACTAACAAATTGAGAACTATGACTATATAAATTGGCGATAACTTGGTGAATAGGTCTCCTTGCTGAAGGGGGGTGGGGATCACGGTGGCTAACTGAATAAGGTGTTAGCTCGCTAGCCTTGAGGTCGAGAAAGTTCATCCAGATTTTCCGGCGTGTTTTCTCCTTGTCAGTGATGTAGGACGGAGGGGATGACAAGGACAGTTGTTTAGTCGTTAGGATGGACGAAAAACCGAGGTCACGTGTACAAATTGGCGTGTACGTAAAAGACCCATTGACAGTTGGAGTTTGATGTATTAGTAGGTATAGTAGCGTCGCTGCCTGGACAAAATTCCCCTCACATTATACTGTATGGCGTATGCCCGTCTTTATTAACCCAGTCGGAGCAGAAGAGTAGGACGTTAAGCACCATTTTATTTCATTAGAGATAGAGAGAGAGAGCGAGAGAGAGCGAGCGAGAGATGGGGTTTAACGTCCAATCGGCCCAATAATTCACTTGCGCGTAGGGGTCTTTCGTAGTTGGGGGAAACTGAAGGAAGCGGTGAAATCCCTCGAGATTGAACAGGCGACCCTACCCCTTGTCACGTGCAACCGCGGAATCAAAACCACGCAAGTTGACTTAATAACAGACCTTATGATACACAACACACCATTCGGTCATCCAACACCCCAAAACTATGATTGTAACAAAGGAAAACTTGCCTACATGAGAAGGAAGAGAGATCTGTTGATATCCTACGTCTATCTTTGCCAGACTGATCCCGCAGTGAATATTAGCTTGGCCGCTAAGTAATTCTCTGTGAAACAGATTGTATCTTTGCCTGTCACTCTCCAATGGTGGAAACAGTATACATCCTAATCGTGACCAAACTTAAACAACAACAGCCGGGGTCGTCAGTAAATAGACCGTGGTATTTAAATCAAAACATTAAATGGTCGAACGATTTCAATCTAAAATCTGTATTATTCCAACTGATTAAATGCATCCATTTTCATATTAAATCAAGTTATCGCTGGTTATCGTGCGTGAAATAAATTCATATTAAACCATGGCAAGTTATCACTGGTTATTATTTCACGATACACAATAAAACCAGAATTAAATTTAGATTACAATAGGTACCACATACAGAATAAATATTTATATTTCAAGGACATAGATTTCAAATTAATTGCGACAATTGCTATCTTAAAGGAGCTAAATCGCTAATATTTGAGACCTAGAAATTGCCGCAAATGGGTCGCAACGCATATAATAATATAATATGAATGTATACAAACTGATTTACATTCAATTGTTTTCGTTTGTACTCTTAATTTCAAATTAGTTATGTTCGCCGAAATACACCAAAAGTTTCAATCGAGAGGCTATTTTGAGTGTCTGGTTATTCCAATCTACATACGCCGTTTGATTTGGTGCATCAGAGACTTTTGGCAAGTGGCATTTATCCTATCCGTATCCCGTATCCGTATCGTATACGTCACACGTTGCGTCAGAGTAGTTTTAGAGTTTTGGCAAATTCTTGCGCCGCGTACGTATGCGTTACTGAGCTGAGATTAGTTCTGTACTGCATGATGGCAGTTGTCTACCAAGATCACCATCAGTACTAGTCAAGTGCCTTGCCTACAATTTCTCGGAGTGCGTGAAGTCACTCAACAGTCGCTGAGCTATTAAAAAATATAATTTCGCATCTTATAAAAAAAAAAGGTCTTTGACTTCGACTCGACGGCTATTTTTGGCCTCACTAATTTATCATTTACACCCCTTTACCATAGAATCACATCATTTACAGATTGCAAGGTCCAATATCTACCTTAATAGCGCGTAGATCAACCAGCGTGCAGACAGACAGGAAAAGTATGAAAAAATAATTCCAGTCTTTATTATGATTAAATTCACATCAAATATACACCTCCGTGTTCTAAGATACACATAGATTCATAAAAACGCTATGATACAACATTTCAGCGTCTAAAAAGACGACAATGTTATACGGACCTTCTCCGTATGAAAGCTGTTCGACACGAGCTGCCGTATGCGTGTGCCGTAGCACGTATTAGAAATACACACACATTGATGACGTCACACACAAAATCCATACGCATACGCGATACGCACTAAGAATTTATGCTTGCCAAAAGTCTTTAATGTTTCTAGCCTCGTTCCTCGAGTCTCTTGCTAGAACTGGGGCTGAAACGCAGTATGGTACACAATCCTCTACTTGCATCAACGCCACCCCTTCCCTCCATTTTGGCGTCATCACAATTCTCTACTTTCATCAACGTCACCCATTCCCTCCATTTTGGCGTCACCATCACCCACGTACTTGTATCATCACCACCCTCGTGCGTGCGTCACCACCACTCCCTCCCTCTCTCAATTTTGGCGTCACCACAACCCTCGGGTCTGCATCCCCACCGCCATTGCAGGTCTTTCGTTAGTCCTGAAATGATATACGAATTATTAACTAGACATTTATTAACATTAGACCATAATCAATTAGTCAAGCCTTTGTCTCCCATATTTAAAATTGTAGCCTGTGACAAAATGTTGTAAAACAGCTATCACTAGAAATTTAACTGAAAGCGAAACTTTTAATCTTGTATTCGTTTCGTTTGCTTCAATCGTGTATATCTGATTAGTATTACTTCAGTAAAACTAAAATTTGTCCCAGGAACCTTTGGAGCTGTCACGGACCCTCTTCTCGGTCATCAATGGCGACAATGGGACCTTTACGTTCTTCCACTGCGCCATCACTGCTCAGTCACCTGTGCATTTGAACTAGTTCAGCTCTGAACGTCGGTCTTATTGCACTAAGCCTGAACGTTCAGAAACTGTCTCATTCAATCAATGTCGAAAGAAAATTGGCGCCCCAGTCAATGTACAATTGCATTTCATCACATACAAGAAAAAACAAATCTCGAATAACAAATCTCCAGATACAAATCTCCAAATACAAATCTTGCAAAACATTTCTTCAACAACCTTTCTCCAAATATATATGTGACATGAGCCGAAATCAACCTGGCATACAATAAGTTACCGTACAATAAAGGAGAATCGAGCAAGCATATACAATAAAAAAAAAATCGTTCGATAACCGTGACTCTGGTGAAATCACGTGCGTGTTATATTTCTATATCTTAAAACACTGGTTAATATGATCTAGCATTAAATAAAATAAATTGAAAGTTGTCTGTTTTTAGTAATTGGGTTGTTTTAAATATTTTAAAATCCAAGCTACTTTTGAAAAGGTTTACGTTAGGCTTTTCAAATCATTTAGTTGAATTTTTCCAATTTTTAAAATTAGGTGTGTTAAGATGAAATTTGTATTATCAATTAATTGGAATATTGTAAAATAATACAATTTGTTGATAAAGTCTCCTCAGGCCTAATTCCCAAAACCTAAAAGCTCAGTTAATTCCATTATGTCTGTATATGCTATCACATGACTATTATACTACAGTTACAGTAAATCGGCAAGTTAGTAGTACCACTAATGAGTGGGTCGTGGGGCCACAGACTGTAGAACTGATATTTCTACTCTCACAAAACTGGCGAAATTGACAGATAGTCCTCAAGATTCAGTCCCATATCGTTACCGAGAATTGGGTTCCATTTGCCATGACATTGACTAAAACTTTCAGGCCCAGTCCAAAAATATTAACAGCTTAGTTACCTATCGGATTTTTTTCTGAATGTGGCGCTCGATTCCATTATAAGATCATTCTTCCACTCCTCGGTTGTCTTATTCTGTCTCAGCATTATCATAATCACAGTTATAAATAACTGCCCAGTTACACGGGTGTGTAAGTCGTGGAGTGTCAGGACTATGATCACTAAATATTTCTACGCCGGTACCCAATTGTAGGGCCAAGATATTTTTAGTCTTTCTCTCCCTTTCCCCTTTCCCCTTTTTGCATGGCGATTTTTGTTTACTTTTTGGTGTAGAATCAGGTTTTGGTGAATATTCATGATTTTGAGGCGGAAGGATACAAGAATTGTGAGGTTGGGTACGTTGAAAAGGAGGGCAGAAAATTGCAAGGTTAGCTGTCTCTACTTTCAGCTTAAGTATCTCAAGTTTTTCATGAAGAACCTCATATATGCTTTTGGGCAAGAGTTTGCCACATGCTGCTCCATCTATGGCAGAAAGCGTTTTACCCAACAAATATTTGGGAAAAAGTTACAGCCAGTCTAAGAGACAAGAATTAACATTGAAGTCATTGGGGAAATAATTAGTGATCTGTGGCCTGAAATTTGAAATATACATCGGTGTGTTTTCTGTATATATACGTCAGTTTCTCTATACGTCCTATAAGGTCTCTATCCCCTGTAGGGTCACGGTGGATAAGTGGCATAGAGGTCGGGTGTTCGAACCCTGCATTCGAGAAAGTTTATCCAGATTTTCCGGCGTGGTTCTCCCTTATCAGTGATGTAGAACGGAAGGCCTGACTAGGACAGCTGTCTAGTCGTTCCTATGGGTGAAAAAACCCGAGGACCCGTGTACACATTGGTGTGCACGTAAAAGATCCCTTGACAGCTGGAATTCAATATAAAAGTAGGTCATTGCGCCGCTGTCCGGACAAAATTTCTCTCATAGCACACTGTATGGCGTAAACCCGTCTTGATTAGCCCAGATTAGGAGCAGAACAGTAGGATGTTAAAACCCATTTCCTATCGCGAAATGATCCAGTTTGTGTCGAGTGGGCGTTATTGCTCTCTCGGCTGGAAGGCTTAAGGTGCGTTCACACTAGGGGTTAAATCTGAGTTGAATCGGAATAAAATCTTATTCCGGATTTAGGCATCACTCCTTTTATCGAATCTGAAATAACGAGCGCGATTATTTTTTGTGGAACACTTATTAAGTGTAGCACATTCAGATCATGGGGTTTTCCGGAAACGAATTTAACTTGTACGCATGTTCTCTTCTACTTCCATTTTACCGTGTTTATGAAACTGGTGTTTTGTCATTCGGTTGAGATGATAAACAGTGCTATTCGCAAAAGATTAGTTTCCTGTGTTTTTCTTGTGATACGGAGAAATACAAGATACAGTTCAGTTAATCAATTTTTTGAGGCAATCCTGTATAATACCTGTATAGATGTCCCAAATACTATCCTACAGTCTGTGATAAGTTTCTAATCAGACAGAAGGAAGGAGGGGGGGGGGGTAACGCGCATTCGACACAAAACTAGATAATTTCGGGACTAACACATGGTTCAATTTAATTTCAAGAATTCGCTTGCGGGTAGGAGAAGAAACCGGTTGGCCCAGAGAAACCCCCGTGGTTGGTCAAACTACCCTTCTCCTTGTCACGTACAACCAGGTTATCGAAACCATGCCGCCATTTTACTCAATCATAGACCTAATGAAGCAACGCACACACGCTATCCCACGCCCCCACCCAAATTACCAATAGAAAGAGTTTACAAATGATATGGGATAGTAGCGGTTATTGAGTTTACATATGATATGGGATAGTGTCGGTTATAAAGTTTAACAATGAAATATTGACAGTAACTTGAACCCTAGGCACTGACGATCAAATGATTTATCAAGTCCAATATTTTTAGCTGATTCATTCAAATACGGTAAATGAGGGCCGTACCGAGCGGGGATACAACGGGTACATTCTACCCCCCCCCCCAATCCCCCAAAATTAATTTGACAATCTTTCAATTATAAAATAATACACTTGATTGTGACCACACAGTGATGTTCTTAAGGCACTGATCAGTCAGTCGATTTTAAGGGCGCCGACACACCAATGGATTCGTTTGCCCTGATCGCAACCTTCAACACTACCGTGGAGGCTATGGCGCCCCATCACTCTGCTGCACCCCAACTTTTAAAATCCTACATACGGCCCTGTGGTAAATACGCCATTTTGTTAAATAAATCCAATTGTTCATTTTACGCTTGAGACCTTTTTATTACATAACAGTCGCCCCAGCGCCAATATATACATACGGGAAGTCGGATACCAAACCGCATGTGTTTGTTAGAGAAAACAACCATAAAAGAAATGAAATGAAATGGGATTTAACACCCTACTGTTCTTCTCCTAAACTGGGCTAATGAAGACGGACATACCCCGTACAATGTGCTATGAATGAAATTTTGCCCGGGCGCTACGGCCTACTCTTATATCGAATTCCAACTGCCATGAGATATTTACTTGCACACCAATGTGTACACGGGGACCTCGGTTTTTCGTCCCATCCAAACGACTAGAAATCTGTTCTTGTCAGCCCCCCGCAGTGATAACAGAGAAAGAGCTTGGCAATGTATAAGCGTCTCAACTTTAGGACGAACACACGAGGTACCACATACATGCAGGTATGCACGTAAAAGAATGAACGCATTGGACAACGCTGTCACAGCATTGACAGTATGTATACTGTGAAATGTGAGAGAAGAAGACTTCTTAAATATAAAAAAAAATATACATATTTAATAGAAACTAGCCTCATCTGGGATGTCCCTTGAAAATGATATCTGATGCGGTTACATGTACTGCACGCCACTGAAAATAGAACGTTGACACACCAATATTTATTTCATTTACACAGGCAATGTACTGCACTGAAGAAACTCGCACATTAAAGTAGTAACTCAATATCATTCAAAATCTGCGACGTTGAAAACACAAATTATTTGTCAATTTAAATCAGCATTGTTGTTGTGATCTTGCCGGAATAAGATGGGATTCTGATATCCAATATTTAAGACAAAATACACATTTTACCATTGGTACACAAATTGTGTACCATAATGCGTTCCAACGCCATTTATAACAATGGACTCACAGAAACAGGAAAGACTTACTC
This sequence comes from Patella caerulea, assembly GCA_036850965.1. Classification (NCBI taxonomy): domain Eukaryota; kingdom Metazoa; phylum Mollusca; class Gastropoda; family Patellidae; genus Patella; species Patella caerulea. The sequence continues at coordinate 77,319,682 of JAZGQO010000010.1, read as the reverse complement.
AACCGATTCAATAAATACTATTGGGTTGACTGGAATAACCAGACGCTAGAGATTGCATCGCGATTCAGTGCGTATACATTCATATTACATTATTATATGCGTTGCGACTAAATTTCTGTGTCCAAAGTATTAGCGATTTAGCTCCTTTAACAATATTAGGGTGAAATCACTGCAGCCGCCAATTGCAGTATATAGCAAAATATTTGAAATTTTCCACGAGATTGCGTCAGTTTCTGTCGTCAGCTGATTGTGTTAGGTTACGCGGATCACGCATGTCTTTGGTCAAACGTAATAACAAAAGTACTTTAGGCCTATAACTGAATGTCGAGCAACTTGTTCGATGTTGTTAAAGAGAAAGAAATGGACTATAACATCCAGTCGTCGCAAACAGAATCGTATCGGGGGTGCAACCCCAAAAAATACGGCGCCCCGAGAAATGGCGGCCTTACGGGATTACTTGCTACCGACTTTGATTGCGGCAGTCGGTGGGTTGGGATGGCCTAGTGGTCAAGAGTGCCGCGCTTCGACCTCCAGCTGGCCGGTCACTTCTGCTAAAGAATTGAATTAAAATTAAACCATGTTAGTCCCGAAATGACCTAGTTTGTGTTGAGTGGACGTTAAACCCCATTTCTCTTTGTCTCGATTGCGGCAGTCCCCACGCTCAATTACTTGGAAATAATATTGGCGCCCCACGTCTCTGCCGTACCCCGTCTTTTAAAATCCTATTCCTGCAATAACTTGATTTAATTATTTGTCATTAATTCGTTAGGGGAGTGAAAGAAACTACCCCTTGACGACCCAACTGACCTACTCCTTGTCCCACCCCGAGTTTTTAGCGGATATTACCATCTATGATGATTTGAGATTTTGAGAGTAAAGACAAATTTTAATGCGAAAAGACATCACTTTTCGTAGATTTGGTTTAATTTATTTTAAGTAAACAGGAAAATGTCTGGATATTCAAGACTGTGTTATTAGAGCTGGTTAGGGTTAACTAATGTAGGCCTACCAATATTTGTAATAGGCTCCCGATTCGAAGGCATTGGAAGTTATGGAGGCCTCGGGTCCGAGGATATGGGCTGTTATAGAAGCCTTGGTTTCGAGGGTACGGGAAGTTATAGAGGCCTCGGGTCCGAGGGTATGGGCTGTTCTAGAAGCCTTGGTTTCGAGGGTACGGGAAGTTATAGAGGCCTCGGGTCCGAGGGTATGGGCTGTTCTAGAAGCCTTGGTTTCGAGGGTACGGGAAGTTATACAGGCCTCGGGTCCAAGGGTATGGGCTGTTATAGAAGCCTTGGTTTCGAGGGTACGGGAAGTTATAGAGGCCTCGGGTCCGAAGGTATGGGATGTTATAGAAGCCTCAAGGTCTGAGAGTAGGGGAAGTTATAGAGGCCACAATGTCCGAGGGTATGGGAAGTTATAGTGGCCCCACGGGTAGGGGAAGTTATACAGGTGTCAAGGTCCGAGGGTATGGGGAGTAATTAGAAATGTAGCATCTCTCCCAGGCGCATCGGTATATTTATTTGGCGTATGCTGATTCTACATATTCTACGATTTACAAAATCAGATCTTTAAAAGGGGCGTTATCTGTTTTACTCCAAAAAAATATAAATGTAAACATTTATTTTATATCGTCTGATAAGGGAATATTGTTGCATTAGTTCGCCAGATAGGGTTATTTTGTTGCACTTATGTGCTCGTTTCTCTACAGAGTGGGCAATTTGAACGAGAGGATCTGTGTTGAAGGTGGGTGTAGTAATATTGAATGGTTTTATATTGGAAATGAAATGAAATTGAAACGAAATGGGGTTTAACGTACTACTGTTGAGCTCCGAACTGGGCTAATTGTTGCCCGGGCAGCGACGCTACGGCCTACTAGTTTATCGAATTCCAGCAGCCAAGGGGTCTTTTACGTGCAAGTCAATATGTACACGGGTCCTTATCAGGACTACCCTGCATCACTGACAAGAGGAAAGCACGCTGGAAAATCTGGATGAACATTCTCGCCCAATGGCGGATGGAACACCGAAATGAAATGGGTCAACGTCCTGGTGTTATGTTCCGATTGGAGTAACAACGACTTAGTGTCCTGTGAGGGGGGGGGGGAATTCTATCCGAATAGCGGTGACACGACCTACTCTTATATCGAATTTCAACTGCCAAGGGACCTTGTACGTACACACAATGTAAAGACAGGACCTTGGTTTTCCGTCCCATCCGAAGTAGTACACAGCTGTCCTTATGAAGGCCTCTATTACTCTACCCCGAATGAGGAGAAAACACATCGGTCAACTGTTACATAATATCAAGCAGCTATAGTTTCTAGCTGTGAGCAGGGGCGTGGTGAGAATGAGTTCATGAGTAGCCATACTCATGCGCCAAAAAGTTTTTGCGCCAAAATCACAATCAAATTACTCAAAAAATGAAAAACATTTGTAAGTGGAAAAATTGTTACATCTGACCCAATTAAAAAAATTTTGAAAGAGTCAAGTTGGAAAATTTAATCATATTTTATTACCGTATTTCTTGTCTCGGATTGCTGGAGATTGCGTTTCTGGGCTTCTAATTTTCGAAATTTTCCCGGGGGAGGGCCCCCCGGACCCCCCGCCGCGGCCTCGCGCCTTCGACGCTCGCGGTGGCCGGCTTCGCCGGCCACAGCTCCGCGGTCAGTAAAAGGGTTTTTGTGCCAAAATCTTTTTTGTTACTCATAATTTCTTCTCAATAATTGCCCTCACCACGCCCCTGGCAAGGAGTAGGGTGGCCTGTCCAACTCCAACCTCGTGGGTTTTCTCCGGGTACTCCGGTTTCCTCCCACTGCTGACAACACCTACGTACAAGCGAATTATTGAAATGAAATTTAAAAAAAAAACATATGTTAGTCCGAAATGACCTAGTTTGTGTCGAGTGGACGTTAATCCCCATTTCTCCCTCTCTCTCTGCCCCCCCCCCTCTCTCTCTCTTTCTAGGTTCTTAGAATTTTTGATGTAATAATCATAAATGTGTGTTCCTGAAATCCACAGTCATCGTTAAAGGAGTTAAATTGCTAATATTTGAAAACTAGAAAATGACGCAACGCATATAATACTGTAATTTGAACGTATATAAACTGATTTACATTCAATGGTTTCCGTTTTTCACTCTAATTTTAAATCAGCTATGTTAGCAGTCTCAATCGAATGCAGCGTCTGGTTATTCCAGTCTACATACGTCGTTTGATTTGGTGCAATGTGTCTAGCCTCGTCCCTCGAGTCTCTTGTTACTACTGGGGCTGAAACTCATTATGGTACACGAATCGTGGTAAAATATCTATTTTCCGTTACGGTTGCAGCGCAGTAAGGACACCTCCAGTATAACGGGGGTGTTAGTAATATCACCGTCAAAATACAGTCTGTTTTATTTATTTTTATGTTTTATCTGTTTTTATGTTTCATGTAAGTATATTGGATATATACCAGCTTAAATCTATTGTTTCAGAGGTATAAAATGATGGACGGGTCGGAAGGATCTACACAGTTTAATTTGAAGAAGGAGCATGATATGAGAAAAACGCTGAATCGTCAACAGTTGTTGGAACTGTTCGATGAATGGGGAGCAACAGGAAAATATGAATCGGTATGTTAGATAAATAGTACACGAGTTGCCGATCTGGTAGGATGAACTCACGTGGTCATCCAGCAGTCAGAACACAGTACATAGAAAGTCGACCGCACTCGAGCAGCCAAGACAATGTGCATAGATAAACTGACCGTGGAAAGACACTGACAAAGAACAAATAGCCCGGATTTATCAAACCCAGCGTTTCAGTGGCAGCGTCTGCGGTGTGTATAGTCGTTCGGATGGTGCGAAAAACCGAGTCATGAGAAAAAGAAACCTCGTCTTGCCCCGAGTTCACAAAACATTCTCAGACTTAAGTTAAGAATTTATTCAACTTTCAATCACTGTTCATGAGAAATATCTCTGATCCAGAAAAACAAAACGTTTTATAAGGGTTTATATTTTAGTTAGAATATGGCGAATGATTTTGAGTAAATTCGTAACTTAAGTCTGAAAATCCTTTATGAACCCAGGCCCCGGACACAATTCGCCAACTCCTCCCCACACGTAGGCATGTCTAAATATAATTACACACAGATTTATCCTAAAATAATCAATCATATTCCATTCGAAAATAAATTTTGGGCAATTTTAAGTGTCCCAGATTTGGCAGATGGAGGAATCGAGAAACGAGTTATAAACAATTGAAATATTCAATATCATATCTAGAATCTGTTCAATATCACATCTAGAATCTGTTCAATATCACATCTAGAATCTGTTCAATATCACATCTAGAATCTGTTCAATATCAATCTCAGTAAAATACACATCTATATTTCGTTTCGTTTTTTTATACACACGATCGCCTACACTACATGGAAATCAGACCGGTTGTAGCGATAGGTCACGTCAAAGGTCATACGAGAGACTTTTGACCCTATGACGTCAGTCATTTGATTAACTAATCATCATTGATCTTACGAGTGGATTACCTACAGTTCGGTATAAAACACGCCTAAAGCTCACCGTACCAGACCGTTTCATTGGCTTATCTCTCACACCATTCAGAACAAGTCAATTATAACAACTCTTCCAGATCCTTTTGAACTATAAAAACCAAACGAAATAGGATCTGTTCAATATTTTATATCTTTTATCTAGGATCTGGAATCTGTTGAATATAGAGGATACAAAGTAATAGCTGAAACAGTCGGTGAATATTTTACTGAAAACAGAGAAACAGTGAAAATAGTTGACGTAGCTGCTGGTACTGGATTGGTTGGTATAAAGGTAAGGAGACTTGTTAACCACTTGCTCGCGCTTGCTTGTTGTTGACGTAGTTTCTTGCATACTTCCTGAACCCCCATAGATGTTACTGGTACCGGGTTAACTCGTTAGAACTTAGAACGTAGGATATTTGAGGAGTTCATCTTTGGTGAACTCTGATGGACCCACCGAGGGAAGAAAGTAGGGATGGGACCTACATGGGAAGGGTTGCGGAAGGTTCTACATCTGGACCCACAATGGGATGGGGTGTGGGTGGGGGTACATCTGGTGAACTGTTGATGAATTTATATATTAAGCTTTGGATTAATTTATGAAGAACTGTTGATGAACCAATAGTGAAGTTCTGATGGACGAGTAATGAACTATTGATGAACCCATGGCGAAATGTTGATGCACCAATGATGAACCCTTGACGAAGCTATGGCGAACTCTTGACGGACCTATGGTTAAGATTTGTAATGGGTTTCTGGAATTATGGCGAAAACTTGTTGGACCTTTGGCAATCTGCTTAAAACACAGACCCTATTTCGTTTCGTATTTTATAGCTGGAAAAGTTGAGGGAAGACATGCGCAGTAAAAACAAATCAAAAATTGTATTTCCAAATACCTACTTTTAAAGAGAGAGAGAGAGAGAGAAATCGGGTTTAACGTCCACTCAACACAAACTAGGTCATTTCGGAACTAACATATGTTTTTTAAATTTTATTTCAATAATTCGCTTAGGGGTCTTTAGCAGTGGGAGGGAACCGGAGTGGGCGGAGGAAACCCACGAGGTTGAGAAGGCGCCCCTATCTCCATGCCACATACACTCACGCCTGGGCTCTAAACCACAGCCACAAGCCAGAGGTGACCGGCCAGCTAGATGTCGAAGCGCGGCACTCTAGACCTCTAGCCCCCCTACTTGAAACATTAAAGCTTAATGGTTAGTTAAGTGTGTTGACGTCATGGATTCAAAAGCCAATCGTATGGTTCCTCACACGACCTCCTGCTCCATCGGTGAGATCTTCGTATGGTGGAGGCCATCAGGAATATAAAAAACGAAACGAAACCTGGATCTGTATTTTAATCCGATTGGCCCTGTGGTGAATTCTTGATGGACCTCTGGTGGTAAACTCGTGGTGGACCAGTGCTGCAATCGTAGTGGACATGTGCTGAAATCCTGGTGAACCTGTATGTCATTCCAGATCCAATTCCATAGCTGGTATTTAACAAGAAATGCCAGCCTGAGTAAGTAAATTAAATTTCAGACCTTTGTTTATACAGTAAGTTTGACCGCGCAAAAGGCCCAATCCCATTTCTGTTTCAGACTTCGAGTGGTAGTAAACGTTCTCGGCAGATTAGTCTAGAAACCCATACAGAAAAATGACGAACCCCTGCGTTACCGTCAGCAATCTTGTGACGTTTTTGTTATATTTTAGTTACAAGAACTGGGTTTTAAAATAATGGACTGGGTTGATCCTAGTAAAGGAATGATGAAGACAGCTGAAAGTAGAAATATTTATGATAAATATTTTACAGAATATGTTGGTGAAAATAAATTACCTATAGATACAGGTTAGTCTAAATATTCATAAAGAATATCGGTTCGTACTACGGCCTACACTTATATCGAATTCCAACTTTGAAAGGATCTTGTGCACACCAATGTAATGTGTACACGGGTTCGCGGTTCGGCCCATCCGAACACTAAACAGCTGTCCATGTCAGGCCCTCCGTCCTGCATCACTGACGAGGGGAACCACGCCGGAAACTCTGGTTGAACTTAGGTGGAGAATTAGCTCACAATATTAATTTTCTTCCTTTAAGCAAATTAAATTCTTACCACATAATTGTGTCGTATTAGAAAGATGATTAAAGCTATTTTAAGTTAATATCTGCACCGTATAATTTCACGTCACTCGTAGAATGATTGTGATCTTTAGACAGGCCATCCATCGTTTAAACAGGGTTAGAAGAATGCTTTCGCATTTCTTTTGTAATATTTACGCTGACCTTGCGAATATAGAGTGTACCAAGCATGCATTAAAAAGGACTTTTAATATAGAATTAGCCATGATGTATTTACAGTGTATTGTATAACAGATATCTACATGTATACCGCGCTTCCTACTTTGATCTGCATCTCCATTTTGACAATTGCCATAAACTGAGTGCTAAATTGTATGATAAACGTGATGACTTTGACTTTCCGATTGTTAACTTTCCATTTATTAATAGTAGCATTCCAATATCACCAGCTTATGGGGTGTTTGTGTCTCAGCTAATTCGTTACGCGAGAGCTTGTTCTTTTTATTCTGATTTTTTAAATAGATCGAGGCATTTGTCATCTAAGCTTCAACTACAAGGATACTTGCGCACTAAACTTATAAAAACCTTTAAAAAGTTTTATGGCCGTCACATTGACTTGATTGGTAAATATAACGTGTCTCTCTCGACTATTATTCTAGATATATATTTTTTTTTTAATTGACACGTATACTCTTACCATCTCTCTGATTATGTCTACTACATGGTTTACACAGTTCATCACCGATAGTTCATTGGCCAATCACGCTATTTTACCGACATTTCGCCTAATAGTTTGGATGCAGCTATGGTGGGTGTGGCGCCAGGCAGGGTAAGCTTACCTGTTACCACGGTTTCCCCGTTTATCTTGTACTATTTTGCCTGATTACAATATTTTGCCCATACCGGTTTTTGTTTGGGAAAACTACAGGTGAAGGGAGTCATTGATAGTCCATTGGCCAATCACGCTATTTTACCGAGATTTCGTCTAATAGTTTGGATGCAGCTATGGCGGGTGTGGCGCCAGACAGGGTAAGCTGACTCTTCCGGACACCTGTTACCACTGTTCGTCGTGTATTTTATACACGGGAAGCAGACTATTTGCTGATAACACAATTTTGCCTATAATGTTTTTTAGGACTTCGAATTCTGTGTTATGATTTGGATTAATCGTACTTGGTTTTATTTTATTATATTACAGATAGGTATGATTGTTGTGTATGTGCTGGGGGTTTCGGTGAAGGTTTCATGCCAGTAAATGCTTTATTTGACATGACGAGGATAGTCAAACCCGGTAAGATATATTTCAATGTCGTTTCTTTACTGCCAGGGGATGACATGGCTAAGTGGGTAAGACGCTGGCTAGCTAGTCTGGAGGTCGGGTGTTCGATCCCTGCATTGACGGAGGGCCTGACAAGGACATCTGTATAGTCGTTCGTACAGGAGGAAATACCGTGGTCCTGTGTACACATTGGCGTGCACGTAAAAGAGTCCTTGATAGTTGGAATTCGTAGGACGTAGCGCCGCTGCCCGGTCAAAATTTCCCCCATAGCACACTGTATGGCGTATGCCCTTCTTCATTACCCCAGTTTACGATACAGCGATGTATCGCTAAACGTTTGTCGTTCACGCATTTTAGGGATCACGAGGTACACTAGTTATTACATTCAATGATCGATAAAAAGTCAATTCAGTTTTATATGTTGTTTGAACGAATCCAATCAAATTAATGATAACCTTCAGAGTTATTGCCCTTGTTTTTAATAATTTCAAATGTTCATCTGACGACTTTTAAACAGTCGATATACATCGATTAGCTGATCGAATTTCAATTATTACCCTTTATTGTGTAATCGTGTAATTCATTGCGAGAGGTTTTGCCATTGGTTGGTTACCTTTGGAGAGTCTAATGAAGGGTCTAACGCAAGAATTGCCTTTTGATATCAATTAAATTACTATCCATTGATTAGATTAGTTCCACATTGAGTTTATACACCCCAACATGATAATTACTTATAAAGTTATGTCCCTTTCTTTGTCATTTATTAACAATCACTCGGCAAACATCCAGCCTCGGTTGTATGACGGTAAATGATATGTACCTACGCCTATGCAATTGCGGTTTACTTATAAGGAAAGCTTGCAAGCTTGCCGCCTTTAAAAAGCAGTTATCAAAATTGCGTGGGTAGAATTTTCAGTGCAAAGTTGTCCTTGTTTGAAGAAAAACAGCTTTAGACTTCCATGATAAAACATTCTTCAAAGTCGTGGTCATGGGCAACGCTGTTGGTAATCCGGGAAAGTAGTTCTAATGGCGGACTTACATATTTTCTTTTAAAAGAAATAAACTCGGTTTTCTGTAATCTTGCTTAGTCTAGCACTACCCCTAGACCGTATCTGCTGCTTCTAGAACCCCTGTCACCTAGGTTACGATTATAGTAAGATGTGGTATTAGATGTTCTGTTATTACTATTATATTTATAGGTGGTTTAGTCATATTTAATGTCATAAAGTCTAATTTACAAACAACAGATGAATTACGAGACCGATTGATGCCTCTCATTGATACATTTGTAGCTGATAACATCTGGAAGACGATGAGGCGAGAGACATTACCTAACCAGATAGCCGGCTCGGACGGATATTTAATGGTTTATAAAGTTTTGGTATCGGAAATCACAACCGTGCCACAATTACCACCATTAAAATAATACCAGTTTATCGGGAAATAATACACGACCATCATTAAACAGTTTACCAGAAGATGACAAACATGACTATCGTTGAAATAATTCCAGTTTACCAGATGATAACACATAACCACTATTAAAATAACTCCAGTTTTTATATAACCATTATTTATATAACCCCATTTTATCAGAAAATAACATGCACGACCACCCAGTAATCTAATAAAATTAATATTAATTAGTTTAAATAATGACAAACCACCTGCAAAGTTGTCTTAATGAATGATTAAAATTCTCGGCAATTTTCACTTCATGTTAAAATATTGAAAGATTAAAATCATCGACACATTTCACTTCATCAGTAGCTTCGTAATACAGCTTGCGGCTGTGGTTTCGATTCCTGGTGTGAGCGTATGTGGTATGGAGATGGGGGCGCCTTCTCAACCTCGTGGGTTTTTCCTCCGGGCACTCCGGTTTCCTCCCACTGCTAAAGACCCCTACGTGCATGCAAATTATTGAAATAAAATTAAACCATATGTTAGTCTCGAAATGACCTAGTTTGTGTCGAGTGGACGTTAAACCCCATTTCTCCCTCTCTCTCTCCACGCCATGGTATACTGACCAGCGCGTATTGCGTTGAACTCGTGTGGTTTGACATATGGGATTAATCACATGTTTAATTAGATCATAGCCAGTTCGTGCCTTAACTAATAACAGAAGTATAATATGCAATATCATATATTATCAAAACCAGCTTAGGTCAATAAGTCTATGCACCTAAATGATTGTTATAGAGTACTTTGTCACATTCATTCAAAGCATACTATGAGATATAAAACTGTTAAGCACATATACCACATTGCCATTGGACTTTTTGTTGTGCTATAAGCATAATACAGAGAGAGGGAGAGAGAGAGAGAGAGCGAGCATAATATATAAAGGGAGATAATTACCTTGATATTAAGAACCCAGACTAGAGCTCAGACCCCCCTCTCTTTATCCGGCCTTGCCTCTATGAATTAATCTTAAAATTGTGCTCACGACCTCATCCTACCGCCATTTCATCCCCGCTGTCCCTAGCACTGCGCCCATGAAGACATATTTTCTTGGAAATGTCTATAACCCAAAGTACAAAAACCGAAATAAATCATTTAGGGAAATGTTCCCAGTGGAAAGGAGCGATGGAGTTCAACATCTCCACAGCCAACTTCCTGGTTCGTTTCAGGTTATTTACAATCCCAGGGGACGAACAGACGTCTTAAAGGTATTAAACCAATTGACGGCGATTCACTTTTTGTTCACCACCCAAGTGGGTTATAGTATTTTGTATACTCTGTAATATAATAGACGCACAATGCAACATACCTGTCGAATAATACCTGTCTGTTTATATAATACAGCTAAACATATAGGTGTCATACATGGCAGTGTATTCAAGTATATTACAATACTACACGTGTATAAAGCTTGACCTAGAATTAGTTCAATGTCGTTATGGTGTTACTTTATTGTAATCGCTTGTGTTCATACTATTCAAGAAACTTTGATTTAGTCATGACATGGAAATTCTTGAAATTACGAACACAGAAATAAGTTTTTTTAATCCACGGAGTTGCAACAAATTAATCAGGTAAGAGGATTAACTTCTTGTGATTTTGAGACACAGAATTTAAAGTATGCAAGAAATCTAACTTTTGAATACTCAATGTATTCCTGCAATGTGGTGTGATATTGAAGCAGTTCGTGATACAAGGCATATGGGTATTAAAGTAGTTCGTGATACAAGGTATGTGGGTATTAAGGTAGTTCGGGATTTAAGGCATGTTAATATTAAAGTATTTCGTGATACAAGGTATGTTAGTATTAAAGTAGTTCGGGATATATCTGAAATGTTTGATGACGACTGAGGTCATCGGTCATAATATATGACATTGGGAACAATACCGAGAAAATCGCGCAACCAAGACTAGTTATCAAACCAACCTCTGACTGACCGAGGCACCGTGGCTAACATTAAAATACGGATTCTAATAGGGGCCATGATGGGTAAGTGGATAAGACGCTGAGTCGCTAGCCTGTAGGTCGGGTATTCGATCCCTTACATTGGTGGAGAAAGTACACCCAGATTTTCCGAGGGCCTGACGTGGGTAGCTATCTAGTCGTTCGGTTGGGAAGAAAACCGAGGACCCGTGTACTGGGACAAACGATGCAAACTTCACTAGCAATGAAAAACATTTGAACAATGAGGGAAGCTAGGTATTTCCCCAAAACATACTACATGTATTCTCAATGCCAGGACATTGAAGCCAGTGCTGGATTAACCATTAAGCAAAATAAGCATGTGCTTAGGGGATAATGATAATGGGGGACCACAGAATGTCTGCTTTGTTTGGTATGAAATTTAAAATATTTCATTAAGAAATTGATTAAGAACCATTAATTAGTTTTTCATTGCGCTTGTCTTTTCATACTTCTACCTGTTTTGTCGCAATTAATAATAAGGTGTATAAAATCTCGGAGAAACTCTAATCACCTGACTGTGGTTTATTATTGTTATATTTTGACTTATACATATATCTGGGGGCACCAAAATCTACTTAGGGTATGCGTGGGTCTTAATTCAGCCCTGGTGGCACAACATTTTATGGTCTAGAAGTAGCACGAAAGACATTAAAAATACGACGATGTTATACAGACAATTTTCGATGAAAGTTGTTCGATACGTGCTGCCGTATCCGTGTGGCGTATCGCGTATGAGAAAAACACACACGTTGATAACGTATCGATACGGATACGCGATACATGCAAGGAATTTACGCTTACAAAAAGTCTCTTAAACATATGGTATACGTTGACATACTCGTCCAACCGTAAGACAGGGTACCAACGTCCAAAGACACGAGAAAAAAAAACCCTAGCAAATAATTACCTTACGCTGAGTTTTGAGAATTACTTTTGGTTTTTGCAGATGGAAGTCAGTAAAGTGGCTATGCCGAAAGACGATGCTCGAATTATCCAGCAGAATTTTGCCTATTTAGAACACAATATAGAACCACGCGATCTAACAAGCTATTTATTCGCGGTTTTTGTTTTCGATGCAAACGATAAAAGTAGAATCAACGGCATAAAGGACAGGAAAGAGCGGACACACAAATTTATAAATATTTTACTACGACGGGGTGAAAAGGCTTTAGGCTGTTTCATTGAGGCGCTTCAACAGAGTTCATATTGGGAGATAGCCAGAAAATTACGACTTGAAATAAAAGCAGGGGCAGTTCGCGCTCAAACGGATTCAGAACGAGCATCTTCATCTGCGAGTCCTAGAGGAGGATTGACCCTGCCACCCATAACGTTATCAACTACTGCAATATACCATAGCTCAAGGAACGATGTCCACAGTCCTAGCGCTCTATCACCAGTACATGACGATGATACTAGAAGTTCCGCAGAGCTTTACGATAAACTTCACGAGAATGAAGCTCGGTTATCTGGGCAGAGAAAAGAAATAACTCGATTAACAAATAATAATGAAAGATTGCGAGTGGAAAATTCCGAAAAGATTAAAGAAGAAAATAAAATGTTGAATAAAAGAGTTGAAGAACAGCAGGACTTGATAGATGAGAAACAGGCCATAATAGACGAAAAACAGGCCATAATTGATGAACTCAGAAGAGAAGTCCGCACCCAGGAAATTCATGACAAACTTGATCAAAAAAATAAAGAGATAGAAGATTTGAAATCTCAAATATCGAAAACTCAAACTGAACTGAGAAAAAAAGTTATAGATGAAGAATTGGGGAAAATCCAAGTGAATGTAGAAAATTTAGGTGACGTTACGGGTCGATTAGAAACCGGTCTTAGTCAGCTCAATGAATTCGTGGAACATGGCAAAACACAACAAGAAAATTATAAACGTGACGATCATGTTACTCAGTCTAAAGTCTGCGTCGTTATGTAAAACTCCTCTTCGTTTATGGCGCGTTGGATTGGGTAGAAGATGTGGGTAGGATTTGTAATTTTCGAACCAGTTCGCGTCTGTAAACATTTTGTATTGTCGAGTTTAAAAAAAGAAAGAAATATATTTATTGTCACACCATAGAACGCACTGGTTACGAGATACCGCTCTCGGAATTTCCTGGAGACCGCCATATTGAATTTTAATTACGTCAATACGACTTCCGTCGAATGTGAGTATGATGTTGTCCAGTATAAGCAAAATTGAGCCCAATGGCATTGGTTACTTTTGCAATTTCTTTTGGGGTCACTCCACGTTTGAGATTAACTTACCCCGCCTATATCGCAGTAAATTTGGAATAAAACTGTGTCAAAAACAAAACATCGGTGTAATAGACTGCCCCTATACATAACACCCAACAGAATCATTACAGTGCTATGATGCAAAGCCATAACCTGGATTTCAAATAAAATATCCAAACTATATATACAATTTTCCGTATTCGTCCAGTGTCATTTTCTTCTGCCGGGACTGTTAATCGCAACCGTAATGAGATTAGCATACCCCCTTTGGGTGCTCAGATGTCCAAAATCGTTTCCATTATCGTACTTGACATTGGTGTCCTGTACGGAGTTCAGCTCCAACTTTCCCGTCGCTAAAACATTGTAGGTGTTTAACTTATTTCCCAGTTAACGAATACCAACGCAAAGGAGGTGGTCGTTTGATTGTAACGCGGCAAAATGAATGCACCCGCATGGTTGTAACGTGATATAATGGAACTTATGGCATGGTTGTAACGTGACATAATGGAACTTACTGCATGGTTGTAACGTGATATAATGGAACTTACTGCATGATTGTAACGCGATATAATGGAACTTATGGCATGGTTGTAACGATATATAATGGAAATGAATTCATGGTTGTAACGTGATATAATGACTGTATGGTCGTAACATCGTGTAATAAAAGTGACTGTAATGTAACGTGATATAATAGAAGTGACTTTATGGTTGTAACGTGATATAATGACTGTATGGTCGTATTGTTGTAACGTAATATGATAGTGGTTGTAACGTAATGTGATATAATGGAAGTGGACATTCGGTTGTAACGGAGTATTTGAACTGTTGAGCGAGGCTTGATCACCCAGTTACTAGGCACATATCGAGTAATGATAGGTTTATAAAGGGACTGGATGATACAGACTTGTTTGACCTCATTTCGTCGTAATTCTGGTCCGTTGAAGATATGAATCGCTAAGTGAACACACTTTAAGTTTGATTTGTAATTAATAACACTGTAAAATTACCAATTTAACTACATTGGAGGATGTATAATGATCAAATAAAGTCTCGTTTGCAATTAAAACGATGGAAAGTCTTAGAACTAGTGAGTATTGTGAGATGATAACAGACGATATATCGTAAACCAATCATAACAAAGATGGCGCCTGAATTACGTTCTATTATATTATACTGTATAGTCAAGCAGTAGCAAGAAGTTTTATTTTAATCCCTTCAAGTACCCATGGCGTATGCCTATAACGTAGCGTGATATAAATGGGATACGCGCATTTATGCAAGAAGACAAGCGAACTTAACGATATTTGTAACGTGTGATTTTTATTACCGGCTAGATTAAAGAGAAATACATTTGAGTGAATCAGCGGCGGTTAGATTGCCAAACATTGTCAAAGCAGACTACAGATAATAATAGAAACAATTAACAATTTTTATTTGCTTGTTTGATATATATATTTATTTAAATATACAGTTATTAAATATATCTATTTTATCTTTTAACTTTATATTCAATTTTATTATCTTATATTTGTGTGTGGGGATGTTGGTAGTTACTCATCCAATCGATCTACAAAAGAAGAAAAACAATCTTTATAAGTGAATAAATGATGGGTACTCCTGCCAATAAACTGACACTGGCATACAACAGATTAAAAACAATGTCAACATCTAGATAACCTTTTCCAGGAGGACGCATGTTCGATCCCTGCAATACCCGAGAAACGTCATCGGGATTTTTTGACGTGGTTTCTCCTTGTCAGTGGGGCAAGACGAAGGGCCTGACAAGGACAGCTGTCTAGTCATTCGAATGAGACGAAAAACCGAGATTTACTTGCACGTACACGTAAAAGATTCTGTGGCAGTTCGAATTCGATATTGTGTAGGCGATACGCCCGCTTCTCGGATGAAATTTCCCCCATAGCACACTGTACGGTATATGTCCGTCTTCATTAGCCCAGTTAAGGAGCAGGCTACTGAAGGTAAGGGGGTTTTAATTCGATCCAGTTTAACAAATTTAGGCATTTGGTGTCGCCATGTTCAGGCGCGGATCCAGGATTTTTTGCAGGGGGGGGGGTCTAGGTTTGATAATTGCTTAACTAATTGCGCTCAACCGATTAATTTGGTAAATTAGGTTCAATTTGGTTCAGTCTGACGTATTTCCGGAAGGTAAATTCCAAAATTACAGGTCTAAATCGCCCATAAAATCGCATAAAAAAATTTCAAGCCTGAGCAGGGGGGGGGGGGGGGGGGTCCGGACCCCCTGGACCCCCCCCCTCTGGATCCGCGCCTGCATATTTTATGTGTAAAAGGAGAGACGATAGATGGATTGACATGTTTCTCTGGGGACAGGTGATAGATGACATTGTGTGTTCCTGAGCAGTGGGAGGGAACCGGAGGGGCCTGGAGGTTGGACAGGCGACCCTACTCCTTGTCACGTACAACTGAGGATTCGAAACCACGCCAGTTGACTCAATGACAGGCTTTATGATACAGCGCACACGTGCTAACCATTCAGCCCCCCCCCCGGAAGTTCACGAAGGTTAACAGCACATCCACAGAAGCGTATACAGTAGTAACTCTCAATATTTGTTGAATATATAATTGAATAAATAAACGCATTACCTTAGTAAGTACGACTACGGCCACTGTTAGCCATAACTCCCTCTACGCGACGGACCATCTGCACTATAATCGCTGATCCTCAGGATCCTAATTCCCATAAGTAAACCCGTCGGTGGCTTCATTTCAGCATTTGTATCATAGATGGAAGCCGGTCTTGCAGATACAATCATCACTAAAACCAATACGAGTAAAACTACCAGAAACCTCGTCTTCATCTTGTTGTGTTTCCACATAATGCGTGCCAGAAGAATGTAATCACCGTTTGTCGAACTAGTAATATACCAGGGTATATATATATATGGGGAAACAGCAAAATACAGATAATACTTTTATTAGTTTGTAAATCTATAAAATTTTCTGTTTAATTACACAAAACACGTTCTACTTCCATTATCTTGTAAAACTATAAAATCCTCTTGTGCTTTATATTAGTTAACATTACGACCCAGTGGCGGATACGGGAACTTTTGCAGGAGGGGGTTTGCCCGGTACCTGAGACAATGTATATATATATACGGCCTCTATCGTCACTTTGGTGTATATACATACACAATGAGCTTTTTTTTTTTAAAGAGAAAAGCCCAAACGCTCTTTTTGACGTCAATTTTTATTATGAATAAAAGGAGCTAAATCGCTAACATTTGGGACCTAGAAATTGACAGAAGTTGGTTGTAATGCATATAATACTGTAGTATAAACGTATATAAACTGATTTACATTCAATGGTTTCCATTTTTACTCTAATTGTAAATCAGTTATGTTCCGCGAAATAAGTCATATATATATATATCAGTCTCAATCGAATGCAAATTTCTAGCGTCTGGTTATTCCAGTCTACACACGCCGTTTAATTTGGTGCAATGTGTCTAGCCTCTTTCCCCGAATCTCTTTCTAGAACTGAGGCTGAAACGCATTATGACTATGGTGTTTATTTGGTCTTAAATATTGGATATCCGAAACCCACCTTTTTTTCCAGTAAGATCACAGCATCAATGTTGATTTAAATTGACAAATAATTCTATATTTCAAAGTTGAAGATTTGGGATGATATTGAGTTAGAGACTTAGCTACTTTAATACAATTTTTATAATGGATAATGGATTAATATATTTTTTTTTATAATGAATTAATACAATTTTAATTATGAATTTATACAATGACTTTTGTGTGATATCACATCATGCCTAATATCATTATCTGGCTGCGAATGCCTATCCTGTCCCACCATCTGACGATAAAGCACCGGACCATGACAAAATTCTCATAAAAGGGTTGTTTTACAAATTGTTTATGTAGCAACGTAGGAAGGGGTTAGAACCCGTGGGTCCGCCCCTGGTATGTATTATGAAAGCTGTAATCTATATGAAGAATAAGATTCGTGGATGTCTCGAACAATTTATGTTTGTTTTTAGTAGTTGTAGTTGTAAAAATGTCCAATTTTGGTATGTTATTTCCTTTCAAATTAGTTCAATTAATTATATCTACTTGGAAATGGCTCATTCGCTTTTCACGCCGCCCACGACCCCTGAAACGACAATATTGGTTACTATTGGTATTGAAAGATTATATTTCGACCCAATTTTGGTCTCCATTTTGGATTTTAGAAGCCATATTAGATCAACCGTATGCGAGAGAAATCGAAAAGTGTCCAAATTGGGTCCAGTGACCAAAAAAACAAACAAACCCCAACTATAAAATGATACATTACACGGGTCAATTCGCCAACAATGTATTACAAGGTCCATTTCAGACGCCTTGTGGTCGCCATCTTACATTTTCAGCTCTTCAACTTCAGACGAAGCAAACCACAAACATCTTCACTAGGGCCTCTTCTATCAGAAACCATCGTAAAACCTTGTTCCCCGAGAAATGGTCACGGGTTGGGGGTGGGGTGTGTGTTCTGACTATGTATGTTGGCCAACAATAAATTGTGTAACATTTTACAGCAAGAGTTCCAAAAATTGTTTAGACATTATAAAACGTGGTTGTTCGAACAGAGGATTATAAAAGGTTTTTTTTTTTGCATTGATTGTTAAAGAAATGTGTGATATACCAAAGGATATGTTGTGGTTACTTCTCGTTTATTACAGTACAGGAACAACACAGTAAAACCGGTTGTGGTTACATCTCGTTTATTACAATACACGAACAACATAATAAAACCGGTTGAGGTTACATCTCGTTTATAACAATACAGGAACAACATAGTAAAACCGGATGCTGTTACCTCTCGTTTATTACAGCATAAAACCGGTAGTGGTTACATCTCGTTTATTACAGTTCAGCAACAACTTAATAAAACCGGTTGAGGTTACCTCTCGTTTATTACAGCATAAAACCGGTTGTGATTACATCTCGTTTATTACAGTTCAGCAACAACTTAATAAAACCAGTATTATTGAGGAAACTCTTGGCCATAGTTATAGATAATAATAGAAATAACAATTTAAATATACAGTTATTAAATATATCTCTTTTAGCTTTTATCTTTATATTTAATTCTATTCTTTTATTTCGTGTGGGTGGGGGGCAGTTGTTACTCATTATCCATTCGATCTGCAAAAGAAGAAAGATATTTTTTCTAAGTCAGCAAATGGTGGGTACTCCTGCCAATAAACTGAAACCGGTATACAGTCTATGACAGTTTAAAAATGACTGACAGCATCTAGATAACCTTTTCTTTTCCCGGAGGACGCATGTCCGATCCCTGTATTGCCCTAGAAACTTCATCATGATTTTCCCACTTGGTTTCTCCTTGTCAGTGGTGCCAATCGAAGGGTCTGATAAGGACAACTATCTAGTAATTCGGATGAGACAAACATCGAGATCCCATGTATACATTGGCGTGCACGTAAAATATCCCTTGGCAGTTGAAATTCGATATAAGAGTAGGCTGTAGTGTCACTGTCTGGGCAAAATTTCCCTCATAGCACACTGTATGACGTGTGTCAGTCTTAATCAGCCCAGTCGGAGCCGAACAGTAGGACGTTAAACCCAATTTTATTTCATTTAGTACAATATTTGAACGAGGTCGGCATGGCGACAGTGATAACGCCTACATTAAGTAAAACTAAATGTATAAATATATTTTAATAGAGCAGGCTGCTGATGGTAAAGAACTTGTAATTAAATCCATTTAATTAATAAATGTGTTTGCCATTTGGTGTTTATGTTAATGTCTAGGAATTTCGTGTCGCCATAGTTTATTTGTTACAGGACAGACGCTTGGGATGAATCTCTGGGGACAGACGATAGGTACAATGGCATGTTCCTTTAACCCACCGATTTTCACAGTATGTCAGTTGAATAACATGCATAGTTCTTACATCTGGAAGTTCACAAAGGTTAACAAGCACATCCATAGAAGCGTATACTCAGTGGCGAATCCAGGATTTTTTTGAGGGGAGTGACAAACCCATGCTTTGTCTCACCGACCGCGGTTTACGGAGCTTATTTCTGGCGCTAGTACCATAGATGCTGATTGTGTGTTTGATAAGTTGCCCACCGTGTGCTATATAATATATATACCACCATGCGTGCATGCCCCGGTTGAAGCTTGTAGGACCCGTGATTCCTATATACATCACTCCCTGGATCCGCCCCTGATACTGTAGTATCCCTCAATATTTGTTGAATATATAATTGAATAAATAAATGCATTACCTTAGTAAGTATAACTACGGCTACGGTCATTGTTAGCCATACCTCCCTCTCAGCGACGGACCATCTGCACTATAAACGCTGATCCTCAGGGTCCTAATTCCCATAACTAAACCCCTCGGTGGCAATATTTCAACATTTGTATCATAGTTGGAAGCCGGTCCTGCAGATACAAATGGAGAAAAACAAGGTCGCTATCTTCATGTTTGCGTATATACACACCCACTGATCTTTTAAAAGAGAAAACCCCAACAACTCGTTTGACGTCAATTTTTATTATGAAATAATACGATCACATTGTCATCCAATTTCATTGATACAAAGCATTAAATGTGATATATGCATATATTATCATTATCCCACGCTTTGAATCTCCATCCCATCCAACCACCTGACGATAAAGGATAAAGCACTCGATCGTGACACTTTTCTCATCAATTTTGGGGCTAACATATGGTTCAATTTTATTTCAATAATTCGCTTGCGCGTATGGATCTTTAGCAGTGGGAGGAAGTTTAGAGAGTTGAAACGTCAATATCATATATTATCAAAACTAGCAGAGGTCATAGAGTTCTATGCGCCTAAATGGTTGTTCAGTTTGATGATAGGTATACATGTAGATCATTTTGTCACACATGGTTTAATAGGTTACAGATATGCCATGATATTGAGATTGAGCTCAATGCAGAGAATAATTAGTAGTCTTATTCCAGAAAGACATTTTTCTTTTTACAGATAATGGGAGGTAACTCTATTTAAGAAATGTCTTTATAATCTAGTCTATTATAAAATCCATGGGAGTTATCAATATGTACGTTTAATGTTTACAATAGATGGCGCTGATCTATAAACTAAGTCATATGACTAATCGTAATCAAAACAAAAAGAAAGAATGGCAGAGGCTGTCCGAGAAAAACCTCGAAAAACAAAGGTAAACATGCCTAACTTTTACAGCACTGTTTGTGCCTTTGTTAGAGGATATGCCAGTGCCCTTGTTTAACAAAAAATTGAGGCAATCAAACAACTTATTTGGTAGAACCCCGCTGTAAAAATTATTGCTAAATCGAAAGTAGAATGAAAAATGCGTTTTACTTTTATCAGGAATTGAAATAAAAATTTATTAATTAGCCCTGGACTACTATCAGTATGCAGCAGAAGTAAACGACATTTAATAAATGAATCTGATAATAATGCTGGACCTAGCTGACAATCCTGATAAAATAATATGTCCTCTCAATTAGTTCAGAGTGAGAGTTCTTTTAACTTTGCTAAATTGCTTGCCTGGAGCTGGAGGTCGGGTGTTCGATTCCAGCATTGGCTGCGAAAGTTCATCCAGATTTTCCGGTTTGGTTTCACCTTGTCAGTGTTGTAAAACAAGCACAGTTTTCTAGTCACTGAGAATATGAAGAAAAACGGAGGTTCTGTCTACACATTAGCGTCATCATTAGCCCAGTTCAGAGCAGAACATGGGACATTAAACCCTAGTTCAGCTCTGAACGCTGGTCTCATTACACTCACCCTGAGCATTCAGTGGGAAAATAAGACCTTGCTTACCTCGCTAGAGTCATTATAAGTGACACAATAACACGCTGTTAAAAATACGCCCACTCCTGGGTGCGGGTCGTTTCATCCCACGACCGGTTCACCCCGGGCTGTTTCATCCCATACCCGATTTTCTATCTGGCTGTTTCAACCCGGGCTGTTTCATCCCCCTTGTTGTTATAGTAGCAGTTAATTAACGGAGTTGTACTTATTGTCGAATAAACTGTTAAACACTTACTTATTGTTAAATAAACATGTACTTCGTGAAATAATTTATAATGAAATTTAACAAATACATTTATTTATAAAACCCGTAAATATATAAGTTAATGAAATCAAAGTAATTGATTTATGTATGAAATGATTTATGTGTGAAATGATACAAATAGTATTACTAAAGTGCTGTGACATGTTGTTATTGTTATAAATGTATGAATAAAATATTAAAAATATGTAAAACCTGTTTATTGATTTGTGGGATGAAACGATCCGATATGTGGGATGAAACAGCCTGGGGTCAATTTGGGATGAAACAGCCCGGGGTGAACCGGTCATGGGATGAAACAACCTGTTCCCCCCACTCCTATATCAAGTTAACTTTTCGTCGCCTTGACACTCTAAATATAAGTCAACGTCCATATTTAGGAATGTCGGTCATACATATTTTCTCACTAAAGTGTTCCTTTACATTGTACAGCCGTTTACACGGATTGACAACCCATTGTTTAGCAGTGAAAAATTGCCCAGTAAAATTGACTGGGGTGCCAATTATTTTCGACATTGAATCAATGGGACAGTCCCTGAACGTTCAGGGCGAGTGTAGTGAGACCGACATTCAGAGCTGAACTTGTTAAACCCCATTTCATTTTCCAAATCCATATCCAGCAAAATAACACTCCATATTGACATAATTACATGTAGTTTGTTATTGTTAATTAGTTATGAAGTTAGGAATTCTGTGGTTGATTCAAATGTTATACAACCCATTTTACACGCGTAAGATTAGTATGTCCTCTAACTGTTCCAGTTCGTCTTTATACCTTATATTAAACTGCAATATGAAAATACTGCTTGATGGCTGTGTAGGGACAGTGAATATTGTAAGGGGAGCTGGGAAGGTTAGAAAATTGTGAAAATTGAACTGTCAACTTTTCATGCTAAGATAACAGCATCCATGCTGATTTAAATTCACCAGTTATTTGTGTTTGTAAAATTGGAGACGGGATGATATCGAGTCCTATTGTAGTCTATAAAAAATGATTCTAAATGTTTTCCATTTTAGGTGAAGACTAAACCCAAGATTAAACATGTACCAGAGCTGCCGACTGTATCTTCTTCCCCAGTGGCTCCCTCTGTCACAGAAGACACTGGGAATATCAAAACTTCACAGATCACTGAAACAGATGAAGGAGACAGGACCGTATCTTCTTCCCCAGTGACTCCCTCTGTCACGGAAGAAACTGGGAATATCAAAACCTCACAAATCACTGCAAAAGTTGAAGAAGACAGGACGGTGGAAACGGTGGAGAGTAATATTCAAGATCAGCCCCAGGAAGTAGAACAAGGGGACGACAGTAAAGAAGAAGGGGCTGGTTTAGACACAGGACAACAGATTCAAGATGATGGAAATAAACTTGTCACTTCTGATAACCGTGAAGGAAATATCTTCGATGTAGAAAAGATGAGTGTAATTCATACGTTAGAAACTGATATAGAAACAAATGAAAATACAGAAAACATTCCGTTAATAAATGATGAAATCCAATCAAATATTGTGACTGATATTAAAACATGTGATCAGGGTAATACAAATAAAACCCTGGAAACTGCGGAGAATGCAAATATTGAAAATACCTCAGGTCTATTATCTAGCTTGGCTGCAGCAG
Organism: Patella caerulea; assembly: GCA_036850965.1. Lineage (NCBI taxonomy): Eukaryota > Metazoa > Mollusca > Gastropoda > Patellidae > Patella > Patella caerulea. The sequence goes on along the minus strand of JAZGQO010000010.1, from coordinate 77,296,419 downwards.
GTGATAAAATTAAAACATCAGAATTCGGTGAAGTCAGTTCTGAAACTGTAACAGCATTTCCAGACTTATCTAGTTCTAATACTCCTGTACAACCTGAATTAAACATTTATCCCGATGTAAGTCAATTAGGTATAGTAGATTATACAGTAGAGGATATATTAAGGGTAACCGAACAGGAAAATACATTGCTGGATGAAACTCAAGAATTATCAGAAACAATTGCATCAAACGACTTTCGTGTCAATCTAGAGATTGAAGCCAACACAAATGTTGAACGGCTTTACGAAAACACAACAGATAAAACTGAAGTAGTGGTATCTGAAAATGAGTCTGTAACCATGACATCTGAAGTACTGGTGTCTGAAAATGAGGCTGTAACTGTGACAACTGATTCACTGGTAGCTGAAGACAACGCTGTGACTTTGACAACTGAAGAACAATCACAATCAGCTGTACAACCAGACATGGCACCTGCAATGGAACCAGAAAATCTTGCCGAAAAAAACAGAGAGCTGGAGTCATCCAAGAATAATCCTGGAAATATTGTCGCTAGTGCAAAACCAAATTATTTGACTCAAGTTTCCGTAGATTCCAATGTTTCGGCACAGTATGAGATCCTTACAGAAACAGACTTTGAAGGTGCTTCGACTGAGGAAGGTCAAGCAACAGCTCCTAAAGAAATTGTGAGAGAGGAATGTCCAACGGAGGAGGAGGAATACGTATTTCCCACGTCAGCTGAAGAAGAGGCCAGGTTAAAGTCTGTACGGGAAGCTATGGAGGCCAGACGCATTCATTTCATCCACGAAGTTGGTTCTTGTTTTAAGCCAATGACATTTGAGCAGTTACAACAGTTGTATTACAACCCACAGTTAGTCCAGAGTACAGCTTTTATAGACCAATTTGTCATGGTATGTATATTTATAGACCAGGTTGTCATGGTGCTAAGTGGGTAAGAAGCTGGCACGCTAGCCTGGAGTTCTGGTGTTCGAGTCCTGCATTAGCTGAGAAAGTTCATTAAGATTTTTCCGGCATGGTTCCCCTTTGTCAGAGTGTCTGACAAGGACCGCTGTCTAATTGTTCAGATGGTATGAAAAACCGAGTTCCTGCCATAATGCAGCTGTCCGAGCAAAATTTCCCTCATAGCAAACTATATGGCATATGCACGTGCGCATTGTATCCGCTGTCATTGAGTCAACTGGGGTGGTTTTGATTCCCTGTTGTAAATGACAAGGAGTGGGGTGGCCTGGTTTTATCCAGTCCTGAAATGATCTAGTTTGCGTCAGTGGACGTTAAACCCCATCTCTCTCTCTCTCTCTCTCTCTCTCTCTCTCTCTCTCTAACCCTCCTTCTTCAAGTAATTTGTTATATATTTCAGAATGAAGGTAAAAAGGAAAGCCATCCATTCCACGAGATATTGTTGAATTATTTTCGTGCTCGTAAGAATTTATTGAGTGCGGAAGAGAATGTGAAATTATTACAGAATGAATACAGTCAGTTACAGGAAGATATGTGGATTTTAACATCTCATACTGTCATAGCTCAGGTATGTAGTGTCATATATAGCTCAGGTGCATACTGTCGACGTCATAGCTCAGGTATGTAGTGTCATAGCTCAGGTAACATACTGTCGTAATTTAGGTATATTTATAAATCAGGTATGTAGTATCATAGCTCAGGTAGCATAGTGTCGTAACTCAGGTAGCGCAGTGTGTCATAGTTCAGGTGTGTAGTGTCATTATTCAGGATTTGACATGTGCTCATTTTGAATTATGTATATATGGTCTAAGGGTCTTAATCCAGACCTAAAGTCATGGCTTGTAATAATAAATTGGCGGACAGGTAGTTTGTTGAACCAGTCGAATTCACAACCTGTTAATGAAGACTGGTAAATCTATGTGAATGGAGATTGGCATAACCCTCGTAAAATTTGTATAGGAAACATTCAGTGGTTTTAGTCGACAAGTATCCTCTTATCGTTGACAAATACTATGACATTTATTAATGAGGGGGGGAATGGCCTAATTGTTAGCATGTGCACACTGTATAATAGAGCGTCTGTCATTGAGTCAACTGGTTTTAATTCCGCAGTTTTATGTGACAAGGAACAGGATCACCTGTCCAACCTCATGAAGTAACTCCAGGTTCTCCGGTTTTGCTTCCACTGCTACGCGCAAGCAAATTATTGAGATAAATTTGAACTATATGTTAATCCAGAAATGACCCATTTCTCTCTTAGTAATGAGGTGTTGTATTTAAGATATTTATAGAGATTTTTACTAGCTTTTAACAAGGTCTTTAGCAGCATATTAGAGTTAGATAGACCTTTAGGTTTTAATCCTTGTCGCACATCTCAAAGAGGAAGGATGTGTAAATCAATATGTTGGCCTTAAGAACAAGTCTAGAAATAAGGCACCTGTCACAGACAATGTCAGGCACAGATTCAGGATTTGTCAGGCACAAAACCTCTGGTGCCTGTCATTTTGTCTCTTACTGATATGTCTTTTTTATTAAAGTTATTAATACATGTCTGGCACCAAGTTGAAAATGTCAGGCACTGTTTCATTAGTTCCTGACATTTTGTCCGGTACATCTATTACCGCTATGTCAAGGCCTGCTTAAGAATAAATAAAAAGTATAAATGATTACAAGATGTTGACTATTGTATAAAACTAGGATATTGTTTATTGTTTTTATTCAGGGAATGTGTGGTGATAAAGCGAAAGTATCAACAGTACACTCGTATCAACAAGGGGAACTAAGTAAAGAAGCTTTAAACAACATGTCAACTACACTCCAGACAATACGAGATGAAATTATAGAAAAAATATCACTTTACGCTTATTCTGCACAATTATCAAGGTAAGGCATCGTCAAAATATCTCAACGCATCCGTACTGGAAACAAATAACCCACGGACAGATCTCTGCCATCAAGCGTCAAAATATACCAATTCCGTACTGGAAATGAAAAACACATGGACAGATCTCGACCATCATGCATCAAAATATCCCAACGCTTCCCTACTGGATACGAAAAAACCCACAAACAGATCTTGACCATCATGCTCATCCGAGCAGACTGTGTACGAAAATGTAGAGATATTTCCGTTCATAATTCAGTATTAAATAACAGACATTTAATTGATTACTTTCTATTGATGGCGTCGTTTGACCCACCAATTCGTTTGGATGTAAGTGTGGACATTATGTATCAGTGTCTAATGAATGACAAGTCACATAGTTAAACATTCAAATGAAAATTAACTGGGCTGGTTAAACGTTTGTGCATCTTGAAGGCTGTGTTGCCTGAAGATGTCAAATTGTAGGCTTTGTGACGAAGGCTTTTAATTGAAATAATTATGTAGATAGTTAGTTTACAGTCTTCAGTCGAATAAATCGTAGATTGATCAATATATTATTTATTATCCTGATATCAACTAAAACATGTCATACAATAATCATTCTAATATAAAATATGTCATATTTCTGCTCCTTTTAATAAAAAGTTATATTTTAATTCAGGTTACAAGTGGAGTCATATTTATACAACTTATTTTTGACGTGTCCAGCGTTACGAGATATTCCTAAAAATGCTCCAGTGCAAGGTTTGTATAGTAATGTTATATGGGTCACGGTGAATAAGATGCTGGTTCGCTAGTCTGGAGGTCAGATGTTCGACCCCTGCATTGACCAACAAAGTTCATCCAGATTTTCCGGCGTGGTTCCTCCTTGTCAGTGATGTAGGACGGAGGGCCTGACAAGAAGAGCTGTCTAGTCGTTCTGATAGGACGTGCAAGTAAAAGATCCATCGACAGTTGGAATTTGACATGAGAATAGCCGTAGCGCCGCTGCCCAGACAAAATTTCCCTCATAGCACACTGTATATGGCGTATGCCGTCTTCATTAGCCCAGTTCGTTGGAGAACAGTAGGACGTTAAACCCCATTTCATTTCGATGAAAAAACTTATCCTTCATATTTGTATTCCTATTGGGGGGGCTGTATGGCTGATGGTTAGTATGTGCGCGTTAGTAGGTGTAAGGTGTAAGGTTTGCTCCCCAGATCCTCTGGTTTCCTCCCACTGCTAAATTCGACCCCTAATTGCAAGCGAATTATTGAAATAAAATTAAACCGAAATGACAGAGTTTGTGTCAAGTGGATGTTAAACCCCATATCTCTCTCGCTCTCTCTCTTCCTATTGTCCTATAATGACACGACTTGAATTGAGAAACCCAAGTTATTTATCGAACATCATCTTTATATCGTGTTTATTTTGTTTTCAGCTCACGCCCGACATAAATTACAGCTTGTTCATCAGATCAACAGGTTGAAAGACTGTATTTCCGTTCTCTTCGCATTCCACAGACGACCGTGTCGTGATCAGGAATTCACCAAAAATACCAGAAAGTGGACAGACATATTGGTAATTTTATGAACCATTTTAATACCTGTGTTACAGATTAATTGCACCAAATTGTTTTTTTTGTTATGTGACAACCACATTTCATGTGGGAGTATATTTTTGATGTGTGAGTCTATTGACAATTCTTTAATTTTTCCTAAAAATATGCTAGTTTTGTTTGTTTAGTCATATAAAGGAAATCTGTCAAATTTTATTGTTGCTCAAGACTGAATTCTTGATATGAATTTTCGGCCAAATTCGCAGTCGAGTAACAATTTTTCACTTGAGTTACTGCCCACTGTCCCTCAAGGGAGAGGGATTTTTACATATTCTAAGCCTGTTTCTCAATCCCATTCAAACGACTTGAATAAAAAATTGTTTGAAAAAAATAATCTTCCCTAAAACTTTACCTATCAGAGTCTTGAAGATTTTCTTTTAGAATTAATTGCTAATATTTTTCACTTAGTCTTAAGAACCATATTGAAACATAAAATACAAATGAGACGAATTACCAGTTACGTGAACTCTGTATAAATTTAAATACACTGGTACAAAATATATAAGAAATGACAGGATTTTGTCGTTTTTCTTTCAGGTGGGTGTTTTATTACGAGTGGCGACATTTGAAGATCATTGTTTTATATTGAACCATATTTTACGATGTCCAGGTGGCACTGGTCAGTGGGCGTCTAAGTTAATACAGATACCAGTCCCGACTTCAGTTAACGATGGGATGTTCGGAGGCCCTGTTTTAGATCATGTGGTCGTGTGCTTAGCAACCGTTTTACTTCCACCAAAGTAAGTAAAGGATCTTCTTTGACTTAAAATGATACATGTTTTGAGGAGAGAGTCCATTCAACATTGAATTGGTCATTTCGGGACTAACACATGGTCTATTTTTATGTCAATAATTACATGTAGATTGCATGGGTTTTTTTTAGCAGTAGGGGAAATCCGGCAAAAACATAATTTTGTTAGATTGGCATGGGACCATACCAACAAACTGCATAGATAACATATAATTTATTGTAACCGTTTGGTCAATTATGGAAATATCTCATCATCCTTGAGTTATTGAATTTAAAACTATCGTTTGTATTTGGATCTTTCAAATCATCTATTTATATTTTTTTAATCCAGAGGCAGAGAAGAATTTATGTGTCACATGAAAATATCTCAAAGTCCAGAAAGTTTAAATCAAGATGCTACGTGGATTCTGGTAGATTCGGATGGGGAGGAAGTATGTCTATTATTTTATTTTTATCTAGCTTGCAGCTGGACATGATAATTGATCTCATGATAATCGATCGGTTGTTGATCCAATGATGATTGATCTGATGATTATGATATGTGATTGATCGTATGATTATTGACTGTGATTGATCTGATGATTATTGATCTATGATTGATCTATTATTGATCTGTGATTGATTTGATGATAATTAATCTATGATTGATCCAATGATCGAACTGTAATCGATCTAATGGTGATTGATCTGTGATTGATCTGATTATGATGATCAATGATGATCGATCAATGATAAATATGAAAGTTATTTGATATTCTCTGATGTTTGTAATATTGTGAATATTTATATGTCATGAATATTTATATGTCATGAATATTTATATGTCATGAATATTTATATGTCATGAATATTTATATGTCATGAAAGTGTTGTCCTGTCCGGTTTTATCATGAATTGGTGTCTGCAGTTTCATTTTAACAAGTTTACAATTTGTTTTCCTGTCTGATAAATAATGCCTATAATTTTGCGACGTCCAGAGAAATATTTAGTAATGTTATAATTACAGGATGAAGACCCAGTTAATGCCTGGTTATATTTACATGAGAATGATATTGTTGCCATATTAAAACAGTTTCCTATTTCGGCTGTTTTCTCACATATATTAATGGTTAAAACAGATCATGTTGGTAAGTTGTACTACACTGTTCTTCAAGGAGATGATGTTCCACTTTTCATTGTCTTTTTTAATGTATGCAAATCATATATAAAAGTGTAAAAATATATATTGTTTACTTCGTGCGACAAAATATTCAATGGTTTATAGGGAGAGTGAAAGAAATGGGGTTTAACGTCCACTCGACATAAACTAGGCCATTTTGGGACTAACATATGCTTTAATTTTATTTTCATAATCAGTTTGTGAGTTGGGGTCTTTAAAAGTGGGAGGAAACCGGAGGACCCGGAGAAAACTTACAAGGTTTGACAGGCAACCTTGCTCCTTGTCACGAAAACAACCGGGGAGTCGAAACCAGGCCAGTTGTCTCAATCACAGACGTTATGATACAACGTACACATCAATGGTTTATAGGGATTACATTTACTTATTTCCTTACTAAGAGCATAAACCTCCAGTATTGAATTGAGTGACCTGATGAACATGGCTATTTGCTCGGCAATAATCTACAAGATTCTATTTCTCGCTAGTTTTATTTTATTAGAATTAGAATATATCTTGGATTGTCTCCCTTTAATATTTTGGGTATGCTTTATTGTCTATCCAGAACATTCCAAATTGATAGAAATGCAATTAAGTGAAATGGAATTCAGTCCTGTTGCAGTTCTGTCTGTCCTGTCAATGGATGTGGTGTGAGTGCGTAGTATTGTCACAAATTAAAAACAACCGATATGTTTCAGCTGCATGGTTGGTCGAGATGTAATCTTAAACAGTCAATGCATGCGTTTTAGCCAGAAATAACCCTTTTTTGCTCAGTTGCAACTAATTGATTATCCCATTCAGGGAATATTTTACTTTTTTACATTTGATTAGCAGTTTCCAGAAAAATTGTGTAAGAATGCTAATCAATTGTATAATTGAGTAGCAAAATTTACCAATTGATTAGCAGTTTTTTAGTATGTAATAGAATTCTTATTTCACATAATTAGGCCTATATGTGACAATAACAATACCCACGTTATTTGTATTACCAAACGGTTGTTTATATTTATATATAAAATAAAAATAAAAGTATGTGACCACATGTTATTCTTTGTACGAAACCTGGACATTCTTTATTTACTTCATACTCTAGTCAGATCTTTTCTGCGTCATATTTCCTCACCCAATCTTGAACTGTTGCTAATTTTAATGTCGAATTTGAAGATAGAACATAATATCATGTGTTTGAATTTCGCGACGTACCCTCGATCATCCGGTAATTTTATCTTGTAGTGTTTTGAATGTCTGTCTTGACGAATGTGACTACAACAGATATAGAAAGAAAGTATGTAGTGTTGTCATCTCTGTCATCAAAACTTTTTACGTCATATAAATAGCAGACGTCAACATGTACTGCTCTATGGGGGGTTGGGATGGCCTAGTGGTCTAGAGTGCCGCGCTTCGACCTCTAGCTGGCCGGTCACCTCTGGCTTGCGGCTGTGGTTTCGAGCCCTGGTGTGAGCGTATGTGGCATGGAGATAGGGGCGCATTCTCAACCTCGTGGGTTTCCTCCGGGCACTCCGGTTTTCCCCCACAGCAAAGACCCCTGCGCGTGCGCTAAGATAATGAAAATCAAAAATAAGACTTGTCTGCGATATCACCTTCGGTGGAAGCGGACGTTAAACACCAAGAACAACAACATGTACTGCTCTCGTTCCACTGGACCGTTGCAGAGGCACGTAAAGAGTCTTGATGATATAGACAATAAAATTGCGAGATTTCAGATTTGTTTTGATGTGTTTTACGATACTGAATGGTTTTAAAGTTAAAATTAATTTCCAAAACTTTGATTCGCGCTGAAGCAGGGTTTTAAGCTAATAATGCTAATCAAATATGAATTTGATTCGCAAAATCGGACGTTTGAGTCTCAAATTGCGATACGAACCCGGTTAAAATATTCCCTGATCCCATTGATCACCCCTTTCCCATTCACACATCCCGGGCTCTATTTTCTATGAAGGTATGATTTATTTCAGGTCAAGTAATCTTTAATATTTATTGTATATTTCAGGTTCTGTATTTTATGATATCAGTCGTACAAATGAAAGCGTGATGTTAAAGATATTTGCATTCTGTACGTGTTGGATAGATTTACTAGGTCGTGGTTTACAGACGTACAGTATGGCACGATATCGGCAACTCAATAAACGCATCGGCAGAATGATCAGGTAATAATTTACAACTTGTGTATAAAAACCAGAAATGAATTTGTAAAATCAAAACAAATCTTTTCTGTTTTAGTAAAGACTACTTTCATCATTCTTTACTCCAAGGAAAATATACACCACACTAAATTATAGTCCTATTCATTACAACTATAGACCGTCGTCGGTCCATACACAATCAATTGTTCTGGATTATGGCCCTTGATTGTACAAATAAACGCTTTTGCTTTAGCTCGTTCTCTATCCATCTCTTGCAAAATTGTGGACATATACTGCCTGGCAGCCACTGGTTATCATATCATCAGAGTATTTTTGTAGAGAGACGGTGGAGATTGTGTCTAATCATTGGGAGAATTATAAAACAAGTTTACTTCAACCACGATCTGTAACAGACGGACTTCAGGCCGAGTTTGATCAGTTCTTTATGAGAGCTACTTACTGTATACTTACAGCTCAAAAGTAAGTTTATTTTATTCAGCCAATCATAATTCTCCTTACAAACAAATATTATCTTCTCTTATACTCAATCTTCTGATTGGATGAAAGTTATATTTAGTAGTTATGAATTAGCTAGATGGATTCTCCTGCATATTGAAATGAATTTGTTACAGTTTAGAACTGGGAGTTGAGTACAATTCTCCATTTTTCATTGCAACAGTATGAATTACCCTAGAGACCAGCACAAATTCTGTTTCCTAATCAAACAGTATCACTTGCCCCAGAGACCGGTCCTAATTCACTTCCCCAAATCCAACATTATTACTTGCCCGAGAGACCCGTCCTAATTCACTTCCCCTAATCCAACAGTATCAGATTAATTCTGTTCTTCTAGTCAAATAGTAACCCATGCAATAGAGACCAGCAGTATGACTTGTTTGTGAGACCAGTAGTATAACCATTTCTAAAGTATGACCTTGTTGTTCAGACCAACAATATAACCTTGTTGTTCAGACCGACAATATAACCTTGTTGTTCAGACCGACAATATAACCTTGTTGTTCAGACCGACAATATAACCTTGTTGAAGGGACCAACAGTATGATATAATGAGTACATATTTCTCCTCTCTCTCTCTGTAGTTGTGCTGAGGATGTTTTAATGTGAGTAGTTTATGTGTCACTCATAATTTGTATTTTTTGAGTTGTTAGAAGAGAGAAGATTTTATTTATACTTGATTATTGTTTTGTTTTAAACATCTCTCGTTCTTTTCTGTGTTGTGAATAATTTACAACAAGTGGGTTATATAGATTGATACATTGATATTATATTAACCAATAATCAGAGATATTTTGATTTTCCATTAAAAGTGAATCATGTGACTAAGTGGGTAAGGCGCTGGCTCACCAGCCTGGAGTACGGGTGGTTGTTCCCTGCATTGGCCGAGAAAGTTCATTAAGATTTTTCGGCATGGTTCCCCCTTGTCAATGATGCAAGACAGGGGGCCTGACAAGGACAGCTGTTTAGTCGTTTGGATGGGACGGAAAGCCAACTTCATTAGCCAAGTTGGAGCAGAACATTTCATTTTTTGTTAGAATTACCCATACAAAAATATTTTATTTATACTTCGTACCTTTAGTTCAAATTTTACATTCCTTTTTTTTTTTTGTTTAAGCAGAAAAATGTATTTTATTTGAACTGTTCTTGCTCTTGCTGTGATTGGTAAATTTATTTGTTTTATCAGTTCTAGAGAATTTGTATTTTATTTTAATTGTTCTTTGCTGTGATTGGTCAATTCAACATCCCTGTACTCTAGGAGGGTGATGTTGTGTTACTCGCTAAAGTGGAAGTTAAACTCCCTTTCTCTCCCACTTCCGTTAATAGATATTATTATTATTTACCATTGACCATGGATCAACTTGAATATTGATACAAAAAAATGCCTGCATTGTATAAATTAAATTTGAGAACTGGTATAGAATTTTTAAGAGCACCGTCATTATTTATGTAATCTCCTGTTTTGTTTTTTTACTAAAACAAACAAGGGATATTGTTTTATAATCCTACACTGGTTATACTTTTGACTGCTGGGTTCCTGAAGAAACGTGAATCCTAGATCTCAAACGTTTTGTATTATTCTATTTAAGGTTGGGTTCATGGCAGTTCATGGCCAACATGCCTTTTACGTGTGTATCATCTAACAGTATGTGGCAGTTACTATGGATACTACATCAAGGTCAAGGTCAGGAACTAGATCTGGATAAGATGCCAACTGTGGAGAAATGTAAAGAATATTTAAAAGGTATGTCTTGATTTGTTTAAAACATTAAACTGTCCCCCCGGCCCCCCACGTAATACCGATGGTCATATATACTGTCTTTGTGTTATAATGTTTTCATCATCAATCTAATCTTCATTAACCCAGTGGGGTGTTCGATCCCTGCATTGGCTGAGAAAGTTCATCTAGATTTTCCGGCATGGTTTCCCCTTGTTAGTGATACAGAACGGAGGGCCTGACAAGTACAGCTGCCTTGTCATTTGGATGGGAGAAAAAAACGAGGTCCTGTGTACACATTGGCATGCACGTAAAAGATCCCTTGTCAGTTGGAATTCGATATAAGAGTAGGCCGTAGCCTGGGCAAAATTTCCCTCATAACCCACTGTATGGCGTATGCCCGTCTTCCATTAGCCCAGGTCAGGTACAGAAGAGTAGGACGTTAAACCCCATTTTATTTCATTTTATTTCTTTAACACAGTCAGTACATATAAGTGGGACATAAAACTTCATTCCGTTTCATTTTACATAAATCCTCCTGCTATTGCTAAACGAAAAGTTGCATAGATAATACGGATGAGGGGGCAGAAGAGTATTGCCATTAATGATAATATGGTATTTAATGATATGGGGTAACTTGCTCATTTTTTTTTTATCTAATCGAAGAAATATTGATATCTGGCCTGAAGAAAGTGTGGATAGCATCGTCTCATTCTGTACTGTATTTTAGTCAGAAGAATCTGTGCTTTATGTATTAATACCAAGTTAATAAACATCTGTTATTTTTAGATCCCAACAGTAGAAATCAGTTGGTGGATAATTTATTAACGCTTCAATCATCAGAAACAATTTACCTTCTCACTACGTTTGCTAACATGGCTGAAAGTCGACCAACAACAGAAGTAGATTTTATAGAGAGCATAACACTCGAGGTCTTTCAGGTATTATATTTTATTCTTCGCTGACCTGAACACGAATCCTCCTCATTAATTGTGCCATATAAATCACTCAATCATTTATTTGTAATAGTTGTTTTGGACTAAAAAGACCAAATTTTTAAATTTATGCTACACATTTAAAAATATTGAAATCTATAGTCCATATAAATGATGGTCATGAAGAATCTTTGAAAGGAATATGTTTAGAATGAATAATTACGGTTTGAGTAAGGATCAAACCAGTTGAATAGTGATTATCGTGTTTATAAGATCCCACTCTAGGTGGTAACTGCATGTGTCAATATCCATGATATCTGTTGTAATTCTAGGGCAGGGGTTTCCATCCTTATTCTTCCACTTTAACGCTGACAAGTGTTTGAAAAGTAATTAAACCCCACTATGCTTCTGTTCAATAATCCTGTGGGTGAATTTACCCCAGGTTTGAAGTTTGGAACCCTTTCAGTACAGTGTCATCCTATAGTTGTTTATAGTACAGTTGTTGATATTTTTCAGATTGCCTATGTTTGTGATCATACACGGGAATTTTGTTCTAAAGTTGGTCGAGAATTATTATCAGGAATCTTAGAGAAACATCCGTATACATTTTCGGTTCTACTTCAATCAGTTCGTAAAAATATGAAGCAGATCGGATCAGTAAGTTATCAATATTTTTCTTTAAAATAAATCTGTGAAAACAGAAAAAAGAACCGAAATTATACATCTTAGTTTACTGTATAAAGCGCCTTCTCAACCTCGTGGGTTTCCTCCGGGCACTCCGGTTTCCTCCCACTGCTAAAGACCCCTACGCGCAAGCAAATTATTGAAATAAAATGAAACCATATGTTAGTACCAAAATGACCTAGTTTGTGTCGAGTTTACTGTATAAACCAAGCAAATCAAAATGAGCATAAGCCATCCTGCACCACTGACATGCTCCCAATCCTCTACCACCGACAGATCCTCCATCATACACCACTGACAAGCTCCAAATCCTGTACAAATGACAGGCTCCAAATCCTGTACCACTGATAGGCCCTCCATCTTTCACCCCTGAAAAGCTCCCAGTGGCTATGTACCACCGACAGGCTCTCTCAAGCCCACCATCTTGTACCACTGACAAGGAGAAAGCAGTGTTGTGTTCTAGATTTATTCTCTGAGCAACCAAGATAAAAACCACTGTAAATGATATAGTTGAATCTAGAAATGAAAGAAACCTAGTTTTTAAATGGACAATTTTCAGTTCTCTTGTCTGAATAACATGTAACAAGACTTTCCCAATTTGACATAATATCTTTATCGATTGATTTTGATTATTAATTATTTTCAGATGGCATTGTATTTATTTCGTGAGTTGCCTCTACATCAGAGTCGTCCCACGGATCCCGATATGTTGGTCATCAGACAGTGGTTATTACAGTGCGAGTTAAACTCGCATGAAAATCAACTCGCTCGACATATTCTATCAAATCTTAACTGGGATGTCAGCCCACAGGTAACTTACATCAGGTTTTGAATTCAGAAATTAGAAATAAACAAAACAGTGAAAGTGTTTGTGTTTTTGATTAATGTGACAAGGGGTAGGGTCTCCTGTTTAGCTGGCATGTAAAAGAACCCTTGACTTTTGGAATTCAAAATAAGAATAGTCCATAATGCACTGTTCAGGAAATATTTTGCCCAGTCTGAGTAGGATGTCAATCTTCATTTTATTTCCTGTTTAGCTGTATGGGTTTCTTTATATGTCCTACGACTCCTTGCAAAATATGGAAATACAATGACTTGATTAGTCACAAATGACTTGATTTATATGATATTCAAACATGACTTGATTAGTCAAAAATATGGCTTGATTAGTCAAAGAATGACTTGATTAGTCAAATAAAGATATGATCAGCCAAACATGACTTGACTAGTCGAAAATGACTTGACTAGTCAAAAAATGACTTGATTAGTCAAAAAATGACTTGATTAGTCAAAAAATGACTTGACTAGTCAAAAATTGACTAGTAAAAAATGACTTGATTAATCAAAAATGATAAAAAATAGGGATCATCTACCTTATCAGCAGGGGGTTGTCCTTCGATAAAATTCCCTAAATTTATTTCAAAAAGAGAATTGAATCTCTGGTAACCCAATCAATAGTTTGTCAGAAAAATACTGTTATATTAGAGTTATTTACATCAGTTTGCCAAAATAGATTGACGTCTTCAGCCCTGTCATCCAGCAGGTTACTCTCTTAATTACCTGACTCTATGGTAGGATTGCTCTCCTATCTGTGGGTACCATGTTCGAATAATGACTTATTATTGTCACAATTGTTTATATTACAGCATGGTATGATATTACCTTTACGTATACACAGGCAGGTGTCGCTACTGATAGTAGAGGCTTATCGTAAATATATCAGTAATCGTAACTATAGTTTACTTATAGCAGAGGGAATTAGACAGGTATGTGTACTCAATTATATAGTTTACATATATTGTTTTATTTTGAAAAATAGAGATATCTTTGTACTTGAAAAATGTTTATGTTCCTAGATTTTAGTTCATACCCTCTAATTGCCATGTAATACAGCCCTGTAATATGACCCTCTGATAGTCCCCTATAATAAGGATAACCTTGTGATATTGCCCTATAATATTTCTGTGTTATATCTTGATATTTTAGGTAGCATCAGTGGTTCGACAGAATGTAACAATTGAACAACAGTTGAGTAACTGGACGTGGGATCTGGCACTCAGACTCAAATTACACTTCCATAGTATTACAGTTGATAATCACGGATTGGCTAGTGATTTTCAACCATGTCATTTAGATGAAGACGATTGGCTGTTACCGATCGTGAAAGGAATAAAAGAGAAGAATCCGTTATCATGTTATGTTGGGTTACTCATGTCCAGTAAAACACACAGGTAAGATGAAATGTTATACATACGATCATCCCTACTTCTTACCATGTCCAAATGTGGGTCTTGGTTCGAAACACTCCATTTGGCTGAATGACCGACTGTATAAAAAACATACAATTTAGTTTTCTTGTTTTATGTGCTCTTAACAAATGACCTTTTATTATTAAGTTATTGAAGTAGAAGAAACAGGTATAGTACATACAGACCGTTTCGTTGGCTAATCCTTCACATCATCCAGAACACGTCAATGATAACAATTTTTCCAGATCCTTGTGTAGTAGAGACAAGTAAAACAAAATTTTGAACTATAAAAAAACGAAATAGGATCTGATTGCTCCCAGGTCCAAGCTACCCAAATAGAACAAATTTTAGCCTTTGGACAGCCTTGGTATTGCTGCCAACTCTGAACAGACAGACAAATGACAGTCACAGATATCATATATCCTTGAATTCAGCTTAAGATATTGAAAAATGATTAATTTTTTTATTCCTTGAAATAAGATATGTAATTTATTTATTATGCATTGTTTATCTGAAATTAAATGCATTGTAATTGTTGGTGTTGTTTTCTATATTTTAGTGCAAGAGAATTTGTTGAAAAGGGACTTGATATTCTGGGTTGTTTAGTCACTGCTAACCAGTTCACTGCTGTGATACACATATTAAACTGTGTTTGTCCATATTTTCTATCTAGTCCAGCTTATCTAACAGATAATGAAAGGTATGTACAGAGGATAATATTTCAGACTTGCTAATAAAAAAAACAGTAGCCTCCCTATTCAGTTCGTCCAACGGTGCGTTGTGGTTTGAAATAAAATAATAGTTTATCTTTTTAACTGTTTTTTGTACACAACAACCTATAGTTGTGGCTTTTGCTAATAAGGAAACATCTCGTATTTAAAGGACAATATTGGTGCCAGTCATTATCACATATGTGATAGAACTGGTTAAACACTTTCCGAATATAATTTTAACACAGAGATCATTGCTACGATAGATGCATAACGACGATTTGAAGAAATGGAAGTGATAAACGCAAAAGAAAAACACAAGTTATCCTTCTATATAACTGACTGAAAGTAACAATTGATAACACATACAATGATCTCTGTGTTAAAATTATCCCCTGTTGTACGTGGCAAGGAGTAGGGTCGCCTGTCCAACCTCATGGGTTTCCTAGGGGTACTCCGGTTTCCTCCCACTGCTAAAGACCCCTACGCGAATTATTGAAATAAAATTAAACCATATGTTAGTCCCGAAATAACCTAGTTTGTGTCGTGTGGACGTTAAACACCATTTCTCTCTCTCTCTCTGTTGAAACTATATTTTGAACGTGTTGAATGAGTTATGACCCATTTGAATAGATTGACACCACCGTACATACTTTAATAACTTTTATGTTTGGAGCTAGGCCTTCTGTTGGTTGTCATTTTATATGTATTTTATGTTTGAGCAGATTTATAAAGATTTTACAGTCAACTATCTGGGCTGATGAAACATTATATAAAATGGCGAAATCTGTGATAACGTCTGATTTCCCTGGCAACATAACAACACAGTTTATTGCCATGATACAGGTAAGGTTGTATGTTATACAAATTCTAGGGTTAGGTTGCAGGGTAGGGTGGGAGGAGACAGGTTGTACAGCAGGATGAGATTAGGTTGTAGGGTGCGAGGAGACAGATTTTGGGGGTTTGGTTGTTGTTTGTAGGGGGGTAGAGAGTTATGGTGGTAAGGAATTATGGTAGCAGGGTGGGGAAGAAGACATATTTAGGGCTTGTTGGAGGTTGATAGAGGGTGGGGTGTGATTAGGTTGTAGGGGAGACAGATTGTAGGGCTGGGTGATGGTTGATAGAACAGGATGAGGGTGGTAGCAAGGATTGTAAGGTGGGGTAAGAGGTGAAAGCCAGTTTTTTGATGGGGTATTGGTGTGGAGCAAATGAACAGGATGAAATTAGGTGCTATGCATATGCATTATTACTATTATTATTATATTTGGTAGATAAGTCCTATGATCATGTTTTTTGGATTTGGCACCATATAAATGAACATATTATATTTATAGAATGATAAGGTTATATTTGACAGTATTTATAGAATAATATTATATTTGACTGTAGGGTATGATTATATTTGACAGTATTTATAGAATATTATTATATTTGACAGTATTTATAGAATATGATTATATTTGACTGTATGATATGATAATATTTGACTGTATGATATGATAATATTTGACTATATGATAAGATTATAATTGACTGTATGATATGATTATATTTGACTGTATGATATGATTATATTTGACTGTATGATATTATAATTGACTGTATGATATTATATTTGACTGTATTTATAGAATGACGTAAGTAAGAAGAGAGAGTTATTTCAATCGCAGTTAGTTATATTATTCTGGGTTCGAGGTGTAACCAGAATCAATAAATGGTACCAAGACAGGTGAGTTATGCTATCTATAGGTAGATTATCTCCCTTATTGTTGGACCTTCTCACTCATGATGTAAACTGACATATTATCACCGTTCAAGAGATGATCTGGCTAAGTGGGTAAGACAATGGCTCGCTAGCCTTGAGGTCGGGAGTTCGAACTCTGCATTGGCCTAGATAATCCATTCAGGTTTTCTGGCTTGGTTTCCCCTTTTCAGTGATGTAGGATGGATGGCCTGATGGAAAACGAGTTCCCGTGTAAAAAGATCCCTTGGCAGTTGGAATTGGATATAAGAGTAGGCTGTAGTGCCACTGTCCATGCAAAATTTGAGTCATAGTACACTGTATGGTGGATGCCCGTCTTCATTAGCCCAGTAAAACACTAGGACATTAAACCCCATTTTATTTCATTTCATTTCAAGAGAGGATCATTGTTCAAAATAAATGTGCGGTCCCTGGGACTCTTGAGATAAATATCAACAATCTGTCCTGTTTTGTAAGTAGTGCAGTCCTTAGGACTAAAACTATGTTTGCTCTTTAATATGATAATATTGTGGTTTTGAAATTATTATTAAGTACTATTTATTTTATTTCCAGGAATTGTTGTTATATATTGAACAAGTTGATTGAGGTAGCGTTCACACGCGAAGGTTTACTACCCCAAGTAGAGGCCATCTTTAAAGATTGCTTTATGGTAAGTAAAATAATTATAAAATAACGATTATTTCCACTGGATGAATAAATATCGATAATTTACTTAAATTTGAATACATGTAACTTAATGTAGCTTTTAGTCAGTTTGACTGTTTGGATTTTATGTTGAGGGAGCCATGATGGTTCTGTGAGTAAGATGCTGGCTCCCGTTTTTGGCTGAGAAATTCAGCAGGATTTTCTGGCATGGTCTGCCCTATTCAGTGGTGCAGTACACAGGGCTTGACAAGGACAGCTGTCTAGTCAGTCGGATGGTATGCACATAAAAGATCCCTTGGCAATTGGAATTCGATATAAGAGTTGGCCGTATTGCCGCTGTCCGAGCAAAATTTCCCCATAGCATACTATGTCTTCATTAGCCCAGTCGGAGCAGAACAGTAGGACATTAAACTCTGTTTGATCGCAAAAAGGGGAGAACACAGTATGACAATAAACAGCATTTAATTACATTTTCATTTCACTTCTCTTTTTGTAAGTCGACAAATGTTCGATTCTGCTACAACATTGTCGTCTATTTATTTCAGAACTTGATAAAAGAATCCGGTCAACAAGGCGTTATGTCGTCTGTTGTTAACTGGATATCGTCTGGTGTTTATCTTCCTTCGTTTTTAGAGAGATCATCGAGTCGAGAGTTTGTGTGGTTATCGTATATTATTTTGATGCTGGAGAAAAATTACGAAGTTGGATCACGAATCTGGCCATCGTTACAGGAAGAATTGTACGGAAATCAGGCCGTTACGGTTGATCAAGCTCTAAAGGTAACATTTTCACAGAATGGTCTGATTGAGAATAATTATGGATTTAGCGCTATAAAAATGGACGAATTGTTATTTATTATTTGTCTTTATTGGGTGGTTGAGAAAGATTATTGAGAAGAAAAAATTTATCGTTTCATTCCTGTTAAAAGTATCAGGCAAAATCTAGGGGAAGAAACAACAAATTTTTGTTTTTGTTTTTCAGAATGTAATACATAGTTTAAAGTTGCAACATGCTCCAGCCTTACATCGGTTAAATATATATCGCTGGGCGTTACAGGCCATGGACACACCGTATGATCATACACTATTACCGTTACTATGGCAACAATTCTTTCTCCTCTTCCTTGGTAGAAATGTTACAGAGACGAGGTATATTAATTTATAGTTTTATCTGCCATGAGCTCCATTGAATTTAATAAATAATCATGTCCCATAATTCAAAACAGAATTACAATGATTTGACACGTTTCAATCAATTTCTTGTCTGTATGTAATCATTTTGAAGCTAAATATCCATTCAAGATATATTCATCAATTTAGTTACGAATATATATTCATAAATTGAGTTAAGAATGTGTTATATAATTTTTTCTACCATGAGTACCATGGTACTGGTTTGTATTTTGACAATTCGGCATATATTTTTACATGCGACCAAAATATATTAAATTTTTAACCAGTTGTTTTGTATTTCATCTATTGTAGTGTTCCACATCGGGCAAGTATTGGTGAACGGTTTTTCTCCAGTCTCGGCCATTCATCCATGTTGAAAATGATGAAGAAGAATTTGTCAGAAACGATTGAAAAACTCCATAAAGATATTGAGGAGGCGACGGAAGAACAAACAGAAAATCAAACATTGAATAGGACATTAGATCAAAATAATATCCAATTAAAACAGAGATTACTGAGGTAGGTAAACAGGTTATTCATTCAGGAAGGTCTCATATCACTTTTAACATTTGTGATCTTTTTAATTTTAATTAATGCGTTCACATATGTTTTTACATTTGGTTATGGTAATAAAGTGTTTGATGATGATGATGATAAGACTAACAATAAAGATATAATACGATGATGTGGGCATATATTTCATTGCTTGGCTGTCTTTCTTTTCAATGTTTTGAGACTTTTGTTCTGTTTTGATAACAGATTTCTTTCGACAGTAGTCTTGTTTAACCAATATTTATATATAAATATGTTTGTTTTATTATCGTAGGTTGTATCAAACGATGGTATTATGGCTGGAGGAACCAAGACTACACGATGCCAATCTTTATCTTCCTTCGTTACCACCTCAATACGATGCTTCTAAACTTTTACTTCTCTTTCAAAATATACAGGTAGATATAACTCATTTATATTCAATAGAATAACACAGGTAGAATTACAAAGGTAGAATGACACATGTAGAAATATTGCAGGTTGATACACCGATGGAAATACACAGGTAGAATTATAGAGGTAGAAATAACAAGGTAGAATTAACAAGTAGAAATACACAGGTAGAAATATACAGGTAGAATTAACAAGTAAAAATAACAAGGTAGAAATATACAGCTAGAAATATACAGGTAGAATTAACAAGTAGATATACACAGGTACAGGTAGGAACACACAGGTAGAAAATGTACATTATACAAGTAGAAAAAGACAGGTATAACTTTTTCTTATTTCAATAAGTCTATTTCAATCAGATTGTGGTAGCACCAGTTTTCAGATTCATTTCTTAGGTGTTCTTGTAGTCATGGGTTTTAGATATTAAGGTGTGGATTTCAGATACTGATGTTTTTCACTCAGTCAAATGGCCAATCTGATTAAAAAACAGAATTACAGATCTATATTTCGCTTTGTTTTTTTATACTTTCGATGGCCAGCATTACGTGAAGATCTGACAAGTTATACTGGAAGGTTGTGTCAGGGGTTGTATAAGTGGCTTTTGATCCTGTGATGTCATATATTGATTAATCAGTCAGTATTAACGTTTGTATTGATTCACCCAGATTTTTAAAATGGTGCCAACCTTTTAATTTGTTTTTGTGTTTGTTTTTAGAATCCATGGATGGAATTCGTCGATTTAAAACAGGTTTGTGAAGATGTTGAATCAAGTGGCGTTGATTGGAGGAAATTGATCACATGTCGACCTTCTAGATCGCCAACTATCAATCAAAATCAGTGGCATACAGGTAAGGTGTTCTGGGATATGTATTGTGCAAATTTTGTCTGGACAGCCCCACTATGGCCTGCTCTTCTTTAAAACTCCAAAGTTTATTTTACATCCACAGGACCACAGTTTCTCAAGCCAGTGGGGGGTGAGGGGGTAGAGGGGCATGCGTTGGCTGGGGTGGGGTTGGGGTAGGATATGGTCGCCTGTTCAACTGGTTTCCACTGCTAAAGACCTACTGTTCTACTCGGACTTGACTGGGCTAGACGACAGTATACTCTCATTCAATATAATTCATAATTTGTTGCAGACGAAAGTTATACTACAGGAAGGATTGTGTTGACGTGTTATTGTCATGGATACAGAAATATGTGGATTAATTAATTCTACCATCAGTTTTTATTTTGAAATGAGTTCAGAGAAAATTATTTGTTTTTCCAGCAACAGAGAAAATTGTAGATTGTTTAAAGAGAGATAGTTTGTTATTGGCGGCACCAGGCCTAGTGACGTTAAAACCTGCTGTTCCTGATATCTCTGTGGTTATAATAGAAGATAAATCATCCTTACTGCATCTGATTAACGCGGACATTAATATCATTAAACAATATGCAGGGTAAATATATTTCATCTAGCTGTTAGTTCTATCACAAATGGGGGGTGGGGATGGCCTATTGTTCTAGAGTGCTGTGCTTCGACCTCTAGCTGACCGGTCACCTCTGGCTTACGGCTGTGGTTTTGATCCCTGGTGTGAGCGTATGTGGCATAGACATAGGGGCGCCTTCTCCACCTCGTGGTTTCCTCCTGGCACTCCGGTTTCCTCTCACTGCTAAAGACCACTACACGCAAGCGAATTATTGAAATAAAATGAAACCGTATGTTAGTCCCGAAATGACCTGGTTTGTGTTGAGTGGACGTTAAACCCCATTTTTCTCTCTCTCTCTATCACAAATATCCCAATAGAAGAATATTTCAACTCAATGATTAGTAGGCTAGTCCTGAAAGGAGAACCTCATCATAACAGAGAGACAGAAAAGGGTTTAATGTCCATTCGTGAGAAACTAGGTCATTACTCCTTTTCACCAACAACTGGGGAATCAAAACCATGACGGTTGACTCAATTACAGACCTTTTGATACAGCGCGCACATGCTAACCATTTGGCTAGCCAAACCGCCATCACATTATAGAGTCACACGATGAATTGTTCTAGTATATAAGGGTTACTATCTGCTGTTGTGTGTTTTTTATATAAATATAAATATTGTGTTTGTTTATTTTTCAGTTTATTTACTGATCGTATTGACAGACATTGTGCGGCTGATATGGGTTACGTAGATCTACTTCCTTCATTGTATTCTAACCAATGGAAACAGGTAAATACTTGAACAACCAGTTTCTTTTTGTCATAAAACACAGATCCTATTCCATTTTGTTTTTATATTTTAAAATTTTGTTTTACTTGTCTTTACTACACTAGGATCTGGAAGAGTTGTTATCATTGACGTGTTCTGATTGATGTGAGGCATTATTAGCCAATGAAACGGTCGATTACGCGAGCTTTAGGCAGGTTTTGCATGAACCGTGGGTAATCAATTTGTAACATCAATGCTGATTGGTCAATCAAATTAGTTAGTCAAAAACAGTCCGTATGTCCTCTGACGTGACCTATCGCTAATACCGGTCGGATCTTTATGTAGTGTAGGCCATTGAAATGTAAAAAAAACAAAACAAAATATATATCTGTATTTTAATCTGATTGGCCAGAAACTAGAATAATTGAGCGTAAATAGTAATATATACCTGATGGATGTTTTCATGTTCACTATTGACCGCGATAGACTTCCACTCTACTGTACATAATCATAGTTTTTTTTTAGATGAATTACAGAAGTGACAGAATATGTTGTAAGATATATAATCTGTAAGCCTGATGTAAGATATATCATCTTGTAGGCCTGATGTAAGATATATCATCTTGTAGGCCTGATGTAAGATATATCATCTGTAGGCCTGATGTAAGATATATCATCTGAAGGCCTGATGTAAGATATATCATCTGTAGTAGGCCTGATGTAAGATATATCATCTGTAGTGGGCCTGATGTAAGATATATAATCTGTAGGCCTGATGTATGATTGTCTGAATATAAAAATATATAATTATTTTACCAGGTGATGCTGCCGGTAGAATGTACCAGTAAAGTTAATCCACTACACAGGTGTTCTAATCCAGCCGTTGTCAATCTCAGGGTGAGTTCAAATCAAACTATCTCTAATCTCAGGGGGAGTTCAAATCAAACTATCTCTAATCTCAGGGGGAGTTCAAACTATCTCTGATCTCAGGACATGTTCAAACTATCTCTGATCCCTAAAAAATCCTCCTTGATATCATTTTGTCAAAATAAACAAACCTTTAATTTCTGATAACAGATGACATTTGTATTGAGTATTCCTTACCCCAAGTTGTTAACAGAGGAAAGTTAATTAAGTTTTCTCATCCTGAAGTTGTTAACAAAGGAAAGTTTAACAATGGAAAGGTTATTTTAGATTTTCCATCCTCAAACTGTTAACAGGAATGTCTGAAGAAATTGTTTCACTGTTAGAGTGCTATGTGATAGATACTATTTGATATTTCTTATCCTCCAGTTGAAAATCACAATTTGTATTTTGAATGTATCAGTAGAGGTTCGAGAGAATAATGCAATCAGATTCAATGTCTCATCTAAGAAGAGAAGAATGAGAATTAAGATTATTAGTCTTATTATTCATTTATTTAAAGATAGAAATTTTACCTTATTTATGATATTTCTACAGAATGAGAGAGGGGGTTGGATGGCTGAATTGTTAGTGTTTGCGCATTGCATCAGAAGTTCGGTCGGTGAGTCAACTGTCATGGTTCCGATTTTTGGTTGTACGTGACAAGGAATAGGGTCAAGGATCGGAGTAGGGTGGCATGTCTGCCCAACATCTTGGGTTTTCTCTCGGTCCTATGGTTTCCTGGCAATGCTAAAGACCAGTATGTGCAAATAAATTTTTGAAATTGAATTGAACGATGTGTTAGTCCCGAAATGACCTAGTTTTTGTCAAGTGGACATTAAACTCTCTCTCTTTTTCTATGATTTCTTTCTATAGAATGAGAGAAGAATGAATTAAGATGATAGTTTTTATAATATTTATGTAGATAGAGGAACGAGAGAAGAATGATATAATACAGAGACAGATTGATGAGAATCGAGCTGAGTATAAACAGATAATGATAGAAGGTCTACTACCTCCACCACAGAATGTTTGTATAGCTGCTGTACATGTAGAAAACGCCATCACGTTAGTATATACTTCACTTATATATTTGATTAACCTATCAGCAATGATGTTATTAATGGATTACCCACATTTCCTTCAAAACACGCCTAAAGCTCACTGTAACAGACCGTTTTATTGGTTAAAACCTCTCATGATTCAGAAGAGGTCAATGATAACCGAACCCATACACTAATCGTGGTGTAGTAAAGACAAGTAAAACAACTCTAAAAATGAAACGAAATAGGATCTGTGTTTTAATCAGATTGCTTATCCATAAACTAAATGTTATTTTCACTACTTAATAATCTTTCGGTTATTTTTATCGCAATTTAAATGATTTATATCATCGTTTCAGAGCATTAATCAAATTAGCTCAAGCCACAACAACGGATGAGAAAGTGACGAGTTTATTTGATACAGCTAATACGTTATTTTATCAGTTAGCTGCATGTATTACAGAAGAAACAGAATTTTATCCACCATCAAAACAATTCTTTCAGTCCTGTATAGAAATCATCGGACAGGTAAGAAATATCTTTGTTGTTGCTATAGTAACCGTGTGGTAGTTGCGGAGTAAAAGAATTGGAATATCTATGTGAAAGACCTCACCCAGAGTTCACAAAGCATTCTCAGACTTAAGTTAAAAATTTACTCAACTTTCAATCACTGTTTATGAGAAATATCTTTGACCCAGAAACACAAAACTTTCCATATAGTTTCTTATTGATGTATTTGAGACATTCAAACAACAAAAGTTTTATAAGGGGCTATATATTTGAGTAAATGCTTTGTTAAATCGGGGCCAGGTTTCAGTTAGTGTAGGCTGAGGAATATTTTAGGATTTTCCACCCCTGGTCGGTTCCCACTTCTTAAGGGTAGTGCCTACTGGGCTGACTAGTAAAGTGTGCCTAATTTTTATGATGGAACAAAAAGTAAGATCCATCAGTGGCTCTTAATGGAAAAGAACCTTTGTCCGATGGAATTTGGTTAATGAGTAAGCAGAAAAGTTGCTGTCCAAGGAATATTCGCTTTCCCAGCATTGTGATAAAAAAAATAACCATATGTCAGTCTCAAAATGACAGGTATAGTGTGTTGATTAGATGTAACCATTAATATCATTATTTTTAGATTTTCAATTCCATTCATTTCCCCAAATATCAATATTTATGTTCTTATTCAGAAATAAAACGACAAATTGACTGCTTCATTTTTAATTTTTATTTACAGGAATTTATTTCCCGTGATCCCAGACAAACACAGAATTTATTACAGTTTAGTCTGGATAATCCGAAACGATCAGGATTAACCAGTCCACATTTTAACCCTAACAATAGTGCACCGATATTTGTTGGATTATATGAACAGTTGATTTCGGTTCTGAAGAAACAAAATCTTGATCTCGTCTTCATGCTGTTAACTAAGGTAATGATGTTATATCGTCCGTCTGTTGATATGGTTAGCTATATACATAAAATCAAAGATGTCTGACGTTTGTGTGCCCATCACGCTTCGTTGTACGGATCCATCCCCGCAAATTAACTGGCATGACCCTATAAATCTTTAGTTCATTGATTTTGGGCCCTGGGTGAATCAAGCTTTTGTATATTATAATTATCAATAGAATCATACAGAAAAACAACAAATATATTTTATCGAATCAATTTTATTATTCACTATAGTTTATTTTTTTTACCCCAGTTAGTGCAGAGAATAAAACTTTAAACTGCATTTCATTTTATCACATAAAATTTAATTTTACCCAAATTGGCGGTCTAGTCATTTAAATATTGCAGCACATTTTAAATTACCAATCTATTTTGTTGCATGTAACAGTTTGATGTCTGGCTGTGGTTAGAGAAAGGAAGACCATCCACGGATGAAATTAAAAAATTTATCTCTATATTAGGATCAGCGTTGATGACCTGTGGTGCCGAACCTGAGAAACAAACAAAAATTGTCTTTGATGTAAGTTTTACGTCTTAATTTATCTTTCTTACATTTTAAACAAGTTCTAGGTGTAAGCGATGGGGATTGATTGTCTTGGGCTATTCAGGTAGTCAAAAGGGTGGGGGTAGTTTAGATAGTCATTGGGATTGGGTCATGTAGTCATGGGAAGGGGTGGGTGGTGTAGCGGGTCGGGAGTTGTAGTTAAGGTCAGTTAATCATGAAGGGTGGGGTGGTGGTGGTACAGGTAGTCATGATTGGGTTGGGGTTTAGTTAGTCATGGGGACAGGGGTGTCATGGGTTGGGCAAGGTATTCCCATGAAGGGGTGGGGGTTCAGGAGTCTGGAGAGGTGGGGTGTTCAGACAAGCATGAGGGGGTAGTCTGGTTTGTGCTGAAATGTAGGATGTTAAGCCTATCACATTTCTTTTTTTTCACATGGTGGGTTTCCCCCTGAAATTTGGAATGGGCACCATGGTCAGTTTTACAGTGAATTTCCTTTTATTTTCAGTTATATTGTAGTCATTTACAGTTGGTTTTACAGCATAATTATCCCTGTCACATGACTGATGTTCTTTCAGTACTGTTACAAGGTAAACAATTATTCTGTTTCATCATGTGGTTGATTATAGAACAGTAGGACATTAAACCCCATTTAAATTTCATTTATTAGAAATGCCTTGCTATATTAAAGCGAGAATTTCATATTTTCTAAGAAAGTCAAAACATATTTATTTTGCTCAGTAGGTTGTCAAATCACTATTATACGATCATAGGCATTATTTCTCACTTTTTAAATTCATCGACACCTGAATTAATAAGACAATTACCTTCCATGTTTTTCAATTCCCTCCCCCGCCCCCAAATGGAATAGCTATCTTCAAAGGTTTGAATTTGAAGTTGAAAATGATATTTTTGCCAATTTTTCAAATGGCAATAGTGAATTATTGAATTAATAGGATTGTTCTGTGACAATGTAGGAATGTTTATAGATACCATCTATTTTAAGGCTTTATTTTAATACATTTTAAAAATATAACTTAAAAATATGAAATGGCCGCTTTTTTTAGGTTCATCATTAGATAAGATCCATGTACACTGTTGGGAGATGTTTTTAATGGCGTGTTTCACTTATATACCAACATCTACTGTAGAAGGTGGCCGTAAACCTTCTCTCGTGTTTAATATAGAACAAGTTGAATCTTGTAGAGATACACAACTCAGCACCATTCAGGTAATTCACAATTAGGTTTATAGATTAATTTATGAACAAGTCTGGAAATAAGGCACCTGTCACAGACATTGTCAGTCATAGATTCAGGCTTTGTCCGACAAAAAACGTCTGGTGCCTGTCGTTTTGTCCCTCACTGATTTGGTTTTTTATTGAAATTATTAATACATGTAGCTTGTCCAACCTTTTGGATTTTCTTTGGGTCCTCCTAAAGACTACTACATGCAAGCGAACTATTAAAAAGTCAGTAAGGATTCGCCACCTTGGACCAATGTTTCCTTAAAAACAGCTTAAATATCCCGATTCTGTCTAAAATCGACAGATGATGTTTAGCTAATTATATTAACTCGAAATGCTCAGTGTGCCCCTGTGAAATGTGCACCACTGTGTCCTGTGATCAGCCAGGACAGAAAATCAAAAGTATTGGAAGAAACGTGATAGTATAATGAAACAAAATATTTCTAATGAGTTAATTATTATCTCTATCACCTTGAATTTAAGTTAAAGTGTATCATTATCATTATACTTTAGTTGACTGATCAATTTTCTTATTATGTTTGTTTTTTGTTCAGGTAAATGAGATATTAAACTGGTTATCAAGTTATTTTATGGGAGTGAGATCAAAGACTAATACAGGTGCATTATATGGTTTATATCCTACATGGGGTCGTTATATACCTTATATATCACAACTACTAGCGACTCTAATCAGATGTCTCGTTACTAAGATGATGTTTAATTTGACAGATATCGACCCATATCAAGGTAAAGTCATGAAACATACTGAGAATATCAAAAATATTAAAGATACATTATGAGAGATAAGATACTAGATAATGTGAAGGGGATTTGCAGAAAATTTCAGTCAAATTGATCCACTCGGAACCAAGATTTTAGCAATTGAAAATTCGGCATAGCCTTGATCATCATTACTAATGTTGATACGATAACAAACATAGTCTTGGTTATCCATTTCAGGGTTAAATCAGGAATGTAAGTTTAGCAGCAAATGGGATCTTAATCCTAATACACATTATACATATTGACAAAATTTTAGAAACCATGGTGATTGTTCTCCATAAAAACGGTTTTGTTTGATTATGTCCGAATTACTAAAAAATATTAAGATTGACAGCTTGCCATTTTAAATCGCTCCAGTGGGAATCCATATGGCAATGATTCACAAACCTGGCTGAGGGAGTTCCTGGAGATCTTTCAGCGTTGTGTCAGTAGTGCAGGAATTAGGGTCTGACAGGGGAAAGCTGAAAGTTCTGAGATGTGGGGTACGAAAAACTTAGATTCATTTGTTCACTTGTTCATGGAAATTCTCTCTCTCTCTCTTTGATGGAAATATCACTATCCATGTCAAATTTAAGAGGTTGTATTTCTAAATTCTTGACTGTTTAAATAAGGGACAAACTGTTAAAATCAGGAACAAGAATGTGCATAAGTGGTTTTTATCAACTTTCGTTATAATTGATCTACCTCAGATTGTGTGTGGGTAATTTGTTTTTGCTGTACTACCAGATGCTGTTTACCATACGAGTTCGACTTTTTGTAGGATATTGACAGATTGATATCTATATATTAATGTTATTGCTGATTAAATTTCAATGACTTAATTAATATATATTATTGTTTTGCTTTAAGTATTGGATGTAGTTTGGCGACAGACAACTACTGTGTTTGCTCCCTGGATTGAGCCTGTATGGCATAATAACCAATTGATATCACCATGGCATGAAGGAGATGATCTGGTTGCCATGGAAATGGTTGCTATGTTTAGAAAGATGGTCACATTCCTGTACAATGAGTTTGAAGGTATTGTTTAGCATTATTTACAGTATTAGTTGGATTTGATGGACTTGATGTTCCAGTTTCATTGAATGACTTGATGTTCCAGTCTCATTGAATGACTTGATGTTCCAGTCTCATTGAATGACTTGATGTTCCAGTCTCATTGAAAGACTTGATGCTCCAGGCTTATTTTACATTGTTTAGTAATCAAAGTTAATAATTTATATACTCTAAGAGGAAATAAGAGATTTCGCATCAATGAAAAGATTATATATGGTGCCCCATATACATGATATTCAAAAGAGTGGCAATACTGAGCTGTAACACAGATTCTTTTATATCAAATATTAAACAAAACTTACATTTATGCTGAGATAAAAAATATTTATTGTTGATTTTTTTTATCTTGATAATGTCATACACTGTGGGGCCCTTCTTGTGGATTCATGTTCAGTAACACAGTTTGCACCATGATAAATTCAACTCCGGAAAAAAAATCCCTGAGTCACCTAGCTTCTCATGGTTTATTAGATGAAGAGAACACG
This sequence comes from Patella caerulea, assembly GCA_036850965.1. NCBI lineage: Eukaryota > Metazoa > Mollusca > Gastropoda > Patellidae > Patella > Patella caerulea. Next base: position 77,266,934 of record JAZGQO010000010.1, on the reverse strand, counting down.
AGTTGTAAAATAAACTTTAAATTAGAAAATATTTTCCTCCCCCGCCCCCCTTAAACACAATGAACTTAATTAATATTATGAAATTTAATTCTTTGGTTTGTGTATTTCAGAGAAAGCACCAAATTTTAGTAGTAGTGTATATTCGCTGTTGTTGATGTATTTTATGACGTCATTAGCTAAACAAGGTGTATTAAAACATGTGGTATCAACTATAATAACAGAACTGGAACAGTTGCCATGGAAAACAATTAAACCTGATATACAATTACTGGAAACCATGATCAAGGTAATACATAATCTAATAAATGTTGAATTAAACATACATGTATGTAATTCATTTGACCCATTTCCAGTGGCAGCATGACGGATGAAAAATACAACATGCTCCAAATTATAACACATACCTATGGAAAAACAACTGCTTCTATATTTGGGTGATGTTTCGAAGAGTATTCTTTCAATTTTATTAGATGCATTTCAAAGATTATGCTCCATTTTAAGAATGTGATTGTACTGTAGTAAAGAAAAACTTGATTATGATTGGAGCAATATTTGGTAACCACCTATTAGAATGACAATAAACCAAGGCTTTCACTTTAAAATGTTTCCAGATGTCCATTTATAATGCATTTTGTTTTCCCAGGATTAACAAGACAATGTTTATCCAGATGCCAAATTTTATATTTAAGTGTTTTTATACAATATTTAGCTATAAATGTAACTGAATTTTTTGTGTTTTAAGGTTAAAGATTAATTCTATTACAGTTGGGTTCTAATCCCTTTTTAATACATCCAATATTTTAAATTATACGACAACCCTACTTTAAATACCTTCTGAGCTTGTATTCTTTTTTGATCTGTAAAATTTTTAAAATTCGATTTTAATGCTTTACATATATTTGCAAGGTGAAAGAAGTAAGTCCTGAACCATGCTTCCATCTAGTTGGTTATATATTAACGCAAGCCGACTGGAATGTGATCTGGGATTATCATAATATCCATCAACCTCCAGATATCGCCAGTAGATTTCAATCAACTCTACTTGTTTTAATGATTCAAACATACGGAACAGCATCATTGTTACAAGTAAGTTTATTTAATTTAAATAACAATTTAATTTATTTCACTCACAGTCTGATTGAATTTTGTGAAAGGCAGAATGTAGCATTAGATAAAATGTGCTTGAATGCCCCCCTGGGGAAAGTTTTAAAGGGGCTAATGATGAGTGTAATCTTATGTACCATAAGACAATTCTAGTCATATTTCCTTACATGTTATGCAGGTGTGGTCTTATATATATCGTCATTAGGTATGGTCAATGTAAAATAAAATACCGTACGTACGGGAATTAAATCTAATAAATAACAAAGTGTACCTATTTTTGTATTACTACGAATTTGAATATTTTTTTGACACGTGATTTTTGGGTGAGGTCTAAAAAATGCCTAGTTAAATAACGATAAGAGTTATGTCCCTTTAATTTCGGTAAAAATGTCAAACAAGAAAAAATTTGAATCCCCATCACTGGTTTAGCACCTTAGTGTTCTTCATCGACAGGGCTAATCAAGACTAGCGCACGCCATGCACATTGCCCTGATAGTGGCACTATGGCCACTTGATAGGATTCGTGTACCGATTTTGGTCCTATCCAAATGACAAGATACAGTTCTTTGTCATTCACTCCGTCCTGCTGGGAAGTGGAAACCGCACCGGAAAATAAAGAGGAACTCGTCACAAAGACCGGGATGGAACCTCAGATTTCCAGGTTATCGAGCTGGCACTGAGCCAGCACTTACCCAACGAGTCATAAGTGGAGCCAACAGTAGCTAAGATATAGTGAATAGGTGATTAAGCCACTTTGGGCAATTACAATGAAAAACTAGACCTGCATGCAGGAATGACGGGTTTCACTGGTGCCACGTTACCCTTAAACATGTCACTTCCGGTGCCAAGTTACCCTTGAACATATGTCACTTCCAGTACCAACGAAACCATTAAACAGGTTTCCAAATTAACATTGCACACAAATAAAATGGATGCAGAATCAAACAAATCCAGCAATATCAATTCATTTTATACATTTGTTACTTGTAAATGATCTTGACAAAATTACATTTCTTCCGGTGTTAATGAAAATGTTCAATTAGTCTTATGAAATCAGAAATGGCATACGATATCATATAGTGAAAATTTTATGTAAATCGAATAATAATTGCCACTTTTAAAGACCAAAAAACTTGAAAAGTGACTTGTAGAAAATCGACTATTTCTCTGCAACCGTACAAGTTAGAAACCATTTTGTGGTATCTGTATGATCGTATGGGTTCATTTTATTTGTTGATTGGCATCAAATACCATAATTTGAAAAACATTTCAAAACAGACTCATTTGAATAAAATATCTGTTTTGAAGGCTAAAAATACAGTTTTTGCCAAAATGATGTTACTTCCGGTGATAATGAAAATCTTAAATTACTTGTATGAAATCCTAAATGGCATTAGGTATAACATGGTGTAACGTTTATGAAAATCGAATAATAATTGACACTTTTATGGCCCAAAAACCTTCAAAAGTGGCCTGTAGAAAACCGTCTATTTCTCGGCAACCGAACAAGTTAGAAACAATTTTATGATATGTATATGACCATTTGAGTTGTGTTTATATGTGAATTTAAACCAAAAGTTAAAATTATTAATACATATTAAGTAATTCTTGGTTGAATAAAACATTGATTTAAAAAATTTAAAATACAGTTTTTGACAAAATGACGTCTCTTCCGGTGTCAATTTTAAATTGTAATCAACTTGATATGACGCTACATGCTTTTTGAATCAAATGATGTCACTTTTATAAAAATCCAATCATAATTGACTATTTTACAGGCAAAATAACGAAAACAGTGACTTGTACAGAACTGTCCATTTCTTGGTAACTGCTTATATTACAAACTAATTTTAACATACATTTTCTCCGTATGGATTATAGCTACAAGTTTATAAAAGTTACGAAGAAATATTTTAAAATCTGAAAAGCCTGAATAGGTTGTAAATGGGTCAATTTTACACCATTTTTAGCCATTTAATCGAATTTGCTCGAAAATGAAATCGAAATTAAAAAAACTGCTTCCGCCATTTTTTGCGCCTTGAAAGGGCACACTCTTTGAGTCAAATAATTTTTCCAAAAAATAATATTTGTTTTCGAAAAATGGTACCTAACTGTCAAAATTGTAGTTTTTGGTAAAATTATGCCACTTTCGGTGCCGACAGATAACACTTCCGGTAATAAAAAAAATGACAATTGAGACAACGAAGCATATGAACTTTGTTTTATACAAATCGAACAATAAAAAATTAATCTAGGACTGAAAAACTGAATTAGCCAATAGCGGCCAAGGAAAGTTACTGAGACAAAATGTTTTAACATTTTTGCACTAGGCAGATGACTCTTTAATTCTGTGCACAATACGATTAAAAAATATTTATAAATAAAAAAGTTTTTTGTAAAATTATAAATTTTCGAAATTTGGCGCCTAATATCTTCGAAGATTTGCCGAAAATCAAAAATCGAAAGTAGCGTAGCTATGTGCCCTGTCTCAGGCTATGCCAAAATGTATCGAAAGTTAAAATCCAATGATTATTGTTAAAATTACTGCAATATTTTCAAAAACGATAACTTCGGTGATTTCGGACATTTCGCATTGTCGCAGAACGTTCAAAATAGCTTTATCCTCTAAGTCACACCCACTTTCCCAGTAAAACCGAAGAAATCGTAACGATGCGACAAGCAGTTGCTGAGATCTACTCAAAACAAAAGAAGAATAATAATAATAAGAAGAATAATAATTTTAACAAAAACAATAGTGTTTCACACAAGCTTCGCAGTGTGAAACCCTAATAATTATTAATAGTTTTTATTTTTATCTTGAACATTTATATTTTTTTAAAATACAGAAACCAGAAACGGTTCAACTTTTATCAGAGATGGAATGTAGAGAATGGAATTTTATAACATTGTCAAGTTACAGAAATGCCAGTAATGCTTTTCTCATGACAGCGGAACCGAAATGTGTTTTAGCAGAACGATCGAATCCTTCATCACGAGGTTTAGCGTAAGTATAGATTTACTATGTAGCTTATTAATGTATTTGTGATACAAACTTAATCAACAGAGTTATTACATTTTATATGGAAAAAAATCTCACAACTTGAATAGTCCACAGTTAAGCTTTCTAAAAATGCAATTCTTTTTAAATTTTTCGTGTCACCTGGAGTTGAGTTCGGCTCATTCACAGCAACAAGGCATGCAGTGTACGCTGTGCGACAAGCGTCTGGTTTCGGGGTAGCGGGTCACATACCGTGTGCTCTGAAGGAAATTTTGCCCGGACAACGGTACTACGTCCTACTCTTATATCGAATTCCAACTTGTCATGATATCTTTTACGGGCACACCAATACCTGCACGGGACCTCGCTTTTTCATCCAATCAAAATGACTAGACTCTGTCCTTGTAAGGCCATCCATCCTGCATCACTGACAAGGGAGATACCGCACAGGAAAATCTGGATGAATTTTCTCGCCCAGTGCAGGGATCGAACACCTGACTTACAGGCTAGCGCGCCAGGGCCACAATTACCCCCATATATGATTACACACCACTGTATAACAATGTCTACAATATTAATAAACCAAGATAACATGTTGTATGTTTATAGTTAATTGATGTTATATGGTATGAATAAGTTAATGTCTAATTAAAAGTTCAGATAACATTTAAGGCCTAAAGAAAGACACACAACAGATTTATCTCTTGCATATAATATATGTTTAATAAACCAGGATGACATGTTTGTATGTTTATAGATTGATGAAGAAGGCTGGATGTTTTACAGTTGAATCTAGTGGATCGTGGTCGGGTGATTTACAAGCTAAGCGACAAATGTATATACACACCGTCACATCGTTATTATGTCAGTGTACCTATCTAGAAGATATCAACCCCGATACTTTCTCTACGGTTATAGTTAACCTTCTCTCAGATATTGAACATGTGGAAAGTTCAGGTAAAACTTTTAAGCTAATTTATAGATAATTTCCATCGTAAAAAATACAAAAGCTCCGTCAATTTGAGTGTGATCAACATGATACGTGCCAAGCTTGTTCCTGGGCCAACTGCGCATTGAATGACGTCACAATTCCAAGATGCTTTCAATGATGTAATGCACGATTTCTGGTCCATTGATAATCAAGTCGTTGGTTCCGGTTGATTAATCATTAGGCAGATATTGGATATTGCTCTTGTTGACAAATTGAAAAATCAATCATGCATCCTTCCAACTTCACATTTTCCTCTCGTGTATTGAATTGTCTTCAAACCACCATAATCATTATTCTTGTTCCCATCACAAGATATCAGACTTCACTATCATCTATGTTACTGAGATAACGACTGCGGGTTTTACAAGGGGGATTGGATGGCCGAATGGTTAGCGTGGACACTGTATCATTCGGCCTGCCATCTGGTGTGGTTTCCAATACCCGGTTGTACGTGGCAAGGAGAACGATACACTGGTTTCCTCCCACTACTACAGACCTCTACTCGCAAGTGAAATAAAATTAAACCATATGTTAGTCCCGAAATGACCTAGTTTGTGTGGAGTGGACGTTAAACCCCATTTCTCTCTCTCTCTCTCTTTCTCTCTCTCGTTTTACAACATCTAGACGTTGCTAGATTACTTAAAAATTCCAGAACTGTGAGTTTTATAATATTTAGACTTTCTAGATTACTTCGCAATTCCAGAACCTATAGCTACGTTATCTACAGACATATGAACAGTAGCATCCAATCAGAGGTTGTGACATAGCGATCTCCGTGGTAACCTTTGACATTGAACGAACATCTTAACTGAAAAGCACAGGATTAGTTTTTTGCGATGATTGAGGAATCTGATAGGCCCATAAGCTGGGGGAATACCCAGTCGAAATAAGTGCCAAAATATGCAGGGTATTACGTGAAGACCTTTATTAGATATACATAGTCAAAGCGAGAACAAGCCTTCAATTGAAAATGGTTATCATCAAGCCCTGTTCTTACAGTTGTTGATGTGATATTACTTTATTTCAGTTGTTGATGTAATATTAACCTTGGTTGTTTCAGTTGTTGATTGGAGAAACCAGGATATTGAAGCAGTCGAATTAGTGAGAGTGTTTCTAAGCCTGTTGAATAATGGAAATCCGCAGGGACCATGGAAAGATCTAATAATAGCCACCATTATTCAGTGGATAGAGTCTTCACCACAAAGTTTATTATTGTTACCGTTTATTAAAGCTTCTTCACGACATCTGGCATCACATTCTCATATAGCTCAAATAACGGAAACGTGTATAGATGTTCTCTTTCAATGTGGTAAGTTACTATTTATATATAGCTATAATATCAGAAACATGTTCTCCTGTGATAAGACTGAAAAAGCTTCAGCTATGAAATTTTCGATATTTTATTAAACTTAAATGTGATATAACATAAATCTTTTTGTAAATTTGGAGAGTCTGGCAAGGACAGCTGTCTAGTTGTTTAGATGGGACGGAAAACCGAGGTCCCGTGTTCACATTGGCATGTAGGTTAAAGATCCCTTGACAGTTGGAATTTGATACAAGAGTAGGACGTAGTGCCGCTGCCCGGGCAAAATTTCCCTCATAGCACAGCGTATGGCGTTTGTCCGTTTTTATTTAACCCAGTTAGTAGCAGAACGGTAGGACGTTAAACCCCATTTTATTTTATTTCATTTTATGTAAATTTCAGATGGGAACAAACAGGAATGGACTCCTATTTTAGCAGCGTTTCAAATGCCAGAGACAAACCATGCTGGATTTATTAAAGATGCTATTAATCAGGGAGCTTACCTGGTATTACAGACCTATCTCTTACAACAAATACCCTTCTGTCAGAGTTTGGCGGATGAATTCAGATTGATGGAGATGACTATTGATTGGACAGAACGAGTTAAACCAGGGTAAAATACTGGTCTTCTATTGGATAGGGTGTGTAGGGGGAGGATACAATCAGTACTAGTAGCTATGGCAACCATCAGATGTAGATTTATAGTCGGAACCAACATCAGAACAGCAAATAGCCTGAACTATTCAATATAGAGGCACCCATGTCAATTGTACTGTCTGTTATATTTCTGCTATGAACTCTCTTTTGAAACTATTTAATGATGGGAATGAAGAAGTTTTCAAATAAAGTTTTGGAATTATGTAACCCAAGATCATTTCACACATTATCTTGGAGTTAAAAGACCTTAATCTTAGTCTTTTCAAATTCACCAAGAAAATCCCGAAAATATACCCCAAAGCTCATTGAATAATCAGAGGCAATGCCAATCAGACTCATGTGTCAGTCTTGTTCGCCATCTTACAACTAAATGACATTAGGGTGCAGATAGACTGAAATTCAAAATTTTGATATCAGCATCCTCGCAGATTTGTTTGTTTATTATTTCAGGTGTGAAAATGAGAGTAAGTTGTTGATATGGTGGTGGAAGTTATTACAATTGATGAGATATTATATAGAAAGAGATGGTTCCAAACAAGAGTGTGTTAAATTACTATACAGATTAATAGCAGCTTTACAGATACTAGGTGAAGATCGCACTTCTAGTGGTCTACTCGGAGCTATAGGGTTCGGACGAAAGTCTCAACTCTCTTTAAGGTACGATTCTGACTGTTTCTTGTATTTTACGTGTAAAGGATGAAATGAAAAAATGAAATGGGGTTTAACGTCCTACTCTTCTGCTCCTAACCTGGGCTAATGGAAGACGGGCATACGCCATACAGTGTGCTATAAGCCAAGTTTTGCCCGGGCAGCGGTGCTACGGCTGACACTTATAACGGATTGTAACTGCCAAAGGATCGTTTAAATGCCAGTCAAGGACGCCTAGAATTCGCCATAACAGACAATTTCATTGACTTATTCCTCACATCAAACCAGAACGCGGGTTATATAACAACTCTTTCAGATCCTAGTGTAGTAAAGACAAGTAAAACGAAATTTTGAACTATAAAAAACGAAACGAAATAAGACCAGTCTTTAAATCAGATTGAGTTTTCCTGGTATGTTGAGTCACTGAATCTTCTCTAAACCCTGTTATTTTAATTTCAGATTCCGTATAACAGTACGAGTTTTAGCAGCCTTCTTAGCTTCCCAGATAATCAGCGTCACGACCATCCGAATGACAGCGTCACAGAAACCATCAACTACACCAGCAGCTAAACAAACAATGTTGGCGTTGCAGACATTAAAAACTAACCGCGAATACACGGATTATAAAGATCAGTGTAATATGTTGTGTGTTTTTATTGATGATGAACGCATGTGTTTCGGTCACGCCGTCTTGTTACTTAGTCAACTCGTGAAAGCGTTTTACTCAGATAAACTTTATTTAAATGTTGTATCAGCTGACGAATCGTAACCATGGAAATAAATAAAACGCTCATCAGTATGAATAATCATAACTTCTGTAAATCAAAAATAAAAAACAGTTTGTGATTGTGATGTAGAAGTGACATTAATAATAATAATGAGACTTATAATTCGCCAAAATCAACATCACAATACTAAAAGACTCCAAGCACTGACAACGTCTATGGCCTTTGTAAACATGTGTTTTCTGTGTGTTTTTTGTATGAAATCAGTTTGTCGTTAGCAATGAAATTTCGCTGAGACAAAGATGTTGACTAATATCTACCGGAGTTTGTGGCGTGAACCTGGTGTACATAAGAGGACTCATGAGAGGTGATATGAAAGTTGATAGTGGTTGTGATTACTAGAATCTTCCCGAGTTTCCTTTGTTGAGTTTATTATTTAGTTAAAGATTGTTGATGTATTAAGTCTCTTCACAATGTATTCCATGTCGAACATTATCTATTAAACAACAACCATCCAACCAACTCTATGAAACTGAGAATAGGTTGACACGAGTGGTACTAGATTAAAACATTCTGGATCACAATCAAGAACCAAGTGCTTCTAATCATTAGAAAAGAATTATAAAATAATCTAACTTTTAAACCAGAGTAAATGTTTGTAATATAGTATCTCTTCAGTTGGCGTAATGTAGTTTTTACAGCTACTGACATCTGTCAAGGAAGGTTCAAGCAGTATCCCTGTGACCTGTAGAATTTCTGGGCTCACTTCCTCTTGTATGACAGAAGACAAACAAGTCTCTTCTCTTTCGGTGGGGGGTGTCAGGGGGTGGATAGCAGAATGGTTAGCTAAGGTCGCCTGTCCAGCCTCATGGGTTTTCTCTGGATCCGCAGGTTTCCTCCCAGTCAATGTATTTAAACCGTACCTTAGTCCCGAAATGAGCTAATTTGTGTCTAGTGGAGGTTAAACCCCTTCTCTCTCACTCTGTTCTCTTGGTTGTATTTTTAGTGAAGCCTGTACCATAACAAGCCCGGGACTATACAGCGCAGTAGACGCTTACGGCTGGCCCCCGGATCCATTGACTTGATTTGATATTTTTCGCAGGTTAATCTTATAGGTTTTTGTTTTTCGTGTCGTGCGGTCCTCCTGCACTTACTATTAAAAGTGGAGACAAGATTAATGACTATTTTAAATTATTTAGATTTTGTTATTGTTATATTTATTAGTGTATAAAGTATTGTATTCTATATGAATGATTTATTTAAAAACGATTTTGTTAATTAATTTGATCATTACAAGAAATCAATATCTGTACATATAATATTTAAATATTTAATAACATTTTATTGCTGATTGTATACAATGTGAGAAAATGATGATTTTATGGAATTGATGTGAGAGTTATTAGACACCCTAGGAGATACCAGTACGTATTTTGTTAACTCGGCATTTAGGTTGTTTATGATAATCATAAATAAATAAATGCATTAATAGATAAATATATAAATACTTTAAAGGAGCTAAATCGCTAACTTTTGGAACCTAGAAATTGACCCTAATGGGTCGTAACGCATGTAATACAGTTATATGAATGTATAAAAATTGATTTACATCCAATAGTCTCCGTTTTCAATTCTGTTATGCTTGACGAAAAAAGCCAACAGTCTCAATCAAATGCATATTCCAAGGTTAGGTTTGCTTAACTTTTGACTCTAGCAAGGATGGTTTGTAGTTACAGAATAGAAATAATGTACAATCCAGGTTGCGCAGATGTTTATTATAACTAATTTACAAAGATTACATATGAACCATTGCTACAATAAATATATCAAGTTATCACCCAGTAAATAGTTATTGATCATTTCCAGATTAAACTTTTATTAAAATGTGTGTCTATGTTAGATGTGTACCAATATAATGGCCTGCATTAAGACTGAAACAAAGTGTCATATTTGGGCGTTAAAGTGCCAAATCCCGATAAGTTTTGGGGGAATAAAACTGCTTAATTTTTGTGTTAAAATCCTTTAAAATCCATAACCTAAGGCCCACCTACTAACCCGATATTTGTGATACGCTTGTAAATAACTTAAACCTGACAGTCTTCATCTGGAAATGGAGAACGTTTTATTATACAGTATCTGGATAAAACCAGACTTTTTTTCTATAAAAATAATATGTAGGTGAAATTTACCTTTTGTTATCAAGTACAGGGCATGGGTCATTCACTGTATAGACCTCTCAAGAAACATTAATCGATTATCAGGTCACTCAATGAAAAAATGGACCCGAAATCTTAAAAGGGTTACGTGTCCGGATAAGCAGTATTGACGTTCACGTTCATACAACTCAATATTTTGAGCTGAAATTTTGAGACAAGGTAAATACACCATGCCGCTATATTTTGGTCCATAAATTTCATAAATACTTGGACTTTAATTTTTGAGACACTGTTCATATCGGGATTGTCCCTTTAACAATTGTTAATCTATCACATATATTGGTTTTAACACATATTTATATTTACATATATTAAACATTACAATTCATATAACATAGCTTTCTGTGATTTCTTTATGAAATAACATGAATAAATGAATGAATGCAATAAGGCTTCAAGTCCTACTGTTCTGGCCAACGAGCCAAATGCAGACGGGGTGTTGGGTGATCGAATGGTGAACTCGTGTGCGTTCGATCAGAATGTTTGTCATTGAGTCGTGGGGTTGGGTGGCCGACTAGTTAACGCTTGCGCGTTGTATCAAGTGGTGTGGCTTCGATTCTCTACTTGTACGTGACAAGGAGAAGGGTCGCCTATCTAATCAGGCTTGGGTGGCTCCCCAGTCCGACCTACCCTAACCATAACCCTATACTCCAATTGTCAACCCCGGGACTGCCCCTGAACAGACTCACATACTGACAGACAAAGAAATAACAGTCACAAATATTCATACAGATGATATCCCAAACTGATCCCGCAGTGAATATTCGCTTGGCCGCTACAATCACTGATAAGCATGACATCGACGAGGCTTAATAAGTACGGCATATTAACTTTTTTACTCCGACAAATTAAATTCTCAAACATTTTTTTGAGGTAACAGAAAAATAAATAAAGACGTTTGAAGTAATTGAAGTTAAAAAATATTTCCTATTAAGTGTAAATGGGTATTAAAATGAGTAAAATGCGTCATTTTGCCCGAAGCAGTTAGGTGTTAAGTAAACATTGCACGAGCCGTTGAGCCAATGACTGCAGTCAACGCACGTGCTTTGGACACTATCTGTTACAGAGTTAATTCCTAAGTAATTCTCTGTGAAACAGATTGATGATATCCGTGAAAACACTATTCAGGACTGGCTATACCCGTTGGAGATGATGTTCTTTAGGTGAGAGGTGGGAGCCGAGACATGGGGTATCAAAACTTGAATTTTATTTTATCAAATATTCGGCTGTCTTGATGATTTACACGTCGACTATTGTTTTTATTATGTTATTTAACGGTTGTGGAGTTATTTAAAGGGACAATAACATTCTTGCTGGCTTGATAACTCCAGAAAATAAATAATACCCTTATTCTAAGTACTAGATGTTTTAGTGTCTTACCTGTTGTGTAAATTATCCATTAAATCCTATTTTACTTTTCAAGAGGGTTCGAAGATATTTTAAAATCCAAGTCACATTTGAAAAGGTTTACGTTAGACTTTTCAAATCAATAAGTTGAATTTTTCCAATTTTTTTAATTAGGTGTGTTACAATGAAATTTATATCATCAATTAATTGGAATATTGCAAAATAATACAATTTGTTGACCAGAATGAAGATTAGGACATATTATTCAGTTACAACAAGAGTGGTATTGGGGCTTTAACAAGAGAAACAATTATTAGCAGGACGAAAGCTGCTTGTATTTCAATGTTCATATTCTCCCCACAGATGGGTAGTTATTCTCCCAATAGGAAATAATGCCCCCCCACCTCATCGCTAAAGGCGGGAAGCCATTCTCCCCATAGTGAGATAAAAACCGTGTATTCTTACATGAAAACAAAACTATGTAAAAGACCTTTCAACTAGATTTAGAACTGTTTATGAACTAGAAATATACTATTCAAAAAAAGTAGGGGATATTTGATTTTGGGGGCATAATACTAAAATATGCAAATGGCTACGAAAAAAGTCACTATAGAACCTAACAGAAGAAACATTTCCAGTTACATGTGACGCCCAAACGCACCAATAGCTACCGCATGGAATGCAGGTGATGCTTGGGATCATCATGGGGGGTCCAACCCAAGATTTGCACGACTCTGACTTTGAATGTTACAGTCATTGTGGCATTGAATTCCAGGGTGGAAACATCAGTTTAATTGTTTTAGTGACCAGAAAACAAATTTTGATATGGGTCGGCTTACCCAAAATGAAAGGTTACGTGCCCTTGGCATGCTACAGATCGGCACAACACAGGCGGTTGTGGCGCGGACGATGAATGTTTCTCAGTCTGTCATAAGCAGGCTATGGTCCAGATACCGTGATACACAATCTGTACAGGACAGACCACGCTCAAGCCCAGGATCGATTTATCCGTACCTTAGCCTTGAGACATCGTGTCATCACAGCAAATCAGATCAGCGCTCGTCTTCAAACAGACACTGGCGTGAGAGTGAGTGGCCAGACGATTTGGAATAAAATAAAACCAAGTACGAACAATCCAAACCATTAGGCAAAAATCGAAGTCCTAAAGAACGTAATAGGCAAAATAGTTAGGCAAAGTAGTGTAATCAGCAAATGGACTGTTCATCGTGTACGAAATACACAACAAACAGTGGTAACAGGTGTCCGGAAGAGTAAGCTTACCCTGCCTGGCGCGCCACACCCGCCATCGCTGCATCCAAACTACTAGGCAAAATGTAGGTAAAATAACGTGATTGGCCAATGGACTATAGGTATGCAAAATGCACGTGATGAACATTGTTATCGGTGTAGTAGACATAATCAGAGAGATGGTAAATAGGATACGCGTCAATTAAATATATCAAGAATAATAGCTGAGAGCGACATGTTATATCGACTGCATAGGGGTCACCTTCGCGCCCCACGTCCTCGCGTGATCCCTTGTTTGAGAGATCATCACATTCAGGCAAGACATCGTTGGTGTAGGGATCGTCAACACTGGGATAATCGACGCTGGAGCAATGTGATGTTTTCAGATGAGTCAAGGTTCACTGTTGATTTTTTGGACAGACGTAGGAGGGTGTGGCGTCGTCGAAACGAGCGCTTCCAAGACGTTAACGTCATCAGACATGATCGATTTGGGGGTGGTTCTGTTATGGTGTTGGGAGGCATCACTGTTGCTGGAAGAACGGCTTTACATGTTGTTGCAGGGCGTGTTACATCTTGGCAGTCCATGTTGTGCCGTTTGCACGACGTCATGGCCGCCGTTTCATCTTCCAGGATGACAACGCAGGGCCAGGATCGTTACAGGTTACCTCCAACAACAGAACATCACCACATTACCTTGGACAGCACTGAGTCCCGACCTCTCCCCCATCCAGTATGTCTGGGACATGCTTGGACAAAGGTTACGTCAACGTCAACAACGTCCTGCCAATGTCCAAGAACTTGCTGCTGCGTTGCAACAGGAATGGGACAATCTGGACCAAAATGACCTTAGACGTCTCATTAGGAGTATGCCACTTCGGATCAATGCTTGTTTGGCAAACAGAGGAGGATTTACCCGTTACCAACTTTGTTGTGATGCTGTGGTAACTTTGCTGTTTGACCCCGGGTATCATTTTACCCTTATAATGATCAGTCTGTGCCTTACTTAGTCTAACGATCACATTTGGAATAAAGCGATGAATGTGAACTTCATTTCATTTTGTCATTTGTTTCTTCGTCAGTTTCATTAGGTGACTTTAATAACACTTAAAAATCAAATATCCCCTACTTTTTTTGAATAGTTTATATCTAAACAAGGACTGACTTTCACACTCTCTCTCTCTATCTCTTCCAAATTGAAAATAAAATAAACACACCTATTTATAACTATGCAAAAATTATTTAAACATTATAATCAAACCATATGATAAATCCATCAAGTGACAACTGATCAATCGGTGATCAATAGCTGAACCACAAATCAATCGGTGATCAATCAGTCATCGATAGGTGGAGCATAATCATATTAATATAATCAATTGTTATATCACTGGCATGGAATGAAATACAATTATTACTTTTCTTCATCAACCAGACAAATAAGGACACATATACACCATGCGGTGTATATATACGTCATGCTTTAGTAGACAATGGGGACAGATATACACCATACTGCAGTGTACAGTGAGGACAGATATACACCATACTGCAGTAGACAACGAGGACACATGTACGTCATACTGCAGTGTACAGTGGAGACAGATATACGTCATACAGTGTACAATGGTTACAGGTTTAGTCATTTTGCAGTGATCAATGAGGACAGATATACACAATGCATTGTACAGTAGGGACAGACATATGCCATGCAGGGGGGGGGATCACGTGACTAAGTGAGTAAGACGCTGGCTCGCTAGCCTCGAGGTCGGGTGTTCGATCCAGATTTTCCGGCGTGGTTTCTCCTTGTCAGTGATGCAGGGCCCGAGAAGGACAGCTATCTAGTCGTTCGGATGGGACGAAACACTGAGGTTCTGTGTACACATTGGAGTGCACGTAAAAGATCCCCTGGCAGTTGGAATTCGATAAAAGAGTAGGCTGTTGCACCGCTGCCAGGGCAAAATTTCCCTCATAACACACTATGGCGTATGCCTGTCTTCATTAACCCAGGTTAGGAGCAGAACAGTAGTACGTTAAACCCCATTTCATTTCATACGCCATGCAGTATACAATGAGGGAATGAAGAAAATAGAATCATTTTCACACTAATCTTGTCAGGAATAAACCATACTAAAGCTAGTCTTGTTCATTAAGTACATACAGGTATATCACAAAACTCCCACTCCCTCAAAATAAATTTGAATTCATAGTAGCACCATGGTTTATAATCAGGGTTATTAGTAGGACGACAATGGTTGGCTATATCATTCATACTCTTGTCATAAGGGAACTCGTTGATAGAATCATAAGCTGACTTTGGATGATCAAATCGCAAACAAGGACGACCAGTTTCTGTGACGTTAACAGACCCCACATAAATATAGCTACCACTTGTTGTTGGGGCAGCACATTGTGTAGCTAAATAAAACAAAACAATAGAACATATATATATGTTGTTCAGGCAGCACATTGTGTAGCTAAATAAAACAAAAACAATAACACACACACACACACATATATATATATATATATATGTGTGTGTGTGTTATTGTTTTTGTTTTATATATATATAACACATATGACTCCATCCACCTTATAACACATGATACTCCCGCCCTGTAACACATGAAGAGTCCAGGGGAAGAACGATCCAAGTCACATTTTTGTCTTTTCGCATAAAAGGCAAAACAAACTTTTTGACGAGAATGCTTGACGCGAACAGAACAACAAGTGGGTTTAATTACAACTACAAAATGATGTTTAATGCGAATCATAATTACTAGTGCCTATAACAATATAACAACTGACTTTCAACCAAATCAAGGTCAAATAAAGGGTACGATGGACGTATTTGTCTGGGAGGTCATTTCAGAAGGGCCTTGGTTCGATGGGACTCCGGTCGTTTTTACGTGAAATTGATTGACTCTTTATATGATCCATACCCACAACTAATAACATATGATTGGCATAATGAGTCAGGGTGTTCTTCAAAACAACACACAGCCGTAAACATGATCTGCCCTGAGAAGTCTTAAGCCAATATATGTTGTAAAAATACTTACGGATACAGAATAGATTTGGGGTCGGTGTCCATTCTCCATTTGACCCGCAGGTGAATGTATAGGACCCGGAAAAATAAATCCACGTGGCCTTACAGCTGTAGGTTACGACTCCACCAACTAAGGTTGAATTATAGACCGGTGTCGCTCCCATTGTTGATGGAGGTGGACCACAATCTGGAGGGGCTGCAACCATCAAAAACAAATAAAATACTGATAACTTTATTAAATAGACCGCGGGGTAACAAAATGACAAAAACAAAAGTGGCGTGGTTAGACGTAACGTAAGGAATAAGGTGCTCTTTATCAAAGGGATTTTGGACAGGTCTAGGGTAACAAAGGTTATGGTCATGGAGGGGTGTTGTAACAAAGGGAAGTGATCATGGAACGGTGTGTTCAGGAGATAACACATCTAGTTTTGTCAGGTGTGCAAAAAAGAATGGTGTCATGGGGAAAAAGGCATATAACCTTTCACTAGCCATAATAAATCAGATATTTAGAGTAGACAAAATAAGGGAAACAGATAAAGTTTAATGTTAGGTCATTAGTAAAGGTTATATGTTGAACCCCGAAAATTTTAAAAGTTTAAAATCAATATCCTTGCATCTGTTAGGCTCTTGTCTGGGCCTCTCCAGCATAGGCTCCGCGGTGGATATGGCGGTTTCAACGAACAGTACAATGTTTTTGGTTCTATGTATCCATAAGATCTTACAAATCAGCAGTATATATATTCGCATTACCGCTGTGACGAAATTTGTAACAGATTGGAAAACTGTAATAAAATAAAAAACTGCAAGGTTCAACACCTTTACGCTCGGACTAATACTTACGGTTGCAGACTAGATTTGGAGTCGGTGTCCATAGTTCATTGGCTGCACAGGTGGACGTATAAGAGCCGGAAGAATAAGTCCAAGGATCTTCACAGCTGTAGGTTACAACATCACCAACAAAAGTTGAATTATAGACACGTGTCGTTCCAAGTCTTGAAGGAGGTGGACCACAATCTGGAGGAACTATACTCAATAAAAACAAATAAAACATTGATAAGTTCATTAAATTGGCGTTGGGACAACGGAAACAAAAGTGATGTGGTTAGTTGGGGTGGGGTGGGGGTGCTCGACAACATCATGGTGTGCTCGGGGGAAAATGTAAATCTTGAAAGCATCCCACATCAACTAATTTCCCTCTAGTGGGTAACAAAGGGGTGTGGCCAGGGTTTACAAAGGGTGTGGCCAGGCGGTAACGAACGCGTGTGGTTATACCACGCAAGGAGTAATAAAGGTAATATGGTCATGTGGGTAACAAACGGAAGTGGACATGGTCTGACAAAAGAGTGTGGTCATAGGAAACAGAAGAATGTGGTCATGGGAAACAAATAAGTGTGGTCAGGGAAAAATGTTTGTGGTGAAAGGGTATAAAAAAATATGTGTGGTTGGCGGAAAATGGATGTGGTCAAAGGGTCACAAAAATGGAGTGGTCAGGGGGTTAACTAAAGAATGTTGTCAGGGTAGAAACAAAAGGGTATGGGTAGCGGAGTGTGGTAATAAACGAGTGTTTTCCTACCTGCACAAACAATAGTGGGTTTTTCCCATTGTCCATTGGCTCTACACGCAGCCTGAGTTGTCCCGCTTATATATTCAGACGACTGTGTACAGGTATAGTTTGTGATAGACAAATAGGATGAACCGCGAGATATATAGGTGCTGTAGGGGCGTGACCATGGTACACCACTACACTCTTTAGGTACATCTACTGTAATTATACCAAATTAAAATAATTATTGACAGTATTGTACATCATATACTACTACAATTATTACATGGAACGATGAATTAATGAAGAAGCTTACTGGAAGTATCACATGATGTCGTTGTTCCATTAGAAACACAAACGGACCAATCAGGACATGTGTGGTTCTTGCAACTCAGGTCTAAACCCTGAAAACAACAGATAAATGAGATTGAAACAGTCGGCGTAATTTAGTATAATAATATTGTATCTCAACTTCAGCGATATACTAGACTAGTGAAATCATGGACTAGTGAAATCATAGACTAGTGAAATCATGGACTAGCGAAATCATGGACTAGTGAAATCTTAGATACTTCAGTTTTGATTGGATAAGCACTAAAATCAATATAATATTATCCAATCAAATAACTAAAATTTGGATTTTTATCTTAGTTTAAATTTCGTGAATAAGTCCCCTGGTCGTTCTCATTACAATATTTCCAAAATAGATAATGAACATGAATATAAACCATACATTATGCAAGAGCTCAATCTTCCTATTGCAGGTCTTTCTTTAGGTCTGAAATGTTATCTAAATTATTTATTAGACATTAATTCAATTATCCAGACCATATTCGACTCCGATGGCATCGCTAGCCTGTGATCTTTGGTGGATTATGATACGATTTACTGCATAACTTTCCTGCACAATTTATTGGGGTGAAGCTCGGATACAAATCATCTATTATCAATAATTTTGATATTGCTAATGACAGTATTACCTTATAAATAGCACTGGCTTCACCGTAAACATAATCTATATTTGTAGATAACGCCTGGTTCGCCTCTTCTGCTGTTGGTGCTATATTTAACTGACAAATCTTCTCAATTTTATTATAGTTAAACGAATGACATAAAGACCGTTTTAGACATTCTTTACAGCAAGATATAGTTGAATTCACACGTAATTCCGTAAAAGCCAAACCTTGCCGATATGCACTACCTGTGAAATTCATATGTGTAATCTTCGGACATTGCCCAGTTGTCCTGAGAATAAGGTTCGAGGCAGACATCAAGATAAGCGTCATCAACAGGTTCCGAGCAATCATGTCTCTGACGATAAGTTACATTTGTTCTAATTTATCCCTATAAACTTGGGGTGGAGATTTATCTTTCGCTTCCAAACTATATGATACCACACAAGCGGGGTACAAGTTCCAATATTTCCGGAATGTTCAAATTGTTAACAATTTATGGAATCAGACCATACTATATGCATACCTCATCACCATACTATATGCATACCTAATTACTAAAGTTTACAATAGTAGTATTAACGCTGGCTATGCTAAGTCTTCTCTGAAATCTAATACCTCGTCTAATGTGGAAATAACTTCTAGCAAAAACCCAAAGAATTGTTTTAATCCAGTTAGGTCTTCTTGCATAAATCGCGGTCGTGTCACTGTTCCACACCTAAATCTAATTCACGCTTATATTCGACCCCAATGGATCAATGTAAGCTATGATAACTCTTCTCTAAAAACCCATAGAATTGTTTTAATCCAGAAAATAACTCACATTTAAGTCTTCTTGTATTGATCGTGGAGGCGTTCGTGTTACTATAGCTAAATTTAATTCACGCTGTGCATCACCAATTGAAGAAACACATCGGAATTATTCCGCTTGTACTTCCAATGCACACGGTGTGACAATTACTGCAGTTCAATACCTTGAGCTGCTGGATAAATAATACAATTTAAACTACCTCTGATCAGTACAGTGTGTAAATGGATCAATGTTATATAAATAGCAATAAAATTAAACAATAATCAACAGGGTGGTAACTATAGTAACTCAACTCCCCAGATCAACAGTTATATCTAACGGTGCAAAACTTCTCATACCACCTCTCCTGTGGCGTAATTAGGGAAAGTTAACTACCTAGAGTTATGGTGTCAAACTCGTGGCTTCTCATGGTACGAAACTTAATTGTATAACAATCCCTATCTAATGACACCTAACCAACAACTTTCCTGAGCAGTGTTGGATGCTGATACCACTTCTCCAACAATCTGCTTATGGTTCACAATTTTGTTTTACTTGTCTTTACTACAATAGGATCTGGAAGAGTTGCAATCATTGACGTGTTTTAAATAGTGTGAGGTATCAGTCAATGAAAAGGTCTGTTACGGCGAGCTTCAGGCGTGTTTTGCACGAAACTGTGGGCAACCTTCTAATAATATCAATGCTGATTCGTTAATCAAATATCTGACGTCATCGGGTCAAAAGCCTCTCGTATAACCTCCCTCGTGACCTATCGCAACAAGGGTCATCAGACACGAAATGTAGATCTGTATTTTAACCAGATTGCTTGTCCCGTGGGGAATTCCCAATGTCTATTTTAACCAATGGGCTACTTAGGGACACCGGGACTTCTAATGGGGTTTTAAATTCCACGTCAAAACGAGCATTCCGATGAGCTAGAATTAAACAAGACAGAGGTCGTAAACGGAATAGGATATGCTCACTCGTTTTAAATTCAACGGTTTATTGCGATTATTTTATTCAACAGGGCCCAATCCCTGTGATGGAAGCAACAGTTCTTTGGGGATTTTGAGAAGACGTTTCCCTTTACCGGTGGTGCATGACAAAGGGTCTCGCTGTTGGAACTCAATTTCTGGCGGTCAACACCCACCCCCGTGATACCAACCTAGACAGGCAACGGTCGTTTTACCTTGGGGTTCTTTCTGCTGTATTCCAACGATTCTCCTGGTTGAACGTCTCAAGGAGTAGAGTCACCTCTCCATCCCCGTGGGTTTTCTCCAGGTCTTCCGGTTTCCTCCAACGGCTAAAGAACCCTACGCGCAAGTCGATTATTGAAATAAGGTTATATCATATGTTAGTCCCGAAATGACCTAATTTGTGTCGATTTGACTTTACCCCCTCTCTTTCTCCTTCGCTGTCTCTGCCGGTCTGTTTCTCACTCTTTCTCGCCCTGTCTGTCTCTCTCTGTCTCTCACTATCCCTGTCTCGCTCTCCAACCAAAATCAACAATGATGTTTATATAACTTGCTCCATTTAAACTTTGTATTTGGTATAATCAAAGAGTACAGAATCAATTATGTTTTACTCGCATAACGTAGAACAAAAACAACAATAGGCCTATCAAATCCCTGTTCAGTTGTATTATTTCCCCTTTGCTTGGGATAAATTAACATTCACAATGGCTTTATAAATACACTCGACCACCGTGACCATAAAAAAAATATATCTAATTTTAAATTCATCGAGGAGTTTTCCTGGTGTCTTTGGGGACCTATGAAATATATGATGTTTTGAGGCCATAAGACAATTTGTGTTCGCATTACGTGTAAAAAAACATAAATATTACATATTTGAGTAGAAATGTTGGGGCGTCTACAGGGAACTATGCTTGTTGTGGCTTTTATTCTAAGGAACTATTATTAACAAGCATTAACAATCGGAATCTTCGTCAGGAATTATTACATGACAGTCCACTAGGTTACCCAGACAGTAAAATAAGCGTCACGGTTTACCAGTCCAATGATGTATAATACTGAGAGAGTGACTAATTCGTCGAAGCAGAGCACTCTCGCAATATCTATTATTCAAGGAGCTTTAATCTATAAGAAACATCCATAAGTACTAATTATCTGACGTGGAACTAGGTTTATTAACGAATGGACATGATAACACAAATAAAAATATATTAAAATCATAATTAAAACATCAATTAAAAATTATCTATTAATGAATAATGGAATATATAATTTTAGCATTATGTGACCAAGTTTAATTGTAAGCTATTTTACAGTACCATATTATGCACAAAAGAAACATACAGTGCATTAATTAATAAGCGAATATACAGTATTAACAACATACTATGTGAATAAGTATACTAATTATATTTGGACGTCTAATGAATAAACATAAATGTCACTTTCGTTTCTTCTATTTACACCAAGTCACTATTGCCAACTTAAAGGGCAATATTACTGTCAGTCATTATTATATACTCTGTCAAATCCGACATCACACGGGATCGTTACAATAATTTTGCTTCAAATCACCAGAGCGTTATTCCATTTAAAAATGATAAACTTTTCTGTACATTCAAAATTTTCTAACATTAATATTCATTTCATTCAACATGCGTAGGCATTTTGAATAGGTCGAGTCTGGCGTTAATTTATGTTCTTCGACGTCTTCAGTTGTTCGCACACTTTTGTTTGCTATCACGTGTTCATTGATAATCTTCCGGTCTATGTCAAGGTCGTCGTCATACGGTTCGGTGAGATTCGTCGTACGGTGAACAATGGGCTGAAGTGAGCGGACGTTACGTTTTCAGCGGCTGTTTTATGACCTTGAGATTCATCGGCGAAAGCTCATTTCATCTCAACGTGGACAAACTAACGTTATTCGGGTTCAATCGGCATGCCCAACGAATGTTTCAAGCAGATGTGGGGAAAATTCGTAGATATCCTTGAGTATTTGTCACAATTACTGTCTTACAAGAATTATAAAATTACCTACAAAGACCTACACGATAGCGGGTTTTAATCTTACCGATAATTGATTGGTGATTGCTTGTTAATCGTTTGTGGCTTCACCCCCATCAAGTTTTAATCTAACTAACGGACCATTGATTTGCAATTGCTTGACACCTACCGACTTAAAGCCGGATTCTACCGTGACGATTCAATGGAAATTATGTGACGGGACGGCTGATTGATGTCGTAATCCGGAACATACAGAGTCCGGATTTACCAGAGATTTTTTGGCTGAAGTAACAAGGAAATAAATCGGGACATTAAAATCATGTCGGATGTCACAGAAATCCGGATTTATCAGAGATCGGATGTGATAGAACTGATTAAACAGTTCCAAATATAATTTTAACACAGAGATCATTGCTACGATAGATGAGTAATAAGGGTTTCAATGACCGGAAGTGACGAATGTAAAGTTATCCCTCTATATAGCTGACTGAAGTAACGAAGGCAAAAAGTGTGAGACTGTGGGAGGGTATCTGACAATTCATAAAAAGAATTGACAGCCACTAGACAGGAGAACACGAAAGGAAAACAGAAAAAGTTCGTGCATTACCACGTTTTTCTAAGGTGTAGAAGGAATAAAAGCAAGGCAATGTACGGACTATTTCTATTTTTCTCGTGTTCTCTCATCTGATGAAACTCAGTTGCTTTATTGAATTGTTAGATAACCTCCTGCAGTCCCATGTAACAACTTTTGTTCTTCGAAAGAATTGTTATTGAGCAACAATTCGGACGAGTATCTGAATTCACTCGTCACTTCCGATTGATGAAACCTTTATTACGCATCTACCGTAGTAATGATCTCTGTGTTAAAATTATATTTGGAATGTGTTTAACCAGTTCTATCACATATGTAATAATGACTGACACCAACAGTGTCCTTTAATATCTTAATAATATATACATATACGTCACGCAGTGCACATTGGAGACATATATACACAATTAAATGCAGTGTACGCTGAAGACAGGTTTATGTCATGCAATATACACTGGATGAATGCAGAAAAGAAATTATAAACAGTAACCTATTTTTAGTATGGTATATTGTCACACTAATCCTGCCAGGAATACATAATTGAAATAATCATTTAGTCAGCACATACAGGTACATTACAAAACTCCCAATAACGTTTGGAAGAATTAAGCCTATAATAGCACCACGGTTTAAAGCTAGTAGTAGGACGACAATGGTTGGCTATATCATTGATACTCTTGTCATAAGGAAACTTGCTGATATGTTTATAATTAGAATAGCCGTTATCAAAACGCAGACAACCACGACCAGTTTCTGTAACATCAACAGTTCCCACATAAATGTAACTACCACTTGATGTTTGGACAGTACACTGTGTAGCTAAATAAAAATTATAAAATAAAACAGAATTAATAATAGATTATACACTCAAGCAAATAATGGCTGACCAGTCTATAGCAGGAGACCACCAACCCCTCTCTCCGGCCATAACAAACGAATGATTCCCCTTTCATCCACCTGTGACATATATGCTGATTACACTATTTTGCCTAAACAGTGTTTTTAGGACTTTGAATTTGTCTAATGGTTTTATTTTATATGGTTGATTCTTCTGCCATTCACCTATAACAGTTGATGATACCCGACCTATAGATTTTGATACCCCACACACCCTATAACAGATGATGATACCTCACCTATAACAGATAAATGATTCCTCTTCCATCCACCCATAACATAACAGATAATTGATACCCCAACTATAACATATGTTGATACCCCGACTATTACAGGTGATAATACCCTACCAAGTATTACAGGTGATAATACCCCGCCACGTATAACAGGTGATAATGCCCCACCACGTATAATAGAGTGTTGATACCCTACCTATGACGGGTGAATCATGCTTACGAGCGTACAACATGCTATGACAGACATCCGTGACAGCGGCAATATGGTCTAATATTACATCAATTTCAACAATCAAGTGTTCTCTGACGTGCAGGAAAACGTTGAAACCCGATGTCGATTTTCGTTCTATCCGAACGACTAGACACTAACCATACCAGGCCCTCCACACAGCAGCATTTACAAGGGGAAGGCAAAACCACACAGAACAATCACGAAAACTCTCTCGGGTAACACATGGATCGAACCCTGTATATCTTTGTTAATGAGCAAGTGACTCAAGCACTAACCCACCTGACCCCCCCCCCCCGAACCTCGCAAGACACAATCGTAAACATGGCCTGCTCGTTAAAGTGTGTCTTGGGCCGATGTTAGTTGTAAAAATACTTACGAATACAGAATAGATTTGGGGTCGGTGTCCATTCTCCATTTGTCCCGCAGGTAAATGTATAGGATCCGGAAAAATAAATCCACGTGTCTTTACAGCTGTAGGTTACGACATCACCAACACTAGTTAAATTATAGACCGGTGTCGCTCCCATTGTTGATGGAGGTGTTCCACAATCTGGAGGGGCTGCAACCATCAAAAACAAATAAAACACTGATAACTTTATTAAATTGACCGTGGGATAACAGACACAAAAGGGTGTGATCATGAGGGTGAAAAGGAGGGTATGGACAGGGGGTTACAAAGGGATTTATGGGGGGGGGTGTTACCAAATGGAATAGTCAGGGTTAACAACTGGGTGTGGTCAGTAGGTAACAAAGGGTGCAGTCAGTGGGTAACAAAAGGGTTTAGCCAGGGGGTAACAAAAGGGTGTGGTCAGTGGGTAACAAAACGGTATAGTCAGGGAGTAACAAAAGGGTGTAGTCAGCGGGTAACAAAATGTATTGCCAGAGGGTAAATAAAAGGGTGTGACCAGAGGGTATTGTCACGGTGTAACAAAAGGGTATAACCGGGGGGTGTTTACAAAAGCGTTTTGTCTATGGTCAAGAAAACGGTGTGATCAGAGGGAAATAAGGGCGTATTATCAGGGGCAAGACAAAGGTGTGGGCATGACAGAGGGAAACAACGATCTATTGTCAGAGAGTACAAATGGGTTTGGTCTGAGGGCAAGAAAACGATGACATCAGCGGGTAACAAAACTGGTGTGGACATTAACCGCTGTAATTGGAGATGAACGAGTGCAATGTGTTCCCCTACCTGCACAAACAATAGTGGGTTTTTCCCATTGTCCATTAGCTCTACAAGCTGCCCGAGTTGTACCGCTCACATATGGAGACCACTGCTTACATGTATAGTCTGTGATAGACCGATAGGAGGAACCGTTAGATATATAGGTGCTGTAGAGGCGTGACCATGGTACACCACTACACTCTTTAGGTACATCTACTGTAATTATACAAATTTAAAATAATTATTGACGCTACAAGGGAAAAACCAAAAAAACGTGGTTCAGGGTACCCATTCGATTGCACGTAAAATTAACTGCGACATGTGTAAAATATTTCTCTTTTTTCCCACGTTGGATTTCTGTTTATAGATACATTGAAGGTATTATAAATATGTAATGGGGTTTAACCGTCCACTTGTCTGCTCCCACTGGGATAACCTAAATAACCTAAACAGGGTAGTACGGGGGGGGGGGGTGCCTGGACACACGGCACCTCAAAAATATAGAAAAACTTTTTGGTAAGATAAGATTAAGATCTGACTGTTCAACTCTTCAATATTTGTAACATAATTACTTATTTCCATGGAAACTGTGATATGTGTTTAAAGTTATTTCTACCACCCAGTGTGCCTCAATCGTGCCAGTATCAGGGTACCAAAAGATAGGGTTCCGGGGTGGGAATATGTTTTCCTCCCCCCGGCCTCATGAAAACTTTGATATTTGTCAATTCCGAGGACGTTGTTTAGAGCGCCTATAGTATTCCGAATTCCAACATAAAACCCCTGACAAGGGGAACTCACGCTAGAAAATTCCGATCAACTTTCTCTGTCAACACAGTGATCGAACACAGGACCTCCAGTTTAGCGAATCGGAGACCATCTGGTTGGTGAACCCGTGTTTTACTCATCACGGCTTCTATAATAGATATGACACTTTAAAATGAATTGTAACACGCACAGATCTTCCTTTGTTCTTTTTACCTCTACTAAACGTACTGGAGCGTAACTAGGCAATGAAAAGACATTATTTCCCGTAAAGCCTTCGTCGGCTTTTCATATATATTCAGCATACTATTCTAGTATCGCAAGAGTTATCGCTCTTCAAAGTGAAGGTAAAAACAGTCATATCACATGACCAACCATTTGTATTTATTCAGCAATAATCCAGGTAAGCATTGGGGTGAGGGGGGGGGGCATAGTGGTCTACAGTGCCGCGCTTCGACCTGTAACTGGCCGGTCACCTCTGGCTTGCAACTGTGGTTTCGATCACTGGTGTGAGCGTATGTGGCATGGAGATAGGGGCTCCTTCCTAACCTTGTGGGTTTCCTCCGGGCACTCCGGTTTCCTCCCACAGGAAAGACCCCTGCGCGTGCGCTAAGATAATGAAAATGCAAAATAAGACTTCTCTGCGATATCACCTTAGGTAGAAGCGGACGTTAAACGCTAAGAACAGCAACAGCTAAGCCTTCATTACTAACTATTCTAGCTATCGCATAGATTTGATGATCTATCGCTATTTTTCCATTCTTGTTTTTCCTTTACGCCAGTGTGGACGTTAGCTCCATACTTTTGAGTTTTCACTCATCTTTTACTGCTTGAACGTTGTTCAATTCGTATAATAATATGGCTACCGATATGGACGACGTCCTGTCTATTACCGACCCAGAAGCAGATTCTGAGTTGTTTGGTTTTTATCACCTGCTGAGGTATCGAAGAATATACCTTCTAAATCTAATAAAGCCAGGGGTAGAAATGTAGGTAAAGTAAAACCGTGGTTCAGATTGTCAATACTGCTACTGAACCGATACAGCCGCACTCAGACACGACGTCACAGGTGAGACCTGTTTACACGACTACAAATACACCAAATTTGATTGGTTTGGATAATTTGTCTGAGGCAGATATAGCTGCATTAAAACGTAAATTGGGTTTGATCGATTCACAGGTGAATAATGATTTTGTATTAGAAGAGGATGAATTCACAATCAATGAGAACATGTCAAATATGCCTAATTTAAAGGTAGAAGTGGACAATAGTCCAGTGTCTGTCAGTGGGAGAATTAGTGGTGCTTTGTTTGATACCACAAATAATAATGAACTGCGTGAATCTGATGATTTTTGGCCATTACCTAAGCTAAAAACTCCACAAAGAGGCGAAAATATTTCTCAGTTTTTAGCTGAATTGATTAATACGGTGTGCACGTCGCAGTGTTCAACTGATATCATTGATACTTATAAAATACCTGGCAATTGTGGAATGCTAGCGCCACCTTTAGTCAACCATGAAATATGGAACGAGATAGATGCAAAAGCCATTCCTATGATAAAAGTTTCAGGGAAATACAGCAACTAGTTGCTACTGGTATTGTTCCAATAGTAAAATTGGCCGAATTTCTAAAAAATGAAATTCCGGGTAATGACACTACAAAGAGATTGATTTCGGATTCAATTACTTTAATTAGTCAAGTTCAATACCACTTGTCTCTGAGGCGTCGTTATCTCATTCGTCCTAGTCTTAAAAAGAAATGTTATAATATATGTAATATGAACACGCCTATAACAAGTTACTTGTTTGGAGGTGACATTTCTAAAGAAATTCGGAAATGTGATACAGTATTCTCTGCTACAAATAATAGAGAAAAACCTCAACCAGTCTTTCCGCGGTAAAAAGAGGTTCTCCCGTGGTGACAGACAGGGAGACAGTGTTGATATAATAATAGTAATAAATACCAGTCATAGGGGCGTAAGAAGAGATCGCCGTTTTTTTAGGTGTATCCAATCCTCAAAACAATGTGAGTTGCATATTTCGAATGTAGGGAATTTGAAATTTCATTTTGATCTGTGGCATAAACTGACAAACGATCCATGGATTTTGGATGTTATATGTCTGAATGGGATTGGGGAACAGGCTTAGTCTATGTAAAACCCTTCTCCCTCTGTGAATAAAGCTATTCAATTGTGTTTGCCTAATTCTATTAAATTTCAGATGAATTTATATTAATAATTGATAATGAAGTTAGTGAACTTCTATTTAAAGGGGTTAACATTCCCTCTGTTTGGTAAAAAAGATCATTGTGTGTCCAATTCATTTATTGTTCCGAAGCCTAATGGTAAATTTCGTCCTGTTATAAACTTAAAGCCATTAAATGAGTTCTGTGCGAACATTTTAAACAAGAAACTTTTCAGATTGTTCTCGATACATTACAAAAGCGAGACCTTTTTACTTCAAATAGATCTTAGAGATGTATATTTTAGTATTGCTATACATAAGGATTATCAGAAATGTTTAAAATTTGTTTGGAACAACATACTCTATCAGTTTGCCTGTCTACCGTTTGGATTGTGTTCGGCTCCTCGGGTCTTTACCAAAATGTTAAAACCTGTATATACTTGGTTCCGTTGTCAAGGTATTCGGTGTACATATTATATTGATGATTCTCTTATAATGAATCAAGATACAGCAGTGATCAAAGATAAATTATGCTCTTTAGGGTATATAATTAATACTGGTAAATCAAGTCTAATACCAAAGCACATCATTGTAACACTTTTAATAGAATTTTTGCACGAGAAATAAGATGGCTTTAAATTTCATTAATTAATATCTTTGGCAAGTCTGTAGATTCACAAATACAGCGTATGTACTTAAAGTACTTAAATCAAACTAGCGATTGAGTGACATATTGTTATATAAAAAAGAGTTATAGAGCAATAACAAACTGGTTCTATCTTTCAACAAAATACGTGTGATTCGTAATATTCATATTGCGTCATTTCGCTTAATTTAACCAATCATATCGTTGATTGCACAGGTTCATGGTCATGAACATGCACGACTGCGCATTATGCCCACGAGGCTATAAAATAAACTATATTATGCCTTTAAGCCAGACTGCATTTAGATTCCACAGAGATTACCATCTGAGTTCCTAGACAGCAGAAAAATCGTTCAGCGAGTTTGGCTGACTAGTGGTTGAGAATGATTGTTGTATTGTAATCTATACTATGTTTGTAATGTATCCAGCTTGATATAAAATGTAGAAACGAACAGTTGCATTGTTATTCCTGGTAAGACAAACGTCTTAAGAAAACGGCGTGAAGGAGAAGCAAAGACGATCAGAGATAAATTTTAGACGATCACAAGGCTACTAAAATATGTAGTAAGGAAAGGTGCATGAGTCATGCGTAGGATGGTGCTACATGATCCAGCCACCAACAAGTGTCATTGATGTCTAGATCAGACAATAATACTACATCCAATTCCGCTTATTTTATCTCTTCCTAAACCTCTATAATGTAATACTCCTTCTTGTACTGCATAAAATGCATTAATTATTAAACCAATAACGGAGCTGTGATAGTTTTTAGACTTGATGAAATTGGCATATTTCAAAATCTTTTTAATCTTATTCTCAGCCAGGAAAACTTTAAATTTCACTGAATCAATAATGAAATTAAAAATGACAAGGCAAATAGACAAGGAAATCCATATGTCTCTATTACTACAGATGCATCTTCCCATGGCTGGGATATTCATGACTCAAAATCTGATATTGTTTTTGGAAGTAAGTGAATCAAAAAACAACATAGATTATTTGGAATTATTAGCCATAATTGATGGGTAACAAGCCCTTTTTTAGAATTCAGGAATATTCATATTGAGGTTTATTCAGACAAGACTTCTGCAATCTCTTATATAAATAATTTTGGTGGCATGAAGTCAATTCATTTAGTTGAAGTAGCTAAAGATGTTTGGAACTGGTGTATAAATAGGAATATTTTTATAGCTGCTAAGTTTATACCTGGAAAATTTAATTTCCAAGCTGATTTCCATTCAAAACATCTTTCTGATTTTACTGAATGGATGTTGAAAACTCACAAAATTTGTGATCAATGTTTTCATCCACACATAGACTTGTTTGCGTCAAGACTCAATTTCCAAATATATGTCTTTGTTTCTTGGTTTAATATTTCTTTTCCAATTAGGTTACCACGACACAGGGACCTTTTAATAATGCCATACAGCCAGGAAATTCATCCTCTAAGCAAGTCAATGTCATTCGCCGCAGTGACTGTATCTGAAAATTACTTAAGATGCAAGGTATTTCAGGGTCAATTATCCATGTTATCATCAACTCTTGGCGTACTGGAACCAACAAATAATATGACTTGGCGAACAAAATCGGGTCTTTAGTGTAAATCTAGGGACTATAATCCCATTCGTATATCTGAAGTAGATATGCTTGCCTATTTTGATTTACTTTTAGAAAAAGGGAAATCGTTTAGTGTGATTAATACACATAAATCTATGTTGATGCCCTTCCCTATTTTTGGAATAAGACAAAAACAGCGTATCATCTGGATTATTGCTGAATAAATACAAATGTTGGGTCATGTGATATGACTGTTTTTACTTTCACTTTGAAGAGCGATAACTCTTGCGACACACCCGGCAATCCTCGACAGATTTCGGAACCTACATCTAGTCACGGCTGTATGACGAATTTCGCCATATTGGAACTACTTTAAAGGTCACGGATGAAACATGGCTGCGCCGATGGTGTCTCGGAACTACTTTAAAGGTTCCGGGTGAAACATGGCTGCGCCCATGATGCCTTGTTTGTTTGTAATAGCGTCATGTTTTCCTGTTAAAGTAAGCCGGTAGTCGCATCGCAAATGTATGGGCGTAGGTGCATACCACTTACTGTCAAACAGCCAAGACTAGATGTAGGTTTCGGAACGTTCCGGAATCGGTCGAGATTTGACGAGTGTCTTGCGACACTAGAATAGTATGCTGAATATACATGCTAAGCCTCCAGCTTCACTTCATTAATGTCCCCCCCCCCAATCCTTCACACAGTGCTTGTATGAGGGGTCAATTTCAGTGCTATTCCACACTTTTGCTGGTTTACGCTAGTTTTAGTAGACATCATAATAGAGAAGTGGGCACTCGGCAAACCTCGACAGATTCCGGAATCTACATATGACGAATTCCGCCATATTGGAACTACTTTAAAGGTCCCGGATGAAACATGGCTGCGCCCATGCGCCCATGGTGTC
Organism: Patella caerulea; assembly: GCA_036850965.1. Lineage (NCBI taxonomy): Eukaryota > Metazoa > Mollusca > Gastropoda > Patellidae > Patella > Patella caerulea. The sequence goes on along the minus strand of JAZGQO010000010.1, from coordinate 77,235,211 downwards.
TTGTGTTTTGTAGGATTAATGCTGCCTTGTGTTTTGCTAAATCTGGATCAGGTAGAGAAGAGACTATTGATGGTTTTTCAAGGTTATTTTTATACACTTAAAGTTAAAGAAGCTTACTGGAAGTATCACATGATGTCGTTATTCCATTGGAAACACAAACTGACCAATCAGGGCAAGTGTGGTTTATACAATTCAAGTCTAAACCCTGGAATAAAGAGGAACATCCTTTAATAAAAGATACACGAGGTCGTTTATTATAGTAAACAGTACTTGACCACCGAGGCTAAGTCTCTATTATCCATTCCATCGTTAAACTTGTAAATCACGGGGGTCTAGAGTGTTATTAATATAACACTACTACTTCTAATAATAGTTTATCATTTATATACCGCCAAATATCCAACACAAGTATTGCTCAGTGGCGCTGTGAAAATACTATTTGTAAAATCGAAAAATAAAAATAATAAAATACACAAAGATTTTATACACAGAGACAATCGATTGTAACGCATAGAACACTCAATATATAAATCAACACTTGAAAGCTCTCTAGAAAAGGACGGTTCTAAGGTTAATGATGTTGCATTTGTCAGGGATTCACGGCCACTTTGATATTTGGGATAATTATATAGGAGTGGGTTGCATCTTCGCTGTTGGCTGGTCAATAAAATTGCGTATTTTACCGATGTTATGAAGCAAACTGATCCCGCAGTGAATATTCGCTTGGCCGCTACAATCACTGATAAGCATGACATCGACGAGGCTTAATAAGTACGGCATATTAACTTTTTTACTCCGACAAATTAAATTCTCAAACATTTTTTTGGGGTAACAGAAAAATAAATAAAGACGTTTGAAGTTAAAAAATATTTCCTATTAAATGTAAATGGGTATTAAAATGAGTAAAATGCGTCATTTTGCCCGAAGCAGTTAGGTGTTAAGTAAACATTGCACGAGCCGTTGAGCCAATGACTGCAGTCAACGCACGTGCTGTGGACACTATCTGTTACAGAGTTAATTCGTAAGTAATTCTCTGTGAAACAGATTGGTTATGAACATGTAATGTTATCGGACTTATCGCACAGAGAATTGAATTGTAGGCGTGGCATGTGAATCAATGTCTAAATAATACTTTTTATTTTATGATCAGTAGTGGAATACCGTGTTTTATCAGCGAAATAAAAGTGTTATTCCACTGGCTAGCAGTAGTCCATGTTGTATTACCTAAAATGATTGTAAAATCATAAAATAAATAGAACATTTGTCGTTTTGTCGTGAATAACATATTTTATTTCATCTCTAAGCAAGAAAACGTTTATATAAGTTTTCTTGCTTAGAGATGAAATAAAATATCATCGGTGAAGTGTCAAAAGTGTGTATCTCGGGAAATTAGTCAAATACACTTTTTTTTGCATTTTTAAAATCTCCTAATTAATATGCACATTTCTGTCTAACCTGTGTATCTCTACGCCAATAAGAACTGTTTTGGGTATAATGTGTCAAAATTGTGTATCTTAATTTGTGGAAATTTTGAAATGCAAAAGGTTCTATTTCTTAATCTTATAAATTCTGAGATACACCCTTTTGACACTTCACCGACGATTTGTTATTCACTTTAAAACCACAAATATCCTCTATATGTAATATTGAAGCCACAAGAAAGACACGTAATAAGCAGATTGATATAGACCAAGTACTATCAATAATATTTATATTATTAACGATTGTATTACCTTATAAATAGCACTGGTTTCACCGTAAACATAATTTGTATCTGTGGATAACGCTTGGCTCATCTCTTCTTCTGTTGGTGCTATATTTAACTGACAAATCTTCTCAAGTCTATTATAGTTAAACGAATGACACAAGGACCGTTTTAGACATTCTTTACAGCAAGATATAGTTGAATTCACCTTTAATTCTGTAAAAACCAATCCTTGTCGATATGCACTACCGGCTAAATTCATATGTGTGATCTTCGGACATTGTCCAGTTGTTCTGAGAATAAGCTTGGAAACAGATATCAAGACAAGCGTCATCAACAGGTTCCGAGCAATCATGTCGCTGACGTTAAGTTACTAATTTATCCCTATGAACTTCTGAGCGTTTTTCTTCTATTAGTACCCGTGGATTGGGATTTAATGTTCGCTTATATGCAATATGGTATGGCAGAAATGGTATAGAAGTTCTAGTATTTCAGGGATGTTCACACAGTTCACAATTTGTTTTGTGTATTTCCCCCTGTATATATTTCAATGGTCACCTGGCGACTTTTGAAACTAAGGAACTATTTGCGGTTTTTGAAACCCTGATTTCAAAACACCAATAGCAGTAATAGTAAGCTATGTTAACTCTTTCTAGAAAATTCGATATCACGAACAATCTCGACACATACAAAACTAACTTGTAGACAAAAATCTATTAATCCAAAAAATAACTCCCAGTTAGGTTTTCTTGTATCAGTCGTGGATGTGTCGCTGTTGCTATACCTACATTTAATGTATTGGCCAGGATTAATAAAAGACTTAAATAACAATATTCGACCCATTTGGATGAATAAACACCCTCCGAATTATTCCACTTGAGCTGCCAATTACTATAATGAGCTGCTAGAACACTAATGAAAGTTCCACTACCTCTGCTATAGCCATTGTATCAGTATCATTAATAAAATAAAAAATTAACGAACATAGTATAGAAACACCAATCAACAGGGTTGTAACTGGGGTAACAGTTACATTGTTTCACAATGGCTTATTGAATTAACTCAATAACCCTATCTAATTTTAATATATTTCTTAAACAAAACAAAGAAGTATAGATTTGTTTACCTGGTGTCTTTTGGGACCCATGAAATATCTGACGTTTCTTGGGTAAAGTACAATTTTTTTTTGCTCGTATTTCGTGTAAATATCATAAATATTACATAATACGCGTTTTGTGTAAATGCGAGCAAAAATTAAAAGTATATTATGCTGTAAGTCTATAGGGAACTATGTCCCCGAGGATGTTCTAAAGTTCCAAAGAGAAAGAAATTAATATATTATGTACGTTCTATGCAAATCATTATTTTTGTCTATGATGATTAAAATTTATTGAAAGTGTCATGCGAACTCTCGGCTAATAATGCAGCAGTCTATGAATTAATCATTTAAAAACTGGGGGTCTGGTTTCGAATGCCTGATTATACGTGGCAAGGAGTAAGGTCATCTCTCCAATCTTGTGAGTTTTCTCCCCGTTCTCCGGTTTCCTCCGAAAGGCAAAAACTCCTACCAGCAAGCGAATAACTGAAATAAAATCGAACCATATGCAAGTCGTGAAATGACCCGTTTTTTCGAGTGGACGTTACCCTCTCCCCCTTCTCTCTCTCTCTCTCTCCCTCTTTATAAGAACCTCTTGTTATTATTAATTTTATTTATTGTAGTTTTAGGACGGAAACCTAGCCGAAAATGCCGTCCCTGTTTTCTACTAATTAAGAGATACTAATTAAGAGAGGCCAACGCCATATAATGTGTTTTAAGGACATTTCGCCCTGAAAGAACCGTTTGCGCCTATTCCAACTGGATTCACCAGAACGGCTAGAGGAGTGCCCTACATCACTTAGGGGAAATCACGCTGGCAAACCTTGCCGAACTTTTGTGCCAAATAGCACGATCAAACCATGGACGTCCTGGTTACTCAGTTAGATACTGTGACTCCCACGGACATTGAAGTTACTCACACTCGGCTAATCTCGACAGATTCCGTAAACTACGTCAACTACACCTAGTCTCGGATGTATGACAGTAAGTGATATGTACCTACGCCCATACATTTGCGATGCGGCTACCGGTTTACTTTAACAGGAAAACTTGACGCTATTACACAAATTGGGAACCTATTCGGCTAGCGACCTATTCGACCGATCGAGCTGCAACCTGTTCGTTGGAAACCTATTTAGAGTAAAGACAATAGTCTCTATTTATTAACCAATAAAATCCAACGTTATGTCAATCAAATGAAAGTAGAATATATTATTTTTTATCCATTCCTTCAGCTCAGAATAGATGTGTAATTTCGTCATTATCTTACAGCTGGATCGGTCGAATAGGTCGCTAGCCAAATAGGTTGCCCACTTGTGTTTGGAATGGGCGCAGCCATGTTTCATCCGGGACCTTTAAAGTAGTTCCAATATGGCGGAATTCATCATACAGCCGAGTTTAGATTCCCGAAATCTTACGAGGTTTGCCGAGTGAAGTTACTCACTGAGATAGTGTGAGTCCACCGGATATCCTGGTCACTTGAGTCAAGGAGACGTGTAATTCTCTTACCATACCGGAGTAGTTATGAATGATTGAAATGATGTTTTATGCCAAGTCAGCACCAATCGAATTATGCTGTGAATTATTCGATACAAATTAAATATAAATCATTGCAAATATTATGTAAGCATCCATATATATAAATCACAGAGAATACAAATTATAAATAATACTGTATGCTAATAAATATAAATTAAAATTGTATAAAATTTTATCTCTTTAAACAGTTTGCAACACTTTAGACCTGGGGCTTGTTTCACGAAATTATCCAAATTTTAGTAATTTGATTGGATAATATTAGATTGATTTAGTACTTTGCCAATCAAAATTGAAGTATCTATTAAAATTTGGATTTTATCTTTAGTTAAGATTTCGATAAAAAGCGCACAGGGCAAATCAACTCACTAACGGTAATGCTTCGATCTTGTAACCTTGAGAGGTTTACACTCAATGACAATGTTCACATTCTGGTTGAGAGAGAGAGAGAGAAAGAAAGAAATGGGGTTTAACGTCCACACAACACAAACTAGGTCATTTCGGGACTAACATATGGTTTAATTTTATTTCAATAATTCGCTTGCGCGTAGGGGTCTTTAGCAGTGGAAGGAAACCGGAGTGCCCGGAGGAAACCCACGAGGCTGAGAAGATTCTGGTTGAAACTATCGCTCTTCAAGGTGTATTAAAAATATGACCAATGTGATAACGACCAGAACAAACTTTAGCCTTTATGATGGATCTATGAGAGATATCCCAAGACCGAGGCTTAATGTTATTAAGGCTGCAAGATCCCAAGACCTCTGCCTGCAGAAATAAATAAATACATTTACAGTGAACTTAAATTCTTTATATGATAAATGATATGGGATGCCGAGTTGGAGCACGAAAATATCGGGTTTCAACGGTTCAAATCCCGGAGCTGTATATACAGTACACTATCGCATTTGATCTGTATATATTAAATGGGTGCAAATGAAATGAAATGAAATGGGGTTTAAAGTCCTACTCTTTTGGACCTAACCTGGGCTAATGGAAGACGGGCATATGCCATACAGTGTGCTATGAGGGAAATTTTGCTCGGGCAGCGGCGCTACGCCCTACTCTTATATCGAATTCCAACGCCAATGTGTACACGAGACCTCGGTTTTTCGTACCATCCGAACGACTAGGCAGCTGTCCTTGTCAGGCCCTCCTTCTACATTACTGACAAGGGAAAATCACGCCGGAAAATCGAGATGAACTTTCTCGGCCAATGCAGGGATTGAACACCCGACCTCCAGGCTAGCGAGCCAGCTTCTTATCCACTTAGCCACCGTGACCCCGTTCATGGCGGCAAGAGGTGGACATACACCTGGCCAAAATCACAGCACTTCTGGTGAAATCAGTGACATGTTTTCATTGCGTCTCACTACAACTGAAATATGCCCACTACCCCAGTTTTCGTGATTGATGATAGCATTTGTGCATGGCCTGATTTCCAAGACACCCGATTGTAAATGTGTGTGTGTGTGTGGGGGGGGGGGGGGCGGCGTGGTTTCGAATCCACAGTTGTACGTGACAAAGAGTTGGGTCGCCTGTCCAACCTTGTGGGTTTCTCCAGGTCCTCCGGTTTCCTCCCAGTGCTAAAGACCCTGTGTGCAAGAGAATTATTGAAATGAAATTAAACCATATGTTAGTCCGGAAATGACCTAGTTAAACCCCCATTAATCTCCCGATTGTAAATATCAACAACCTGGCCAAACCGTCGAACATCATCAACGAGTCTATGGTCATGTAAACCTTATAATTATCTCTCTTTTTCTGGGATTGGTATATCAGTCCGTGTAATCAGGAATCTTCATTCAGTTCTTATCGCTTCAAGGTTTTTATATTGTATTATGGTATTCTATTTCAAGCATATGTAATAATTCACATGATAATGTTGACCGTATAATATTTGTTTTAAAACATACATTAAGGGCAGAAGAACCACACAGCACACACAAAACAACAGATTACGACTCCGTGGATAAGGCGAATGTTTGTAGGCAAGTTTAAGGAATAAATTAGTTCCAAGATGTTTCGACATACTACTGCAAATCAACCCGGAAATGAATGATTTGGCAGTAAATATGTTGGTCCGGTTTCACTAAAGATGGTCGGAAATGTTACTATCAATTTCAAGTGGATGGCCGAGTAGTTAACACATGCGAGTTGTATCACAAGGTCCGTCATTTAGTTAACTGCAGTGGTTTAGATTCCCCGGCGGTACGTGACAATGAGAAGTGTTGCCGTCTTGCCTTCTAACTTTGTAGGTTTTATTCGGGTTCCCCGAACCCCCACTGCTAAAGACCCCTACGAACAAGAGAATTATTGAAATAAAATTGAACCATATGTTATTCGCGAAATGACTTAGTTTATGTCGACTTGACGTTAAACCCCATCTGCTCTCTTTCTCTTTTAAAAAGAGATACCTAACAGAAGTTTTGTTCTCGTATGATCAAGTTAATAAAAAGGGGGACCAGGTTTTGTTATTCTGATAGAATGAACATATATTTAACCAATCTCATGTAGATCAGGAGTGGTCATGTTGTGGTCATGTTTTAAACATTATTCAAGTCTTATCAGTTAAAATCCAGCCTGTGGATTAATCTGTACCGTGGTATAAAACTAGAGTATACACAACCATTATATTTATAAACAGACATACAGAGGTGGGTAATATTCTTGAATATTCTTTAAAGCAAATGCGTCTGTCGTTATAATTTAGTCTCTCTATAACGTTTATAGTGACGACATCGTCTAAGATTATAATTTTATAATTTAGTCCCTCTATAACTTTGTCGGTTATACTATCTTCTAAGCCTTAACAGAGACGGCATCGTCTAAGTCTTAACGCTATAACCCAATAATTAAGTCTCCCTATAACGTTATTGGTAATGACATGTCTTAACACAATAACGTTGTAATTTAGTCTCCCTATAACGTTAATGTTAACGACATTGTCTAAGTTTTAACTCTATAACATTATTTTTTAGTCTCCCTATTATGGTGACATTGTTTTAACGCTATAACATTATTCATTGTCTAAGTTTTAACGCTATAACATTATTTATTTAGTCTCCCTATAACTTTAACGGTGACGACGTATAGGTTTTAACGCTATAACGTTAGTATTAAGTCTCCCTGTAACGTTGATGGTGACGACATCGTCTAGGTCTTAACGCTATAACGTTATTATTTAGTCTCCCTATAACGTTAATGTTAACGTCATCGTCTAAGTCATAACGTTATTATTTAGTCTCCTTATAACGTTAATGTTAACGACATTGTCTAAGTCTTAACGTTATTATTTAGTCTCCCTGTAATTTTAATGTTAACGACATCGTCTAAGTCTTAACGTTACAATTTAGTATCCCTATAACGTTAATGTTAACGATTCGTCTAAGTCTTAACGTTCTGATTTTATAATGCAGTCCCTCTATAACGTTGTCTGTTATACTATCTTATAACTCTTATATTTATAACATTAATGGTGACGCATCTTAATTAACGCTATGATGTTACAATTCAGTCTTCCTATATAATGTTATAATTTAGATTCCCTATAACACTTTTAGTGACAGCCTCTTCTAAGTCTTAATGCTATAACACTAAATCGACGGATAAACAATTGTCACCCACTGTAGTGTTGACGGTTGGTAACAATAGCGTCCCGAAGATACCCCCCCCCCCCCCCCAAAAAAAAAAACCAAACAAAAAAACAGCTAATCGGCACGTGTAGCCAACTGTCATTCGGTTATGGACTTTGTTCCGTTTTGTAGCAAAAGGTGATTAAGAATCTCTGCATATGGGGTAGATTAAGCCACCTTTTAGTGATACACCACCTCAAGTTAAATACAAATATTATTTTCTAAAATGGAATGCGGCGAACGTCTCGCCAACGCGATACTAAGGTTATATGTGGAGCCTAATGATACGTTAGTTTCCATTTCAATGGTTGTGTCTTGCATTGCGACACTAGAATTTACCCGAGCATCAAGTTTCCGTCCGGTCTTTTTTCAATTGCCAAGGTGTATACCACAAGCATGCTACCGGGTACACTGATGGGTCTGGTTTGTTCGCTCCGTCTGAACGACTACGTAACCTTTCTTTGTTTCTCCCAGATGTACCACCTCGAAATGTTTCTCTCAGCTCACGCCAGGATTCTAACCTGGATAATTTTAGTCGACAGGACATTATCCCACGTTCAAGCAGTAGTCGACGTTAAACATCATTGTCAGAATGACGGACTGTGTTCATTGTAGTTCATTGTAGTTAATGTTGTACTGGTTTCTATATGTTCTAGATGCATTACATCTGGTACCTATTGATCGTTGGGTGCATACACCTTGCTATCTCTACAAACAGCACCGATATTGATAAACGAGCAGGTAAGTTGGGTCTCACACTGTAATAATTAGACCTAATCCCTCTCAACCACTGTCGGACCGGCATCTAAGTTATGTACCAAATCAGTACAGCACTGGCTAAAGATGGAGTTATCGGGACCACTGCTTCAGGAATATGGTTTGGTCGAAATGAGAAATGTATAGTCTGTTCATAGGTTGGACATTCAGCTCACCCAACACATGTCCAGCTATAATAGAAAGTTGAATGTAACAAACTGACTGTCCTAATTCTTAAAGGCCAATGCGCACACGAGACCTCGGTTTTTCGGCCACCCGAACGACCAAATGCTCTCGGCCCCACACTACGGACTACAGAATGTGATCTACCAAATCACTGAATAACCAATCCAATCTGTTATTGTATCAAACTTGAGGGTTGGGGGTCGAATTGTTTACTTCGCGTGCTATAGATCCAAAGGTCTCATTTCGATTTTCCGCTTGTACGTGACAATGAGTATGGTCGTCTGTTCAAACTCGTGGGTTTTCTCCTGGACGACCAGCTCTTGCACAAGTGTGTCTGTCTGTTTGGCCCCTCTCTCTCCCTGTCTCTCTCTTTGAAAAGTGATAAATGCAGCCGTTCTTTTTCTCGTATATTTCAGCAAAAACAATATGGCATAATAACGATTTTCCCGACCACGATCCACTACATAACTTCAAACCAGTGGAGCACGGTTTCTTTAACTACGGTTCTCTAACGGCTGCCAAGGATCCCGCAGGTGGGAGCCATAACGTCATCAAGGTTTACTATAAACATGGGACCTATTCGGGAACCAAGGGGTACAAAGGCGCCCAGTTCTACAGTCATCCGACCTCCCATACCGCCATGGGACTATCATATCAAGTCTATTTCAGCCATGGATTTGATTTCGTCAAAGGAGGTAAATTGCCTGGTCTGGCAGGAGGTGATGAAGCTGATTGTTCAGGTGGCAATAATCACGATACGTGCTTCTCAGCCCGACTCATGTGGCGAGCTAACGGAGACGGAGAAGTTTACTCCTACTTTCCGGATCAAGCTCATGGATTCTGCGACAGGAAGGATGTCGAATGCTCGAATGATAAAGGCATTTCGCTAGGACGCGGATCATTCCGTTTTAAGACCGGAGAGTGGAATCGGATAACGGAGTACGTTCATTTGAATACGGTCGGTAAAAGTGACGGTTACGTCAAGTTGTTCTTTAATGGTAAGCTGGTCTATACAGGCAAAGATATCAAATGGAGGGTCAAGGATAGTCTGAAGATCAACTCGATCTTCTTCTCAACATTTTTTGGTGGAGGCAGCAAAGAATGGGCGGCTTCAAAAGATTGTTATTCCTATTTTAAAGATTTCATCTTATCTATGGGAAGCGAACCACCGCTTATTGGTTGAAATAAACAAAATTAACATCATTATAAATCTTTTTTATTTTTACTCACGGAAGTTCTTATTAACAAGAAGACACCCTCAATACATAGCGTACGTGACAAGTAGGGTCGCCTGTCCAACCTCGTGGGTTTGCTCCGGGTCCTCCGATTTCCTCACGCTGCTAAAGACTCCTACGTTCAAGAAATTGTTGGAATAAATTAAACCATATTTTAGTCAGAAACGACACAGTTTGTGTCGAGTGGTCGTTAAAGCCATTTCTCCCTCTCTTGATACGGCCAAGCGAATTATGGAAATAAAATTGAGCCATATGTTAGTCCCGAAATGACCTAGTTTGTTTCGTGTGGATGTTAAACCCCATTTCTCCCTTTCTCTCTCTCAATACTTTCGCAACAAATCTCAATTTCCCTACAGACATATAAATATAGATTAGAATCTTTAGGGTAAACCGCCATTTAAGCAATCAATTATCAGCATACATTATGTAAAATCTTCGGCTCCCCTTCTTTCATGATATTCCCAAAGAGAACTGTACTGCGTGTGTTTATGCGATGCCTTGGCGTGTGTTTATGAGATGACTATCAATTATCCGCTTCACCTGACCGGAGATACAGGTAGCACAATCAGGTGTGCTGTGTATATCATATAGTATTAACTGATGATACAGAAACCTAACCCATTATAACCGTTGAGAGATAAACTTTAATGTTGTCATTCTGTATGTAGCAGCATCAATTCATTATGGTACGGTGTGGAAATGATCTATTCTTGAATCCCAAAACGTAATAAATATAATTTGAAATATCTCGTTTCTATAGTGCACTCACCCCCACTCTTTTCCCATCTACAATCGAATGGAATACGAAACTGAAAAAAGGTATACATGATGGCGCGACCTTGAAATCCGGAAGATACAGTGATATGACATGAATACCGGTAATGCGCCGATACGTTAATTTAAGAAGGTATTAGTGCACTGCAGTGGGGGGAAACCAGAGGACCCAGAGAGAGAGAGAGAGAGAGAGAGAGAGAGAGAGAGAGGTTAACGTCCAGTCGCCACATGTTATGCTATGATTTCATTACATTTCAATAATCCATTTGCGTGTTATGAATTTTAAAACCTGGATTTTCCAGTTGTGTTAACCTTGGAAACCAAACCAAGATTTTCATGAGAACAATGCCATCTGTACTATAATTTAAGAGATTGTTGAACCGATTTTTAAAACTGATAAAAGAAGCGTGCATTGTGAAGTTTATATTCAGATTACAGGTCGACATAAGAAGGTAACAATTATATACATTTATAAACCTGTCAACATCTTTGATCTTTTCGGGGTTTTCTGTGCCCGGAATCACTTGCAAATTTCGTTGTTTTCCTTTTATTAAAATTCAATTTCAAGTCTCAAACGATTATTAAGTTAGATAAATAGTTTTGTAAATCTTTCCCTTCGTATAACCTAAGACTCGTGCTTTATCCAGTACGTAGATTTACTCGCCACATTTGAGAACACCCAATCTTTTCAATTTTACAAGGCAAATGGTTCATAAAATTGTTTTTGCGTCAGTGTGATCTGTTCAACAATTCTAAAATGAAATGAAACGGGGTTGTGCGTCCCACTGCTCTACTACTGTGACGAACTAAAAGAATTAAATAAACCAAACCATGGAAGTGGTTGGTGATAAATATATGGAAACTAACTAAAGGAACTGAATGCAACAACCAATTAAAACAATTTATGATATTTTTTATTGAACTGTTCAATCTGGGAGTAGCTACGAGTCACCTAAGGCGTCAGACCTTAACGTCAAATATCATATGTTCAAACTGTTTGGCCCCTTGTCAGTGATGCAGGACGGAGGGCCTGACAAGGGCAGCTGGCTAGTCATTCTGATGGGACGAAAATCCGAGATCCTTTGTACACATTAGTGTGCACGTAAAAGATCTCTTGACAGTTGGAATTCGAGATAACAGTAGGTCGTAGCGCCGCTGCCTGGGCAAATAGTCCCTCATCGCACACTGAATGGTGTATGTCGAGGTTAGTATCAGAACAGTAGGACGTTTAACCCCATTTCATTTCATTTCATAAAATGTATGGAGTTGCCTTCATATTGTTAACTGCAGATTGTCGACCGTTCATCGATGTGATGGTGGTGCTCATTCCAAGTAGCTCCTTCTTTAATTATGTGTTGCTCATCAATCTATCATAATCGTTAACCTCAGAATTACCTACATGCATATTGACAAATACCAAATCCAACTGTGGGCCATCCGGGAGGTTTTGTGGCAAGATTGCGGCGACCCAATTGTAAGTCTGAACTGTTTCGGGAAGGACGTTATGATGTAGTTGTCGTTATTACCGGGGTTTAACCATTAGTTACTTTTGTGAATATTTCAGGAAGAGTATCAGCATGCTATTGGTGTCAGTACAGGCATGCTGGTCGGTTCACCAATATTTGTTTGTATATTCGTGTAATGTTTCAGGACGAGCGACAAGATGTGGCTGTTATTACTACTGGGATGTTTGTCTGTGCGAGGTATGGACGTACCAATAACCAAACATTACAAAGGTGGATTTAAAGCGGAATTCTGTGAACCAATCACCAAAGATTTAAAAACGTGGAGAGGACATCTTATCTTCGATCGTCATATTGATTCCCTGGACGTAAGTGATAAATAGTATTCAACATGTATTATTGAAGGGTCGTCATATTGATTTATTGGACGTTATAACATAATGACATATGTCATAGAGGCGTCCTGCCATATTAAAATACGTGTTAGTGATTGTAACATAAACCTGTCGCTATCAATACCCGGCTGGAGATCTTGGTAGTATTCCTTATGTCATTGCGTAACTAGAACTTGTTGTTGGCATGTCTTATCTAAGTTTATCTGATAAACTATATTGAATGTTAAACCTTCATATGATGCTTGATACATTAGACAGGTGTCTAATGAGCTCCTTTGTCTTGAATACGTTTATAAACTCAGAACAGAAACGAATCTTCAGTCAGGTCCAGGAGGCCATGCTAGGCGGGCGCCTAGTTAAGGTACCTCAGGAGTACTATAGTCAGGTCTAGGAGTCGGAGACGAGACGAGAGCTTCTGGAGTTAGCACACTCGTGCTAAGCCAGGCTAATTAAGTCATGACTCCCTCCATATAGATAGTTCTACGGTCGTTTACATTACGATGTTTGTACCTAATATGTAAGAAGAAGAATAAAAGTATTATTAGAAGTATATACCAGTGTTGTCATCCAAGAACCCGATTAAAGAACAAATGTAATACTGTCACATATTAATTGGTGCCGTAGACCAGAGCAACGATTGAAGTCCTAACCACTAGAAGTTCACAGGTCACCAACGGGGTAAGTCTTTTCTAATCCTACCATGGCGAGGGTGGTAAAATGACATTAGTGCTATGTATTATAATTTAACTGGAAATCTGCAGTTTATCATCACGCGTCGTTAAATATCATGGTGTAGTCACTAAATTTAATATTAGCAAGTAGTGGAACAGGAAAATGACGAAAACAAAATTGTATATATATTATTTGTTTTAAAATGCGTCATGTTGTTTTTAAAAGATTATGAATTATAATTGTTTGTTTTTGAACACATATTTTGGCATTTAAAATTAGTATTAACAGGTTTATATTGCGCAGTAAAATGTTTTGTGATTGTTTAACTAGAATTGAGTTAACAATATCGTAATTAGGAATTTTACATTCACAAAGTATTAACGGGTTTATCTCTAAGTTTTTTTCGTTTGTTTTGTCTATACGTGTATATTATCCAAATAGTTAATGGCAAAGGCCCCGATATTTACGGGTGAGATTTTTATTTGTAATACCCCAAATATTTAATGGGAAAGACCCGATATTTACGGGATTAAGATTTTTATTTGTAATACCCCAAAGTTTTAATGGGAAATGCCCCGATATGTAACGGGAGAAGTTTATGTTAAGTGGTTTAACCCCAGGAGGGTTGTGCTCGGATTTAGAGCGAACGTATTGTCTTGTTTTGTGTTGTGTTTAAAAATTATAGAGATAAACCGTTAGTTCTTTCAAAAATATCTTATTTAAGATTGGTTAAATGTGTTCAGATCATTCATTATTCTTGAGATAAAACAATATGACTCCCTAATTTAATTGTAAATATCGTTAGATCGTTATCTAAAGTCAAGTCTGTTCCACTTGCTAATTTGATTAACTATTAATTAAGTTCACTCCATGATATGATACGCAGATGATCAAACTTCGGCACGGGGAGCAGTTATAATAATTTTCATAGCACGTCATAACACGCCGTTTTGCCAGACGGTATGGAAAATGAAAAGACTACCGGTCAACAACAATAGTTGAACTAAATGGAGCCGGGAAAATTCTGACCCCTCAACATTACTGGAACGAGGAAGGGCATCATATGTACCCCACCCCTACAGTTGGCTACGACAGTGCAGTAGCGGTCTAAGAAGATAATTACAGTAGTTTGTGTTCGCGATTCCACCATTTATATGAATAAGAGTAGTCTGTGTTTGTGATTCCAGGATCTCGTTTGTTTTTTTTATTGACTCGCGTGTGTGACCGATTGTGTGTATATAACTTTTAAGTTCGTGTGTTTTTCATTGACCTTTTCATTTTGTTTAAAGACATTTTTGGATATTATGACATTTTACAAGTATATATAACTTTTATATTCGTGTGTGTTTCATTTACCTTTTCTTTTTGTTTATAGACATTTTTGTATACGACATTTTACAAGTGTTGTTTGTATTTATATGTCTTTTCATTCTTATTGTTATTTTTATCTTTTAAGATTAGGGTAGATATTATCGATCCCAGTTATATTCAAATTTGTAAAGGCTTTAAAAAAATATTTCATATTTTTTTCTAAAAAGAGGGATAGGTATATAACATAATGACATATGTCATAGAGGCGTCCTGCCATATTAAAATACGTGTTAGTGATTGTAACATAAACCTGTCGCTATCAATACCCGGCTGGAGATCTTGGTAGTATTCCTTATGTCATTGCGTAACTAGAACTTGTTGTTGGCATGTCTTATCTAAGTTTATCTGATAAACTATATTGAATGTTAAACCTTCATATGATGCTTGATACATTAGACAGGTGTCTAATGAGCTCCTTTGTCTTGAATACGTTTATAAACTCAGAACAGAAACGAATCTTCAGTCAGGTCCAGGAGGCCATGCTAGGCGGGCGCCTAGTTAAGGTACCTCAGGAGTACTATAGTCAGGTCTAGGAGTCGGAGACGAGACGAGAGCTTCTGGAGTTAGCACACTCGTGCTAAGCCAGGCTAATTAAGTCATGACTCCCTCCATATAGATAGTTCTACGGTCGTTTACATTACGATGTTTGTACCTAATATGTAAGAAGAAGAATAAAAGTATTATTAGAAGTATATACCAGTGTTGTCATCCAAGAACCCGATTAAAGAACAAATGTAATACTGTCACAACGTACGTGATTATCAGTATTGATCAGCGTGATTTATTGTCCGGGGGGTTGTGATATAAACAAATCATACTACATATATCAGACATTTTTAGGCAATCTTTCAAGAAACGCCCATTTTATCCATCCCGGAGCTTGTTTTTAATGCGAGGTAGTGTCTCTGAGACATTATCTAAGTGAAACTGTTATTAGAATTCTGCCAGGGCTGCCCTAAAAGACCAGTTATCTTTCTCTTCTCTATGTTCTTTTCACGGTAAATAAAAATGGCCATGTGTTCGTCTCGGCAAATGACGAGAAGTTAAACCTTAGATCTTTATATTATAGGTGTATAAAGCTAAACTATATAAAACCATATGTTGGTCTCAGATTGTTTTCGTCTTTATATATATTATAGGTTTATAAAACCATATGTTATTCTCAGATTGTTCTGTATTTATAAAGCTGAACTATATCAAACCATATGTTAGTCTCAAAATATTCTGTATTTATATTATAGGTGTATAAAGCTGAATTGGCTCAAACTTTAGGAGGTGGAACTGAGTTTATCTTGACACCAACTAAAGGACATTTTGAAGTCCATACTGGTGAAAAAGTTTGCCTTCATTTCATTGCCCATGTTCAAGGCGATGTTCTAGCTCGGGTACAGTTCTATATAGAAGGAATGGATGGTGACAATATTCATACTATTGTTACAAGTAAACCCGATCCATCAGGTAACATATATACTTATGTTAATAATAGAACATGTCACAGGATAAGTCGATCCGTCAGTTACGGTCTAACACCATCTTCAATAGAAGACTTGGTCTCGCCTTAATTACGTACATCTTATCAAGCCCTTCACATCATAATGCCACTAAGTTCGATTGCGTACACAAGCCCAGCGGTCGTTGTGAATACCAAGTCTCGTGCTTTTAGCTAAAATGCCTACATGTGACAATCGAGTTGCAAAGTCCAAAGATCGACCAATGTTAAGGTTGCTGGTTTTCCACTAATTTCTCGATTTAAAAAAAAACCAAACACTCGTATTGATAGAATATGTTGCAGGATAAATCGACCCGCCAGGTAGGGATAACGATGTCCTTCAATATAAATGAATATGTCCGACCCCTGTCATAGGATAGGTCTCTGAGAGACTAATCTTTCACAATGGTGTTGTGGCAAAACCCAGTATTTGTCTCGTGTTGACAAGATGACATGAAACTGATTGTTTCATATTTAAATAGTGTATCAGAAAACTGCATCACTCTTCGTCATCACCCTACCCCACCCCATAGTCGCCACCCCCACTCCAACCCAGCACAACTATATAACTGATTTTAACAAAGTTTACTATATGTGTCACTGGACTTGATAGCGGTAAGAGGATACTTGTCGAAACGTCGTGCTTTAATAATAAAACTCGTGATTGTGTTCCATAAAAACCGTGGTCTGTTATAATTATTTTCAGGTATCTTGTGGCACAAGAATGATTTCAGCACGAAAGACCCTACTGATGGATTCTCTAAACTGTCTAAAGGTCATTTTGACGAGGATTCTCTGTCGGTGGTTCCTGATCCCGCGGGTGGTTCTGGTAAGGTGATGAAAGTGTTTATCCAGAAAGGGCATTATGTGAAGATTCGAGGGAAACGAGGTGCCCAGTTCTATACACAGTCCGTTTATCCACATGAATCTATGACTCTCAGTTATGATGTTTACTTCAACAAGGGAATGGATTTTGTACTCGGTGGTAAACTACCTGGACTTTATGGTGGTGCTACTAACTGCACTGGTGGACGTCATTCTGATGCTTGTTTGACCACGCGATTCATGTGGCGTTTTAACGGTGAAGGCGAGATTTATACCTACATGCCAGATCCATCCAAACAGAAAGCACATTTTTGCGATCAGCCTTACATCATCTGCGACCCTACTTACGGTATTTCACTTGGTAACGGAACTTGGTCGTTTAAGACTGGGCGATGGGAGAACATAGCACAACATATCCACCTCAATACGCCGGGTAAATTAGACGGTTACGCTAAAGTATGGTACAATGGTAAAAAGGTCTACGAGATTAAAAATGTTAATTTCCGTAACCATGACAACATCCACTTAAAGGGGCTATTTTTCTCTGTATTTTTCGGTGGAGGTCAAGAAATATGGGCGCCTACAGGTGATTCGAGCATCTATTTCAAGAATTTTATCGTGTCCACCAAAGAAGAAAGTCCTCCACATTTGATTGGTTGATCGGTTCGGAATCCAACATTTTCCACATTTGATTGGTTGATCTTTTGGGAAATCAATATAAAGTGTGCATGCGTGTAAAATGTGCCAAATCGTTTGTTGTTTTTGTCTTTAACCCTTTTTTTGTCCAGCGGTCATATTAACTATATCTTACTGTTTTGCATCGACCGGGATAATGGTGGTGGGCATACATCATGAAGGAATTTCGGTTGTCACGGCAACCCTGGGGATGGGGGTGTTCTCGCACAAGACCGGTATTGAACCACCGGATATCCTGTTTGGTTAGCCAACAACTTACTCACGGTTCCCACCCATGCAGCAAAATCAACCCATTTCATATACAACGTAATAGAATATATTACTATCCAGTCTTAAAAACATCAAAAGCCCCACAGCGCCTACACAGAATGGACAACGGAGAAAAATTTTCGAACATAAAAATAACCATTTATTTATTCTTCAAGTAAAGATTACATGACAACAAACAATAGATTTGTATATAAAATAAGAACGATAATCTGCATTGTATGATGTGGTGTGATTAGTGTAGTGTCATGAGCAGACCTCTACTTGGGAAAACACAAAGCCAGACGCATATAACATACAATACTTGAACCCTTATTATGGATACAATCACTTGGTTTATTGTACATTGGGTATTTGCTTGAAAACGACTTGTAAAATCTAGTTGAAGCGTTGCAGTACAATAAACCAAGTGATTGTATCCGTAATAAGTGTTCTAGTAAATTATTATATCATAAATCAATTGCTAAATGCCTCTCAAGGAACGTATATAACACATGCTGCTTGTTTCCAATGGGGTCCAAAATCGCGTCAGTTCATCATTAAGAGACAAATGTAAATAAATATGCCATCCCAGCAATGTATCACAATCAATTAGATATATTTATATCTACATATTATACATCAACGATGTTTATTAACAGTAGAAACGTATCCATGTTTGATGGTTAGAACAGTATCCCTGTTTAAGCAGAGATGAAAGACAGTTTAATCTAATAAATAGATCTGAACGACGAACATAGGGATTTTATGTAAGGTTCTTTAGAAGTGGTAGGAAGCAGGGGAACCCGGAGAAAACATACTAAATTATGAATGGCGTTTAACCTCTCGTACGCATAATATTTCCCGCCATTTTGATATTAACATAATGTGTACCATGCTAGTGAGGTGACGTGTACCTGGACAGCACAGAGTCCTCGTCTATTTTTTGTCAAGGGCTATGCCAATGCGTACACGGGTAGGCAACTCTCACCCCCTCCCCCTTTAATAAACACAAATAGTTGGGGCTTCGGTGTCTTTATGCACTTCCTAGTTTTAATCAGGTTCAAGAATCAACGTCCTACTCACTGACCCACTGTGACTCCCACCTACAATAGGCATACTTACCTCTTACATTAAGCGATAATACCAGATGACGCTATGTGTTAAACAATGAATTATTAACATTGAGATTAGTGAAGGAAAACTATTTGAAATATCGACCCTTTCTTGGTCCTGATGCTAGTTAAAACTTGATTATATTCTTCTTATTATACACGTACTTTAATACACGATATATATTGATTATTATAATATGCATTTGGGAACCCGATTTATATAAGACGTTGTCTTGTTTCGGTATCCTGTGAATAAGATATTGTTTAAAAAATTCGATGTCATAGTTCTGAAAGGTCTTAAGTGTCAAAAACTGTCGAATTTAGTTTTTGAGATATGAGAGAAAAACCTATTCCAACCTTAATAACGCAATAAGGATATCAACATTTTAATAGCAATGTTTTTTTATGAAAGTTACGACCTTACATTTCTGAAATTTTGCATAGAGAAACCTCTAAATTTGATTAGTCATCATATGCAAAAAAGCTATTTGGGTCATACGTGGCACTTACAACCTTCCAGAACTATGGCATCAACATATCTAAGGGAATTTAGAAATCATTCAGGAATAAGGAGAACATATATATACATGGAGTTTCTAATTTAAAACAAATTGTCGTTTGCCCGAAGAAAGAAATCGGAATTTCAACATCAACCACTAACCATTCTTTAAGTTCCTATTAGATGTGACATCAATGGATTAACGAAAACGTAAAATCGATACAAATTTTGTTACTTGATTTTCTATATGGTAACATCTCAAATTGAGACAATTTATAGTAAATGGACTTCCTGCATGGGATAATCTCATAATCGAGATAAATTATAGTAAATTTGTTTCCTACATGGCAATCGCAAAATCGAGACCATTTATAGTGAAATGACTACTAGATAGTTATGGCAATATCTCAAATCAAGACAAATTGCAATAAATGAATTTAATAGAATCTAAAAATGTAGACAAATTATAGTAAATAGGCTTCCCAAATAGATTTATGTCAAAATCGGGGCAAATTATAGGAAAACGGATTCCTTAAGGAATTATATCAAAATCGGGACAAATTGTAGTAAATAGGCATCCCGGATAGACTTATATCAATATCGGGACAACTTATAGAAAATGGGATTCCTTAATGGAAAATTCGGGACAAATTATAACAAATGGGATTCCCGCATGGGATGATCTGAAAATCGAGACAAATTGACGTCGTGAGTGGGATTATCGTTAACTTATTAACAGGACCAAATAAACTAGAGAAATTCTACAGCCGTTTAATTATTTGGATTGACACGTGTTTTCGCTTAAAATATCCATATTTATTTCATAAGCTGTTGTCAATGACCCCAGGCGATAATGTTCACGATAAAGTGTTGACGCGATGAACAAGAACAGTGGTAGTTATTTATATTACTGGTCCCCGGAGTTATTGGTATTGTTTGGAATTATATAGAAGTAAATAATATTAAATAATTGATGTATATTGGTTACTATTCATGTTAAATCGGGTGAATGAGAAGGGTTGAAAGTAAAACAACACCTGAAAGTCATGTACTATTACAAGCACATCTAGAGAGATAGAGGGAGAGAAAAAAATGAGGTTTAACGTCCACGCGACACAAACGTGGTTATTTCGGGACTAACACATCGTTTAATTTTATTTCAATAATTCGCTTGCGCCTAGGGTCTTTAGTAGTGGGAGGAAACTGGAGTACCCGGAGAAAACTTACGAGGTTGGACAGGCGAGCATAATCCTTGTCACGTACAACGGGAATTCAAAACCACGCCAGGTGACTCAATGACAGGCTCTATGATACAGCACGCACGCCACTCGTGCTATACACCCATCCTCAGCATGTCAGTTCCTCCAGCTTCCAGAAGTATTAAGTACTGGGGAGCAATAATGGGATAAATCTGAAAGCAAGAGGATCAACACAAGTGAAAGACCGTGGGTGGGATTGGGTGGGAAAAATTGACCAAAAAGAGGGACATAGTGTGCATATCTCATGTCCACCAGTACTACTGACTACCGCTCTCGCACTCAGCAAACCTCGGGAGATTTCGGGAATCTAAACTCGGCTGTATGATGAATTCCGCCATATTGGAACTATTTTAAAGGTCCCGGATGAAACATGGCTGCGCCCATTCCAAACACAAGTTGGCGACCTATTTGGCTAGCGACCTATTCGACCGATCCAGCTGTAAGATAATGACGAAAATACTCTTCTATTCTGAGCTGAAGGAATGGATAAAAAATAATATATTCTACTTTCATTTGATAGACATAAAGTTGGATTTTATTGGTTGATAAATAGAGACTGTTGTCTTTACTCTAAATAGGTTTCCAACGAACAGGTTGCAGCTCGATCGGTCGAATAGGTCGCTAGCTGAATAGGTTCCCAATTTGTGTAATAGCGTCAAGTTTTCCTGTTAAAGTAAACCGGTAGCCGCATTGCAAATGTATGGGCGTAGGTACATATCACTTACTGTCATACATCCGAGACTAGATGTAGTTTACGGAATCTGTCGAGATTAGCCGAGTGCCGCTCTCGCTCTCTTAATGAAGAATGGTTGAATACATTATACTACGTCATCATCGGAAATGTCACGTGAGGATCTACACCAATCCTCTGCATGTCAGTTCCTCCAGCTTCCAGAAGTATTAAGTATTGGGGAGCAATAATGCGATAAAATATTCTATCTCACGACCCCCATTCAAACACATTAGGCCAACATATCACCCTCTATTCTCAATACTTAAAACAAAAAATATCAAAAACATTACAAACATTTTCTTTATTCTTTATTCCATCTCAAATAAATTCAGAAAAATCAAATAACTAAAGTCAATTTATTAAGTAACACTTGTTCAGCTGTCAGGTGTAAGTCAGGCGATGAGGGAGTACTGTCCTCGGTGTAATCCACTCTGGCTTAGTTCGGGCTGAAATCAAAGTAAGATCGCAGGTACACCTTCTCTCCCATTCTGGTAGAAATGAACACGGATACTGTTAATACTTTCCCTGAAGTGATAATAAATTGCATTCTATCAAACATATAAAAATACTAGAACTAATCCAGATCAAATCACGCAAGGAGACAGAACTCCCTCACCCCTGACCCACGTGAATAAGAAATCCACTACTAAAGGCATCAGTGTCCCACGGGTCAGTGGTAAGAAAAAATCCCATCTAGATACATACAAATCATTACACCCATCATCTAAACAAAACAAATGCGACAGAATCGTACTAAGTGGTCACGGCTCATTGTCACAACTCACTTGTTTAAACCTCCCGATCATGGCTGGCGAAACTGCAATTCAATACAAACACGTGCGCTGACCTACTTATCCACAATCAAGCATGAAAACGATTTGCACACAAATAAGACGCTTAGTAGTCTGTTGTGTATCTCTATTTCTCTTAATAAATTTATTCACTGAAAATTACAAATTTTGCCACAAATAATTTAACGCCGCCAAGGCTTTCCTACTTCCACCAGGACTTGTAAAAGTTGAATACCACCAAGGTATTCCAAGCCACCAAGGCTATTGGCTCCTAAGCCAAAATCAATATCATATGCCACCAAGGCAATTGGCTACCTAAGCCAAAATCAATAAGCCACCTAGGCTATTGGTTACCTAAGCCAAAATCAATATACCACCAAGGTATTTTTAAGTAAAATAAAATCTATTACCGTTTTAATGAAACAAGAACACGTCTGTCCAGCTCGCTGTCTTAATGAAGAATGGTTGAATACATTATACTACGTCATCATCGAAAATGTCACGTGAGGATCACCATTTGACCACCCCCAACCCCGGCACAACTAGCTAGAAGTCATGTACTATTACAAGGCACAGCCAGAAGTCGTGGACTATTACAAGACACAGTTAGAAGTCGTGTACTATTGCGAGACACAGCTTGCTCTTGGGGGTCTTTAGCAGTGGGAGGAAACCGGAGGACCTGGAGTTAACCCACGAAGTTGGACAGGCGACCCTACTCCTTGTCACATACAACCCGGGAATCGAAACCACACCAGTTGACCCAATGACAGACCTTATGATACAACTCGCACATGCAAGGAAATGAGTTTAAAATTCCTCTGATTGTTGGGACAATTGAAGCCACCGCAAGCGATAACACTTGTTAAGTACTAAACGACAAATACCGAAAACTTATGCTTTATTTGAAAAACCATAATGACGATATCACAGTTTTCCAGAAAGGATGGAGGGTAAAAACTCCTCTACACACACCTGAAAATGTGTCAAAAGATTGTCGAGGAATGTAACACTATCTTAGTGGTAACAGAGATGAGTTTAGTAAATATATGATTTATTTACATCAGCTACTTACAACAGCAGTTAGACCACATCGGAAACTAGACATATAACAATATTAAATCAAATCCACTCGGAAAACCTTGACAGATTCCGGAACCTACATCTAGTCTCGGCTGTGTGACGAATTCCGCCATATTGGAACTACTTTAAAGGTCCCGGATAAAACATGGCTGCGCCCATGGCATCTTGTTTGTTTGTAATAACGTCAAGTTTTCCCGTTAAAGTAAACCGATAGCCGCATCGCAAATGTATTATTTGGCATGTCTTTCTGAGCATTTCGAAGATCATAATATCCGATTGCACAATCATAATACATTTACATTTTGTTTTATATAGTATTTATTTTTTACACAAAGTCAGTGACATCTATAAACAATCATTCCGAATTCTACGTGTTGTACACGCGACAGACTATGCTTAACACGAAGATGATATTACAAGAAAAATGTTTTGTACAATGCAATCAATTAATTTTCCCCTGTAAATGTTTTTCGGTTGGAATATTGTGTTGATGGGGGTAACAACAACCCAAATAATAATCAAACCAGGAACATTCACAATCTAAAGCTACAACAACAGAAACAAAATACTTCATTTTATCTCCCTTGGGTCCTGGTCTCGTATCAAGACGAATTAGCATTTAAAGAAATGGCGCACTCAGCAAATCTCAACAGATTCCGGAACCTACATCTAGTCTCGGACGAATTCCACCATATTCGAACTACTTTAAAGGTCCCGGATGAAACATGGCTGCGCCCATGATGCCTTGGAACTACTTTAAAGGTCCCGGATGAAACATGGCTGTTATAGCGTCAAGTTTTCCTGTTAAAGTAAACCGGTAGCCGCATCGCAAATGTATGGGCGTAGGTACATATCACTTACTGTCATACAGTCGAGACTAGATGTAGGTTCCGGAATCTGTCGGTGAGGTTGGCGAGTGGCGTGCGCAGACTGCAAAATAGTAATTGAATCATAAAAAACGGTTATGTTCTATGGTCCTGTATATATGTCAATCAGAATGAATCTACTTCTGACTATGATTCTACGTCGCAGGCCCTAAACCAATATTCATTATTCAGGTAGCGAGAGAGAGAGAGGGAGAGAAATAGGGTTAACGTCCACTCGACACAAACTAGGTCATTTTGGGACTAACATATGGTTTAATTTTATTTCAATAATTCGCTTGCGCGTAGGGGTCTTTAACAGTAGGAGGAAACCGGAGGTCCCGGAGGAAACCCACGAGGTTGAGAAGGCTCCCCTATCTCCATGCCACATACGATCACACCAGGGCGATATGTATAAGCACAGTTAGGCTTGTTTACATCAAGTATATTCTGCAAAATAGCTTGTTGATAGCAAACATTATAAATAGATAATTGTAATTGTTTAAACCAGTAGTGTTAAAGGGGGGTCATACGGCCTGTCATTGAGTCAACTGGCGTGGTTTCGAATCCCCGGTTGTGCGTGACAAGGAGTAGGATCGCCTGTCCAGCCTTGTGGTCTAGAGTACTCCGGTTTCCTCCCACTGCTAAAGATCCCTACGCACAAGTGAATTATTGAAATAAGATTAAACCATATGCTGGTCCCGAAATGACCTAGTTTTTGTCGAGTGGACGTTAGACCCCATTTTTTTTCTCTCTCTCTCCCCCTCTCTCTCTCGTTAAAGGTGGATTATACAAGGGAGTTAACAATGTTCTTTTATAGGACTTTCAAATGTTAAATAAATTTTTATTAATTAGCCCATAGTCTCTAGACGATATTATGTGGCTTAGATTAGATTATGTTCGATGTGCCTAGGTTAAAAGACACTCATGTATACTACCGATCAAAGGGATAAAACTCCAGACTTCATTTGCTTTCGCGACAATGGTACTTCACAATCATGTATAGGAACTGTCAATCGGCAATGTCGGTGTCTTTTTTGCCAAGACTTAAAAGACTGGTAACGTCGCTGAGAATCAATAATTTGACAGACATTTTCAGTATTTCATTTTTCGTTACCTAATTTGGATATATTAAGGCAAGAACGATCAGCTCTTTATTTGAATACCCAACAGTGCATCTTGTTTTATAGCGAGGACATTATAGTCATCATCAATTTGTCTTAACCATAAACCAATCTCATATTTCTCGTCATCGCGTAAAACACTATCATGTTGTATAGAAATTATCGAATATTTATCAAATACATGCTGATTCCAAGCACATGTCGCGGAAATCAAAAATAACAGATTAGTATCTGGAATATCAGAATCGTTCACGACATTTTGTAAAAGTGATAATTCGAAGTTATTTCGATATTGGTCTTGCAGATAATTGTCAGTAACCACAACCAGAAATGCCTTGCTCGAACAGATCGCTTTTTCACTTTCAAATAAGAAGGGCTTTCCGGGCAATATATCGTAGTGTCGCAAAAACACCCGCAACCCCCTTCCACGTAAAAGTGGAAGAATTTCTCGATCAGAATACGATACATAAATATGATATTGTTTTACAATCTGATTCGTGGAAGGAATTCCACCCAATGCTTCCGAGTCACGATGGTCATCTGAAATTGGTTGACAATAGGTAAGGGTCAATACATGGTTATTAAAGATGGGGGAAATTGAAATAAATAAACCCCGAACGATGGTTGTGTAGTGTACATTGTGGACACGGACTCCACATGAATAGTGTTCAAATACCCTTTCGAAAGAAGTATTTTTGAATTTAATGAACAGATAACAAACGAACGTCGTAAAACAATTTGAATACGGTAAGGATATAACGAAAGCCAAAAATTTGATGGCTACATTAACAATAACATCAAAAAATAAAAATTGTCTGGTCTCTGCTAGAACATGTCCTGCAGTAGATTCATTTAATTCGAGGGGTCCATTATTAATTGTCGAAACACTAAAGAATCTGTTATCATATAGCTGTGATTTATCAGCCAAGATTCTAAACACGGTAGGATATTGAAACTCCTTGATCTCCGATTTATTCAAACTCTTGTTAAAAACTTGTCGATGTATAAAAAACCTATAGGTTCCGTATCCATCTGGACTCGGACAAAATTTCACTTTGAAAAGATCTTTCGCAATTTTAATTATTTTGCAGGACGGTTCGTCGTAAATGTATCCCCATGACCTGTCAAATAACCTGAGATTTGAACATCTGAATCTAGACGGTGATTTTAACGGTGGTGCGCCGTTTATAGTTTAATATATGTCGACCTCTTCGGCCTCATCAACATGTAGGTAAAAGTTTACAATGTCGCCTATAGGCACCACAGTTGTAACAGTTTGATCATCTTCCCCGATAGGGTATCCACGGTTGTTCAACCAAAGAGACGCAGGAATATCAGGACAGTGCCAGTTGGACGCTGACCCAATGTCGGGAGGTCTCACAAGTTTAAAAGTGAAGTTGTGTAAGAGACAACATGTAAGAACCAAAAGGTATTGAAAACATGAACCACAGAGTAAATAGTGAGTACACGCATGGATAATGCTAAATTCAAACGGTAAAATTTTAGTTTTTACTCTATAAGTAACGGTAGTTGTCTCCATGATGGTTTCGTTGATTACAAGTTCATCAAATCAGGGTTTAGTAATTTGAAAACGTTGACACAGCTCAGCCTGGAATTTCGTACCAAATCAAATCATACCATATCAAATCTACAAATATAAATAATATTGTTTGGATTAAATCATAATCGCAATATTAAAGTCTCTAACTATATGATGGTTAACAAATCCGTTGCAAACTATTAGTCAGTACAAGCCCGTGTCTTCTATGGTTTTCACTGAATTCTGATAGACTCCAAACCGTGAGATTATCTACTAACATGGTAACCTGATGACCATGGTGGCAATAACATGCTAGCATGGTAACCTGGTAATAATATCAGTGTGACATGGTAACCTGGTGGCAATAACATGGTTACAATAACATTGTGACATCGTACCTTTATCATGGTAACATTGTAACAAAAACATGATAATAATAACATTGTGACATGAGGCAATTGACTCATAGATAGTAATGCACCCCCTCCCCTCCCCCTCCATCTGTCTGTCTCTCTTTCTCTCTCACACACATACACACACACACACACCCACACGCACACCATCACACACTAGCGGACGCCGACAGGAAACTTTGATATGTTTATACGCGTATTTTAGAAATACATTTAG